>CM043698.1:85535000-86135000 GCA_023935145.1 Bretschneidera sinensis | reverse complement strand
CTAGCACCCCCTTTTTCATTTTCTATCACGGTCACCCCGGCTTTCTTAGGAAATACTTGGGTTAGACTAACCCACTTACTTTCCGATATTGGATATATAATTCCCGCATTCAACAGTTTTAAGACTTATTTCTTAATTACCTCTTTCATAGTTGGATTTAGCCTTCTTTGTGGGTCTCTCGAGGGTTAGCTCATTCTTCTAGATAAATCCTATGGGAACAAATTAAGGGGCTAACACCTTTTATATCGACCATAGTCCAACCTAATGCAGATTTATATTCTCTTAACAAATTCAACAATTGATCACATTGCACATCACTAAGTTCGGAGGAAATAATAAACGGAAAGGTATCACGTGGGCCTAAAAACACATGTTTGAGTCATTTGGGCAGCGGAGCTAAATTAAGCGTTGGTTTTTCCTCGAAAGAGGGTTTGGGTGCCTCCCTTTCTTTAGGCAACTCCTCAAAGTATGGTTGCCATGATTTCTTAATAAATCAATGTGACTTATCAAAAACATCAACAATATTAACAGCATGGGGATAAATGAAAGAATCATCAAAATCAAAATTATTAAGAAGGAATTCTAAAGAGTTAGAATTATCTTTAATGTACTCATCCTCTAAAATAAGCTCATCAATCATGTAAGTGTTGAAACACTCATCCTCTTCATGTGGCTACCTTGAGACTCAAAAAACATTCACCTCTAGAGTCATATTTCTAAATGGTAATGTCATTAGGCCATTTCTACAATTAATGAGGGCATTAGCGGTGGCAAGGAATGGTCTTCTAAGTATCAAAAAAATTTTTGACTCCGTATTCATAATAGAAATGGTATCTAACACCAAAAAGTCAATGGGATAATAGAATTTGTCAATTTACAATAAAACATCTTCCACAATACCTCTTGGTTTTCTTACCGATCGATCTGCTAGTTAAAGTACCATGGATGTCAGTTTGATCTCACCTAGACCGAGTTGCAAGTAAATGGAGTATGGCATGAGGTTCACACTAGCCCCCAAATCTAGCAATACTTGGCCACAAGATTTGTTTCCGATTTGGCAAGCCACTGTCGGGTAGCCCGGATCTTTATACTTGGGTGGTGTCTTGATATCAATTACCGCACTTGCTTTCTTCGTTAAGAATGCCGTATTCTTCACATTGTGCCTCCTCTTGAATGTGCATAGATCCTTAATGACTTTAGCATAGTTGGGAACTTGTTTTATGACATGAAGAAGATGGAGGTTAATTTTAACATGCTGAAGTTGTTCAAGAATCTCACATTTTAATGCTAAATTTCTCTCATTAGGTTTAAGGAGTGCTTGAGGGAAAAGTACCGGTAAAGAATCATTATGGGCATCTTATTCCTTGGGAGCTTCATCCTTGTTGTTCACGGTGTTAGGAATCAAGTTTGATGGTAAAGTGGGTCCATCAATTTTCTTACTACTACGAGTAATCATGAAATTAACCTCTTTAACATTTTGATTATTAGGATTAGAGGTTTGTGCCATATGTTGTCCCTTTGGATTAGGTTGTGTCTGCGAAAGAAAATGACCTTTCTCTTGAATCGTCAAGAAACAAGTCAACTTGGTGAGTTGGCTCTTTATCATCTTTTGTTCCTCTTTGATCCCTTGTTGCTCCTCTAGCAATCGTTGATTTATCTTGCCTTGCTCTTCCACACTCTTGGAATGTACCGATAAAAATGACTTTAAGACATCTTCCAAAGGTAAGGATTGTTATTGTGCATTAGATGAAGTTGCTTCCGGTTTCCATTGGGTACTAGAGTGGGCAGAAGGTTGTATATCGGATCTCTAACTAAAATTAGGGTGATTTTTCCAACCAAGATTGTAGGTGTTAGAGTAGGGTGAGTATGGTTTCCTAAAGGGTATACCCAAAGTATTACACTCTCCCTTCATCTCAAAATAGGTTGGATAATCCTTAGGTACATGATCTACCCTATTACACATGAAACAAGGTTCGTGGGACTCTACCCTAGTAACCGGTTCAGGGGCTTTAACATCCTTAGTTTTTAAAACTTCAATTTCCTTAGTTAGGACCTTTAAATGGGCTTTAAGGTTATCCTCTTCCTTAAGTTGATAAATTTTAGCGGTTTGATTTCTCCTAGTACTTTCTATGGCATTCGACCATGTCCAAGTGTGAGCTTTTTCCGATAGGTCATCTAGAATATCTATAGCTTGGTTGGGATCTTTTGAAGAAAATCTCCATTACACATCATTTATATGAATTGCCTTTCCCTACTTAGAAGTCCATCATAGAAATAGCTAATTACCCGCCAAATCTCATACCCATGGTGTGGACAAGAATTCAAAAGGTCTTTGAAACGTTCCCAAACTTGATATAAGGTTTCACTCTCTTTTTGTGTAAAGTTTGAGATTTGTCTCTTGAGGTTATTGGTCTTATGGGTTGGGAAATGCTTTTGGAAGAAAGCTTGGGTTATCTCATCCCAACTACCTATAGACCTTGGCCTTAACAAGTACAACAAAACCTTGGCCTTAACAAGTACAGCCAAACCTTGGCCTTTTCCTAAAGTGAAAAAGGGAAAAACCTAAGTTTGATAGTGTCTACCATATTAGCTCTACTTTGAAAGGTTGCTACTACTTCCTCAAATTCCCTAATATGGACATAGGGGCTCTCATTCTCAAACCTATGGAAGGTTGGTAGAAATTGAATCATGCCCGACTTAAACTCAGGTTGTTGGTCATTATAAGGGAACATGATACAAGATGCTGTGGAAGTTCGGCTAGGATGCAAGTAGTCCTTAAGTTTCCAAGCAACATTCTCATTGTGATTGTCAGCCATGTTAACATAATTCTCTGAATTCTTGTTTGGGTGTGCCATATGATTTGATCTAGGTGAGCTTTCACTAATAGACATAGAAGGAGAGGGTAACTCTATCTCGGGTCCTTTAATGAATCTACCTCACGCATCTCTCAGTCTACGCATACACCAAAAGGAATTAGAGGGGAAATGAATAAAACAAAAAAAATTAGAAAATCAAAACAAAGAGCAAAGAACAATATTACTGTCTTGTCTCAAAGTTGACAATCTTCTTTGTACTTAAGCACGTTTCCCCAGCAACGGTGCCAAAATTTGATTACGCTCAAACTAACACGCGATTATTGTGAATAGCTAATGTATCGATCCCACGAGGAAAAGCAAACTATAAGAGAAAGTGTAAACCTTAATACCAAACGATGAAATTCAAATAAGTGAATCTTTGTTTTATGAATGAAATTGTATGAGAAAGTTGTGAAAATATGGCGAAAGATTCAATAAGGAAATAATAAGGTTCCAGATATCCTTCCCAAGTTCATTGCCTTCTTCTAATCTTGGCTCAATTGTTTTTATCTCAATTGCGAGTTTCACATCCCAAACAAGTAATTGGTAAATATTCAATCAAAGCACATAAATACTCTAATGTAATTGCTACAAATTACTCTTTAATTCTGATTCAAGCACACATGACCTATCTTATAGATTATCAAGAAACGACAATATATTTCAATAAAAATATCGCAGTAATGGACAAACTTATAAGATGAATCTACCGAAATTAATCACATCTGACAACTTGACATAAGAAGAGCTTGACTAGATATGGAGGAGAAAGATTCAATCATCAGATTAAAAGTAAATCCCCTCATTCTTACTTAATTAAAGAGTAAATCATAAACAATATTTAACAATGAATCTATACAACTGAATCAAGAATAAAAACAAGAACAACTACACCTAGGAATTCATCTTTTTGCCTTGCTTGGAGATTAGTTGGACATTAGGCTCATGATTGATTCATCTTAATGGAGAAGAATATGGTGGATCTCCTAATTCTAGCCTCATTTTCAGTAAAACCTAAGTGTTTTATTAATTCTCCAAAAGATTCAAGGGTATTTTCGGTTCAAGAAATGTAATTAAAGCCCTAATAAAGTCGTGAAATAGAAGCAGTGGAATCGTGCTCGCGCGATGGCTCAGCCTTTCCTCGCCGCGCCGCCGCCTTGGATCCTAGCGTTTTAGAGGTTTTGGAGGCCATGGCGCACATTGGTCCGAGCCGCGGCGCACTGCCTGATTCCAACCTCTAACTCAGAAGCTAATGGTTCTGGTGGCCGCGGCTCAAACCTTGGCTCGCCGCAGCATGGAACCCTAGAAATGGGTTTCTCTTCATTTTGTCTTTCTAAAACCATTCTTTCACTCCGATATACATAGAGTCTTTGTGCTTTAAGCAATGTTAGATTTTTCATCTCTTTTAAACCCAAAATACCTGAAAATACATCGAAATAAATCAATGAACCAATAATGACACTTTAGAATTATTAAGGCATAAATGTGTAATTCAGCCTTAAATCAACCTTAAAATGCTAACAGATAAATACTATTAAGATGTATTTTATGACTCTCATCACTCGCTCGCTCGTATCTCCCAGAATTTAAGTTCATAATGGTCGCGTCGCAGCACGGGTAAGTGTGCACCGCGATGCGAGGTTGCGATCAGGTTTTTAAAAACCTGTTTTTCCCTCTTTGTTCTTCATTCATTTTGAAAGAAAAACATCAGCTCTTCTACTCTCTCTCAACTTCTCTCCAAATCCATGCTTACCCATCTATATTTTCTCATTCTTTCTTGATTCTAACACATTCTTTGAGGAATGTTTCACTTAAATTGAAGATTTTGCTGCAAATTTGTCCACAAAGCTTTAGGTTCAAGAGGATTTTGGGATTTCAAGAGGATTTCGAGTTTGTGAGTATTCTCTCCAACTTTGGGCTAATTGTTTATCAAGTAAGGTCGATTTCCTTCTCTTTGTTATGGATTTGTGATATTTGAGTGGTTGCAATTGAATTATTTCTCTTGTCTTAGAACAATTTGATTCAAATGGCCCCTAAAACTAAGAGACAAACAGCCTCGAGAGTTTGATGATAGTAAATTTGTCAATTTTAATGCTAGTGAGAGGTATGTTAGTTTATGCATGCTAGGAAACCTATTCCTGAAAGAGGTTTCAATATCACAAAGAGAGGAAACCCAACTTTGTTTAAGATGATTGCTGATAGGAATTGGGGTGAATTTGTGGGACAACCACCTAATTCCATTATTAATGTGGTTAGAGAATTTTATGCTAATGTGGAAGAGCATAGGAATGGAAAAGTGATGGTTAAAGGAAAAACAATTTCCTTTGACAGTGCATCTATTAACAGATTTTATGGGCTACCCGACATTAAGAATAGTGAATATATTATTGGTCTAATGTTGACTATGATGAGGTTTGGAATACACTCTGTATTCCGGGCATGACTTGGAAGATGTCAGGTGGTAAGCCTAAGACTTGAGCCTGACGTTACAAGCCTATTAAAGACCTATTGATCTGATGTTGTTTGATTTTTCTACATTAGTGGAGAATGATTTGAAAAGTGAGCCTATGAAGTTTGACTTGTGATTGATGTCACGTAATTTAATATGTCGTTAGAGGCCAATACTTGTATTCATGAATGTTATGCATAAAATCATTCGGGTGTTTGGATTAATGGTTTGTGGTAAGATGGATGTTAAGAGTCTATAACAAATTTGAGGTTGATGTTTGGATTGTTTTTGGACTTAGGTGGTATTTAATGATTCTATGTGTTGTGTGTTATGTGCGATTTTTAAGACAAAAAGTTGAATTACTCTTGGATTAATGCTAACATTGCTCTATTTTGTTTTGATTTCTAATATAGAATTCATTTCATTTTTCTTTTCGCTTAAATTGCTAGGGACTAGCAATAAGCTAGTTGGGGGTTATGATGAGAGTCATAAAATGCATCTTAATAGTATTTTTTGTTAGCATTTAGGGTTGATTTAGGGCTGAATTACACATTTATGCCTTAATAATTCTCAAGTGTCATTCTTGGTATATTGATTTATTTCGATGCATTTCAAGTATTTTGGGTTTAAAAGAAATGGAAAAGCTAACCTTGCTTAAAGCACGAAGATTCTATGCATGTCGCAGTGAAGGAATGGTTTTGGAAGGACAAAATGAAGAGAACCCCATTTTTAAGGTTCTATGCTGCGGCGAGTAATGGTTTGCACCACGACCACCAAAACCATTAAGAAAGCTAGGATCAGGCAGTTGCGCTGTGGCGAGGCATGGTTTTCACCATGACCACCAGAACCATTCAAAAGCAAGGACCAAGGGTTGCACCGCGGTGAGGCAAGGTTTACCCCCAGGCGCAGGAGCGTTTCTACAGCCGTGCCGCGGCTCCCATTTTCTGTGCTGCAACGCGGGCGTGATTTCCCTGTTTTTGTTTCCCAACCTTATTAGAGTTTTAATAGAATTTCTTGATCTGAAAATACCCTTGAACCTTCTAGGGTATTAATAGAACACTTAGGGTTTGCTGAAAAGGAGGCTGGGAATTAAGAGAGCTACCATATTCTTTTTCCTTAAGGTGATCAAGCATGAGGCTAATGTCCAACTAAACTCCAAGCAAGGCAAAAGGATGAATTCCTAAGTGTAGTTGTTCTTATTTCTATCATTGATTCAGTTGTATGGATTGATTATTAAACATTGTTTATGATTTACTCTTTGATTAAGTAAGAATGAGAGGATTTAATCTTAATCCGGTGATTGCATCTTTCTCATCAATATAAGTTTAGTGAAGCTTTTCTTATGTCAAAGTTATTAGATGTGATTGATTTCGGTAGATTTATCTTATAGGTTTGTCTATTACTGCGGTATTATTATTGAAATATATTGTCGCTTCTTGATAATTTATAAGATATATCTTATGTGTTTGAATGGAAATTAAAGAGTAATTTGTAGCAATTATATTAGGGTGTCTATGTGCTTTGATTGAATATTTACCAATTGCTTGTTTGGGATGTGAAACTAGCAATTGAGATAAAACAATTGAGTCAAGATAGGAATTAGGCAACGAACTTAGGAAGGATTCTTGGAACCTTGTTATTTCTTTATTGAATTCTTTGTCATATTTTCACAACTCTCTCATATAATTTCATTCGTAAAACTCAGATTTTCTTATTTGAATTTTATCGTTTAGTGTTAAGGTTTACACTTTCTCTTGTAGTTCGCTTTCCTCGTGGGATTGACACCTCAGCTATACACAATAATCATGTGTTAGTTTGAGCGTAATCAACCATCGATCCATATAGCTATACTGTCTGCATCTTTAGCCTCTTCCCTAATGAATCCTCCTTCTCCACTCCCGCAAACCACCATATCTCCATCACTAGTGGCAGCTCCTTCCTTGTCGCCTCCTCTCACTGATACTTTAGCACTAGCCTCAGCCTCTTTTAGTCATGTTGTCCTTCCCTCTCCTACCCTTGTTGCTTCCTCTACCTCTATTATTACTCCCTCGTCTACCGTCATCTTGTGTCATCCCATGATCACTCGATCTAAGGTTGGCATTTGTAAACCTAAACACTTACTCTCTCTTTCCACTACTACTCTGTCATCTTAACCAACTTGTTTTTCTCTAGTAAATAAAGATCCCGAGTGGTGGTCAGCTATGTCTGATGAATTTAATGTGCTTTTAACTAACCATACTTGGGATATGGTTCCAAATGATCCAATAAAAAATTTAATTGGGTGTAAGTGGATTTATAGGATTAAATATCGGGTTAATGGGTCTGTGGAGTGCTATAAAGCGAGGTTGGTCACTCAGGGATTCCACCAACAACCAGGTATTGACTATCATGAGACTTTTTGTCCAGTTGTTAAACCTACTACTATAAGTACTTTCTTATCCTTATTTATTTCTCATCATTGGAAGATTAGACAATTTGATGTTAAGAATTCTTTTCTTTATGGATATCTTGATGAAGTTGTGTACATGAAATAGCCTCATGGTTTTGTTGATAACCTTCATCCTTCTCATGTCTGTAAATTACACAAGGTTATCTATGGTATGAAACAAGCTCCTAGGGCTCGGTTTCACCGCTTCAGTTCTTTCTTTCTCTTTCTTGGTTTTTCTTACAACTGGATAAACACTTCTATGTTTGCTCTCTAATCCTCTCATGGCCTTCTCATCTACTCCTATATGTTGATGACATTATCCTCACAGGTTAATAATACCACTCTACTTTTTTGTTTTATTCATACTTTATCTATCCACTTTGCTATGAAGGATCTTGGTGATCTCCATTCTTTTCTTGGAATTGAAGCAGTTCTTCATCCTATCGGTTTGTTTCTCTCTCAAACTAAATACTCCAAAGACCTTTTACTTAAATTTTTTTATGTTTTTTGCAAAACCCGTTAAAACTCATCAATTTTTCCAGTCTGCACCTTCACAACATGAGGGTTAACTACTAGCAGATCCCTCTAAATTTAGGATTATGGTTAGAGGTTGTTGGAAATCACCTTGACAAGATGCCCAGGTGGTGATCTTCCAAACACCTAAGTCTATAATGACTTGTAGAAAGAAATACAGCAATTGAAAGTAAGAAAGAAAAGAAGGCAAGCGATTTGTTATCGAGGTTTGGCAATAACTTACGTCCCCATGAGTTCCTCTAAACTCTCTGCACTAAATCAATGGTTCTTTGCAATTACAGCAACTCTCTTCAAGAAACCTTAAGTTCTTGAAGAAACCAAGAAGAGAAGAAAGAAGATGATAAGAACTATTACAATGCTCTCTATCTATACTACCTTCTCTTCTTTACAACCAGCATCTCTACAATGAGTCCCTCTTGTGTTTTGTGTCTTTGCACTATCACACAATTCTCTCTTATATTGTGTCTTGTCACTCTTTACAATTGATCTTAAAGAATGTCACAATGTTGAGAATGAAGCTAGGTGACCCTTTATATAGTGCACCAACTTCTTGTCCAATCTTGAGAGTCAATCTCCACCCTTAGATCTTGATGACCACTTAACCATGGCTCTTCATCAATCCTAAGTGGTTCTGTGCATTTTAACCTTGCATCCACGCACCTAAGAAGAGGTTTAAACAAGCTGTCTATGTGTGCATCAGTGTGCCAAGTGTTGCGGCACTGAACAGGGCATGCTATGGCGTTAGGCAAAACACCATTTTCACTACTTGCTGAGTGGTGCGGCACTGGTGAAGGAGTGGTGTGGTGCTTCCCTTCTTTCAGCACCTCCCTTGCTGGGCAGTGCAGCGCCGGTGAAGGAGTGGTGCAACACACACTGATGTTTCCCTTCACACAGCTGTGCACACACACCCAAAGTGATGCACACACATGTGTGCACTCCTTTAACATGCTGAAATTTATTCTTCCAACCTTGGTTTAGATTTTAACCATGTTTGAACCATGTTTAAACCTTAGATAAATACCAACAATCTCTACCTTTGTCTAAGTGTTTAAACCCGAACCATTATGCAGAGAACTTCAGGATTCAAACTCATCTTGAGTCATCAATTAACTGACTCCAATCCTAAGTAGTCCAAAACAATGATTGAACTTACTTAGAGGTAGGACTTAGTACCTAAATCCGCAGGATTTTCTTTCGTGGCTACCTTGTCCACATGGATGCATCATTTCGTAACATTTTCCCGAATGAAATGATACCGAACATCCATGTGCTTTGTCCTCTTATGGAACACCAGATTCTTACATAAGTGCAATGCACTTTGACTATCCGAAAACACCACAACCTGCTCCTCCAGTACCTTCAACTCTTCCAGCAACCCTTTGCACCATATACCCTCCTTAATGGCCTCCGTAGCCACTATGTACTCAGCCTCGGTTGTTGAGAGTGCTACCACCGGCTGCCACTGAGCCTTCAAATACCTCAGCAACCACTTCATCCCAAGCCAATGCTTCTTTCCGGGAATACTCATAAACCTGCTGAGAACACTTATTGCATGAGTAATAACAGGTCTAGTGCTTACCATGGTGAACATAACAGAACCAACAGCACTAGAATAAGGGACTTTTTTCATTTCCTACTTCTCCACCTCCGATCTCAGACATTGATCGCTGGAGAACTTGAAATGACCAGCAAGAGGAACCTTCACTGGTTTGCTATCTTTCATAGAGAATTTAGATATTATCTTCTCTATGTAGGAAGTTTGAGAGATCTTCAATCTGTTTGTCTCCCTTTCCCGGATGATACACATCCTAAGGATCTTCTGTGCATGGCCAAGATCCTTCATCTCAAACTCCTCACTGAGTTGAGCCTTCAATTTCCTTATCCTCTCCATGCTGCACCCAACCAGCAACATGTCATCAACATAGATGAGGATGATCACCACTTCCTCAACCTTCCGCCCCTTATAGTACAAGCACGAATCATAGTAGCTCCTCATGAAACCCAAGCTTATTACAAAGGAATCAAACCTCTTATTCCAATGTTGAGGTGATTGCTTCAGGCCATAGAGAGATTTCTTCAATTTGTACACCAACTCTCCCTGCCTTCCTTCCTCATAGCCTTCGGGTTGCCTCATGAAAATGGTCGCATCGAGCTCTCCATGTAAGAACACTGTCTTCACATCAATTTGCTCGATTTCCCAATCAAATTGGACCACCAATGCTAACACTATCCGTATCGTCTTGTACTTCACAACTGGTGAGAAGATTTCGGTGAAATCTATGCCTTCTTTTTGTGTGAACCCCTTCGCCACCAGTCTAGCTTTATACCGAACTTCATCCCCTGGAGTATTCCCTTCTTTGATCTTGTAGATCCATCTACAATCCACAACTCTCTATTTTTCTGGTTTGGACACCAACTCCCAAGAGTTGTTCTTCATCAAAGAATTCATTTCTTCTTCCATAGCTAGTTGCCACTTTGACAAATCCTTACATTCCAAGGGTTCCATGTAAGTTTCTGGTTTAACCTCTCCTTCTGTCTAAGGAGCTGCTACATTTGCATCCGCAAACCTATATCTTAAAGGTAGTCTAACCATCCTCCTTCCCCGGTCCCTTGTGAGCTGGTAGTCATTATGACTTGCTGCATTAACCTCTTCTTGTTCAGCCTCTTCTTGAGTTTCTTGAGCATGGCCTTCATTCAAGGGCTCTACCTGGTTCGAACCCTCTTACCTCCTTTGCTCTACCTGAATTGAATTCTCCTTGATGCGATGCTCCACAACTTCCGGACTGGTTTGCTCACTAGCCCATGCAGGGTTAGTTTTCTCCAAGTAGGGAAATAACAATTCATTAAAAATAACATCCCTACTTATAATGAGTTTCATGCCTTTCTTTTCTAAGAACCACAACCTATATCCCTTAACCCCATCACTATATCCTAGAAATACACATTTTCTAGATCTTGAGCTAAGTTTATCCTCATTTTGATGTGCATATGCAGCACACCCAAAAGTCCTAAGGTTGCTTAATTCAGGCGGTTTCCCACTCCATATCTCCATGGGAGTCTTGAGCTCTAAAGCTTTAGAGGGCGATCTATTTACCAAGTATGCAGCTATAGCCACAGCTTCTCCCCAAAAATATTTTGGTAAACTATATCCTATTAACATGCACCTAACCTTTTCCATAAGGGTTCTATTCATCCTCTCAGCAACTCCATTTTGCTGAGGTGTTTTTACAACCGTTCTATGTCTTAGAATGCCATTTAATTCACATAATTTATCAAAATCCTTATTGCAAAATTCTAAGCCATTATCGGTTCGTAAAGCCTTAACTACCCTACCCGTTTGAGTTTCCAGTAACTTCTTCCACACAACAAATTTATCCAAGGCATCTGATTTATTTCTAAGTAAATAAACCCACACTCTTCTTGAATAATCATCAATTAAAGATAGAAAGTAAAAGTTACCTCCCTGTGTTGGTGTTCTTGCTGGTCCCCAAAGGTCCAAATGAATGTAGTCAAGAATCCTCTTAGACTTGTGCACTCCGGTGTTGAAGCTGACCCGGTGTTGCTTCCCAAGAATGCAACTCTCATAGAAATCCAATTTCTCTACTTTGTCTCCTCCAAGTAGACCATTCTTGCTAAGAACTTGCAGGCCCTTTTCGCTCATATGTCCCAAGTGAGTGTACCAAAAGGCTGCCTTATCCATCTCAGCCATCAAGCTTGCTGCTTGATCATTGATTTCTGTCTCTCTGATCATCTCATAGAGTCCATCGTTTCTTGCTGACTTGATCACTACCAAAGATCCCTTGGCCACCTTGATATTTCCTCCCTCTACTTTGCATGTATACCCCATGGAATCCAACTGCCCCAATGAGATCAAATTTCTCTTCAAATTTGGAAGATACCTCATATTTCGCAGCAGCCTTGTGACTCCATCAAACATCCTCCATTGGATGTCTCCAATCCCCCTCACTTGGCAAGAATTGTCATTCCCCAAGAAGACTCTTCCATCATTGATCTCCTTGAAATTCTTGAACCATTCCTTGTGAGGGCACATGTGATAAGTGCACCCAGAATCCATAATCCACTTTTTGTTGCCTTACCTCCTGCTCACATTTGAGCACACAACAAGAACATCATCTTGTTGTTCTCCTTTGGCAACCGAAGCCTCTCCATTGTTGGTGTGGATTCTTCTTTCATCCCACATCTTCTTCTTGCAATCTTTTCTGAAATAGCCCTCATTGTTGCAATAGAAGCATCTCTTTCTAAATCTTGATTTGGAATGTGCTCTCCCATGGCTTTTGTTGTGAGTTTTAAATTACTCGCAAGCGCACGAGTTGTTTGCAGTATAGCATTGTGCAAGTGCGAGGTCGAATCCACAGGGAATTGCGTTGTGAAAGTATATTTTCAATCTAAACTATCTCTATCTTAACCTAGTTCCGAATTTCAGATGATAATTTGCAAAAGAAATTAAAATTAAACTAGATTGATTTTTAAAAACTAATAATTAAAACACTAAGGTTTCCAAATCCACCCCACCGAAGTTAAGCATATATGTTCTAAAAATATAGCCTATCAAAACATTCAATGAATCCAACTATAAGACAAAAAACAAAGAATATCCCAACTAAACCAAAAGCATCCAATGCATCCGCTCTCAACAAATCACAAAAGAAATCCAATTTAATCGAAAAGCATTCAATGTATCCATCAGATGAAACACAAAGAATATCCAACAGACAATTTAAACTCAATCAATTATAAGATTAACTCAAATAATTGACAGAACATTTATACTAAAAATTGTCATATTTGTACAAGCAAATCTGAACTACTACGCCAAACAACGGCGGGGCTTCATCTTCAACCTTAGCTGAAGAGTCTAGCCACTCATAACTATGAAACTACAATTCATAATAAAAGTGCTAAACATTTAAACTAAAACAACTAAATGTAAAGAAATAAATAAATAACTTTACATGGGAGAAATTCCACTCGCTAACGGGCGGTGCTTCCCCTCGTGGTGACAA
Organism: Bretschneidera sinensis; assembly: GCA_023935145.1. Lineage (NCBI taxonomy): Eukaryota > Viridiplantae > Streptophyta > Magnoliopsida > Brassicales > Akaniaceae > Bretschneidera > Bretschneidera sinensis. The sequence continues at coordinate 86,121,710 of CM043698.1, read as the reverse complement.
AGCCTTCGAGATCCACCAGAATGCTAGCAGACGTCCACCGGTAAACACCAAAGTGGCTCAGGAATTGTACATTAAAGATGAAGTGAAGAAGGGCTTATATAGGGAAATATCACAAGTGCAATATGCTTCCAATCCGATGTGGGATACTCCAGATTCCAGTTTTTGCTCTTTGACCTTTGTCTACTAAAACTGCCATAACTTTCTCTAGAAAAATCATTTTATTGATCCGTAAAATTTACCAGAAAATAGACATCGGGTTCTTTCCAAGAATATATGGCTCATCTTGTGGTTCTTCTTGAATCAATACAGTTAAATCCTCAAAAATGGCTGATCTGTCACGCTGAAATCATGCACAGCCTGACCTTTGTCTACTAAAACTGCCATAACTTTCTCTAGAAAAATTATTTTATTGATCCATAAAATTCCCCAGAAAATAGACATCCTGATCTTTCCAAGCATATATGGCTCATCTTCTGGTTCTTCCTAAATCAATACAATTTAATCCTCAAAAATGACTGATCTGCACGAGCAATTCTGGCAATTTAGTGAAACTTCTTTCCAAGCTTGTAAACCTGTAAAACAACGAAAACAACTCAAAGTAACAAATTCCTAAGCTAACAAATGTAAATTAAAGGGCCAAAATATGCAATATTTGGCACTCATCAAATACCCCCAAACTTACAATTTGCTAGTCCCTTAGCAAAACAAATTAATAAAAAAAAACCTAAATGAAAAACAAAGAACATAAAGATAAGTTCATCACTCATGGTATCCAAAAATTTAAGGAGCACACATCACCATGATATTCATTCATGAGCAAGCTTAAAAATATAAATCCATCTTCACAATGAATAGAAAAGTTAAAATCTAATTACTTACAAAAGGCAGGTTAAGGTATCACAAGTCTGACACTGTGTAAGTGAATTAGCATATAGAAATGAAGCTTCCAAGTGACTCCAATGTGTAAGGTCTCCATGTCTCAAGATTCACCAAATTTCCCATCTGAATGAACAAAAATAGCATAGTTTTTATTTTTTTATTATTATTTTTTTTATATAAAAGGCTCTGTTATGATTAATTCCCTTAAGCTTTCTAATTGACCCATGTAGCGAGTGTTGAGTCAATGACTCCCAAACCAGATAGTTTTAGGGCATTAGGTGTAAAGACACCCCTAAGGACTTACTAACTCGAGTAAAAAAGGCTACGAAATTAAACTGGCCTTAATACTACCAAACAAAATTCTACCTTTTGACGTGAACACTCACTGCTTACTGAGGCAAGAGGTCTAGTTACTCAGCGGAAAGTTTATTGATAATGAATTTTTTATTTATTTTTTATTATGCTTTTCTATGCCCAAGAGTTCATCCAACAAGTCATCCAGTTTCAGTTAAGATAAGGAAAAATACACATTAAAATCACGTGTCATACCTCACATAATTTGTGCTAATGTGCTCGTGTTAGATTAGATCAAACATGTGAATTCTCAAAATGCCTAAAGTAAGTAATTAAATTTTAAAAATTTATCACCAAATCATGTGTTCAAAATGTTAAGCTCACCAATGACATCACATCACAGAAAATGTTTAGATCAACCAAAATTTCACGATAACATGAGCATGCATTTATCTCTACGACGAAAAGACAACAAATTAGGGCAAAGTGTGTGATGTGTCTCCCATACCCCCAAACTTAAATTACACATTGACCCCAATGTGTGACTAATATGGAAAGAGCTGACCTGAGATATGGAGAACCATCTGGAATGGTATGGCTCATAGCATACCCCCAAACTTGAACTGAAGTACGCATTGTCCCTGAAAAATAAAAAAAAACTGGAAACAAACATTAATCATAAAAATGCGAAATAATAAATAAACAGAAACGATAAGCTGTGGGGTGCTTCCCATGAGCGCTAAGTTTAACGTCTTCAGCCAGACCCAATATTAGTAATCATGCTCAACAAAACACTCCGCCATCTGATCAATAAATGGGAATGAAAAATGATCAGGCCTAGTGGCAGCATTCAATTTACGGTAGCTGATACACACTCTCCAAATTGACTGAACACGAGTTGGAACCAACTCGTCGTCCTTATGCTGCACTACTGTTAATTCAGCACATTTGGGCACAACATGAATCTGGCTCACCCACTTGCTATCAGAGATGGCATAAATGATCCCTGCGTCTAACAGCTTAATATCTTCTGCCCTCACAACCTCTTGTATAGCAGGGTTGAGCCTTCTTTGTGGCTCCCTCGATGGCTCAGCATCCTCCTCCAAATGTATCCTGTACGTCACCACCGAGGGGCTAATCCCCTTGATGTCCTCAATAGTCTAGCCTATAGCTTCCTTATGCTCTCTTAAGACGTCCAATAATTTCTCCTCTAGAGCATCACCCAAATCTGAAGGTATAATCACAGGCAAACTATCGACTGAACCTAGGAACGTATACTTAAGATTATCTAGTAAAGGCTTAAGTTCCTTTTTGGGGGTTTCAGGTGCGACGGTCTCCTCCGTCTTATTGCTCTTCCGAGGAGGAGACTCTAAAATGGCATTCGCTTGCTCAAGTAATTTATCTAAATCCATATCCTCTCCAAATTGAGCAAAGCATGCCTCTAGGGGGTCTTCAGTGCGGTAGTCATCCACAATCTCCTCCGTCTTACTGCTCTCCTGAGGAGGAGACTCCACAATGGCATTTGCTTGCTCAAGTAATTTATCTAAATCCAAATCCTCTCCAAATTGAGCAAAACATGTCTCTAGGGGGTCCTCAGTGATTGATTCATTCACAGTCTCCTCAAGAATCTCCACCATCAAGCATACATTTCTTACTTCATCATATTCATGTGGTTGCCTAGTGATATAAAAAATATTCAACTCCACTTTCATATTTCTGAAGGAGATCTTCATCACCCCTGTCCTACAATTTATCAGGGTGTTAGCCGTGGCTAAGAATGGTCGCCCTAGAATAACCGGTATTTGAATCCCTACATTCTGAACCGGCTCTGTGTCAAGCACAATAAAATCCACGGGGAAATAGAACTTATCCATTTTTAGCAAAACGTCCTCAACTATTCCCCGTGGTCTTTTCACTGACCTGTCAGCGAAGCGTAGTGGATGTAGGCTTCAATTCTCCTAACCCCAACTGTAAATAGACTGAGTAGGGTAGAAGATTCACACTCGCTCATAGATCCAAGAGAGCCCTCTCAATGTGGCTGACTCCTATCGTGCAAGAGATAGTAGGACACCTCGGGTCCTTATACTTGATGGGTAGCTTGCACTGAAGGATTAAGCTGACCTGCTCGGTCAAAAATGCCTTTTTTGGGACATTCGTCCTCCTTTTGATAGTGACCAAGTCCTTTAGAAACTTGACATATGATGGCATTTGATGGATGACATCCAAAAATGGGATATTGATTTGGACTTGCTTGAATACCTCCAGAACTCATACTTCCCTCATTTCTTCGGCGCCTGTAGTCTCTCGGGGTAAGGCACTCTAGGTACAAATGACCTAGGAGGGTCCTTCTCAGTAGTTGTGGCTGTAGATGGCTCAGCATCTCTCTTCTCCGTGTTGCCTGTTGTGAGTTTTAAATTACTCGCAAGCGCACGAGTCGTTTGCAGTATAGTGTTGTGCAAGTGCGAGGTCGAATCCACAGGGAATTGCGTTGCGAAAATATAATTTTTAATCTAAATTAACTCTATCTTAACCTAGTTCCGAATTTTGAATGATAATTTGCAAAACAAATTAAAACAAAATTAAATTGATTTAAAATCTAATAATAAAAAGCACTAAGGTTTCCGAATCCACCCCACCGAAGTTAAGCATACATGTTCTAAAAATATAGCCTATCAAAACATTCAATGAATCCAACAGACAATTTAAACTCAATCAATTATAAGATTAACTCAAATAATTGACAGAACATTTATACTAAAAATTTTCAGATTTGTACAAGCAAATCTGAACTACTACGCCAAACAACGACGGGGCTTCATCTTCAACCTTAGCTGAAGAGTCTAGCCACTCATAATTATAAAACTATAATAAAAAGTGCTAAACATTTAAACTAAAACAACTGAATATAAAGAAATAAATAAACAACTTTACATGGGAGAAATTCCACTCGCTGACGGGCGGCGCTTCCCCTCGTGGTAGCAATGCCTTCGGGATCCACCAGAATGCTGACGGACGTCCACCAGTAAACACCAAAGTGGCTCAGGAATTGTACATTGAATTATGAAGCCAAATGGTGTTTATATAGGGGAAGTCACGGAGCACTGCAGGTTTCAGATTCGATGTGGGATAATGGCCCGAGTGCGCTCGATCGCATGTATCGTGCGCACGATCGCATGTGCGCTCGATCGCATGTCTGTGCGCTCGATCGCAGACGCACTGAACAGCAATTATTTCGGTGTGGGATGTTGACCTTGCGGTCATTCATAGCCAGGTGCGCTCGAGCGTAGGTGCGCTCGATCGCATATCTTGTGCTATCGAGTGCAATGTCTCTAGAAGCTTCAAATCTCCTGAAATGCTTCATTTTCTCCACAAACCTGTAAAAATACACAAAACACAAGAAAAACGTAAAATAAAGTAAAATACTACTAACTAAGAGCATAACAAATATAAGTTAAGGGTCTAAAATATGCAATATTTAAGACTCATCAAATACCCCCTAACTTATATTTTGCTAGTCCCTTAGCAAAACAAAATAAAAGACTCAATGGAAAACAAAGAACATAAAGATAAAGTCATCACTCATGGTATCCAAAAATTTAAGGAGCACACATCACCATGATATTCATTCATAAGCAAGCTTAAAAAGGTAAACCCATATTCGCAATGAATAGAAATGTTAAAATCTAATTACTTACAAAAGGCAGGATAAGGCATCACAAGCTTGAATCAGTGTAAGGTGAATTAGCATATAAAAATGAAGCTTCCAAGTAACTCTAATGTGTAAGGTCTCCATGTCTCAAGATTCACCGAATTTCCCATAAAAAATGAACGAAAAAGGCATAGTATTTTTTTTTTTTTTAACAATAATAAGTCACGGCTATGTTTAGTTCCCTTAAGCTTTCTAATTGACCCATGTAACGAGTGTTGAGTCAATGATTCCCAAACCAGGTGGTTTTAGGGCATTAGGTGTAAAGACACCCCTAAGGACTTACTAACTCGAGTCAAAAAGGCTATGAAATTAAACCGACCTTAATATTACCAAGCAAAATTTCACCTTTTGACGTGATCACTCACTGCTTACTGAGGCAAGAGGTCCAGTTACTCAGCGAAAAATTTATTGATAATTTTTTTTTTAATATTTTCCTATGCCCAAGAGTTCATCCAACAAGTCATCCAGTTTCAGTTAAGATAAGGAAAAATACACATTAAAATCACATGTCATACCTCACATAATTTGTGCTAATGTACTCGTGTTAGATTGGATCAAACATGTGAATTCTCAAAATGCCTAAAGTAAGTAACTAAATTTTAAAAATTTATCACCAGATCATGTGTTCAAAATGTTAAGCTCACCAATGACATCACATCACAGAAAATGTTTAGATCAACCAAAATTTCAAACATGAGCATGCATTTGTCTCTATGACGAAAAGACAACAAATTAGGACAAAGTGTGTGATGTGTCTCCCATACCCCCAAACTTAAATTACACATTGACCCCAATGTGTGACTAATATGGAAAGAGCTGACTTGAGATATGGAGAACTATCTGGACTGGTATGGCTCATAGCATACCCCCAAACTTGAACTGAAGTACGCTTTGTCCCTGAAAAATAAAAACTGGAAAACAAAAAATACTAGAAACAAACATTAATCATAAAAATGCGAAATAATAAATAAACAAAAGAAAAGATAAGCTGTGGGGTGCCTCCCATGAGCGCTAAGTTTAACGTCTTCAGCCAGACTCTCCCTAGAATACTACACTCAATCTGAGTAACTAGGATCCTCCAACAGTATCGTCTCAATATCCGGACTCCTCAACTCTAAGAATGGTTTTAGCCTCTGTCCATTTACCTTGAAAGTATTAACATTCTTAGGATCCTCAATCTCGATGGCCCCATGAGGAAAAACTGATCGAATAATGAATGGGCCTGACCATCGGGATTTGAGCTTGCCTGCAAAAAGATGCAGGCGTGAATTATAAAGAAGAACTTTCTGACCCGGCTCAAAAGCTCGTCTCAAAATGTTTTGGTCATGAGTCTTCTTCATTTGTGCTTTGTATGATCGAGCACACTCATATGCATCATTCCGCAGCTCCTCCAATTCATTGAGTTGGAGCTTCCGTTGTGAGCCAGCCTTGGAAAGATTGAAATTTAGTTGCTTGACAGCCCAATACGCACGATGCTCCAATTCAACCGGAAGGTGACATGCCTTTCCGTATACAATGCGATAGGGAGACATGCCAATTGGCGTCTTGAAGGCTGTTCGATATGCCCACAATGCATCCGTCAATCGCAAAGACCAATCCTTTCTATTAGGGTTCACAGTCTTTTCCAAAATTTGTTTAATCTCGCGATTTGAAATTTCCACTTGACCACTCATCTGTGGGTGATATGGGGTGGCAACTTTGTGCGTGATACAATACTTCTTCATCAATTGCTCAAAGATCTTGTTGCAAAAGTGCTTACGTCTATCACTTATGATTGCTCGAGGCGTACCAAAACAAGCAAGAATAGTGTCTTTCAAGAAATGGACCACAACTCTGTGGTCATTGGTCTTGCACGCAACGGCCTCCACCCACTTGGACAGATAGTCCACAGCAACTAGAATGTATAAGTAGCCAAAGGAGTTTGGGAATGGTCCCATGAAATCAATGCCCCACACATCAAAAATCTCAACAATCAGAATAGGGTTGAGGGATCATATTTCTCCTAGAAAGACTCCCTAGCTTTTGGCAACGCTCACAAGATATACAGTAGGTGTGAGAGTCCCGGAACAGGGTAGGCCAATAAAATCCACACTGCAAAATCTTTGCAGCGGTCTTGTTAGCATTAAAATGGCCTCCACATGCATGATCATGACAAAAGGCGATGATACTAGATTGGTCATGCTCAGGAATACACCGTCTAATGATCTGATCAGGACAATACTTGAACAGGTAAGGATCGTCCCCGAAAAAGTGTTTTACCATGGCCAAAAATTTTGATTTATCTTGCCTCCCCCAATGCAAGGGCATGTGTCCGGTGACAAGATAGTTCACTATGTCAGCAAACCATGGTGCGGGATTGTGAGCAATGTGCATCAATTGCTCATCAGGAAAGGTCTCAGAAATGGGAGTGGAAGCCTCACTGAATTCCACAATCAATCTAGACAAATGGTCCGCCACCACATTTTTCGAACCTTTCTTATCCCGAATCTCAATGTCAAACTCTTGAAGTAGCAAGATCCATCGGATAAGACGAGATTTAGCATCTTTTTTAGAGAAAAGATACTTCAATGCAGCATGGTCCGAGTAGATAATGACTTTAGATCCTAACAAGTAGGATCTGAACTTGTCTAATGCAAAAACGACTGCAAGCAACTCCTTCTCAGTGGTAGAGTAATTGAGTTGTGCGTCGTTTAGAGTTCGACTTGCATAATAGATAGCATGGGGAAGTTTATCAACATGCTGCCCCAAAACAACTCCAACAGCATAGTCTGATGCGTCACACATAATTTCAAAAGGCACATCCCAGTTAGGTGGCTGAATAATGGGTGTGGACGTCAAAATTTTCTTCAGATCCCCAAATGCTTTCTTACAATCCTCATCAAATAGAAATGGGGCATCTTTTTGCAACAAATTGCACAAGGGCCTGGCGATCTTGCTGAAATTCTGGATAAATCGCCTATAGAAACCTGCATGGCCCAGAAAAGATCGAACCTCTTTCACCGTACGTGGGGGTGGAAGGCTGCAAATCAAATCCACCTTCGCTTTGTCGACCTCAATCCGTCGATGAGATACGATATGCCCCAGTACAATTCCTTGCTTGACCATAAAATGGCACTTCTCCCAATTAAGCACCAGGTTCTTCTCCTTGTACCGTACCAAAACCAAAGAGAGACGGTGCAGGCACACCTCAAATGTTGAACCGAAGACAGAGAAGTCGTCCATGAAAATCTCTAAGAACTGCTCTACCATGTCAGAGAATACACTGACCATGCACCGCTGAAAAGTGGCGGGCGCATTGCATAACCCAAAGGGCATGCGACGGTAGGCGAAGGTCCCAAAAGGACAAGTAAATATCGTTTTCTCCTGATCTTCGGGGTCCACGGGGACCTGGTTATATCCAAAATAACCATCCAAAAAGCAATAATACTCGTGCCCAGCCAAACGCTCCATCATCTGATCAATAAATGGAAGTGGAAAGTGATCATTCCTTGTGGCAATGTTTAGCTTACGGTAGTCTATACACACTCTCCACCCAGACTGCACACGGGTTGGCACCAACTCGTCGTCCTTATTCTTTACTACCGTTAGCCCAGCTCGCTTGGGCACGACATGAATGGAGCTCACCCACTTGCTATCAGAGATGGGATAAATGATCCCTGCATCTAACAGCTTAATAACCTCTGCCCTCACAACCTCTTGCATAGCAGGGTTGAGCCTTCTTTGTGGCTCCCTCGATGGCTTAGTATCTTCCTCCAAATGTATCCTGTGCATCCCCACCGAGGGGCTGATTCCCTTAATATCCTCAATGGTCCAACCGATAGCTTCCTTGTGCTCTCTTAAAACATCTAATAATTTCTCCTCTTGAGCCTCTCCCAAATCTGAAGCTATTATCACCGGCAAACAGTATGCTAGACCTAGGAACTTATACTTAAGATTATCCGATAAAGGCTTAAGTTCCTTCTTTTGAGGTTCTGGTGACACCTTCTCTTCCTCCTCCTTGCTTTCTTGAGGATCAGACTCCAAAATGGCATTTACTTCCTCAAGTAACTTATCTAAACCCAAGTCCTCTCCAAAGTGAGCAAAGCATGCCTCCATGGGATCCTCAATGCTTGATTCATCCACAGTATCCTCAAGAATCTCCTCTATCAAGCATACATCTCTCACTTCATCATATTCCAGTGGTTGCCTAGTGATATCAAAAATGTTCAACTCCACTGTCATATTTCCGAAGGAGATCTTCATCACCCCTGTCCTACAATTGATTAGGGCGTTAGCCGTGGCTAAGAATGCTCGCCCTAGAATCACTGGTATTTGAATCCCTACATTCTGAACCGGCTCTGTGTCAAGCACAATAAAATCCACGGGGAAATAGAACTTATCCACTTTTATCAAAACGTCCTCAACTATCCCCCGTGGTCTTTTCACTGACCTGTCAGCCAATTGAAGCGTCGTGGATGTGGGCTTCAATTTTCCTAACCCCAACTGCATATAGACTGAGTAGGGTAGAAGATTCACACTCGCTCCTAGATCCAAAAGGGCCCTCTCAATATGGCTGACTCCTATCGTGCAAGAGATGGTAGGACACCCCGGGTCCTTATACTTGATGAGTAGCTTGCACTGAAGGATTGAACTGACCTGCTCGGTCAAAAATGCCTTCTTTGGGACATTCGTCCTCCTCTTGATAGTGACCAAGTCCTTTAAAAACTTGGCATATGATGGCACTTGATGGATGGCATCCAAAAATGGGATATTGATTTGGACTTGCTTGAATACCTCCAGAATTTCCTCATACTTCCCTCCTTTCTTGGGCGCCTGTAATCTCTCGGGGTAGGGCGCTCTAGGTACAAACGACCTAGGAGGGTCTTTCTCAGTAGGAGTGGCTGTAGATGGCTCAACATCTCTCTTCTCTGTGTTGCCACTCTCTTGCCCTTGCTGCGTAGCAGGGCTCTCTTCCACTCGATTGTCCACTTGTCTCCTAGACCTCAGTGTGACAATCGACTGTACTTGTTCCTCCCCGTGCGTAGGAGTTGATGAACTCTCAACCATAAATTGTCCTTTTGGGTTTTGCACGGGCTGACTGGGGAACATTCCTTTCTCTCTCTCACCCAAGTGACTTGCAATTTGCCCTATTTGACTCTCCAGCTTGGCAATTGCTTGGGTGTTTACCACAGTTGCACTCCTCATATCGCTCATATTTTGGCTAGTCGCCTTCATGAACTCCTTAAGAGTGTCCTTAAGCGACTGTGAAACCGGCGCTGGTGTTTGGGTTGGTGCGTGGTAAGCAGGTGAAGGTGCTGGATGGGCAGAACGACCATGATTCAGAATTTGTGGGGCAAATCCGGGAGGATATTGATTTTGAGCATGATGAGAGTCTCCTCCCTGATTCATTGGTTGGTTCTGCCTCCATGAAAAATTTGGGTGGTTCCTCCACCCTGGATTGTACGTCTCGGAGTACGATCCATTTGACTGCCTTCGAAAGTCATTGAAAGCATTTAATTGTTCCATAGGATACTCGGCACAAGCCGGCATTGATGGGCAATTCTGTGCTAAATGCATGGGACTAGCACAGATGGAACAGCTTTCAACATTGAATGTGTTGGCAGCATTGATGGATTGGCTCACAGTGAGAGCGTCAATCTTTTTGGTGAGGGCATCTAATTTTATCCTTAAATCAACGTCCTCCCTAACCTCATAGATGCCTTCCCTCTTAGGAGCACGAATGGACTTATCTCGACAGCTTGAAAAATCCCACTGCTGTGAGTTGTCGGACAACTTGTCCAACGCCATATATGCTTCGTCTCCTGTCAGACTCAAGAATGCCCCCCCCATTCATAGACTCGATCATGCTACGGTTGGGTTGAGTCAACTCTTGGTAGAAGAATTGAACGAGTCTCCACTTCTCATATCCATGTGGAGGGCATCTGATCAGTAAATCTTTAAAGCGCTCCCAGCTTTCAAAGAACTTCTCATCCTCGTCCTGAGTGAAAGAGCTAATCTCCTTTCGGCACTCATTCACTCTAGACATTGGGAAAAACTTATGGTAAAATTTGCTAAGCAAGTTTTCCCAAGATGTAATAGACCCGGACGTGTTAGAGTCCAACCATGCACTAGCTCTATCGTGAAGGGAGAAAGGGAAGAGTCGAAGATGGACTGACTCCTCATAGAAGTTCTGGAATTTGAATGTAGCACAAATGTCTTTGAACTTCTTCACATGACTATAAGGATTTTCAAGATCTAAGCCATGGAATGAGGGTAGGAGTTGGATAACATGTGGCTTCAAATCAAAGTGTGCGGCTTTGGTTGGTGGCAACACTATGCAGGAAGATGAGTTAGTCGCAACGGGTGCGAACAAATCCCTAAGGGATGTAGTGGAGTCCATGTTCCAAGCTCTAGGTTTCTCTAAATGTTCAGGATGATTAAAATTTTCTCCCATCTCAACAGTCTCTCTCTCAACTAGTGCTCTTTTCTGCCTCCTAAGAGTTCTTTCTAAGTCGGGATCTAAATATGTCAAATCTAAGTTCAAGGATCTCCGACCAAGCATACACCAACAGAAAAATATTGAGATACTAACCAGCAGAAGCAACAGAATAAAGCAAAAATTTTTTATTTTATTTTATTTTATTTTATTATATATATATATATATATTTTTTTATAACTAACTAGTAGAAAAATAAAATCAATTCAGACCAAAAATTTTCACAAACAAAACAATTCCCCGGCAACGGCGCCAAAAACTTGTTGTGAGTTTTAAATTACTCGCAAGCGCACGAGTCGTTTGCAGTGTAGTGTTGTGCAAGTGCGAGGTCGAATCCACAGGGAATTGCGTTGTGAAAATATAATTTTTAATCTAAATTAACTCTATCTTAACCTAGTTCCGAATTTTGAATGATAATTTGCAAAACAAATTAAAACTAAATTAAATTGATTTAAAATATAATAATAAAAAGCACTAAGGTTTCCGAATCCACCCCACCGAAGTTAAGCATACATGTTCTAAAAATATAGCCTATCAAAACATTCAATGAATCCAACAGACAATTTAAACTCAATCAATTATAAGATTAACTCAAATAATTGACAGAACATTTATACTAAAAATTGTCAGATTTGTACAAGCAAATCTGAACTACCACGCCAAACAACGGCGGGGCTTCATCTTCAACCTTAGCTGAAGAGTCTAGCCACTCATAATTATAAAACTATAATAAAAAGTGCTAAACATTTAAACTAAAACAACTGAATATAAAGAAATAAATAAACAACTTTACATGGGAGAAATTCCACTCGCTGACGGGCGGCACTTCCCCTCGTGGTAGCAATGCCTTCGGGATCCACCAAAATGCTGACGGACGTCCACCGGTAAACACCAAAGTGGCTCAGGAATTGTACATTGAATTATGAAACCAAATGGTGTTTATTTAGAGGAAGTCACAGAGCACTGCAGGTTTCAGATTCGATGTGGGATACTGGCCCGAGTGCGCTCGATCGCAGAATGGTGCGATCGATCGCATGTATCGTGCGCACGATCGCATGTGCGCTCGATCGCATGTCTGTGCGCTCAATAGCAGACGCACTGAATAGCAACTATTTCGATGTGGGATGTTGACCTTGCGGTCGTTCATAGGCAGGTGCGCTCGAGCGTAGGTGCGCTCGATCGCATATCTTGTGCGATCGAGTGCAATGTCTCCAGAAGCTTCAAATCTCCTGAAATGCTTCATTTTCTCCACAAACCTGTAAAAATACACAAAACACAAGAAAAACGTAAAATAAAGTAAAATACTACTAACTAAGAGCATAACAAATATAAGTTGAGGGTTTAAAATATGCAATATTTAAGACTCATCATTGCCACTTCTTTGCCCTTGCTGCATAGCAGGGCTCTCTTCCACTTGATTGTCCACCTGTCTCCCAGACCTCAGTGTGACAATCGACTGTTCTTGTTCCGCCCCGTGCGTAGGAGTTGATGAACTCTCAACTATATATTGTCCTTTCGGGTTGGGCACGGGCTGACTGGGGAACTTTCCCTTCTCTCTCTCACCCAAGTGACTTGCAATTTACCCTATTTGACTCTCCAGCTTGGCAATTGCTTGGGTGTTTACCACTGCTGCACTCCTCACATCACTCATATTTTGGCTAGTCGCCTTCATGAACTCCTTAAGGGTGTCCTCTAGCGACTGTGAAACTGGCGCTGGTGTTTTAGTGGGTGCGTGGTAAGCAAGTGAAGGTGCTGGATGGGCAGAACGACCGTGATTAGGAATTTGTGGGGCAAATCAGGGAGGATATTGATTTTGAGCATGATGAGGGGCTCCTCCCTGATTCATTGGTTGGTTCTGCCTCCATGAAAAATTTGGGTGGTTCCGCCACCCTGGATTGTACGTCTCGGAGTACAATCCATTTGACTGCCTTCGAAAGTCATTGAAAGCATTTACTTGTTCCACAAGCAGGCATTGATGGGCAATTCTGTGCTAGATACATGGGACTAGCACAGATGGAACAACTTTCAACATTGAATATGTTTGCAGCATTGATGGATTGGGTCACATTGAGAGCGTCAATCTTCTTAGTGAGGGCATCTAACTTTATCCTCAAATCAACGTCCTCCCTAACCTCATAGATGCCTCCCTTCTTAAGAGCACGAATGGACTTATCTCGACAGCTTGAAAAATCCCATTGCTGTGAGTTGTCGGACAACTTGTCCAACGCTATATATGCTTCGTCTCCGGTCAGACTCAAGAATGCCCCCCCATTCATAGACTCGATCATGCTACGGTTGGGTTGAGTCAACCCTTAGTAGAAGAATTGAACGAGTCTCCACTTCTCATATCCATGTAGAGGGCATCTGATCAGTAGCTCTTTGAAGCGCTCCCAAACCTCAGAAAATTTTTCATCCTCATCCTGAGTGAAAGAGTTGATCTCCTTTCGGCACTCATTCACTCTAGACATTGGGAAAAACTTATGATAAAATTTGGTAAGTAGGTTTTCCCACGATGTAATAGACCCGGGCGTGTTGGAATCCAACCACGCCCTAGCTCTATCGTGAAGAGAAAAAGGGAAGAGTCGAAGATGGACTGACTCTTCAGAGAAGTTATGGAATTTGAATGTGGCACAAATGTCTTTGAACTTCTTCACATGGCTATAAGGATTTTCAAGATCTAAGCCATAGAATGAGGGTAAGAGTTGGATGACATGTGGCTTCAAGTCAAAGTGGGTGGCATTGGTCGGTGGCAACACTATGCAAGAGGATGAGTTAGTCGCAACGGGTGCGAACAAGTCCCTAAGGGATGTAGTGGAGTCCACGTTCCAAGCTCTAGGTTGCTCTACATGTTCAGGATGATTTGCATTCCTATAATTCTCTACCATCTCAACAGTCTCTCTCTCAACTAGCGCTCTTTTCTGTCTCCTAAGAGTTCTTTCTAAGTCGGGATCTAAATGTATCAGATCTAAGTCCAAGGATCTCCGACCAAGCATACACTAACAGAAAAAGCACTAAAGTAAACTAACCAGCAGAAACTTGCAGAATAAAATAAAATAACTGCACAAACAGTAAACACACTACTCACAAAATGAGCCAACAAAAAATTTTTAAATAATTTTTTTTTTTGGATCACTAACTAGTAGAAAAATAAAATCAATTCAGACCAAAAATTTTCACAAACCAAACGACTCCCCGGCAACGGCACCAAAAACTTGTTGTGAGTTTTAAATTACTCGCAAGTGCACGAGTCGTTTGCAGTATAGCATTGTGCAAGTGCGAGGTCGAATCCACAGGGAATTGCGTTGTGAAAGTATATTTTCAATCTAAACTAACTCTATCTTAACATAGTTCCGAATTTCAGATGATAATTTGCAAAAGAAATTAAAATTAAACTAAATTGATTTTTAAAAACTAATAATTAAAACACTAAGGTTTCCAAATCCACGCCACCGAAGTTAAGCATATATGTTCTAAAACTATAGCCTATCAAAACATTCCATGAATCCAACTATAAGACAAAAAACAAAGAATATCCCAACTAAACCAAAAGCATCCAATGTATCCGCTCTCAACAAATCACAAAGGAAATCCAATTTAATCGAAAAGCATTCAATGTATCCATCAGATGAAACACAAGGAATATCCAACAGACAATTTAAACTCAATCAATTATAAAATTAACTCAAATAATTGACAGAACATTTATACTAAAAATTTTCAGATTTGTACAAGCAAATCCGAACTACTACGCCAAACAACGGCGGGGCTTCATCTTCAACCTTAGCTGAAGAGTCTAGCCACTCATAACTATGAAACTACAATTCATAATAAAAGTGCTAAACATTTAAACTAAAACAACTAAATGTAAAGAAATAAATAAATAACTTTACATGGGAGAAATTCCACTCGCTAACGGGCGGCGCTTCCTCTCGTGGTGACAAAGCCTTCGAGATCCACCAGAATGCTAGTGGATGTCCACCGGTAAACACCAAAGTGGCTCAGGAATTGTACATTAAAGATGAAGTGAAGAAGGGCTTATATAGGGAAATATCATAAGTGTAATATGCTTCCAATCCGATGTGGGATACTGCAGATTCCAGTTTTTGCTCTTTGACCTTTGTCTACTAAAACTGCCATAACTTTCTCTAGAAAAATCATTTTATTGATCCGTAAAATTTCTCAAAAAATAGAAATCGGGATCTTTCCAAGAATATATGGCTCATATCATGGTTCTTCCTGAATCAATACAGTTAAATCCTCAAAAATGGCTGATCTGTCATGCTGAAATCATGCACAGCCTGACCTTTGTCTACTAAAACTGCCATAACTTTCTCTAGAAAAATCATTTTATTGATCCATAAAATTCCCCAGAAAACAGACATCCGGATCTTTCCAAGCGTATATGGCTCATCTTCTGATTCTTCCTAAATCAATACAGTTTAATCCTCAAAAATGACTGATCTGCACGAGCAATTCTGGAAATTTAGTGAAACTTCTTTCCAAGCTTGTAAACCTGAAAAACAACGAAAACAACTCAAAGTAATAGATTCCTAAGCTAACAAATGTAAATTAAAGCGCCAAAATATGCAATATTTGGCACTCGTCAGCTTTTCCCTCTACCTCTTGATTTCTCCCGATAGTTGCCATGATTGCTATTGCCATTCCGAGTTGCTGGCCTTCCTCTTACGAACAGCCCATCTCCACTTGATGTCTCCTTCATCTTGGCTTTGAATTCATGTGCCCTTATGACATTGATCACAATCTCCTTAGTTAAAGTATCATTTCCATACTCAATAGCATTAATCAAATTATCAAAGCAATCAGGAAGGGAATTTAACAAAATGACAGTCAATTGTTCATTCGGGAATTTAATACTACAAATAGCTAAATCTTGAACTAGTTTATTAAAGACATCAAGATTATCTTGCAACTCTTTACTAGGATCCATTTTAAAAGCAAAGATTCTTTTGAGAAGATAAATTTTGTTAGGGAGAGTTTTGGTAAGAAACAACTCAGCTAGTTTCTTCCATATGACAGCCGGATCTTCCGAGTCTCCGCACTCCCTTGTGACACTATCCGACTTGTGTAAGAAAATGGTGCTGTAAGCCATCTTCTTCATCTCAATCCGCTGGTCCTGCATGACACTTGCTGGAAAAGCATTATCTTCTCCAATAGCCAAGTCCACTTTCTGTTGCATAAGAATAACCTTGATCTTCCACTTCTATAGGGAAAAATCTCCCTTTCCATCAAATTCTCAACCACGAAATTTGAAGCCATCTTTGTGGATAAGATCCCGGATTTACGTAATACCCACAAATGCTTTCTTCAACCTTAAGAACATAATCAAAGACGGATCTTAACATCCTTCTTGAATCATCCTCAAGAACACGATCTGATCTTGATCTTTACTCCGTTCTTGAATCACCCAAGAAGTTGATCTTTGATTCTTGGAGTCTTAACTCCGTAACCTTCTTGTTTTTGCTCCGATACCCAGCTGTGCAAGCTTTGATACCACTGTTGGAAATCACCTTGACAAGATGCCCAGGTTGTGATCTTCCAAACACCCAAGTCTAGAATGACTTGTAGAAAGAAATACATAAATCGAAAGCAAGAAAGAAAAAAAGACAAGAGATTTGTTATCGAGGTTCGGCAATAGCCTACATCCCCGTGAGTTCCTTTGAACTCTCTGCACTAAATCAATGGTTCTTTACAATTAAAGCAAACCTCTTCAAGAAACCTCAAGTTCTTGAAGAAACCAAGAAGAGAAGAAAGAAGATGATAAGAACTATTACAATGCTCTCTATCTATACTACATTCTCTTCTTTACAACTAGCCTCTCTACAATGAGTCCCTCTTGTGTTTTGTGTCTTTGCACTCTCACACAATTCTCTCTTGTATTGTGTCTTGTCACTCTTTACAATTGATCTCAAAGTATGTCACAAACTTATGTTGAGAATGAAGCTAGGTGACCCTTTATATAGTGCACCAACTTTTTGTCCAATCTTGAGAGTCAATCTCCACCCTTAGATCTTGATGACCACTTAACCATGGCCCTCCATCAATCCTAAGTGGTGCTGTGCATTTTAACCTTGCATCCACACACCTAAGAAGAGGCTTAAACAAGCTGTCCATGTGTGTATCAGTGTGCCTAGTGATGCGGCACTAAACAAGGCATGCTGCGGCGCTAGGCAAAACA
Organism: Bretschneidera sinensis; assembly: GCA_023935145.1. Taxonomy (NCBI): domain Eukaryota; kingdom Viridiplantae; phylum Streptophyta; class Magnoliopsida; order Brassicales; family Akaniaceae; genus Bretschneidera; species Bretschneidera sinensis. Next base: position 86,104,156 of record CM043698.1, on the reverse strand, counting down.
CCATTTTCACCACTTGCTGAGTGGTGCGGCGCTACCCTTCTTTTAGCACCTCCCTTGCTGGGTGGTGCAGCATTGGTGAAGGAGCAGTGCAGCACACACTGATGCTGCCCTTCACACAGCTGTGCGCACTCCTTTGCCTTGCTGAATAGGGGTGTGCACACACACCCAAAGTGATGCACACACATGTGTGCACTCCTTTAACGTGCGGAAATTTATTCTTCCAACCTTGGTTTAGGATTTAACTATGATATGATCTGATATTGCATATATTGTTAATATGGCTAGTCAGTTTTTGCATGCTCCTTGCATGACTCATTTTCAGCTTGTCAAACACATTTTTTAATATTTATGTGGTACTACTAATCATGGTTTACGTCTTGTTTCTGCAAAGGATTTCTCACTTTCTTTCTATACAGATGCAAACTGGGCAAGCTGCCTTGACAGTTCTCGGTCCACCACAGGTTATGTAGTCTTTCATAGACCGGATCTTATTTCTTGGAAATCAAAGAGACAACCTATTGTGTCTCGTTCCAGCACTAAATTTGAATATTGATCCCTTGCTTATGTTGTAGCTGAGATCTACTAGACTTGTCAGCTTCTTTACGAATTACATGTGTTTTTGGCTCGTCTAGTTCGAGTGTATTGTGATAACATTGGTGCCACTTATCTTGCCGTTAATCTAGTTTTTAATGCTTGAACCATGTACATTGAGATAGATTTTCATTTTGTTCATGAAAAAGTAACCCAAGGAGATGTTCAGATTTGCTATATTCCCACTGATTCTCAGCTTGCAGATATATTCACAAAAGGGTTGTTTTTACCTCGGTTTTTTCAACATAAAAACAATCTCTCTGTGGTTCCACTCCATTAGGATTGAGGGGGCATGTAAATGTATATATTTCCTAATGGAAATAATATTAAGAAATCCTAGTTCTAATGTAATTAGGAAACCTAGTTATAATATAATTAGGAAACTCTTATGTACATACACTATAAATATGAGCTCATACTACTGCAACATTAAGTAGTTAGTAAATACAAACCCTAATTTCTCTTTTAGTTGCTTCAATAACTCAAGTTTTTAGAGTGTATCTTTAAGTGTTTGAACAAAGTGTTTCACAATTAATTTTTAAGGCAAATTAAACCGCATAACTCCAAGTTTGCTGAAATGACACTAATATATCAAACCTTTTTAAGACTCATGATTCACCCCAAAACATTAATTTTCACCATAAGCAGCCCCAAAATGAAATTCTTTAAAGAATCAAATTTTAATTGGATATTACTTTTCATGATGACCAAAGTACTCTTAGTGTTAAAATATCTCTAAGTAATTATGATAAATTTAATAATTATATTTATCAATTATTTATATCGAAATTGTTTATAACACAAATTTTTAGTTTATTTAAATTCATATTTTTTCTAAAAAAAAATAAAAACATGCAATATCATTTTAATTTTAAAATAGAAAAGTTTGTCTTAGATTTTTATTTTATGATGATCTTTGATATTCATTTTTTTTTCCAGATGTTAAGCTATTTAATTTTATAAAAAATATCTCAACAAGCTTTTCATTTAAAATATTTAATTTTTTTTTATGATTGTCTTTGATTTTCATTTGATAATGCAATAGGCAATAATATCATAATATTTTTTAAAATATTAAATATACGAAGTAAAATTTGTTTTATACCATATGATAGAATATAAATAAATTTTAAAATATAATTGTAACAATTTTCAAAAAAGAACAATGATAATTTTCTTTTTAAAAAAAGCCCTAATTTTTTTTTTGTTAAATATGTTTCATTCCTAATACTTCTATTTTTAGAAAGTAACATTTATGATACCTAAGAGTACTTTGGTCATCATTAAAAGTAATATCCAATTAAAATTTTGATTCTTCAAAAAAATTCATTTTGAGGCTACTTGATGATAAGAATTTGTGTTTTGAAATAAATCGTGGGTTTTAAAAAAGTTTGATATATTAGTGTCAATTCAGGTATTGTACTTTAATTTTCCCAGTTCTTTATTCTTTATGCATATTGTACTTGACCTATTATGGTTGTTGCTCGTGTTGTTTATTTTATTTTTTTGAAATAAAAGACATTTTTATTCAAGCAGCAATATCAAAGGATAGCTGAGCTAGCAAATGAGCAGCACCGCTAGCTGTTCGAGGCAAATAACTGAAGGAGCAAAATTGAAAAATAGAAGCTAGGTCTTTTAAATCATATTTGAGCACTTACCATACAGGCAACAAAGGACCAGGACGCGTATCTCTTGAACCAATCTAAGGCAATCAGTCTCAACCTCAAGCCGCATACACCCATGATGGCTTGCAAATCGGAGCCCCTCTCTAGCCTCCATCAGTTCTGCAAGGAATGGGTCGGTGATCTTTGGAAATCTTATCGACTTTGCGGCAATAAAATTTGTATCTTCATCTCGCAGGAGCATACCACCTCAGCCACCTGATCCCATTTAAACAGAGCGCCATCAATATTGAGCTTTACGCACTGTTGTTGGAGGCGACCACCCACTCACCACCTTTGCGTCTGGTACCAGATCAGAGCCAAGTGGACTGAGCGCCTTCTGGAACTCCACCAGCATCTTAACAGCTGCTGCAATGTCTAGTGGGGTCACCCTTTCTTGCATTCACGACATTTCTATTAGACCAAATTAACCAAGCAAGAATAAACCATAGAGCCAACTTTTCTTTATCCCATAACTCCACCATTGTGTATAACCATTCCCTAACCCTCATTCTAACACAATCAACCACATTAAAAATCTGATCCATTGCTAAATCCCACACTACCCTTGCATTAGGAAAATTAAAAATAGCCTGAATCACATCCTCCTCCCCTGTGCTACACAGCCCACATGTCACTGGAATGTTAACACCACGGTGCACCAGATTATACTTGCAAGGAAGCATGCCATGACAGAGCCGCCATGCAAAGATACGAACTTTGTTGACGGTTGGCAATTGCCAAATCATTTTCTAGATTTTATTCGCTCCTAGACCTAGTCCGCCACCCCTCAGTGTCGAGGCTACCCTGACATCATCCTACCTACATTCAGCTGCCAATGCCACCTGGTAACCATTACGCAGTGTACAGACCAGTATAAGTATAGTGCCAGATAAGGCGATCGGCCATCTGGTTTCAACTAAAAGGAATTTATGAGCTTACCTCCACCTGATGGGGTAAGAACCTGTTAGAAAGAGCAGATATATTCCAAGTAGAATTTAATGGATTTATAAGATATACTACTTTTTCCTCCGGATCAAAGAAACAATTAGGGGATACCACCTTGAAAGACCAGGGAATCGGAACCTATGGATCCCTCCATATGTTAATATTTTCTCCATTGCCCACTTGAAATCTCAAACCTTTAGATAGAATAGATCTACTTTCCCATATGCTCCTCCATGTATAAGAGAGTGAAGAGCCAAGAGCCAAGAGCCGCCTACAGAAAATTACAGTTAGGAAAATATTTAGCTTTAACATAGCATAACATAAAGAGTTTGTATGTTGTAACAGTCTCCAACTCTGTTTTGTAAGGAGAGCCAGATAAAAAGATTCAAATCACGAAAGCTCATACCCCCCCCCCCCCCCCCCCCCCCCCCCCCCTCCGACTTAGGCCGACACATTTTACCACAACTTAGCTAGTGGATTTTTTGATCATTTGACTGTGTCCCCACTAAAACCTACTTATCACAGCTCCCAATTCATCACAAATTTTTTTGGGAGTTTAAAACAACTCATTGTATAGGTAGAAACCGCTTGAGCAGCAGCTTTAATAAGAATCTCGAGACCAAAGTTTTTCCTTCCATCCCTTAATCTTACCCCAAACCCTGTCGTTTAGAGTCTTAAAAGCAGAAATTTTTTGATCGACCCACCATTGTCGGCAACCCCAAATACTTCTCATGACAGGATACCCACTGGACTTGTAATGTATCTGCAATTTCCTCAGCAACCTCATCCCCACAATTATTGCTGAAGTAAACAGTCAATATGTCAAAGTTAACGACTTGCCCCAAACTAGCCTCATATAAAGCTAAAACATTGGAAATCACCTCACATTCATTAATTGTTGCCCAACAAAATAGAAGACTATCATCTGCAAAGAATAGATGAGATATTTTATGTCCATTTTGAATAGCTTTAACCCTATGAATCAACCTTGCATGTTTTGGTGTTTAATTAGAGACGACAAAACGTCAGCACATAATAGAAAGAGGTAAGGGAAAAGAGGATCACCTTGCCAAATACCTCGAGAGGGAATATTTTTTTTCTTTCAGATCGCCATTAATTAATATAGAATAAGAAACTGAAGTCACACAATGGATAATAATTCGAATTCAATTGGGATGGAAACCATTTTACCCATGAAACCTTCCAAAAATTTAATTTAACCCTATCATATGCCTTATTCATAACAAGTTTCAGAGCCATCAACCCCTCATTTCCTTCCCTTTTAATTTTCAGTTTATGCAAGATTCCATATACCACTAAAAATTTATCTGAAATCAATAGACTAGGCAAAAAATTACTCTGATTTAGACATATAATAGATAGAAGGGTACCCCTTTCAATCTATTAGCTATTACTTTTGCAACTATTTTGTATAAAACATTGCAAAGACTGATAGGTCTAAATTGAGAGATTAATTCGGGGTTCTAAATTTTTGAAATAAGTACTATATGAGTTTGATTTACTATTAGATCCATCATCCCTCCATGTAAAAACAGTGTTGTACGAATCTCTTCCCACGTAAAGTCAGCCATAAGAGAATTATTCATATCCCCAGTAACCAGAACTTCAACCGAATCAAGAGCTTCTTCCAACCGAACTAGACTAGAGGAAATAAATAGGTCCTAAAAATATTCACAAATTATTTGTTCTAGTTGTATGTCATGTTCTTTCCAAACACCAAATTCATCCCTTAACTGATCAATGGAATTTTTCCTAAGCTGGGTTGATTCTCGCTTGTGAGAAAAAGATGTATTTCTATCACCCTCCTTTAGCCACTAGATATGCGAACACTGTTTCCAAAAAATTTCATCTGTAGCTAATAAGTCAGTCATCTGCCCCATAATACCCCTTTCCTCCTTGATGGATGCCTCTGATACAGGTTGCTGTCTTACTACCGTCAGCCTGTCACGAAATTCTTTCAGTCATTGATTAGACTGATCAAAAGTTCTATTATGCCATGCAAATAACCAAGATACCATCCTCGAAAGTTTAGTACACACATCTTTATGAGTAGAGTTTAGATTCAAAGACTTTGTAATTATCTGTTTACACTCGCCATGCTTTGTCCATATCTCCTCAAATCTAAAAAGCTGAGTAAGCCTCCGTATTGCCCACTTGTTCGAGCGATTAACATTGAGTACGAGAGGGATATGGTCAGAGTAACTAGTAGAAGAGTGAGAAACATAATAGCTTGGTTTACGAACACACCAGTCAGACGTAGCCATAAATCGATCAAGCCATTCTAATATTTGAACCTCGGGACTATTATTAGTTTAAATGAACCATGGACCACTGTAGCCCAGATCGGTAAACACACACTCATCCACAAGAGGGCAATATTTAAAATCATGGACTATTATTAGTCTAAAATCCTGAATCTATGCTTCACGACAATCATAAACCTTCTTTCTCATTGGAAACCAATATTTCATTAAAATCACCTCCACAAACCTATGGTAGACTACACCAAGAATGAAGTTTTTCGTAACAACTCCCATGATTCTGATATGTGAGAACTAACTGGTCAACTGTAGAAACTTGTAAATCACCACTTGATGAGAGTTGTAAAATGCATCTTAATAGTACTTATTTGTTAGCATTTTAGGGTTGATGTAGGGTTGAATTACACATTTATACCTTAACAATTATAAAGTTTCATTCGTGGAGCATTGACTTATTTCGGTGCATTTTCAGGTATTTTGAGTTAAAAGGGATGGAAAAGCTATCATCGCTTTAAGCACGAAGCTTCGATGCATACCAGAGTGAAGGCATGATTGCGGAAGGATAAAACGAAGAGAGCCTCCACCAACTAGTGTGCGTCGTGCTTTGGAAAGGCTGGGCCGCGGCCTACAGAAGCTTGTCTAAAAGAACCTCAAAGGCCATCAGTGTGTGCCGTGGCCTAAACCAATCTGGGCCGTAGGCTCCAGCAACACCACAAAGTAGACTTCAAGGTTGAGCCACGGCCTGGATTAGTGTGAGCCGCGGCGCGCACACGAACCCCTGTTTCCTAATTAGGGTTTTAATGATAGTTTAGACCCGAAAATACCCTATATCATTTTGTATTATAAATAGATCACTTAGGGTTTGAAAAGGGGCGTCCATGAAGGCTGGAAACTGAGGAGAAAGCTCGACATTACGGTGTTCAAGCATGAGCCCCATGGCCAACTAATTTCCAAGCAAGGCAAAGGGATGAATCCCTAGGTGTAGTTGTTCTTATTTTCATTCTTGATTCAGTTGTAAGGATTTATTGTTAAAACATTGTTTATGAGTTATTCTTTGATTAAACAAGAAGAATTTAGGTTCATGTGATAGATGAACTTTATATTCTTCTTATCTTAGTTTTATTAATCTGGTGATTGCATATTTCTTCTCCATATAAGTCTAGTCAAGCTCTTCTTATGTCAAGTTGTTTGGATGTGATTGAGTCCGGTAGACTTATCTTTTAGGTTTGTCCATTACTGCGATATTGTCATTAAGATATATTTTCGTTTCTTGATAAATCTATAGGATAGGTCATGTGTGCTTAAATCAAAATCAAAGAGTACTTCATAGCAATTACATTAGGGTTTACATGTGCTTTGATTGAATATACACCGATTGCTTGTTTGAGATGTGAAACTTGCAATCAAGATATAAACAATTGAATCGAGATTGGAATAAGGCAACAAAATTAGGGAGAATTCCCAGAACTTTATTATTTCTCATTTATATTCTTCATATTATTTACACAATTTTCTCACATTACTTTATTATCAAAACTCAGATTCTTTCACTTGATCTTTATCGTTCGTGTTAAGGTTTACACTTTTCCTTGTAGTTCGTTTTTCCTCGTGGGATCAACACCTCAACTATACACAATAACCGCGTATTAGTTTGAGTGTAATCAAATTTTGGCACTGCTGCCAGGGAAACGCGCTTAAAGTACAAGGAAGATTGTCAACGTTGAGACAAAACGGTAATATCGTTCTTTGCTCTTTGTTTTGATTTTCTAATTTTTATTTTTCTGTTTTATTTGTTTCCCTCTAATCCTTTTGGTATATGCATAGATTGAGAGATTCGTGAGGTAGATTCATTAAAAGACCCGAATTAGAGTTACTTTCTCCTTCTACGTCCATTAGTGAAACCTCACCTAGATCAAACCATAGTGAAAACCCAAGTGAGAATTTAGAGGATTTTGTTAACATGGCCGACAATCACAATGAGAATGTTGTTAGACACTTAAAGACTACTTGCACCCTAGCTGAACGGCCACACCATCTTGTATCATGTTCCCTCCTAATGGTCAACAACCTGAGTTTAAGCCGGGCATGATCCAATTGCTACCAACCTTCCATGGGTTTGAGAATGAAAACCCCTATACCCATATTAGGGAATTTGAGGAAGTAGTAGCTACCTTTCAAGGTAAGGCTAATATGGTAGACACCGTCAAACTTAGGTTTTTCCCCTTTTCACTTGGGGAAAAAGCCAAGGTTTGGTTGTACTCGTTAAGGCCTAGGTCTATAGGTAGTTGGGATGAGATGACCCGAGTTTTCTTCCAAAAGCACTTCCCAACCCATAAGACCAACAACCTCAAGAGACAAATCTCAAACTTTGCACAAAAGGAGAGTGAAACCCTATATCAAGTTTGGGAACGTTTCAAGGACCTTTTGAATTCTTGTCCACACCATAGGTATGAGAGTTGGCGGGTAGTTAGCTATTTTTATAATGGACTTCAAAGTAGGGAGAGGCAATTCATAGAAATGATGTGTAATGGGGATTTTCTTCAGAAAGATCCCGACCAAGCCATAGATTTTCTGGATGAACTATCAGAAAAAGCCCACACTTGGACAGGACCAAATGCCATGGAAAGCACTAGGAGAAATTGTTGTGAGTTTTAAATTACTCGCAAGCGCACGAGTCGTTTGCAATATAGCGTTGTGCAAGTGCGAAATCGAATCCACAGGGAATTGTGTTGTGAAAATATATTTTTAATCTAAACTAACTTTATCTTAACCTAGTTCCGAATTGTGAATGATATTGCAAAAGAAATATAAACTAAGCTAAGTTGATTTAAAAACTAATAATTAAAACACTAAGGTTTCTGAATCCACCCTACCAAAGTTAAGCATATATGTTCTAAAAATATAGCCTATCAAAACATTCCATGAATCCAACTATAAGACAAAAAACAAAGAATATCTCAATTAAACCAAAAGCGTCCAATGTATCCGCTCTTAACAAATCACAAAGGAAATCCAATTTAATCGAAAAGCATTCAATGTATCCATCAGATGAAACACAAGGAATATCCAACAAACAATTTAAACTCAATCAATTATAAGATTAACTCAAATAATTGACAGAACATTTACACTAAAAATTGTCAGATTTGTACAAGCAAATCTGAACTACTACGCCAAACAATGGCGGGGCTTCATCTTCAACCTTAGCTGAAGAGTCTAGCCACTCATAACTATAAAACTATAATAAAAAGTGTTAAACATTTAAACTAAAACAACTGAATATAAAGAAATAAATAAAAAACTTTACATGGGAGAAATTCCACTCGCTGACGGGCGACGCTTCCCCTCGTGGTAGCAATGCCTTCGGGATCCACCAGAATGTTGGCGGACGTCCACCGGTAAACACCAAAGTGGCTCGGGAATTGTACACTGAATGATGAAGCCAGATGGTGTTTATATAGGGCAAGACCCGGAGCAATATGGGTTGCAGATTCGATGTGGGATACTGCCCGTGTGCGCTCGATCGCAGTGTGGTGCGATCGATCGCAGGTACGATCGATCGCATGTCTTGTGCGCACGATCTCATGTGCGCTCGATCGCATGTCTGCTACGATCGATTGCAGATGCACTGAACTTCAAATATTTCGATGTGGGATGTTGACCATGCGCTCGTTCGTAGGCAGGTGCGCTCGATCTCATATCTCGTGCGATTGATCGCAATGTCTCCAGAAGCTTCACATCTCCTGAAATGCTTTATTTTCTCCACAAACCTGTAAAAATACACAAAACACAAGAAAGACGTAAAATAAAGTGAAATACTACTAACTAAGAGCATAACAAATATAAGTTAAGGGTCTAAAATATGCAATATTTAAGACTCATCAAATACCCCCAAACTTATATTTTGCTAGTCCCTTAGCAAAACAAAATAAAAGACTCAATGAAAAACAAAGAACATAAAGATAAAGTCATCACTCATGGTATCCAAAAATTTAAGGAGCACACATCACCATGATTTTCATTCATAAGCAAGCTTAAAAAGGTAAACCCATCTTCGCAATGAATAGAAATTTTAAAATCTAATTACTTACAAAAGGCAGGATAAGGCATCACAAGCTTGAATCAGTGTAAGGTGAATTAGCATATAAAAATGAAGCTTCCAAGTAACTCTAATGTGTAAGGTCTCCATGTCTCAAGATTCACCGAATTTCCCATCAAAAATGAACGAAAAGGCATAGTTTTTATTTTATTCTTTATTCTTTTTATTTTTTTAACAATAATAAGGCACGACTATGTTTAGTTCCCTTAAGCTTTCTAATTGACCCATGTAGCGAGTGTTGAGTCAATGACTCCCAAACCAGATGGTTTTAGGGCATTAGGTGTACAGACACCCCTAAGGACTTACTAACTCGAGTAAAAAAGGCTACGAAAATAAACCGGCCTTAATACTACCAAGCAAAATTCCACCTTTTGACGTGAACACTCACTGCTTACTGAGGCAAGAGGTCCAGTTACTCAGCGGAAAGTTGTAGTAATTAATTTTTTTTTTCTTTCTTTATGCCCAAGTGTTCATCCAACAAGTCATCCAGTTTCAGTTAAGATAAGGAAAAATACACATTAAAATCACGTGTCATACCTCACATAATTTGTGCTAATGTGCTCGTGTTAGATTAGATCAAACATGTGAATTCTCAAAATGCCTAAAGTAAGTAACTAAATTTTAAAAATTTATCACCAGATCATGTGTTCAAAATGTTAAGCTCACCAATGACATCACATCACATAAAATGTTTAGATCAACTAAAATTTCACGATAACATGAGCATGCATTTATCTCTATGACGAAAAGACAACAAATTAGGACAAAGTGTGTGATGTGTCTCCCATACCCCCAAACTTAAATTACACATTGACCCCAATGTGTGACTAATATGGAAAGAGCTGACCTGAGATATGGAGAACTATCTGGACTGGTATGGCTCATAGCATACCCCCAAACTTGAACTGAAGTACGCTTTGTCCCTGAAAAAAAAAATAAAAACTGGAAAACAAAAAATACTAGAAACAAACATTAATCATAAAAATGCGAAATAATAAATAAACAAAAGAAAAGATAAGCTGTGGGGTGCCTCCCATGAGCGCTAAGTTTAACGTCTTCAGCCAGACTCTCCCTAGAATACTACACTCAATCTGAGTAACTAGGATCCTCCAACAGTATCGTCTCAATTTCCGGACTCCTCAACTCTAAGAATGGTTTTAGCCTCTGTCCATTTACCTTGAAAGTATTACCATTCTTAGGATCCTCAATCTCGATGGCCCCATGAGGAAAAACCGATTGAATAATGAATGGGCCTGACCATCGGGATTTGAGCTTACCTGGAAAAAGATGTAGGCGCGAATTATAAAGAAGAACTTTCTGACCCGGCTCAAAAGCTCGTCTCAAAATGTTTTGGTCATGAGTCTTCTTCATTTGTGCTTTGTATGATCGGGCACACTCATATGCATCATTCCGCAGCTCCTCCAATTCATTGAGTTGGAGCTTCCGTTGTGAGCCAGCCTTGGAAAGATTGAAATTTAGTTGCTTGACAGCCCAATACGCACGATGCTCTAATTCAACCGGAAGGTGACATGCCTTTCCGTATACAATGCGATAGGGAGACATGCCAATTGGCGTCTTGAAGGCTATCCGATATGCCCACAGTGCATCCGTCAATCGCAGAGACCAATCCTTTCTATTAGGGTTCACAATCTTTTCCAAAATTTGTTTGATCTCGCGATTTGAAATTTCCACTTGACCATTCGTCTGTGGGTGATATGGGGTGGCAACTTTGTGCGTGATATAATACTTCTTCATCAACTGCTCAAAGATCTTGTTGCAAAAGTGCTTACCTCCATCACTTATGATTGCTCGAGGCGTACCAAAATGAGCAAAAATAGTGTCTTTCAAGAACTGGATCACAATTCTGTGGTCATTGGTCTTGCACGCAATGGCCTCCACCCACTTGGACAGATAGTCCATAGCAACCAGAATGTATAAGTAGCCAAAGGAGTTTAGGAATGGTCCCATGAAATCAATGCCCCACACATCAAAAATCTCAACAATCAAAATAGGGTTAAGGGGCATAATATTTCTCCTAGAAAGACTCCCTAGCTTTTGGCAACGCTCACAAGATATACAGTAGGTGTGAGAGTCCCGGAACAGGGTAGGCCAATAAAATCCACACTGCAAAATCTTTGCAGCGGTCTTTTTAGCACTAAAATGGCCTCCACATGCATGATCATGATAAAAGGCGATGACATTAGATTGGTCATGCTCAGGAATACACCGTCTAATGATCTGATCAGGACAATACTTGAACAGGTAAGGATCATCCCAGAAAAAGTGTTTTACCATGGCCAAAAATTTTGATTTATCTTGCCTCCCTCAATGCAAGGGCATGTGTCCGGTGACAAGATAGTTCACTATGTCAGCAAACCATGGTGCGGGACTGTGAGCAATGTGCATCAATTGCTCATCAGGAAAGGTCTTAGAAATGGGAGTGGCAGCCTCACTGAATTCCACAATCAATCTAGATAAATGGTCTGCCACCACATTTTCCGAACCTTTCTTATCCCGAATCTCAATGTCGAACTCTTGAAGTAGCAAGATCCATCGGATAAGATGAGATTTAGCATTTTTTTTAGAGAAAAGATACTTCAATGCAGCATGGTCCGAGTAGATAATGACTTTAGATCCTAACAAGTTGGATCTAAACTTGTCTAATGCAAAAACGACTGCAAGCAACTCCTTCTCAGTGGTAGAGTAATTGAGTTGTGCGTTGTTTAGAGTTCGACTTGCATAATAGATAGCATGGGGAAGTTTATCAACACGTTTCCCCAAAACAACTCCAACAGCATAGTCTGATACGTCACACATAATCTCAAAAGGCACATCCCAGTTAGGTGGCTGAATAATGGGAGTGGACGTCAGAATCTTCTTCAGATCCCCAAATGCTTTCTTACAATCCTCATCAAATAGAAATGGGGCATCTTTTAGCAACAACTTGCACAAGGGCCTGGCGATCTTGCTGAAATTCTGGATAAATCGCCTATAGAAACCTGCATGGCCTAAAAAAGATCGAACCTCTTTCACCGTACGTGGGGGTGGAAGGCTGGAAATCAAATCCACCTTCGCTTTGTCAACCTCAATCCCTCGATGAGATACGATATGCCCCAGTACAATTCCTTGTTTGACCATAAAATGGCACTTCTCCCAATTAAGCACCAGGTTCTTCTCCTTGCACCGTACCAAAACCGAAGAGAGACGGTGCAGGCACTCCTCAAATGTTGAACCGAAGATGGAGAAGTCGTCCATGAAAATCTCCAAGAACCGCTCTACCATGTCAAAGAATATACTGACCATGCACCGCTGAAAAGTGGCGGGCACATTGCATAACCCAAAGGGCATGCGACGGTAGGCGAAGGTCCCAAACGGACAGGTAAATGTCGTCTTCTCCTGATCTTCGGGGTCCACGGGGACCTGGTTATATCCAGAATAACCATCCAAAAAGCAATAATACTCATGCCCAGCCAAACGCTCCACCATCTGATCAATAAATGGAAGTAAAGTGATGCTTCCTTGTGGCAATGTTCAGCTTACGGTAGTCTATACACACTCTCCACCCATATTGCACTCGAGTTGGCACCAACTCGTCGTCCTTATTCTTTACTATAGTTAATCCAGCTCGCTTGGGCACGACATGAATGGGGCTCACCCACTTGCTATCAGAGATGGGATAAATGATCCCTGCATCTAATAGCTTAATAACCTCTGCCCTCACAACCTCTTGCATAGCAGGGTTGAGTCTTCTTTGCGGCTCCCTCGATGGCTTAGCATCTTCCTCCAAATGTATCCTGTGCATCACCAACGAGGGGCTGATTCCCTTAATATCCTCAATGGTCCAGTCGATAGCTTCCTTGTGCTCTCTTAAAACATCTAATAATTTCTCCTCTTGAGCCTCTCCCAAATCTGAAGCTATTATCACAGGCAAACAGTATGCTGGACCTAGGAAATTATACTTAAGATTATCCGGTAAAGGCTTAAGTTCCTTCTTTTGAGGTTCTGGTGACACCTTCTCCTCCTCCTCCTTGCTTTCTTGAGGATCAGACTCCAAAATGGCATTTACTTCCTCGAGTAACTTATCTAAACCCAAGTCCTCTCCAAAGTGAGCAAAGCATGCCTCCATGGGATCCTCAATGCTTGATTTATCCACAGTATCCTCAAGAATCTCCTCTATCAAGCATACATCTCTCACTTCATCATATTCCAGTGGTTGCCTAGTGATATCAAAAATGTTCAACTCCACTGTCATATTTTCGAAGGAGATCTTCATCACCCCTGTCCTACAATTGATTAGCGCGTTAGCCATGGCTAAGAATGGTCGCCCTAGAATCACCGGTATTTGAATCCCTACATTCTGAACCGGCTCTGTGTTAAGCACAATAAAATCCACGGGTAAATAGAACTTATCCACTTTTATCAAAATGTCCTCAACTATCCCCCGTGGTCTTTTCACTGACCTGTCAGCCAATTGAAGCGTCATGGATGTGGGCTTCAATTCTCCTAACCCCAACTGCACATAGACTGAGTAGGGTAGAAGATTCACACTCACCCCTAGATCCAAATGGGCCCTCTCAATATGGATGACTCCTATCGTGCAAGAGATGGTAGGACACCCCGGGTCCTTATACTTGATGGGTAGCTTGCACTGAAGGATTGAACTGACCTGCTCGGTCAAAAATGCCTTCTTTGGAACATTCGTCCTCCTCTTGATAGTGACCAAGTCCTTTAAAAACTTGGCATATGATGGTACTTGATAGATGGCATCCAAAAATGGGATATTGATTTGGACTTGCTTGAATACCTCCAGAATTTCCTCATACTTCCCTCCTTTCTTGGGCGCCTGTAATCTCTCGGGGTAGGGCGCTCTAGGTACAAACGACCTAGGAGGGTCTTTCTTAGTAAGTGTGGCTGTAGATGGCTCAACATCTCTCTTCTCTGTGTTGCCACTCCCTTGCCCTTGCTGCATAGCAGGGCTATCTTCCACTCGATTGTCCACTTGTCTCCCAGACCTCAGTGTGACAATCGACTGTACTTGTTCCTCCCCGTGCGTAGGAGTTGATGAACTCTCAACCATAAATTGTCCTTTCGGGTTGGGCACGGGTTGACTGGGGAACTTTCTCTTCTCTCTCTCACCCAAGTGACTTGCAATTTGCCCTATTTGACTCTCCAGCTTGGCAATTGCTTGAGTGTTTACCACTGCTGCACTCCTCACATCACTCATATTTTGGCTAGTCGCCTTCATGAACTCCTTAAGGGTGTCATCTAGTGACTGTGAAACTAGTGCTGGTGTTTGAGTGGGTGCGTGGTAAGCAGGTGAAGGTGCTGGATGGGCAGAACGACCATGATTAGGAATTTGTGGGGCAAATCCGGGAGGATATTGATTTTGAGCATGATAATGGGCTCCTCCCTGATTCATTGGTTGGTTCTGCCTCCATGAAAAATTTGGGTGGTTCCGCCACCCTGGATTGTATGTCTCGGAGTACGATCCATTTGACTGCCTTCGAAAGTCATTGAAAGCATTTACTTGTTCCAGAGGATACTCGGCACAAGCCGGCATTGATGGGCAATTTTGTGCTAGATGCATAGGACTAGCACAGATGGAACAGCTTTCAACATTGAATGTGTTGGCAGCATTGATGGATTGGCTCACAGTGAGAGTGTCAATCTTCTTGGTGAGGGCATCTAACTTTATCCTTAAATCAGCGTCCTCCCTGACCTCATAGATGCCCCCCTCTTAGGAGCACGAATTGACTTATCTCGACAGCTTGAAAAATCCCACTGCTGTGAGTTGTCGGACAACTTGTCCAATGCCATGTATGCTTCGTCTCCTGTCAGACTTAAGAATGCCCCCCCATTCATAGACTCGATCATGCTACGGTTGGGTTGAGTCAACCCTTGGTAGAAGAATTGAACGAGTCTCCACTTCTCATATCCATGTGGAGGGCATCTGATCAGTAACTCTTTAAAGCGCTCCCAGCTTTTAGAGAACTTCTCATCCTCGTCCTGAGTGAAAGAACTAATCTCCTTTCGACACTCATTCACTCTAGACATTGGGAAAAACTTATGGTAAAATTTGCTAAGCAGGTTTTCCCAAGATGTAATAGACCCGGACGTGTTGGAGTCCAACCACGCCCTAGCTCTATCGTGAAGGGAGAAAGGGAAGAGTCAAAGATGGACTGACTCCTCAGAGAAGTTCTGGAATTTGAATGTAGCACAAATGTCTTTGAACTTCTTCACATGACTATAAGGATTTTCAAGATCTAAGCCATGGAATGAGGGTAGGAGTTGGATAACATGTGGCTTCAAATCAAAGTTTGTGGCATTGGTTGGTGGCAACACTATGCAGGAAGATGAGTTAGTCGCAACGGGTGCGAACAAATCCCTAAGGGATGTAGTGGAGTCCACGTTCCAAGCTCTAGGTCGCTCTACATGTTCAGGATGATTAAAATTTTCTCCCATCTCAACAGTCTCTCTCTCAACTAGTGCTCTTTTCTGCCTCCTAAGAGTTTTTTCTATGTCGGGATCTAAATGTGTCAAATCTAAGTTCAAGGATCTCCGACCAAGCATACACCAACAGAAAAATAATGAGATACTAACCAGCAGAAGCAACAGAATAAAGCAAAACTCAAAAAAAAAAAAAAAAAATTTTGTCTTTTAATTTTTATTTTTTTTTTAAATTGCTAACTAACTAGTAGAAAAATAAAATTAATTCAGACCAAAAATTTTCACAAACCAAACAACTCCCCGGCAACGGCGCCAAAAACTTGTTGTGAGTTTTAAATTACTCGCAAGCGCACGAGTCGTTTGCAATATAGCGTTGTGCAAGTGCAAGGTCAAATCCACAGGGAATTGTGTTGTGAAAATATATTTTTAATCTAAACTAACTTTATCTTAACCTAGTTCCGAATTGTGAATGATGTTGCAAAAGAAATATAAACTAAGCTAAGTTGATTTAAAAACTAATAATTAAAACACTAAGGTTTCCGAATCCACCCTACCAAAGTTAAGCATATA
This sequence comes from Bretschneidera sinensis, assembly GCA_023935145.1. Classification (NCBI taxonomy): domain Eukaryota; kingdom Viridiplantae; phylum Streptophyta; class Magnoliopsida; order Brassicales; family Akaniaceae; genus Bretschneidera; species Bretschneidera sinensis. The sequence continues at coordinate 86,087,558 of CM043698.1, read as the reverse complement.
TGTTCTAAAAATATAGCCTATCAAAACATTCTATGAATCCAACTATAAGACAAAAAACAAAGAATATCTCAATTAAACCAAAAGCGTCTAATGTATCCGCTCTTAACAAATCACAAAGGAAATCCAATTTAATCGAAAAGCATTCAATGCATCCATCAGATGAAACACAAGGAATATCCAACAGACAATTTAAACTCAATCAATTATAAGATTAACTCAAATAATTGACAGAACATTTATACTAAAAATTTTCAGATTTGTACAAGCAAATCTGAACTACTACGCCAAACAATGGCGGGGCTTCATCTTCAACCTTAGCTGAAGAGTCTAGCCACTCATAACTATAAAACTATAATAAAAAGTGCTAAACATTTAAACTAAAACAACTAAATATAAAGAAATAAATAAATAACTTTACATGGGAGAAATTCCACTCGCTGACGGGCGGCGCTTCCCCTCGTGGTAGCAATGCCTTTGGGATCCACCAGAATGTTGGCGGACGTCCACTGGTAAACACCAAAGTGGCTCAAGAATTGTACACTGAATGATTAAGCCAGATGGTGTTTATATAGGCGAAGACCCGGAGCAATATGGGTTGCAGATTCGATGTGGTATACTGCCCGTGTGCGCTCGATCGCAGTGTGGTGCGATCGATCGCATGTCTTGTGCGTACGATCTCATGTGCGCTCGATCGCATGTCTGCTATGATCGATCGCAGATGCACTGAACTTCAAATATTTCGATGTGGGATGTTGACCATGTGCTTGTTCGTAGGCAGGTGCGCTCGAGCGCAGGTGCGCTCGATCTAATATCTCGTGCGATCGATCACAATGTCTCCAGAAGCTTCACATCTCCTAAAATGCTTTATTTTCTCCACAAACCTGTAAAAATACACAAAACACAAGAAAGACGTAAAATAAAGTGAAATACTACTAACTAAGAGCATAACAAATATAAGTTAAGGGTCTAAAATATGCAATATTTAAGACTCATCAGAAATCAACCCACTGGGATTTATCAACTTAAGGAAGAGGACAGCCTTAAAGCCCATTTAGAGGCCCTAACTAAGGAAATTGAAGCCTTAAAAACCAAGGATGCTAGAGCCCTCGAACCGGTTGCTAGGGTAGAGTCCCACGAGCCTTGTTTCATGTGTAATGGGGTAGATCATTTACCTAAGTATTGTCCAGCTTATTTTGAGATGAAGGGAGAGTGTAATGCTTTAGGTATACTCTTTAGGAAACCAGAATCACCCTACTCTAACACCTACAATCCCGGTTGGAAGAATCACCCTAATTTTAGTTGGAGATCTGATACACAACCTCATCCCTACTCTAGTACCCAATGGCAACCGGAAGCAACCTCATCTAATGGACCTCAACAACCTTTACCTTTGAAAGATATGTTTAAGTCATTTATGCAGGTACATGCCAAGAGTGTGGAAGAGCAAGGCAAGATAAATCAACAGTTGCTAGAGGAGCAACAAGCGATCAAAGAGGAACAAAATGTGATAAAGAGGCAACTCACTAAGTTGACTAGTTTCTTGATGGTTCAAGAGGAATGTCATTTTCCTTCACAGCCATAACCTAATCCAAGGGGACAACATATGGCACAAACCTCTGAACCTAAAAATCAAAATGTTAGAGAGTTTAATGCCATAATCACCCGCAGCGGTAAGAAAATTAATAGACCCACTTTACTATCACACTTGATTCCTAATACTGTGAGCGACAAGGATGAAGCCCCCAAGGAACAAGAGGTCCATGATGATTATTCTCCACCGATGCCTTTCCCCCAAGCTCTCCTTAAACCTAAGGAGAAAAATTCAATATTAAAAGGTGAGATTCTTGAACAACTTCAACATGTTAAAATTAACCTCCCTCTTCTTCATACCATAAAACAGGTTCCCAACTATGCTAAAGTCATCAACGATCTATGCACACTCAAGAGGAAGCACAATGTGAAGAAGACGACATTCTTAACGGAGCAAGCAAGTGCAGTACTTGATAGCAAGACACCGCCCAAATATAAGATCCGAGCTATCCAACGGTGGCTTGCCAAATTGGAAACAAATCTTGTGGCCAAGCATTGCTAGATTTGGGTGCTAGTGTGAACCTCATACCATACTCTATGTACTTGCAGCTCGGTTTAGGTGAGATCAAACCAACCTCCGTGGTACTTCAATTAGCGGATAGATTGGTAAGAAAACCAAGAGGTATTATGGATGTTTTGTTGCAAATTAATAATTTCTACTATCCTGTTGACTTTTTGGTTTTACATACCATTTCTACCGTGAACACGGAGACAAAAATTCCTTTGATACTTGGAAGACCATTCCTTGCCACCGCCAATGCCCTCATTAATTGTAGGAATGGCCTAATGATATTATCATTTGGAAATATGACTCTAAAAGTAAATGTTTTTCGAGTCTCAAGGCAGCCACATGAAGAGGATGAGTACATTAAAGATAATTCTAACTCTTCGGAATTCATTCCTAATAATTTTAAGTTCAATGATTCTTCAATTTATCCCCATACCGTAATGTTATTGATGTTTTTGATAAGTTACAGGGAGTTATTAAGAAATCATAGCAATCATGCTTTGAGGAGTCGCTTGAGATAAGTCACATGGATGCGGGAATCAAATACCTTACTGCTGATAGTAAATAGGCAACACCAAGAACACTTGAGCAGCATGTGGTGGACTTTAAGTATTCCTTTCCAAAAGACTAGCACTAAGGCTACCAAGTATGGAGCCTCATCTTCAGCACCACAAGGAGGCCAGCAGTGAGAGTGGTGCAGCGTCTGGTTGAAGACATAAAACTTAGCACTCATGGGAGGCACCCCACAGCATATCCTTTTATTTTTGTTTTTTTCGTATTTCTTTTTCTTGTTTATTATTAGTATTTTGTTATTTTCCAGTATTACCATCGTATTTCTTTTTTAGGGACAAATATGCACAGCAGTTCAAATGGTGCTGCACAATTTTCAGCTTTTGTGCACTTTTGGTTACAAAGGGAGTTTCCTTCACTTTTTCTTTCACATTGAGGTCAATGCAATTTTTAAGTTGGGGTGGAGGAAACGTATTTCTTTTTTTCATTGAACTGTTTGGTGTCGCTTTCCCTTTTTGTTTGTTCTTAGCATGCTTTGTGTTAGCCTTGGAGTTAATTCACATGTCAATGATATGAGCTTAATTGAGATAGCATATAGTGTTTAGAAGAAGTTAAATCTTGCTTCGGTTTGAGAATAATTTAAGTGTCAATCTTCATTTGGTTTATGACTCTGGACTGTGGTAAGATTGCATGATTAGTCTAAAAAAATTTAGAGAAGTTTTATGTGTGATTGTTTTGTGAATACTTTTGCGGTCTCGACAAGCTCTAGAACTTATTTAATAATCACTTGAGGTGAAATCCTAGAATGCACACTACTTAGGATATGATGTAGGTCATTTATGGACCGTTTGAGCCTTTCAAACTTACCCTTACTATATTTATCGCTAGTCACCTGCTTGAGTCTTTTTCTTGAAAAAGAATTTGATCCCTATTTCTTTCAATAACCCATTTACTTACCTTTATCAGCCTAAAAATATTTTATCCTTACTTTTCTTTTAAGAGAACTTAGTTATACACATTTGTTGAGAAGCATTTAAAAGGAGTAAGGATGGAAATATGAAAAAATATATATATTACTACCATAACCCAAGTACATTAAAGGAGATAAGTTGGGGGTTGTTGAAAAGAGTAAAAAAAGAATGAAAAAGGAGATGAATGGTTATGTGCCAAAAAAAAGTAAATTATAGCAAAGAAAGAAGAAAAAAAATGTGGTGATTTATTCAGAGAAATGCTCGAAAAATGGTTAAATGAGTTGGGTGTTGAAGTAAGGTTATCTAGTGCTCAATGTAGTTGTGTTTAACTTAAGAGACTGAGTTCTTTTACTTGTTTAATCCTTCCCGTTCTTTCTTGACCTCTACCTTAGCCTAACATTACAAGTTTATTAAAGACCTATTGATCCGATGTAGTGTGATTTTTCTACATTAGTGGAGAGTGATTTGAAAAGTGAGCCTATGGAGTTTGTTTTTGTGATTGATATCACGCAAATTAATATATTTTTAGAGGCCAAGACTTGTATTCATGAATGTTGTGCATAAAATCATCCGGGTGTTTGGATTAATGGATTGTGTTAAGATGGATGTTAAGAGTAGATAACAATTTTAAGATTGATGTTTGGATTACTTTTGGACTTGGGTGATATTTAATGATTCTATGTGCTGTGTGTTATGTGCGATTTTTGAGACAAAAAGTTGAATTACTCTTGGATTAATGCTAGCATTGTTTTACTTTGTTTTGATTTCTACTATAGCATTCGTTTCATATTGTCTTGTTTTCGCTTGAATTGCTAGGGACTAGCAATAAGCTAGTTGGGGGTTATGATGAGAGTCATAAAATGCATCTTAATAGTACTTATTTGTTAGCATTTTAGGGTTGATCTAGGGTTGAATTACACATTTATACCTTAACAATTCTAAAGTTTCATTCGTGGAGCATTGACTTATTTCAGTTCATTTTCATGTATTTTGAGTTAAAAGGGATGGAAAAGTTATCATCACTTTAAGCACGAAGCTTCGATGCATACCGAAGTGAAGGCATGATTGCGGAAGGATAAAACAAAGAGATCCTCCACCAACCAGTGTGCGCCGCGGCCTACAGAAACTTGTCTAAAAGAACCTCAAAGGCCATCAGTGTGCGCCGCGGCCTCCAGTAACACCACAAAGCAAACTTCAAGGTTAAGCCGCGGCCTGGATTAGTGTGAGCTGCGGCACACACACGAACCCCTGTTTCCTAATTAAGGTTTTAATGATAGTTTAGACCCGAAAATACCCTAGAACCTTTTGTATTATAAATAGATCACTTAGGGTTTGAAAAAGGGGCATCCATGAAGGCTGGAAACTGAGGAGAGAGCTCGACATTACGGTGTTCAAGCATGCGCCCCTTGGCCAACTAATCTCCAAGCAAGGCAAAGGGATGAATCCCTAGGTGTAGTTGTTCTTATTTTCATTCTTGATTCAGTTGTAAGTATTTATTGTTAAAACATTGTTTATGAGTTATTCTTTGATTAAATAAGAACAATTTAGGTTCATGTGATAGATGAACTTTATGTTCTTCTTATCTTAGATTTTCTTAATCCGGTGATTGCATACTTTTTCTCTATATAAGTCTAGTCAAGCTCTTCTTATGTCCAGTTGTTTGGATGTAATTGAGTCCGGTAGACTTATCTTTTAGGTTTGTCCATTATTGCGATATTGTCATTAAAATATGTTGTTGTTTCTTGATAAATCTATAGAATAGGTCATGTGTCCTTGAATCGAAATCAAATAGTACTTCATAGCAATTACATTGGGGTTTACATGTGCTTTGATTGAACATACACCGATTGCTTGTTTAGGATGTGAAACTTGTAATCGAGATAAAAGCAATTGAATCGAGATTAGAATAAGGCAACGAGCTTAGGGAGGATTCCCGGAACCTTGTTGTTTCTCATTTATATTCTTCATATTATTTACACAATTTTCACACATTACTTTATTATCAAAACTCAGATTCTTTCACTTGATCTTTATCGTTCGTGTTAAGGTTTACACTTTTCCTTGTAGTTCGCTTTTCCTCGTGGGATCGACACCTCAACTATACACAAAAACCGCGTATTAGTTTGAGCGTAATCACCACCACCAAACTACATCTATGACTATAACATCAATATGAAAATCTAAATACAATTCTAGAGTGACACTTAAATCCTGCTTCCAAAATAGTGCCAACCCACCACTTCGACCTTGGGCTCCCAGCACAATGCCACATTCTAAGCCACACTTATGTTTCAAAAAATCCATCTCACTTGCCAATAACTTGGTTTCCATACGGAAAATCATATCGGAAGATTCCCGCTTAATGATCTCATCAAGCGCTCTCAACACATGCAGGTTCCCGAGCCCTCGTATATTCCAATTTAAAATCCTCATCTTGGTTCACGGAGCGGTCCAGTCTGGTCTGCTTTAAAGAAAGTAAATTTGATCCCCTCCATATGCACAACATCTTCTTTCTATTTCTTATTGCCACTCCCTAGTCCAGCTTGTAACGACCCATCTCGAGTTGGCCACCCCCGATATGGTGTCATCACATTTTGAAAATCCCAGCACGACACATGTATGCAACAATAAAAATAATACTAACATAAATTTTTACTTCAATCCTCAACCCTCAACGGGGGAAATACATCATTTTGATCTTGACTTAAACATTATGTATAACGTAAAATGCATGAATATTTACAAATAAATTTTTATTTTATTTTCTCATTAGTTTGAGGATGTTGACACGTTCATAGCTTACAGAAAATGATTTTGTCTGACTCTCAACCCACTAGACTATATGTCCTTCCTGCTACCTGAAATCATTGTACAATGAGAGATGAGCTTCACAAGCTCAGTGAATTAAATTTACTAGAAGTATTCTATTTGTATAAATAGTTCTTTAATATTTAATCATTTATATCTCATATAACTCGATAATAGCATATAGTCTAACATTTAGATAGTTCTTATCATATCATACTTCTATGTTTCTTTCTCACCATAACTGTCTCTCTGTGAAACTCATTCATCTACAAATAAATTTATAATAACAACAACACTTCAATAATACAATCAATATTTAAAACAGATACAATGTATGAATTATTATTAGGGAACGTCTTCCCACATGTCGACATATTTTTATCTTAGACCGGTCCCCTCCTGGTTCATTTATTTCCAGCATATATCGGCTGTCACGGTTTTCATTTATTTCCAGCATATACCGATTGTCACGGTTTTTCAATTAGATTAGCCCCCTCCCGGTTCTTTTATTTCATGCATATGTATATGAAAAATGATATGAAATATACATATGAACAATAATATAAAAACAAACATGAATTCAAATATTTAAATTACCTATCATGATTATTCTCAAATTATTATTTGAAAAATTCCGCTAAATTCTTCTCCTCATAAATCACATCAAATCGTCAATTATAGCTTGTCAAGATCCACTAAATTTCCTCTCTTATATCATATCAAATCATCATCAAGAATTTCACTTATCGCTTTTATTATTAAATCGACTCATTATTCTAAAAACATTATTTCTCATAAAATAATTCTCTACACATCCACTATTCCTATCACACCTATCAACCATCTTTCATCTATCACCAAAGCATAAGTTAATAATTTATTCTATTCTTATCACTAGATATTTCATATTTATCTTGATTACTTAAAGTAAATCTAACTCACCACGTGGCACTTAGAGCTACCCATGGATCATCTCCTTGCCTTTCCTGCTCTTCTTAGTAATTTTTCTCCGATTGCTAATCATCAACACCTAACATAATATTTATATTAAAATTTCTAATTTATTCTTCAATTCTTCTATAATTCACATCCTTTGAAAATTTTCACTTTGAATTCCGGGAAATTTCATGTATGCTAAATTTCAAAAATAAACTTCACGTTATTACCTTATATTTTTCTTATAGCTTCCTGTGGTTCTCTATAAAATTCTCCCGTAAACCCCTTCAAAATTTTGCTCTTTCAACATTTCTTTCGGTCCCCAAGTGTTTAGAGAAATATAGTAGTTTGAATTTTAAAAAGAAGAAATCAAACAGGATTTGGTAAGTAAAATAAAAAAAAAGAAAAACTAAAACTATTTATATCCAAAACTCAGTAGCCCCCCATCTCTCATGCTGCCATGAACCAAAGTTGGCCAACATGCATAACTCTCTCTTTCACCTGTTGCCACGTTTTTTGTGTGTTTTTTTTTCAAAAGAATTATTTTTTTCAATACTAAATCCTTCACGTATATATAAATTATTTTAATTTCATATCATATTTATTAAATTACTTCTTTACCCTTACTTTACGAATATGGGTATTACAATTCTACCCACTTTATAAAAATTTCATCCCCAAAATTTCTTTACCTAATTAAGAAAGCAATTGTACATAATATTTCTTCATAGTTGCCTCAGGCTTTCACATAATCTCTTCAACATCCTTATTCCACCACAGAACTTGAACTAATGAAATTATTTTATTATATAAGACTTGTTCTTTTCTGTCTAAAATTATCACTGATACTTGTATAAAAGTCGAGTCTTTCTGAATTTCTACATATTGGCTCGAAATATTATGAGATTTATCAAGTAAGCACTTTCGCAAAAGTGAAACATGGAATATGTTATGTCACTGCTTCAACTCTGGAGGCAAATCCAAGCTATTCACAACTAGCCCAACTTTCTTAATAACCTCATAGGGTCCCACTTACCTCAGACTCAACTTTCCTTTTTTTTTTATCCTCAATGCACCTTTTCATGGAGATATTTTTAATTACACCCAATCACCTACTTGAAATTCAAGAGGTCCTCTTCTATTATCAGCGTAGCAATTCGGTCTACTCAATGTTACTTTACAGTTCTCTCTAACTGGTTTGATCCTCTGAGTTGTTAACTCAATAATTTATGAACTAAATATATTTCTCTCTCCTACTTCTTCCCAACATACTGTAGTTCTTCACCTTCTACCCATCTGTTGTGGATGAAAAGCAATATTAAATTATAACTGCCAAACCAACATCTAGAAATATATTCAGCTACATCCCTCATCAATCTTGGCCACCAAAAATTCTGTCTCAACCCTCTATACATCTTATTGTTACTCGGGTACATCGAATCTACATCATTATGTGCCTTTCTCATTATCTTCTTTCTTAACTTTGCATCATTCGGAACACAAATCTTATGTTCCAATACCAAAATACTCTCATTTCAAATTTTGAACTCATATTGTTTTCTAGTAAGCACTCAATGCTTAATCTTTTCTATCTCTTTATCTTTGCATTGCATCTTGATAATAGCCATTAAATGCATTATATTCGTACTTATTTGTTAGCAATTTAGGGTTGATTTAGGTCTTAATTGCATTTTTTATTCATTAACAACTCTAAAGTGGTATTTTTGGAGCATTAATTTATTTCGGTGCATTTTTCAGGTATCTTGAGTTAAAGGATATGAAAAAAGCTATCATCATTTTGAAACACGAAGTTCCATTGAACACTCAAGCAAAAGAATGATCGCAGAAGAGCCAAGATGAAGAGAAACTATGGAAGGAGTTTTCACTAAGTTGCTAGAGTTGGCATACAAATCAACCATCTTTAAAAATTAAAATGTATCGATGTAGAAAGAACCAGGAAGTGTGCCACATATGGTTAGAAAGATACGGAAGTCTATTTTCTGGAGGATTTTACGGTTCATTAAAATTATTTCTCTAGAGGAAGTTATGGCAATTTTAGCGGACAGAGGTCAGACTTTCTGAATCAGCGCGCGCACAGCCTTGTGCACTCCGAGTTAAACCCTAATTAGGTCTTTAATGACTTATTCAAACCCTAAAACACCCCTAGACCTTGTATACTATAAATATACCACTTAGGGTTTGTAATTGGATATTGAAAAACCTGGAGAACTCAAGAAAGCAGCAACTTTCCTTCCATTGTGCAACCATGAGCCCCATGGCTAACTAATCTCCAAGCAAGGAGAAGGGATGAATCCCTAGGTGTAGTTGTTTCTATTTCCCTTATTTGATTCAGTTGTAATGGAGCTTTAACGTTCAAATATTGTTATGATTTACTTTTATTCTAATTATAAAGATTTCATCTAATCCGGTGATTGTATCTTTTTCCTTGATATAGATTTAGTCATGCTTTCTTTATGTCAAGATTATTTGGGTATGATTGAGTCCGGTAGATCTAGCCTTTAGGTTTGTCCATTACTGTAATATTGTCATCAAAGATATATTGTCGTTTCTTGATAAACTTAAAGGATAGATCATATGTGCATGAATTGAAAATAAAGAGTATTTCATAAAAATCAAATTAGGGTTTATACATGTGCTTTAATTGAATATTTGCCGATTGCCTGTTTGGGATGTAAAACTTGCAATCGAGATAAGAAAAACAACTGAATCAAGTTAGGATTAGGGCAACAAACCTAGGGAGGATTCCCGGATCCTTGTTGCTCTCCTATTATATTTCACAATCTACTTTACACAATTGTCTTACTATCAAATTCAGATTCTATATTTAATTTGATCATATCGTCTCATATTAAAGTTTACATCTTTCTTTATAGTTAATTTGTCTCCCTGTGGAATCGACACCCCAAAGCTGTACTACAACACCGCGTTACTGTTTTGGGCGTAATCAAATTTTGGCGCCGTTGCCGGGGAGACGCGCTTACTTACAAGGAAGTTGTCAACTCTAAGACAAGACGGTAGAAGAGTTGTAGATAGTTTTTCTTTCAGTAGTTTGTAAAGGCGGTAACTTCGTTCCCTCTTTTTGCTTGCTACATTAATTTTTATTTTATTCTTTTTTATTTTTTATTTATTATTATTATTATTATTATTTTTTTACCTTGAATGCAAAGACATAGAGATGCTTTGGGTAGATTTGCTAGTAGGCCTGTGCTAGAGTCAAAATTAAATTCCTTTCTAAATCCCTTATTTGACAACCCATCTAGTCCCGAAGAAATGAGTGAACATGAATATCAACCCCCTAGGACCTTTCAGGATTACCTCAACCCTACACGCACAGCCACACCATCATGCATCATGTTTCCAGCCAATACTCGCCAATTAGATCTTAAACCATGGATGATTCAATTACTCCCTACATTCCATGGCTTGGAAAACGAAAACCCATATGTGCACATTAGAGAGTTTGAGGAAGTAGTTGCGACTTTTCATAGTCAAGATGAAACTCATGACATTATGAAACTTAAGTTCTTTCCTTTCGCTTTGAAGGATAGAGCTAAGAGTTGGCTATACTCACTAAGACCACGATCTATTGGGTCGTGGACTGAGATGACTCGGATCTTTTTTAATAAATACTTTCCCCAACATAAGACCAATGCTTTAAAAAGACAAATCTCCACCTTTGCACAAAAGGACAGCGAGACTTTGTATAAGTCTTGGGAGAGATTTAAAGAGTTATTGAGTATGTGTCCTCACCATAGGTATGAGAGTTGGCGCTTAGTGAGCTATTTTTATGAGGGACTTACATATAGAGAGCACCAATTCGAAGAGATGATGTGTAATGGTGAATTTTTGGAGAAAGATCCTGATGAGGCCATGGAGTACCTCAATGAGCTTGCTGAAAAAGCTCACACTTGGACTGAACCTTGTGCTACTGAAAGCACAAATAAGTCACAACCTATAGGGAACCCAAATGGTGGTGGAATTTACCATCTTAGGGAAGAGGATAACCTGAAGGCCAAGGTCGAGATGCTCACTAGGGAGCTAGATGAATTAAAAACTAAGAGCTTAAAGCCAACACACCTAGCTAATCATGCAAAGTCTTTGAAACCATGTTTTGTGTGTAGAGGGGTAGATCATCTCGCCCAAGAGTGTCCTACATTTGCTGAGATGAGAGGGATATATGAGGAACAATGTAATGTCTTAGGCATGTACAAGAAGCCTCATGCACCCTTCTCTAATACCTATAATCCGAGCTGGCGTGATCACCCCAATTTCAACTGGAAGTCTGAAAATCAGCAGCTTGCACAACCCCCTGCACCATATCTTGAACAATATCATGCACCCGTGTCTTCTAGGAGTTCTTTAGAAGACACTTTACATGCTTTTATTGAAGCACAAGGGAAGACTAATCAAAGGCTTGAATCTTTAATTGTGCAGGTTGTTGAAGAACATAAAGAGATAAAGAGCCAAGTGTCCAAGTTGATGAGCTACTTGAGTGTGACTGAGCGAGGTAAGTTCCCTTGTCAAGCTCAGTCCACATCCCATGGTCAACACCTAGCACAACAGAATTTGAAGGAGGTGAATGTTATTGAGACACTAAGTGGTAAGTCATTACACATCCCAGCAACGAAAAAATCAGAGGATGTGAATGAAACCCACCAAGGATACATGATTGACTCATTCATGGAAAAGGTCCAACACCTTAATCCATTGGAGTCCACCTTCATCCATGGCTTCATAAAAGCACATATCGAGCCAGAATTTGCGGATGTTACTGATGACATCCTTGAGGCCTCTCAAAAGCATACAAGCACCAAATTTGGCAATGAAGCAGTGGCTGGTGCATTCAACCTATGTTTGTCTAGGAGGGAATAAAAGTGTCTGGCTGAAGACATAAAACTTAGCGCTCATGGGAGGCAACCCACAACATATCCTTTTATTTTTACTGTTTTTCATATTTCTTTTTCTTATTTATTATTATTATTTTGTTGTTTTCTAGTATTAACTTAGTATTTCTTTTTCAAGGAAAATATACGAAGCAGTTCAAATGGTGGAGCACAATTTTCAGCTTCTGTGCACCTTTGGCTACAAAGTGAGTTTCTTTTACTCTTTCTTTTACATTGAGGTCAATGCAATTTTTAAGTTGGGGGTGGAGGAAACACATCTCTTTGTTTCCATATTCTTTATTTCCATACATTTTTTTCCATTGAACTGCTTGGTGTCATTTTCCTTTTTGTTTATTTTTAGCATGCTTTGTGTTTGCCCTAGAGTTAATTCACATGTCAATGATATGAACTTAATTGAAATAACATATAGCATGTAGAAGAAGTTAAATTCTGTTTCAGTTTGAGAATAATTTAAGTGTCAATCTTGATTTGGTTTGATACTCTAGTTTGTGGTAAGATTGAATGATTAGTCTAAAACATCTAGAAAAGTTTTATGTGCGATTGATTGTGAATATTTTTGCGGTCTCAACAAGCTCTAGAACTTATTTGATAATTACTTGAGGCGAATTCCTAGAATGCACACTACTGAGGATATGATATAGGCCATTTTTGAATAATTTGACCTTTTCAAACCTTCCCTTGCAATATATATATCACTAGTCACCTATTTGAGCCATTTTTCTTGAAAAAGAATTTGAGTCTTGCTTCTTTCAAAAACCCATTTACTTACCCTTATGAGCCTAGAAATATTTTATCCTTACCCTTCTTTTAAAAGAACTTAGTTGTACACATTGTTGAGAAGCACTTAAGAGGAGTAAGGATGGAAATATGAAAAATCATAACCCAAGTATATTAAAGAAGATAAGTTGGGGGTTGTGGAAAAGAAAAGAAAAAAAAAAGAGATGAATGAGTATTTGCCAAAAACAGAAAAAGAAGAGAAGTATGGCAAAGAAAGAAGAAAAAAAAAAGAAAAAGTGGTGACTTGTCAAGAGATATGCTTTTATAAAAAATTGTTGCAAGAGTTGAGCATTGAAGTAAAGTTATCTAGTGCTTGAAAGTGGTTGTGTTTAAAGCTAAGAGATTAAGTTCTTTTACTTGCAAATCATTCCCGTTTTTTCCTTAACCTTTACCTTGGCCTAACATTACAAGCCTATTAAAGACCTATTGATCTAATGAAGTGTGATTTTTTCTACAATAGTGGAGAACGATTTGAAAGATAAGCCTATGGAGCTTGTTTATGTGATTTATGTCACACAATTTGTTATGTTTTTAGAGGCCAAGACTTGTATTCATGAATGTTGTGCATAAAATCATCCGGGTGTTCGGACTAATGAATTGTGGTAAGATGGATGTTAAGAGTCAATAACGATTTTAAGATTGATGTTTGGATTACTTTTGGACTTAGCTGAAATTTAATTATTCTATGTGCCGTATGTTATGTACAATTTTTGAGACAAAAAAGTGAATTACTCTTGGTTCAACGCTAGCATTGCTTTACGTTGTTTTTAACTCCTACCATAGAATTCATCTCTTGTTTTCGCTTGAATTGCTAGGGACTAGCAATAAGCTAGTTGGGGGTTGTGATAATAGCCATTAAATGCATTATATTCGTACTTATTTGTTAGCACTTTAGGGTTGATTTAGGTCTTAATTGCATTTTTTATTCATTAACAACTCTAAAGTGGTATTTTTGGAGCGTTAATTTATTTCGGTGCATTTTTCAGGTATCTTGAGTTAAAGGATATGAAAAAGCTATCATCATTTTGAAACACGAAGTTCCATTGAACACTCAAGCAAAAGAATGATCGCGGAAGAGCCAAGATGAAGAGAAACTATGGAAGGAGTTTTCACTAAGTTGCTGGAGTTGGCATACAAATCAACCATCTTTAAAAATTAAACTGTATCGATGTAGAAAGAACCAGGAAGTGTGCCACATATGGTTAGAAAGATATGGAAGTCTATTTTCTGGAGGATTTTACGGTTCGTTAAAATCACTTCTCTAGAGGAAGTTATGGCGATTTTAACGGACAGAGGTCAGACTTTCTGAATCAGCGCGCGCACAGCCTTGTGCACTCCGAGTTAGACCCTAATTAGGTCTTTAATGACTTATTCAAACCCTAAAACACCCCTAGACCTTGTATACTATAAATATACCACTTAGGGTTTGTAATTGGATATTGAAAAACCTGGAGAACTCAAGAAAGCAGCAACTTTCCTTCCATTGTGCAACCATGAGCCCCATGGCTAACTAATCTCCAAGCAAGGAGAAGGGATGAATCCCTAGGTGTAGTTGTTTCTATTTCCCTTATTTGATTCAGTTGTAATGGAGCTTTAACGTTCAAATATTGTTATGATTTACTTTTATTCTAATTATAAAGATTTCATCTAATCCGGTGATTGTATCTTTTTCCTTGATATAGATTTAGTCATGCTTTCTTTATGTCAAGATTATTTGGGTATGATTGAGTCCGGTAGATCTAGCCTTTAGGTTTGTCCATTACTGCAATATTGTCATCAAAGATATATTGTCGTTTCTTGATAAACTTAAAGGATAGATCATATGTGCATGAATTGAAAATAAAGAGTATTTCATAAAAATCAAATTAGGGTTTATACATGTGCTTTAATTGAATATTTGCCGATTGCCTGTTTGGGATGTGAAACTTGCAATCGAGATAAGAAAAACAACTGAATCAAGTTAGGATTAGGGCAACAAACCTAGGGAGGATTCCCGGATCCTTGTTGCTCTCCTATTATATTTCACAATCTACTTTACACAATTGTCTTACTATCAAATTCAGATTCTATATTTAATTTGATCATATCGTCTCATATTAAAGTTTACATCTTTCTTTATAGTTAATTTGTCTCCTTGTGGAATCGACACCCCAAAGCTGTACTACAACACCGCGTTACTGTTTTGGGCGTAATCACATCTCTAGCAAGCATTTTACTATGGATGATTGTACAACCATATTTGTTAACAATGATCCTCTATCACTGATATTCAACTTTATTCTTATCTCTCTAAATCTGTCATCAATTACACATCATGACTTTCAATAGCAGACAATCTTCTTGTAGATTTCCTACTCAATGCATCAGCTACCACCTTCATCTTTTTCTAGATGATAGGGAATTGTACAATCATAGTCACTAATCAACTTCATCCACCATATTTACCTCAAATTCAACTCTCTCTAGGTATGTAAGTATATTAAACTCTTTTATCAATGAATATCTCACAAGTGGCTCCATACAGATGATGTCTCCAATTTTAAAGTAATCACTATAGTAGCGAACTCTAAGCTATGTGTTGGGTAATCCCTCTCATGGTTCTTCAATTGTCTAGATGCATAAGCTATAACTTTTCCATGTTGCATCAACACACATCCTAACCCCTCATGTGACGCGTCACTATATACCACAAATCTTTCATCACCAAAAGGAAGCACAAATACTGGGGTAGTAGTCAATTTTTCTTCCAACAGCTGGATACTTCTCTTACATTCCTCTGACCACTTAAACTTCACGTCCTTCCTGGTCAATCTAGTCAATGGTCCAGCAATCATATAATTTTTTTTGATGAATCTCTTATAATAACCAGCCAAACCCAAAAAGCTTCTAACTTCAGTTACACTAGTGGGTCTTTCCCAATTCAACACTACTTCTACTTTCTGTGGGTCAACTGCTATTCCCTCTCCTGACACAACATGCCCCAAGAAAGATATTTCACTCAACCAACACTCACACTTAGAGAACTTTGCATATAATTTCTCTCTCCTTAGAATCTCCAACACACTGTCTAATGTTTCACATGTTCTTCGTCATTGTTAGAATATACCAAAATGTCGTTAGTAATTATAACCACAATTTGTCAAGAAATAGTTTGAGAATTTTATTCATCCGTCTATGAATGTTGCTGGAGCATTAGTCCATTCAAATGGCATCACAAGAAACTTATGACCATAACATGTCCTAAAAGCAGTCTTAGGCACGTCTCCCTCCTTTATCCTTAACTGGTGATAAACTGATCTCAGGTTTATCTTAGAAAATACTCTCACTCCTTGCAACTGCTCAAACAATTCATTTATCCTGGGCAAAAGATATTTGTTCTTATTCAACTATCTGTAATCTATACACAATCTCATCATTCCATCTTCCTTCTTCACGAACAACACAGAGGCTCCCCAAATACATTAGGTTTGATAAATTGTTTATCTAAAAATTCTTGAACTTTTAACTCTCTTAACTCAGTGGGTGTCACTCTGTAAGGTGCTATTAGATATATGTGATGAATCTGGTATCACATCAATAGAAAATTTAATCTACCTACTAGGAGGCAACCTAGACAACTCATCAAGAAATACATCAGAAAAATCTGTCACTACTAAGATTTCTTCTAACTTCCTGTTTTTCTTTTTAGAATCCATTATGTATGCCAAATACTCCTCACACCATTTTTCAACCATCTACTAGTAGTTAGAGCAAAAATAAGACAATTTACAAGTATCTTGAGTTTTTCCCTGAAAGTTAAACTCCTTCTGTCAAGGTATCCTAAACAGTACATTTTCCTTAAAACAATAAATTATATTAAAAAAAACAAATCAACTTCAAACTCTCTATCACTGATACGAATCATACAACTCTTGTAAATATTATGATTATAACTCTATCTCTAGTGGAAACTTCAACAATAACATTATGCATCCAAGTACTAATACATACTTCAATAGACTTCCTAAACACTGGATGCAAAGGAATGAGTTGCACTAGGATTAACCAACATTGTTATGTCCACCTTCTCTATATACAAAGCATTTTAAATTTGGAAAATTCTAGGATAAATATCTTATTTGAATACATCTATAACAAACTTCTGTCTCTCGATTATACATCAGATTACCACTTCCCCTTGGTAGCATACTTACTTCCTCTGTCATGACTCCCAGTTCCTATAACCTATCTCCCAAATCTGAGGGTCCCACTGATATTACTCTAAGCTACAAAAACAACAGATCCTGCTTGCCTCTAACTCTGTACTACGGTTCCCTGTGATAAGGAGCACCTCCTCTGGGTGGTCTCCCGCCCTACACACTCATACTGGTACCACCTCTGCGTTCCTTAAATCTAGATCTCTTCCTACCTCTAAATTTTGTCGCATCCTTTTCAATCTGAAGTGTTATATTCACCAACGTAACATAATTCATATGCCTCATATAAGATAGTTTCGATCAAATCTTATAACATAGTTCATCTTTCAACCTCTTACACTTTTTCTCCTCTAAGTATACCATTTCCGGTACAACCATTGACAATACCACAAATCTGTTATCATACTGAGCCACAGTCAACATATTTACCCCAAATAAATAAAATCTCTATCTTGTTGGGCTCTAGAGGTATAAGGAATGTATTTATCAAGAAAAACCTCCTTAAACCTATTCTAGGTTAAAGGTCTATCAAAATCTGTACTTACCCCAGGAAGAATATCCTCCCACCATTCTAGGGCCTCTCTCTCTAACTTGAACGTAGTAAAGGCGACCCTCTGCCTATCTGTCATTGGTAAAATATCAAAAAAAAAAATCTCTCTACATGTTTCACCCATAACTCAGGCTTAAAAGGGTTTATAAATCCTTAAACAACAAAGCATTCAACTTTACAATCTCCCTGCATCTCATGCATAAGCTCACTTTTCCCAATTTTTAAACGTCTACCATTATTGGATTTACAACAACCTCAGGCACTATTTGATTACGCCCAAAGAATAGCGCGGTAGTTGTAGCACAGCTTTGGGGTGTCGATTCCATAGGGAGACAAATTAAAAGAATAGTATAAGGTACAAAGAAACTAAAGAAAAATATCAAGATTGATTGTAAATGCAAATTTAAAACAAAGTAAAGTGAAACAGTAAAGCGTCGGGAATCTCTTGCACAAATTTGGTATTTTAATTATTCTTAATTCATTGAATAACTCAATTGGGTTCTCAATTCCAAAATTCTCAATCGAAAGGTGTAGATTTATGAACAAAGATTAAACCAAATGTAACTCTTTGAAATATCATTCACCACTTTCAAAATATGTAAATTATTATCACTATTGAGAAAATCCAACGACGACAATATACTCTGGAAGCGATATTGCAGCAAAGAACTAAATCAATATAGATAAATAATTGATTCTGGCATAATCAAAGAGCTAATCCATTCAATAGAAAAAGCATGACTGAATCCATAAACAGAATAAAGTCTATGACTATTCGGAAAAGAGAACATCACTAATAAATTGTGAATAATAAAACGAAAGAGTTTTAATAATTAAATATCAAATACATAAATTAAAAATAAACAAAAATACTATCAACTGTACAAGTTCATTCCTAGCCCCGCTTGAGAATTTAGCTACCCATAAATATAATGGACAACAAAAATCTCAAGAGAAAATTTGAACTCTTCGTGAGCATCCCCGCTTGGTAGTGGAGATTCCCCAGATTGCTCCCTAAAGCCCTCCAGATT
Source organism: Bretschneidera sinensis (assembly GCA_023935145.1). Lineage (NCBI taxonomy): Eukaryota > Viridiplantae > Streptophyta > Magnoliopsida > Brassicales > Akaniaceae > Bretschneidera > Bretschneidera sinensis. The sequence continues at coordinate 86,068,756 of CM043698.1, read as the reverse complement.
GCTTTGAGTGGTAGCAAAGTCCTCCAGACTACACATTTTTTGGTAGCAAAGCCTTGGAGATTGCACACCAATTGATGAAGTGAGGTAGGGCTTTTATAGGGCAACTCCACGAGTGCAAGGTGTTTCTAATCCGATGTGGTATACGGCGCGAGTGCGCTCAATCGTAGCCTGGTGCGCTCGAGTGCAGGTGCACTGCAAAGTGTTTCGAATTGATGTAGGATGTCGTGGGTGTGCTCGATCATAGTCTTGTGCACTCAAGCGCAGCATGGTGCACTGCTTGACTTTGTCTACTAAAACTACCATAACTTTCTCTAGAAAAATCATTTTTACGAGCTGTAAAATTCTCTATAAAATAGACATCCAGATCTTTCTAAGAATATATGGCTCATCTCCTGACTCTGGAATCAATACAATTTAGTCTACAAAAACGACTGATCTGTACGGGCAATTCTAGCAATTTAGTGAAACTTCTTTCCAAGTGCTTGTGAAACTATAAAACAACGAAAAACAACTTAAAGTAACAAATTCCTAAGCTAAACATATAACACCCTAGAAAAACACAATAAACATAGAAATAAGATAAAATAGGATGAAATAACACAAACTAATAACTTAACAAATATAAATTAAGGGGCTTAAATATGAATATTTAAGCACTTATCACTACTCTAGCCTGTTCATCAAGTTTATGCTATAAGCTATAAACTTTATCATCTGTTACATTCATTTTCTCAAGAGCATGTGTAAGAGCTTATCTTAGCTCATCTTTTTCAACTTCAGATTCTCTAACACCTTTACTAATATCAATTATACTATCAACACGTTCCCTTCTAGGAACCACAGATTCATACTCAACCTCGACTTGTCAAAATATTGGGGGCCTACCACACCTTCTCAAATCAACAACTCTAACTCTAGCTCTAGCACGTACACGTGTCATCCTCAAACTATTAAAATATAATTTATTTTAATCTTCCACTTTCTTACATTTTATGCAGTCTTCAGAATCATAAAACCTAATGCTCTGATACCAAAATTGTAACGAACCATCACGGGTTGGCCACCCTCGAGATGGTGTCATCACATTTTGAAAATTCCAGTATGAGACATATATGCAACAATAAAAATAATACTAACATAAATTTTTACTTCAATCATCAACCCTCAACAGGGGAGATACATCATTCTGATCTTGACTTAAACATTATATTACACGCAAAATGCATGAATATTTAAAATAAATTTTATTTTATTTTCTCATTAGTCTGAGGATGTGGACACGTACATAGCTTACAGAAAATGATTTTGTCTGACTCTCAACCCACCAGACTATTTGTCCTGCTAGCTACCAGAAATCATTGTACAATGAAGGATGAGCTTCACAAGCTCAGTGAATTAAATTTACTAGAAGTATTCTATTTGTATAAATAGTCCTTTAATATTTAATCATTTATATCTCATATAACTTGATAATAGCATATAGTCTAACATTTAGAAGTTCTTATCATATCATACTTATGTTTCTTTCTCACCATAACTGTCTCTCTTTGAGACTCATTCATCTATAAATAAATTTATAATTACAACAACACTTCAGTAATAAAATCAATATTTAAAACAGATGTAATGCATGAATTATTATTAGAGAATATTTTCCCACATGTCGACATGTTTTTATCTTAGACCGGTCCCCTTCTGATTCTTTTATTTCCAGCATATATCAGTTGTCACGGTTTTTTAATTAGACCGTGACAACCGATATATGTTGAAAATAAAGGAAAACCGTGACAGCTGGTATTTGCTAAAAAAAGGGAAAAACCATGACAACCAGTATATGTTGGAAATAAATATCGTGACAGCCGGTATATGCTGGCAAGATAAGAACCGGGAAGGAGTCGGTTCTAAGATAATAAAAACATGTCGACATGTGGGAAGACATTCCCTAATAATAATTCATGCATTGCATCTGTTTTAAATAGTGATTGCGTTATTGAAATGCTGATGTATTGTGTGTTATTGTGTAAATTATTTATAGATGAATCAGTTTCACAGAGAGACAGTTATGGTGAGAAAGAAACCTAGAAGTATGATATGATAAGAACCATCTAAATTGTAGACTTTATGGTATGAACCTCATTACGAGGTAATTATGAGATAATTGATAATCTTAAGGTGAACCAATACATAAGAAGAAGAGATTGATAGAGAATGAGCCTTATGATATGTGTAGTGATAGTAGAATGTTATTATCAAGTTATGTGAGATATAACTGATTTAATATTGAAAGATAATTTATACAAATTGAATACTTCTAGTAAATTTAATTCATTGAGCTTGTGAAGCTCATCCTTCATTGTACAATGATTTCATGTAGCAGGCAGGGCAAATAGTTTGGTGAGTTGAGGTTCAGATGAAATCGTCTTTCTGTAAGCCACATATGTGTCAACATCCTCAGACAAATAAAAATTTTATTTGTAAATATTCATGCATTTTACATTGTATATTATGTTTAAATTAATATCAGATTGATGTACATCCCCTGTTGAGGGTTGAGGATTATGGTAAAAAAATTTATTGGTGTTATTTTTTTTGTTGTTCCATATATCTGTTATGCTGGGATTTTCAAAATGTGATGAAACCATCTCGGGGGTAGCCAACCTGGGATGGGTTGTTACAATTTTGGTATTAGAACATTGGGTTTTATGATTCTATAGATTGCATAAAGTGTAAGAAAGTGGAAGATTAAAATAAATTATATTTTAAATAGTCTGAGGATGACACAGGGACATGCTAGAGCTAGAGTTAGAGTTTTTGATAGAGAGGACGTGGTAGGCCCCCAATATTTTGACAAGTTGAGGTTGAGTCTAAACCTGTGGTTCCTAGAAGGGAACGTGTTGACAGTATAATTGATATTAGTAAAGGTGTGAGAGAATCTAAAGTTGAAAGAGATAAGCTAAGATAAACTATTACACATGCTCTTTAGAAAATGAAAGTAACAAATGATAGAGTTGATAGTCTATAGCATAGACTTGATGAACAGGCTAGAGCATTGTATGAGGTTGTTGTAAATCCAGAAATAGTAAACGTTAAAAAGGAGAAATGTGAGTTTATGCACGAGATGCAAGGAGATTGTTTTGTTAGATATATTAAGTTGAATGCCTTGTTGTTGAAAGGATCAATGAATCCTTTTGAGCTTGAGCTATGGGTAAAACATGTTAAAAGATTAATTGGTATTTTACCAGTAACTAATAGGTAGAGGGTTGCCCTTGCTTCTTTTGAGTTAGAAGGATAAGCTTTGGAATAATGGAATGATACTCTTCCTAGGGTAAGTACAAATATTGATAGACCCTTAACCTGGAATAGGTTTAATGATGTTTTCCTTGATAAATACTTTCGTTATACCTTTAGAGTCCAACAAGATAGAAATTTTATTTGAGACAAATGTATTGAATGTGGCTCAGTATGATAAGAGATTTGTGGCTTTGTCGAGGTTTGTACCGAAAATGGTTGACCTATAGGAGAAGAAGTGTAAGAGGTTCATAGATGAACTACATTTTAAGATTTGATCAAAACTATCTTACATGATGCATATGAATTATGTCAGATTAGTGGATATAACACTTCAGATTGAGAAGGATGTGATGGAATTTAGAGGAAGGAGGAATTGGCGGAAGAAGTCTAGATTTGAGAAACCCAGAGGTGGTACTAGTATGAATGTGCAGGGTGAGAGACCACCGAGAGGAGGCGTTCTTTGTCACAGAGAACTGAAGTACAAAGTCAGAGGCAAGCAGGATCTGTTACTTCTGTAGCTTAGAATACTATCGGTAGAACCCCTAGATTTGAAAGATATGTTATGGGAACTGAAAGTTATGGGAAATGTGGGAGTGTACTACTTAGAGGATGTGATAACGTGATAAAAAAAATTAGAACGTGTTATAGATGTAATTCGATAAGATATTAATCCCATAATTGTTCTAATTTAAGGTGCTTGGTATATAGAGAAGATGGACATATCAATGTTGGTTGATCTTGGTGCAACCCATTCTTTTGCATCCAGTATTCATATGAAGTCTATTAAAGTATTTATTAGTCATTGGATGCAAAATATTTTTTTTGAAGTTCCCACTAGAGATAGAGTGATAATCATAAATGTTTACGAGGGTTGTGTGATTTGTATCAGTGATAAAGAATCTGAAGCTGATTTATTATCTTGAATATAATATAATTTTGAGAATGAATTGGTTGTTGATGTATTACACTTGGGTTAATTATTCTAAAAAGAAGGTAGTGTTCAAGATATGGACATAAGGAGTTTAACTTTTAGGGAGAACATAAGATACTCTTTAACTATCTCATTTTGCTTTTACCACTAGGAGATGGTTGAAGAAGGGTTGTGAGGAGTACTTGGCATACATAATGGATTCTAAAAATAAAAATAGGAAGTTAGAATAAATCTTAGTGGTGAAAGATTATTCTAATGTAATTCTTGATGAGTTGTCTAGGTTGCCTCGAAGTAGGGAGATTAAATTCTCTATTGATGTGATACTAAGATCATCACATATATTTAATAACACCCTACAGAATGATGCCAGCTGAATTAAGAGAGTTGAACGTACTATTTTAAGAATTTTTGGATAAATAATTTATCAAACCTAATGTATTTGGGGAGCTCCTGTGTTGTTCGTGAAGAAGGAAGATGGAACGATAAGAGTGTGTATAGACTACAGATAGTTGAATAAGAACAAATAGTTTTTCTCAGGGTAAATAAATTGTTTGAGTAGTGCAAGGAGTGAGAGTGTTTTCTAAGATAAACCTGAGATCAAGTTATCACCAATTGATGATAGAGAAGGTAGACATGCCTAAGACTGCTTTTAGGGCACGTTATGGTCATAAGCTTCTTGTGACGTCATTTGGATTTACTAATGTTCCAGAAAAATTCATGGACTTGATGAATAGAGTGTTTAAACTATATCTTAACAAGTTTATGGTTGTATTTGACATTCTGATATATTTTAAGAAAGAAGAACAACAGGTGAAACATTTGACAGTGTGTTGGAGATTCTGAGGAGAGAGAAATTAGATGCAAAGTTCTCTAAGTGTGAGTGTTGGCTGAATGAAATAACTTTCTTGGAACATATAATATCAAGAAATGACATAACAGTTGATCCACAAAAGGTAGAGGCAATGTTGAGTTGGGAGAGACTAACTAACGTGACTGAGATTAGAATCTTCTTAGGGTTAGCTGGTTATTATAGAAGATTCTTTCAGAATTTTTCTATTATTTTAATACTATTGAATAGACTGACCAGGAAAGATGTGAGATTTGTGTGGTGAGGGAAGTGTGAGAAAAATTTTCCAATTACTAAAGGAGAAATTAACTATAGCTCCAGTATTGGTGTTTCCTTCTGGTGATGAAGGATTTATGGTGTATGGTGATGTGTCACATCAATGGTTGGGATACATGTAACATAGGAAAACTATGGCCCATACTTCTTATTCATGATATAAATTACCCTACTCATGACTTAGAGTTGGCTGCTATAGTGTTTACTTTAAAGTTGGAGACATCATCTGTATGGAGCCACTCGTGAGATATTAATGGATTATAAGAGTTTAACATACTTACCTGCCTAGAGAGAGTTCAATTTGAGGAAAAGATGGTGGATGTAGTTGATTAGTAACTATGATTGTACAATTCACTATCATATAAAAATGTGAAATTGATAGTTGATGCATTGGGTAGAAAGTCTACAAGAAGGTTAACTACTATTGGGAGTCATAATGTGAAATTGATGATAGATTTAAGAAAGATAAGAATGAAGTTGAATATCAGTTATAGAGGATCATGGTTAACAAATATGGTTGTATAGTCATCCATAGTGAAATGCTTTAGAGATGCAAGGTAGAGATGAAGAGATAGAAATGGTTAAGCATTGAGTGCTTACTAGAAAGCATTTTGAGTTCAAAATTTGAAATGAAGGTATTTTGGTATTGGAACATAGGAGTTGTGTTCCCGATTATGCAAAGTTGATAAAGGAGATAATGAGAAAGGCACATGATGATGTAGATTTGATGCAACCAAGTAACAATAAGATGTATAGAGGATGGAGATAGAATTTCTAGTGGTCAGGATTGAAGAATGATGTAGCTGAAATTATGAGGTTGTATGGAGCACCATTAAGCATAGTGTCAAATAGAGATGCTAGATTTACATCTTGGTTTTAGAGAGGCTTTCAGAAATCCACATGTACACAATTACAATTTAATATAATTTTTCATGCTCAGACAGAAAGGATTATTAGAGTACTAAAAGATATGTTAAGGGCAAATGTGATGCGTTTCTCAGTGAGCTGAGATGCTTATTTTCCTTTGATCGAGTTTGCAAACAATAATAAGTATCAAACAAGTATTGGGATGGCACCCATCGAGACTATTGTGAGTTTTAAATTACTCGCAGCGCACGAGTCGTTTGCAATATAGTGTGTGCAAGTACGAGATTGAATCTACACGAAATTGTGTCGTGAAAATAGATTTTTATCTAAACTAAACCTATTTTAACCTAGTTTCGAATTTCGAACTGTATCATGCAAAGAATATAAACTAAAATAAATCGATTTAAAACAAATAATAAAAGCACTAAGGCTTCTGAATCCACCCCACCAAAGTAAAGCATATATTTTCATGATTTTTGTTCCTACAACCGACTAGCAATTACATCCTATGTATGTTCTATATAAAAGTAATTTATCAAATAATTCCATGAATCCATCGATATACAAATCACAACAAATACCTTAATTAAATCAAATCATCCAATGTATCCATTTAATTTACAAATCACAGTGGATATCCGATTTAATTTGAATGATTCGATGTATCCGTTGAAAGAAACACATCGAATATCTAATTTGAACAGTTTATAAACAAAACAATCAATCATAAAAATTTACTCAAACAATTTAACTGAAATAGAACATCAATACAAAAATGTCAGAATCGTATGAACATATATGAAAATATAATGCTAATCAATGGCAAGGCTTCATCTTCAACCTTAGATGAAGGTTTTAGCCTCTCATGATTATGAAAATAAATTTTACAATTAAAGTGCTAAACATTAAACTTTAAAACACAAGAAATAAATTAAAGCTGAAATTACACTTGCAGCTCCTCTCTTTGTTTTTTCTTCTTTTTTGTTTTTGTGTGTGGCGCTCTCCCCCCTTGATAGCAAAGCCTTCTAGGTCCACACACCCCTGAAGATGAAGTGAAATGAGGATTTTATAGGGAAACTCCATGAGTGCAATGTGTTTCCAACCGATGTGGGATGTGGGATGTAGAATGTGTTTCCAACCGATATAGGATGTGGGATGTGGGATGTGGCACTTGAGCACTGTTGCGCTCGATCGCAGGTCTCCTATGCTCGATCGCAACAAAAAATTCCATAATGCTCCAAAAACCTAGAAAAACACAGTAAACACAGAAAGGAGATAAAATATGATGAAGTAACATAAACTAAGAGCTTAACAAATATAAATTAAGGGGCTTAAATATGAATATTTAAGCACTTATCACAACCCCAAACGTACATATTGCTAGTCCCTTAGCAATACGAAACTAAAAACTAAATGAAAAACAAAGAACACAAAGATAAATCCATCTTTCATGGTATCAAAAAATTTAAGTATCACACAAAACTATGATATTCATTCATGAGCAAGCTTAAAAAGACAAACCCATCTTCGTAATGAATATAAATGTTAAAATCTAATTACTTACAAAAGGCTGGCTAAGGCATCACAAGCTTAAATTAGTGTAAAGTGAACTAACACATAAATTTGAAGCTTCCAAATAATTCCAATGTGCAATGTCTCCATGTCTCAAGATTCATAGAATTTCCCATCAGAATGAACAATCAATGGCATAGTTTTATTTTCTTCTTTCTTTTATTGTGAGGCTTTGCCATGTTTAGTTCCCTTAAGCTTTCTTATTGACCCATGTAGCGAGTGTTGAGTCAATGACTCCCAAACCAGATGGTTTTAGGGTAGTAAGTGTAAAAAAGGTTACAAAACTAAACTGGCTTTAATGTAACCAATCAAAATTCTCACAACCAATCAAAATTCTCACATTTTGATGTGAACACTCACTACTTACTGAGGCAAGAGGTCTAGTTACTCAGTGAAAAGTTTATCAATGATGAGCATTTTTCTTTTTTTGTGCAAATTATTATTACTATTATTTATGCCAAAGTGTCTATCCAACAAGTCATCCGGAATTAGCTAAGTCATGGAAACAAACAGATTAAAATCATATGTCATACTTCACACAATTATGTACTAATGTACTCATGTCAGATTAGATCAAACATGTGAATTCTCAAATGCCTAAAGTAAGTAACTAAACTTTAAAACTCTATCATCAGATCATGTGTTCAAGATTTTAAGCTTTCTAATGAAATCACATCACAATATTTGTTCAGATCACCCAAAATTTCAAAATAACATGAGTATGCATTTATCTTCTCTTTAAAACAAAAAAAAAGAAAAACAACAACAAACTGGGACAAAGTGTGTGTAATGTGTCTCCCATACCCACAAACTTAAATTACACATTGTCTCCAATGTGTGAATAATATGGAAAGAGCTGACCTGGGAGATGGAGAACTAGCTGGACTAGCATGGCTCAAAAATAAAGACAAAAGTAATACTGGAAACCAAAAAAAAATACTATAAATAAACTGTAACAAGAAATATGAAAAATAGTAAAAACATAAAGGATATACTGTGGGGTGCCTCCCATGAGCGCTAAGTTTTACGTCTTCAGCCAGACGGTGCAACCGCTCACTACTGTTTAGGTAGTTTTTGGTACTGTGCTCGATCACTATAAGCCGACGCTTGATCGCAATGCTAAGAACTCTTCTGCCGTAGACCGAATGGGTGGCGCAAGTCGGGTGTGACATATGAGCATGCTCCCCCAAACTTGAATAACAGACATTTGTCCTGAAAAACACAACAAAAACAAAAACCAAACAACAAGATCTAATGACAAGGAATAAAAGGATAAGGGTTGCCTCCCACAAGTGCTAAGTTTAAAGTCTTTAGCTAGACTCTCCATATTAGACGACAATCACTCTGGGTAACTATGGTCCTCCAACAATATCGTCTCAATCTCTAGACTCCTCAGCTCCAAGAATGGTTTTAGCCTTTGTCCATTCACCTTGAAAGTGTTACAATTCTTTGGATCCTCAATCTCGATGGCTCTATAAGGAAAAATTGACCGAATAATAAATGGGCCTATCCATCGAGATTTGAGCTTGCCTGGAAAAAGATGCAAGCGTCAATTGTAAAGAAGAACTTTTTTACCAGGCTCAAAAGATCGTCTCAAAATGTTCTGGTCATGAGCCTTCTTCATTTGTGCCTTGTACAACCGCGCACAATCATATGCATCATTTAATTCATTGAGTTGGAGCTTCCTTTATGAGCTAACCTTCGAAAGATTGAAGTTCAGCTGCTTGATAGCCCAATACACTCTATGCTCTAATTCCACCGGAAGGTGACATGCTTTTCCATACACAAGATGATATGGAGACATGCCAATTGGCGTCTTGAATGTTGTCCAATATGCCCACAGTGCATCATTTAATTGCAGAGACCAATCTTTTCTACTAGGGTTCATAATCTTCTCTAAAATGTGCTTGATCTCGCGATTAGAAATTTCCACTTGTCCACTTGTCTGCGGGTGATACGGGGTGGCAACCTTATATGTGATAAAATACTTCTTCATCAATTGCTCAAAAATCCGATTGCAAAAGTGCTTACCTGCATCACTTATGATTTCTCGAGGCGTACCAAAATGAGCAAAGATAATGTCTTTCAAAAACTGGACCAGAACTCTGTAGTCATTGGTCTTGCATGCAATGGCCTCCACCTATTTGGACAGATAGTCCACAGCAACTAGAATGTACAGATAGCCAAAGGAGTTTAGGAAAGGTCCCATAAAATCAATGCCCTACACGTCAAAAATCTCAACAATCAAAATGGGGTTGAGGGGCATTATATTCCTCCTAGAAATACTCCCTAGCTTTTGGCAACACTCACAAGATATACAGTAGGAGTGAGAGTCTCGGAAGAGGGTAGGCCAATCAAATCCACACTGCAAAATCTTCGCAACAGTCTTCTTAGTACTGAATTGGCCTCCACAAGCATGATCATGACAAAAGGTGATGACATTAGATTGGTCATGCTCAGGAATACACCTTCTAATGATCTAATCTGGGCAATACTTGAATAGGTAAGAATCATCCCAGAAAATATGCTTTACCATGGCCAAAAACTTGTACTTATCTTGTCGCCCCCAATGTAAAGGCATTTGACCAGTGACAAGATAGTTCACTATATCAGCAAACCATGGTGCAGGATTGTGAGCAATGTGCATCAATTGCTCATCAGGAAAGGTCTTAGAAATGGGAAGGCTAGCCTCAATGAAATCCACTATCAACCTAGACAAATGGTCCGCTACCACATTTTCGGAACCTTTCTTATCTCGAATCTCTATGTCAAACTACTGAAGTAACAAGATCCATCGGATAAGATGAGATTTAGCATCCTTTTTGGAGAAAAGATACTTCAATGTTGCATGATTTGAGTAGATAATGACTTTCGATCCTAACAAGTAGGATCTGAACTTGTCCAATGCAAAAATGACTATTAGAAACTCCTTCTCAGTAATAGAGTACTTTTCAGTAGTAGAGTAATTGAGTTATGTGTCGTTTAGAGTTTTGCTTGCATAGTAGATGACATGGGGGAGTTTATCAACACGCTGCCCTAAAATAGCTCCAACTGTATAATCTGATGCGTCACACATAATCTCAAAAGGTACACCCCAGTTGGGTGGCTGAATAATGGGTGTGGACATCAGAATCTTCTTCAGGTCCCCAAATGTTTTCTTACAGTCCCCATCAAATAAAAATAGGGCATCTTTCAACAAGAACTTGCACAAGGGCCTAGTGATCTTGCTGAAATCCTGGATAAATCACCTGTAGAATCCTGCATGGCCTAGAAAAGAACGAACCTCCTTCACCGTACGTGGGGGTGGAAGGTTGGAAATCAGGTCCACCTTCGCTTTGTCGACCTCAATCCCCTTATGAGATATGACGTGCCCCAGTATAATACCTTCCTTGACCATAAAATGGCACTTCTCCCAATTAAGCACCAGGTTCTTCTCCTTGCACATCACTAAGACCAAAGTGAGATGGTGTAAACACTCCTCAAATGATGAACCGAACATGGAGAAGTCATCCATGAAAATCTCTAAGAAACACTCTACATGTCAGAGAACATGCTGACCATGCACCGCTGAAAAGTAGCGGGTGCATTGCATAACCCAAAGGGCATGTGACGGTAGGTGAATGTCCCAAAAAGACAGGTAAACATCGACTTCTCCTGATCTTCAGGGTCCACAGGGACCTGGTTATATCCAGAATAACCATCCAAGAAGCAATAGTAATTGTGCCTAGCCAAGCACTCCACTATCTGATCAATAAATGGGAGTGGAAAATGATCCTTCCTTGTGGCAGCATTCAACTTACGGTAGTCTATACACACTCTCCATCCTAACCGAACACGAGTTGGCACCAACTTGTCATCCTTATTCTTCACTATCGTCAATCAAGCCCGCTTGGGCACAATATGAATCGGGCTCACCTATTTGCTATCAGAGATTGGATAAATGATCTCTACATCCAACAACTTTATCACTTCAGTCCTCACAACCTCTTGCATAGCTGGGTTGAGCCTCCTCTGTGGCTTCCTCGATGGCTTGGCATTCTCCTCCAAATGTATCTATCACCACCGAGGGGCTGATCCCCTTGATATCCTCAATAGTCCAGCCGATAGCATCCTTGTGATCTCTTAAAACGTCCAATAATTTCTCCTTTTGAGCATTAACAAAATCTGAAGTTATAATCACAAGCAAAGAATCTACTGGACTTAGGAACTTATACTTAAAATTATCTGGTAAAGGTTTAAGTTCCTTCTTAGGGGGCTCAGGTGTTGCGGTCTCCTCCGTCTCACTACTCTCCTGAGGAGCAAACTCCAAATTGGCATTCACTTGCTCAAGTAACTTATCCAAATCCAAATCCTCTCCAAACTGAGCAAAGCATACCTCTAAGGGGTCCTTAATACTTGATTCCTCCACAGTCTCCTCAATAATCTCCTCTATCAAGCATACATTTCTCACTTCTTATGGGGCTCAGGTTCCTTATTGATATCAAAGATATTCAGCTCAACTGTCATATTTTCGAAGGAAATCTTAATCACCCCTGTCCTACAATTTATCAGGGCATTTGCCGTGGCTAAGAATGGTCGCCCTAGAATCACCGGTATCTTAATCCCCACATTCTGAACTGGCTCTATATCAAGCATAATAAAATCCACGAGGAAATAAAACTTATCCACCTTTATCAAAACGTCCTCAATTATTCCCCGTGGTATCTTCACTGACCTGTCAGCCAATTGAATCGTCATGGATGTGGGCTTCAATTCTCCTAACCCTAACTACAAATAGATTGAGTAGGGCAGAAGATTCACACTCTCTCCTAGATCCAAAAGAGCCCTCTCAATCCGGTTGATTCCTATCATACAAAAGATGGTAGGACACCTCGGGTCATTATACTTGATGGGAAACTTGCACTGAAGGATTGAGCTAACTTGCTCGTTCAAAATGCCTTCTTCAGGACATTTTTCCTCCTCTAGACAGTGATCAAGTCCTTTAAGAACTAGGCATATGACGGCACTTTCTGGATGACGTCCAAAAGTGGGATATTGATTTGGTCCTGCTTGAACACCTCCAAAATGTCCTCAAACTTCCCTCCTTTCTTGGGCACTTGTAATCTCTCAGGGTAAGGCACTTTAGGTACAAACGACTGAGGAAGATCCTTATCAGTAGGTGTGGCTATAGATGGCTCAACATCTCTCTTCTCCTTATTGCCACTTTCTTGCTCTTGCTGCATAGCAGGTTTCTCTTCCACTTGATTGTCCATCTTTCTCCCAGACCTCAATGTGGTAATCGATTGCACTTGTTCCTGCCCGTGTGTAGGAGTTGATGAATTTCCAACCGCAAACTGTCCCTTCAGGTTAGGCACAGGTTGACTGGGGAACTTTCTCTTCTCTTTTTCACCCAAGTGACTTGTGATTTAATCCATTTGACTCTCTAGCTTGGGAATCGCTTGGGTGTTTACTTTTGTCGCACTCCTCACTTCACTGATGGATTTGTTGGTCATCTTCATGAAATCTTTTAGGGTGTCCTCCAATGATTGTGAAACCGATGTTGGCGCTTGAGTAGGAGCTTGGTAAGCAAGTGATGGTGCTAGATGGGCTGACTGACCATGACTTGGAACTGGTGGAGGAAATCCAAGAGAGTATTGATTATGAGTATGATGAGGGGCTCCTCCCTGATTCATCGATTGGTTCTGCTTCTATGAAAAATTAGGGTGGTTCCGCCACCTTGGATTGTAAGTCTCGGAATAAGATCCACTTGATTGCTTCCATCAGTCATTGAAAGCATTCACTTGTTCCATGGGATACTCGACAAAAGCCGACATAGATGGACTGACTCCTCAGAGAAGTTTTGGAACTTGAATATGGCACAAATATCTTTGAACTTCTTCACAGGGCTGTAAGGATTTTCAAGATCTAAGCCATGAAATGAGGGTAGGAGTTGGATGACATGTGGCTTTAAATCAAAATGGGTGGCATTGGTCGGTGGCAACACTATGCAAGAAGATGAGTTAGTCGCAACGGGTGCGAACAAATCCCTAAGGGATGTAGTGGAGTCCACGTTCCAAGCTCTAGGTTGCACTACATTCTCTAGTTGATTTGTATTCCTAAAATTTTCTCCCATCTCAATTGTCTCTCTTTCAACAAGTGCTCTCTTCTGCCTCCTAAGAGTTCTTTCTAAGTCGGGATCTAAAGGTATCAATTCTAAATTCAGTGATCTCCGACCAAGTATACACCACACAAAAAAGCAATAAAATAAACTAACTATAGAAACAAAAAATAAAATGAAAATTTAAAATTTAAAATTAAAATTAAAATTAAAATTAAAAATTAAAAATTAAAAATTAAAATTAAAATTAAAATTAAAATTAAAATTAAAATTAAAATTAAAATTAAAATTAAAATTAAAATTAAAATTAAAATTAAAATTAAAATTAAAATTAAAATTAAAATTAAAATTAAAATTAAAATTAAAATTAAAATTAAAATTAAAATTAAAATTAAAATTAAAATTAAAATTAAAATTAAAATTAAAATTAAAATTAAAATTAAAAATTAAATTAAAAATAAAATAAAATAAAATAAAATAAAACAAAAATGCTAACTAAACTAGTAGAAAAATAAAATCAATTTAGACAAAAATTTCATAAACAAAACAATTCCCCGGCAACGGTGCCAAAAACTTGTTGTGAGTTTTAAATTACTCGCAAGCGCACGAGTCGTTTGTAATATAGTGTTGTGCAAGTGCGAGGTCGAATCCACAGAGAATAGTATTGTGAAATATTTTTATCTAAACTAAGCCTATTTTAACCTAGTTCCAAGTTTTGAAGTATCTTTTGCAAAACAAATATAAACTAAACTAAATTAATTTAAAGACTAATGATAAAAACATTAAGGTTTCTGAATCCACCCCCACCAAAGTAATGCATATATCTTCATGTTCTATGTAAAAATAATCTATCAAAACATTCCATGAATCCAACTTTAAATAAATCACAACAAATATCCCAATTAAACCAAAACAATATAATGTATCCGCTTTTAACAAATCACAAAGGATATCCAATTTAATCAAAAACGATTCGATGTATCCATCAGATGAAACACACAAAATATCCAACAGAACAATTTAAACTCAATCAATGATAAGATTTTACTCAAATAATTGAACCAAACATTTGTACTAAAAAACATCATAATTGTATAAACAAATCTGAAAATATTATGCCAAACAATGGCGAGGCTTCATCTTCAACCTTAGCTGAAGATTTTAGCCACTCATAATCATGAAACTAAAGTTCACAACAATAGCGCTAAACATTAAACTAAAAAAAAAGCAGTAAATTAAAACTGAATGGGAGAAATTTCACTCACTGTTTGGCGGCGCTTCCCCTCGTGATAGCAAAGTCTTCGGAGATCCACCAGAATGCTAGTAGAAGTCCTCCAAATTGCACCAAAATGGCACTTAGATTGCTTACTAAAGATTAAATGAAGAGGGGCTTATATAGGGAAACATCACAAGTGCAAGATGCTTCCAATCCGATGTGGGATACTGCAAATTCCAGCTTTTGCTCTTTGACCTTTGTCTACTAAAATTGCCATAACTTTATCTAAAAAAATCATTTTATTGATCCGTAAAATTCCCCAGCAAATAGACATATGGATCTTTCCAAGCATATATGGCTTATCTCCTGATTCTTTCTGAATCAATACAGTTTAATCCTAAAAAATGGCTGATCTGTCACGCTGAAATCATGCACAGCCTGACCTTTGTCTACTAAAACTGCCATAACTTTCTCTAGAAAAATCATTTTATTGATCCGTAAAATTCCTCAGCAACTAGACATCCAGATATTTCCAAGCATATATGGCTCATCTTCTGGTTCTTCTTGAATCAATACAGTTTAATATTCAAAAATGACTGATATGTACGAGCAATTCTGGCAATTTAGTGAAACTCATTTCCAAGCTTGTAAACCTGTAAAACAACGAAAAATAATTAAAAGTAACAAATTCCTAAGCTAACAAATGTAAATTAAGGGGCCAAAATATGTAATATTTGGCACTCATCAAAGACCCCCAAACTTACATTTTGCTAGTCCCTTAGCAAAACCAAATAAAAGACTAAATGAAAAATAAAGAACATAAAGATAAGTTCATCACTCATGGTATCCAAAAATTTAAGGAGCACACATCACCATGATATTCATTCATGAGCAAGCTTAAAAAGATAAACCCATCTTCGCAATGAATAGAAATATTAAAATCTAATTACTTACAAAAGGCAGGTTAAGGCATCACAAGTCTGACACTGTGTAAAGTGAATTAGCATATAAAAATGAAGCTTCCAAATAACTCCAATGTGTAAGGTCTCCATGTCTCAAGATTCACCAAATTTCCCATCAGAATGAACGAAAATGGCATATTTTTTATTTACTTTTTTTAATAAGGCTTTGCTATGTTTACTTCCCTTAAGCTTTCTAATTGACCCATGTAGCGAGTGTTGAGTCAATGACTCCTAAACCAAATGGTTTTAGGGAATTAGGTGTAAAGATACCCCTAAGGACTTACTAACTCGAGTAAAAAAAAGCTACGAAATTAAACTAGCCTTAATACTACCAAGCAAAATTCCCACCTTTTGACGTAAACACTCACTGTTTACTAAGGCAAGAGGTCCAGTTGCTGAGTGGAAAGTTTATTTATGATCATCCAATTTTTTATAATTTTTGGGTACTTTTTTATGCCAAAGTGTTTATCCAACAAGTCATCCAGTTTCAGTTAAGACAAGGAAACGTACACATTAAAATCACATGTCATACCTCACACAATTTGTGCTAATGTGCTCATGTTAGATTAGATCAAACATATGAATTCTCAAATGCCTAAATTAAGTAACTAAATTTTAAAACTTTATCACCAGATCATGTGTTCAAAATTTTAAGCTCACCAATGACATCACATCACAGAAATTGTTTAGATCAACCAAAATTTCAAAATAACATGAGCATTCTTTTTTTTTCTTTTTTTTTAAATGAAGAAAAACAACAACAAATTAGGACAAAGTGTGCGTAATGTGTCTCCTATACCCCCCAAACTTAAATTACACATTGACTCCAATGTGTGAATAATATGGAAAGAGCTGACCTGGGATATTGAGAACTATCTGGACTGGTATGGCTCATAGCATACCCCCAAACTTGATCTGAAGTACGCTTTGTCCCTGAAAAATAAAGACTGAAAACAAAAAAAACACTAGAGAAAAATAGTAACAAGAAATATGTAAAATAATAAACAAACAGAAAGGATATGTTGTGGGGTGCCTCCCATGAGCGCTAAGTTTCATGTCTTCAACCAGACCCAGCATTAGTAATCGTGCCCAGCTAAGCGCTCCACCATCTGATCAATAAATGGGAGTGGAAAATGATCCTTCATTGTGGCATCATTCAACTTACGGTAGTCTAGACACACTCTCCATCCTAACTGAACACGAGTTGGCACCAACTCGTCATCCTTATGCTTCACTACCATCAATCTAGCCCACTTGAGCACGACATGAATCGAGCTCACCCAATTGCTATCAGAGATTGGATAAATGATCCCTGCATCCCACAACTTTATCACTTTAGTTCTCACAACCTCTTGTATAGTTGGGTGGAGCCTTCTCTGTGGCTCCCTCGATGACTTGGAGTTCTCCTCCAAATGTATCTTATGCATCACCACCGAGGGGCTGATCTCTTTCATATCCTCAATAGTCCAGCCGATAGCTTCCTTGTACTCTCTTAAAATGTCCACTAATTTCTCCTCTTGAGCCTCAACCAAATCTGAAGCTATAATCACAGGCAAAGAATCTGCTGGACCTAGGAACTTATACTTAAGATTGTCCGGTAAAGGCTTAAGTTCCTTCTTGGGGGCTTCAGGTGTTGTGGTCTCCTCCGTCTCACTACTCTTCTGAGGAGAAGACTCCAAAGTTGCATTTGCTTACTCAAGTAACTTATTCAAATCCAAATCCTCTCCAAATTAAGCAAAGCATGCCTCCAGGGGGTCCTCAATGCTTGATTCACCCATAGTCTCCTTCGTCTTACTGCTCTCCCAAGGAGCAGACTCTAAAATGGCATTTGCTTGCTCAAGTAACTTATCCAAATCCAGATCCTCTCCAAACTGAGCAAAGCATGCCTCCAGGGGGTCCTCATTGCTTGATTCATCCACAGTCTCCTCAATAATCTCCTCTATCAAGCATACATTTCTCACTTCATCAAATTCCAGTGGTTTCTTAGTGATATCGAAGATATTCAACTCCACTGTCATATTTTCGAAGGAAATCTTCATCACCCCTGTCCTACAATTTATCAGGGCATTAGCTGTGGCTAAGAATGGTCGCCTTAGAATCACCGGTATCTGAATCCCTACATTCTGAACCGGTTCTGTGTCTAGCACAATAAAATCCACGGGGAAATAAAACTTATCCACCTTTATCAAAACATCCTCAACTACTCCCCGTGGTATTTTCACAATAAAATGGCACTTTGATTGCTTATATAGGGAAGCATCACAAGTGCAATATGCTTCCAATCCGATGTGAGATACTGCAAATTCCATCTTTTGCTCTTTGACCTTTGTCTACTAAAACTGCCATAACTTTCTCTAGAAAAATCATTTTATTGATCCATAAAATTCCCCAGAAAATAGACATCTGGATCTTTTCAAGCATATATAGCTCATCTCCTGGTTCTTTCTGAATCAATATAGTTTAATCCTAAAAAAATGGCTGATCTGTCACGCTGAAATCATGCACAGCCTGACCTTTGTCTACTAAAACTGCCATAACTTTCTCTAGAAAAATCATTTTATTGATCTGTGAAATTCCCCAGAAACTCGACATCCAGATCTTTCCAAGCATATATGGCTCATCTCCTAGTTCTTCCTGAATCAATACAGTTTAATCTTCAAAAATGGTTGATCTGTACGAGCAATTCTGGCAATTTAGTGAAACTCCTTTCCAAGCTTGTAAACCTGTAAAACAACGAAAAATAACTCAAAGTAACAAATTCCTAAGCTAACAAATGTAAATTAAGGGGCCAAAATATGCAATATTTGGCACTCATCAGGGTCCTTAATACTTGATTCCTCCACAGTCTCCTCAATAATCTCCTCTATCAAGCATACATTTCTCACTTCATTATATTCCAGTGGTTGTTTACTGATATCAAAGATATTAAGCTCAACTGTCATATTTCTGAAGGAAATCTTCATCGCCCTTATCCTACAATTTATCAGGGCATTTGCCGTGGCTAAGAATGGTCGCCCTAGAATCATCGGTATCTTAATCCCCACATTCTGAACTGGCTCTTTGTCAAGCACAATAAAATCCACGGGGAAATAAAACTTATCCACCTTTATCAAAACGTCCTCAATTATTCTCCGTGGTATCTTCACTGACCTGTCAGCTAATTGAAGCGTCATGGATGTGGGCTTCAATTCTCCTAACCCTAACTACAAATAGATTGAGTAGGGTAGAAGATTCACACTCGCTCCTAAATCTAAAAGAGCCCTCTCAATCCGGCTGACTCCTATCATGCAAGAGATGGTAGGACACATCGGGTCATTATACTTGATGGGAAACTTGCACTGAAGGATTGAGCTAACCTGCTATGTCAAAAATACCTTCTTCAGGACATTTTTCCTCCTCTTGACAGTGATCAAGTCCTTTAAGAACTTGGTATATGACAGCACTTGCTGGATGACATCCAAAAGTGGGATATTGATTGATTTGGACCTACTTGAACACCTCCAAAATGTCCTCAAACTTCCCTTCTTTCTTGGGTGCTTGTAATCTCTCAGGGTAAGGCGCTTTAGGTACAAACGACTTAAGAAGATCCTTATCAGT
This sequence comes from Bretschneidera sinensis, assembly GCA_023935145.1. NCBI lineage: Eukaryota > Viridiplantae > Streptophyta > Magnoliopsida > Brassicales > Akaniaceae > Bretschneidera > Bretschneidera sinensis. Next base: position 86,049,100 of record CM043698.1, on the reverse strand, counting down.
AGGTGTGGCTGTAGATGGCTCAATATCTCTCTTCTCCTTGTTGCCACTTTCTTGCTCTTGCTACATAGCAGGTTTCTCTTCCACTTGATTGTCCACTTATCTTCCAAACCTCAATGCGATAATCGATTGCACTTGTTCCTGCCCGTGTGTAGGAGTTAATGAATTTCCAACCGCAAACTGTACCTTTGGGTTGGGCATAGGTTGACTGGGGAACTTTCCCTTCTCTTTTTCACCCAAGTGACTTGTGATTTAACCCATTTGACTCTCTAGCTTAGCAATTGCTTGGGTGTTTACTATTGTCGCACTCCTCACTTCGCTGATGGATTGGCCGGTCATCTTCATGAAATCTTTTAGGGTGTCCTCCAATGATTGTGAAACCAATGCTGGTGCTTGAGTAGGAGCTTGGTAAGCGATTGATGGTGCTAGATGGGCTGAGCGACCATGACTTGGAACTGGTGGAAGAAATCCAGGAGAATATTGATTGTGAGCATGATGAGGGGCTCCTCCCTGATTCATCGATTGGTTCAGCTTCCATGAAAAATTAGGGTGGTTCCACCACCCTGGACTATAAGTCTCGGAATAAGATCCATTTGATTGTTTCCGTTAGTCATTAAAAGTATTCACTTATTCCATGGGATACTCGACAATAGCTGACATAGATGGATAATTCTGTGCTAAATGCATAGGACTAGCACGATGGAACAACTATCAACATTGAATGTATTGGCAGCAATAATGGACTGGCCCTCAGCGAGAGCGTCAACCTTCTTAGTGAGAGCATCTATCTTTATCCTCAAGTTAGTGTCCTCCTTAATCTCATAGATGCCTCCCTTCTCAGGGGCACGAATGGACTTGTCCCGACAGCTTGAAAAATCTCATTACTGCGAGTTGTCGGACAACTTATCCAATGTCTTGTATGCTTCATCCCCCGTCAGACTTAAGAATACCCCCTCATTTATAGACTCAATCATGCTACAATTGGGTTGAGTCAACCCTTGGTAGAATAACTGAACGAGTCTCCACTTCTCATATCCATGTGGAGGGCATCTGATCAGTAACTCTTTGAAACGCTCCCAACTCTCAGAAAACTTTTCATCCTCCTCCTGAGTGAAAGAACTAATCTCCTTTCGGCACTCATTCACTTTAGACATTAGGAAAATTTTATTATAGAATTTACTCAATAAGCTTTCCCAAGATGTAATAGACCCGGACGTGTTGGAATCCAACCATGCCCTAGCTCTATCGTGAAGAGAAAAAGGGAAAAGTCTAAGATAGATCGACTCATCAGAGAAGTTTTAGAACTTGAATGTGGCACAAATATCTTTGAACTTCTTCACATGGCTGTAAGGATTTTCAAGATCCAAGCCATGAAATGAGGGTAGGAGTTGGATGACATATGGCTTTAGATCAAAATGGGTAGCACTGGTTGGTGGCAACACTATATAAGAAGGGGAGTTAGTCACAACGGGTGCGCACAAATCCCTAAGGGATGTAGTGAAGTCCATGTTCCAAGCTCTAGGTTGCTCTACATTCTCTGGTTGATTTGCATTCCTTAAATTGTCCCCCATCTCAATTGTCTCTCTCTCAACAAGTGCTCTCTTATTTCTCCTAAGAGTTCTTTCTATTTTGGGATCTAAAGGTATCAACTCTAAGTTCAGGGATCTCTGACCAAGCATACACCACACGAAAAACAATAAAATAAACTAACTAACAGAAACAAAAGAATAAAATAAAATACAAATAACAATAAAATAAATTTAAAAACAGAAAACACAATACTCACAAAACAGGCCAACAAAAATTGGCAAATTTTTTTTTCTCAGTTGCTGCCGGTCTGCTGATGCTGTCTGCAGAGATGCGCTAAAGCACAGGTAAAGTGTGATTCGACAGACTGCAAAAACTTATCTAAACCAAAATTTTCTTTTGTTTTTCATATATATATATATATATATATATATATATATATATTATTTTTTATGGGAAATTGCAAATAGAAACAAATAAATTAAAATAAAATTGCAAAAACAAAAATAAAACAAAAATGCTAACTAAAGTAGTAGAAAATAAAATCAATTCAGACAAAAATTTAATTTTCACAAACAAAACAACTCCCCGGCAACGGCGCCAAAAACTTGTTGTGAGTTTTAAATTACTCGCAAGCACACGAGTCGTTTGCAATATAGTGCGTGCAACTGCGAGGTCGAATCCACAGAAAATTGCATTATGAGAATAGATTTTTATCTAAACTAAACCTATTTTAACCTAGTTCCGAATTTCAAACTGTGTCATGCAAAGAATATAAACTAAACTAAATTGAGTTAAAACAAATAATAGAAGCACTAAGGTTTCTGAATCCACCCCACCAAATTAAAGCATATATTTTCATGATTTTTGTTCCTACAACCGACAAGCAATTACATCCTACAGTTCTATATAAAAGTAATTTATCAAATAATTCCATGAATTAGTCGATATACAAATCACAACGAATACCCTAATTAAATCAAATCATCCAATGTATCCGTTTAATTTACAAATCACAGTGGATATTCGATTTAATTTGAATGATTCGATGTATCCGTCGGAAGAAACACATCGAATATCTAATTTGAACAGTTTATAAACAAAACAATCAATCATAAGAATTTACTCAAACAATTGAACTGAAACAGAACATCAATACAAAAATGTCATAATCGTATGAACATATATGAAAATATAATGCTAATCAATGGCAAGGCTTCATCTTCAACCTTAGATGAAGGTTTTAGCCTCTCATGATTATGAAAATAAATTTCACAATTAAAGTACTAAACATTAAACTTTAAAACACAAAAGAAATAAATTAAAGTTGAAAATACATTGAGAGAGAAATTGCACTTGTAGCTCCTCTCTTTGTTTTTTCTTCTTTTTTGTTTTTGCTGTGCGACGCTCTCCCCCCCTTGATAGCAAAGCCTTCGAGCTTCACACACCCCTGAAGATGAAATGAAATGGGGTTTTTATAGGGAAACTCCATGAGTGCAATGTGTTTCCAACCGATATGGGATGTGGGATGTAGAATGTGTTTCCAACCGATGTGGGATGTAGCGCTTGAGCGCTGTTGTGCTTGATCGCAGGACTCCTGTGCTCGATCGCAACAGCAAATTCCATAATGCTCCAAAAACCTAGAAAAACACAGTAAACACATAAAGGAGATAAAATATGATGAAATAACACAAACTAAGAGCTTAACAAATATAAATTAAAGGGCTTAAATATGAATATTTAAGCACTTATTAGAGGCTTTATATGATAGGAGGTGTAGAACTCCAGTATTCTGGGAAGAAGTTGGAGAGAGAAAGATATATGGCCTAGAAATGATAGATTTGATTACTGAGAGGATCAAACTAGCTAGGGAGAACCTTAGAGCAGCCCAGAATAGAAAGAAGGGATATGCTAACAAAAGAAGACGACCTCTCGAGTTCCAAGTTGGTGATTGGGTATTTTTGAAGATATCTCCATGGAAGGGTGTGTTGAGATTTAAAAAGAAGGGAAAGTTGAGCCAGAGATTTGTGGGGCCATTTGAGGTGATTAAGAGAATTGGGCTAGTAACATATCGATTGGATTTGCCTCCAAAATTAAAGCAATTACATAATGTGTTTCATGTGTCACTGTTGAGAAAGTACTTACACGATGAATCCCATAGTATCTCGAATCAGGCGATAGAATTTCAAGAAGATTTGACTTTTATGCAAGTACCGATCATAATCCTAGACAGAAAGGAACAAGTCTTGCGCAATAAAGTCATTCCTTTGATTCAAGTATTATGGTAGAATAAAGATGTCGAAGAAGTCACGTGGGAACATGAAGCAAGAATGAGGAAGGAATACCCCCAACTCTTTTCTTGATTTTAGGTAAGGAAATTTCGGGGACGAAATTTTTGTAAGGTGAGTAGAATTATAATACTCGTATTTGTAAAGTAAGGGTAAAAAAGTACTATAATAAATATGACATAAAGTTAAAATATATATATTTAAATGTGAAAAGTTAAAAAAAAAATCAAACAAAAAACGTGGGAGCAGGTGTTGCCACTTGCTGCAGAAAGAGGTGTGCAGGTTTTACACCTTGCTTTTAGGTGGCAGCTCGTGATTTTGCAAGAAAATGTGAGGTACCGAGATTTTGTGGCAGCAAACATACATATATATATATATATATATATATATATATATATATATAGACACACACACACACTTATATGTAATCGTAAATTATACCTACAAAATCTCGTTTGGTTTTCCTTTAATTACTCTCTTTCTTTAAACACTTGGAGACCGAAGAAAATGTTGAAATAGCAAAATTTTGAAGGAGTTTACGAGGGAATTTTATAGAGAGTCATGGGAAGCTATCAGAAAAACATAAGGTAATAAAGTGAAGTTTATTTTTGAATTTTTAGTATACATGAAATTTCCCGGAATTCAAAGTGAGAATTTTCAAAGGGTGTAAATTATAGAAAAATTGAAGAAATAATTAGAATTTTTAATATAAATATTATATCAGGTGTTGACGGTCAGCAACCAGGGAAAATTGCTGAGAGGAGCAGAAAAGACAAGGAGGTGACCCACGGGTAGCTCTAAGTGCTAGGTAGTGAGTTAGATTTACTTTAAGTAATCTAAATAAAAATAAGTATCTAGTGATGATATTAAAATATATTATTAGCTTATGCTTTGGTGGTAGATAAAAATTTGATTGATAGGTATGATATGAATATTGGACATGTAGAAAATTATCATGTATAAAAGCGATAAGTGAAATTCTTAATGAGCTATGGTTGAGGTTTTAATACGAATTATGAGGAGATGAAATTTAGTGGATCTTGACAAGCTATGATGGATGATTTGATGTGATTTATAAGGAGAGAAATTTAGTGGATTTTCTTTCAATAATAATTTGAGAAAATTCAGGATACCCAATTTAATATTTGAATTCATGTTGTTTTTATGTTATTGTTCATATGCATATTTCATATCATTGTTCATATGCATGTGTAATAAATAAAAGACCGGGAGGGGGCAGTCTAATTGAAAAACTGTGACAACTGGTATATACTAGAATTAAAGGAAAATCGTGACAACCAATATATGTTGGAAAAAGGGAAAAACTGTGATAGCCAGTATATGCTGGAAAGAAAAGAACCAGGAGGGGACCGGTCTAAGATAATAAAAATATGTCGACATGTGGGAAGACGTTCCCTAATTATAATTCATGCATTACATCTGTTTTAAATATTAATTCCATTACTGAAATGCTAATGTGTTGTGTGTTATTGTGTAAATTATTTATAGATGAATGAGTCTCACAGAGAGACAGTTATGGTGAGAAAGAAACCTAGAAGTATGATATGATAAGAACTATTTAAATGGTAGACTTTATCCTGTGAACCTCATTACGATGTAATTATGAGATAATTAATGATCTTAAGGTGAACTAATACATAAGAAGAAGAAATTGATAGAGAATGAGCCTTACAATATATGTAGTGATAGTAGAATGCTATTATCAGGTTATGTGAGATATAATTCATTTAATATTGAAAGACCATTTATACAAATTGAATGCGTCTACTAAATTTAATTCACTGAGCTTGTGAAGTTTATCCCTCATTGTACAATAATTTTAGGTAGCAGGCAGGACAAATAGTTTAGTGAGTTTAGGTTCAGACGAAATCATCTTTCTGTAAGCCACGTACGTGTCAACATACTCAGACAAATGAGAAAATGAAATAAAAATTTTGTTTGTAAATATTCATGCTTTTTACGTTGTATATTATATTTAAATTAATATCAGATTGATGTACCTCCCCTGTTGAGGGTTGAGGATTATAGTAAAAAAATTTATTGGTGTTATTTTTTTTTATTGTTGCATATGTGTTGTGCCGAGATTTTCAAAATGTGATGACACCATCTCAAAGATGACCAACCTAGAATGGATCATTACGGTTGCACACTACCATTATATTCTTATAGGATTAACGGGTGCTTGTCGAATGACCAATGACCTGTTTCCACTACCCAATCCTGGTCCTTTGAAGTCTAAAATTTAAACAAAAACAAATTATCACATAAAGCCTTGGACTCGGCATGCACCAAACAGAACGCATCGTACTCATCAAGGCTTCCCCATGAAACGGTCGATCTGTTATTAAACGCCCTACAAGCCCTAATGCCTCCTGATAAAGCCCTTCCTCTACTTCTTTACCTGTCATTAATCGTATAGAGTTAATCTTGGATACTAAGTCCTCCACCATCCCTACCTCTTGCAGTTAAGAAAACTACGAAGAATCAAACTCCCACTACTGAGAAGAGATCTTGCATACGCAAGGAAAAGCTCCCACATGCGGCAACCGTAGAGAAAAAACCCTAGACCCCGGGAGAGAAAAAAAGTTTGCTCCTGTTGTTTATAACCATATATTAGAATCCAATTTGAGCTCATGTTAATTTTTTATTTATAAATTGCATTTTATACAGAATTATGAGAGGTGGCTATCAGGTTGTTGATTCCCATCAGGGGTGTGCATATTTTATACCAGTAAAAAATGAATTACTCAATCGAAATATTGGTTATTTCAATATTTGGTATTTTGGTTTTGGTATTATTTTTGATAATTTTAGCAATTCGGTTTGGTATCTTTTTTTTTATAATTTCTATATTCCAATAGTTATGAATTTTTAATTAAATTTACGGAAAAATGATACGACGATATTAATTGTTTTTTAAAAGAAAATAATTTATTAATGCCATGTAATTGGGTAACTAAAGTGTCAAAATTCAAAATTTTGGTTCGGTTACCAATCCAGCATTTTGGTTCGGTTTTCAATCTAACATTTCAATCTAGTTATCAATCCAACATTTTGATTCGGTTACTGATTGATTTACATCCCTAATTACCATATATCATGGGCTAATGTGCGTGTGTTTTTTTTAATGATATAATCGATAAGGAAGCAAAACACTCCATGCTCAACAGAGCACAGCCATGGCAGTCACCCAGCATAACCTCTCCAAGCCCAAATGGAAGGTTTTCGAAAATAGTTTCATGCCCCCACACACCCGCCCTCCCCCCCAATTGTTCTAAACAATTATATTTCCTTCTATCCTTATGGGTTGATTCCATGGATATCTCCACTGTTCTTTTTTTGACCTTTTCACCTGGTGCTATCAAACGTGGAAATTGGAATAAATACTGTTTATTCTTTGCATGATTGGAATGCACACACTATCTGTTATAAAGTGGTTAATTTTGTTATGCTTAAAAAGCAAGACAGGTACCAAAACACAATCTAACGAGCCAAAACACTTTGTTGTTATTTGCTGGCTCCCTGTTTCTTACTCTGTCTAATTCCAACATTATAGTTTAGGTATGATAGGGGGACCTCTAGTCCCCTACCTTTCTTTTTCTTTTCTTTCAAGAACAAAAAGCTAGGATTAGGCATGTGCTTAATTTAGACGCTGCTTGATGTTCACCATAAGCATTGCGCTGCCATCTAAATATTTTTTTTTTTATAAATATGACACTAGTCAAGTCATATGAAACATTTAGTTATGGAAAATATTTTTTTCTTATTTTTTAAACACTTTCTTCAATAATTTGAATATTTTTAACATAATTTGAAAAATAATATATTTTTTTTAATATTAAAAAAGTTGAAAAATATTTTTTTTTGTTTCCTAACGAAGTATTAAATTTTCAAATTATGTTAAAAATGTTAAAAATATTAATTTTTTTTATAAAAAAATAGAGATAAAAAAATGAAATTTTTTTCCCCTAAACGGGACCTAAGGTTTTAGGTTCTTGATTCCTAGTCAGCTTATATATTGTAATCAAAGAGTTCAAAAAATATTTTTTTTTCTTCATAATGATGTTGTTATGGTATGAAATTTCAGAACTACATAATTAGATTTCATAACTCATATATCAAGTTTCGTAACAAAGCTTTCATTCTTTGTAACTAGATAATTTCGTTAAGATAATCATGAAATATATTACGTGAAGTCTATAAAATCACAAAATAATTTTGAAGGAATTTTATCTCTCTAGAATTAGAATTTCATGGAAAAATTTTCTCCAAAAATCATTTTCTCTCTAATCTTAAGAATCTCTTTCTCTCTCTAAACTCATCAATATATCTCTCTCTAAAACAAAATCTATACAACAAAATTCAGAACCGATTGCCAATTGAAAATCAATTATATGTTCATTTGTCAATCGGAACATAATTTGAATAGAAAAGCATTCACTATTTACCAATTGACTTTCAACTAATTTCAAATTAAAATTAAATTTTTTTAATGACTTACAAAATTAGATATAACTTTTTGTTACAAAAATTATTGTGCAAGTTACTAAGTATGATCAAGATCAACATTATGAAATTTGATAGTATTTTTGAGGTTACAAAATTATATATAAGTTACAAAATATAAAGGTTAAGTTATGAAAAATCCAGGTTACGAAAATTGAGACACGAGCTAAGAAATATGAAGGATCGGTTACAAAACTTGATAATACTTTTTGTTACTAAAAATGATACCTAAGTTACAAAATATGAAGTAGTTATGAAAAAATCTTTAGACTATGAAAATTAATGAACAAATTACGAAATATGAAGGCCTAGTTATGAAATTTGATAGTATTAGTTATATTACGAAAAATGATACATAATTTATGAAATGTGAATTTAAGTTACAAAAAATATTTAGGTTACGAAATATGAAGGTCTATTTACAAAATTAGATAGCTGATGTAAGGGAAAATTCTCTCTCCAATAATATTACAACACGTGGCACCCTTCAAGGGCAAAAAAGTAATTCCACAGTCTAGACAGGTCAACCAATCAAATATCTACACTTGGCAAAGGGCATTACAGTAATTTTATACTAAATGTCATTGTGTTAATCTCACACCAATGTCTCAATACTACTACAACACTCCAATTTATTGATAAACTGCTATTTAAATCCAGCCTGTGGATAACTCCAGTCTTGTCTAAGAGGAATGATATTCCTATGACAACACTAAAATTACTCTCCTAATTGGACTCTGCTCCATAACACTATATAAGGGAGCTCTCACCATCAAAGGTATGGACTCACAACTGACATTAAATATTCTCCACTTTATCTCTTTAAGCCCTATACTAACTTAGGCATTGGATAGTCTCCTGAGGAACAACCCCCGGGGGACCTTCTAGTTTACGTGTCTCTCATGTGCGAAAGGATCCGGGAGGCAGATTTTCGACATCAACATATGGTGCTATCTGTGGGAAATGACAAAAATTTTATTTTCGAAAGATGTCGTTAATAAGATGAACCACCAATCCGCCGCTCCACAAGATCTTGTAAGATCTAGAAAAGTCATTTTACACTACTAAAATATCATCGAACACAATATCTATACAATCAGATATGTAAAAAGCCAACTGTCAATGATCCAATCGGAGTACACCACTACGTTCTTCACCTCCACAACTATCTCCTTACAAAGTTTCACGACAATCGGACGTCGGAAAGTCCTCCATCAAAACCGTTAAAGTTTGTCATGAAAATATAATTTTGACTGTCAAATCTACAAAAATCTAACCATCAAATTTTAGATCAACCTGCACAAATAGATTCTCCATCCTTAGATCTACATGTCTTCAAAGTTTCACGGTGATCAAATGTCAAAAAGTACTCCATCAGAACCGTTAAAATTCACCAGGAAAATAAAATTTTGACATGTCAAATCTGTAAAAATCCAACCATCATAGTTCATATCAAGTCACACAACCAGTTTCGTGGACTCCAATCTACAAGTGTACAAAATTTTACAATAGTCAAACGTACAAAAACCATCCCGAGAGACCCCGGATCTTCGTCAAAAAATTAACTTTGACCGTCAATTTGCAAAATCCTATCGTCAAAAGTCAAAATCGCCACACAGTGTGTCTTAGAATCTTTCCCTGAGCTTGCTGAAAATTTTCACACTAAAACCAAATCTCCAGCTTTGCCAAACAGTCGGTCAAACCAAAAAATGGCTAGTAAAAAACAAAGCACAAGCCACCCTCTTTCTTAAGATTACAAGATCTCTGCCACATGTCCAGATCTGATTGTACATTCAAATTGCCCATTATCTCTTCAAATAAGCCATGCTAGATGTCACATCTTCATTGGTTACTAAGATTCTTATGTCATCTTCAAACATACGAAGCAATAGCCACATGTCTTTTACTCAATGACCAGTAACGCCAATCAACGAAGTGACATCAGCAAGTGATGTCATCACAACTTAGTCTCCATGTCATCGCCACCTAAGCATCATGTTCATCACCACCAAAGTCCCACGTCATCGCCATCTATGTGCCACATCATCTCCAAGTCAATTGACTCAAATAAGTTGGTCCAACGAGGTTTGACCAATCAGTTCATCACTTTGACCATCCGGTTTCAGATCCCACAAGATCGGTTCCTAAGATTTTATGAGGTGCTTCAAATCTGGACTCAGAATTCAAATTCTGCTTGAACATATGAGTTTCATCATAAACCACCTATTTTGACTCATATTTTACCAGTCAGTTTACCAAACTTAAGCTTGGTTTTAGACTTGTACATGTCGGTTCCTAAGGTTTTCCAGCCTCCTCTTTCCAAATCTAGTCTCAAAATTTTGAAATTCGATTTCCTCAAAACAAATTTCTTACAAACAACTGTTATTTCTTCATCAAAATGTCTCAAACCCGGTCCAAACTCAAACCAGTAAAGCTTAAACAAACAAAAAACATCATGCTTGTTCACAATCAGGTATGATATTTTTTTTACTTCATGAACAATCAAGTTTACTATCAATTAAACATTTATAAGCACTACATCCAAAGCCGTCAACTGATGACGCATCCAAATTCATCTCCCAATGACGCATCTAAAAGCTATCACCCAGTGACGCACCTAAAGCCGTCAACCAGTGACGTACCGAAATTTTTCACCTAGTAATGCATCCAAAGTTGTCACCCAGTGACGTAACCAAAGCCGTCACCAAGTGACACATCTAAAGCCGTCACCCAGTGATGCACTTACAACTGTCACCCGATGACGCATTTAAAACTGTCACCTAGTGACATACCCAAAGCCGTCATCTAGTGACCCACCAATGTCGTCAACCAGTGACGCATCTAAATTCGTCACCCAAAGATGCACCCAAAGTCATCACCCAAAGATGCACCCAAAGTCATCACCCAATGATGCTCCAATCCAAAGCCGTCATCCAGTGACGCACCCAAAGCCGTCACCAAGTGACACATCCAAAGCCGTCTCCCAATAATGCATTGAAAAGCCTTCACCCAGTGACAATCTAAAACAGTCACCCGATGACACACCCAAAGCTATTACCCAGTGATGAACCCAAAGCCGCCACCTAGTGATGCACCTAAAGCCGTCACCCAATGACGCACCCAAAGTTGTCACCCAATGACAAACCCAAAGCCGTCAGCTAGTGATGCATCTAAAGTTGTCAGCCAGTGATGTATCTAAAGCTATCAGCCAGTGACGCAACTAAAGCTGTCACCTAGTGACTTATCCAAAGCAGTTAACCGATGATGCATCCAAAGTTGTCTACCAATGATGCATCTAAAAACCGTCACCTAGTAACTCATTTAAAGTCGTCACCCAGTGATGCACTTAAAATCGTCACCCAATGACACATTTAAAAGTCGTCAATCAATGACGCATCTAAAAGTTGTCAACCGATGACGCATCTAAACTTGTCATACAGTGATACATCTAAAACCGTCACTCGATGACCCATTTAAAGCAGTCACCCAGTGACGCACCCAAGCCATCACCCAGTGACGTATCCAAAGCCGTCACCCAGTGACGCACCCAAAGCCATCACCTAGTGGCGCATCCGAAGTCGTCACCCAGTGACACATCTAAAGCTGTCACCCAGTGATACACCCAAAGCATTTACCTAGTGACGCACCCAAAGCTATCAGCCAGTTTTATATCCAAAGCCGTCACCTAATAACGTATCCAAAGCCATCAACCAGTGACGCATCTAAAGTTGTCACTCAGTGATGCATCTAAAGTTATCACCAAATGATGCACTCAAATTCGTCACCCAGTGATGCATCCAAAGCTGTTAACCAATGACACATCCAAAGTTGTCTCCCAATTACGCATTTAAAAGTCGTTACCTAGTGACTCTTCTAAAGCCGTCACCTAGTGGATGCACTTAAAACTGTCACCCGATTTATCATCTAAAGCCATCATCGAGTGGCGCATCCAAAGCCATCACCCAATGACGCATCCAAAGCCGTCACCTAGTGACGCATCCAAAATCATCACCTAGTGATGCACTTAAAGCCGTCAACCAGTGATGCATCTAAAACAGTCACCCAATGACACATCTAAAGCCATCACCCAGTGATGCACCCAAAGCCGTCACCCAATGAAGTACCCCATCCAAAACCATCACCGAGTGACACACGAGTGATATACCCAATGTCATCACCTAGTGAGGTATCCAAAACTATCACCTAGTGACTTATCCAAGGCTGTCAACCGATAATGCATCCAAAGCCGTCTCCCAATTATGCATCTAAAAGCCATCACCCAGTGACGCATCTAAAGGCGTCACCTAGTGATGCACCTAAAATTGTCACTCGATAACGTATCTAAAACTGTCAGCATAGAATAAAATCATAAAGAAAAACCTATTTGTAAGTTTAGCTCCGTGGAAACTAAATTTTGATGGATCTGAAACAACAAATGAAAATGGAATCGGTATCTCAATTCAGTTTCTTGCTGGAATACAAACAGATTTAGCTTTTAACCTCGAGAGAATTATTCCCATAATCAGGTTGAGTATGAAGCCTTGATTATTATACTTGAGGTACTCAAGAAAATGGGAGCTACTTTAATAGAAACTGAAGGAGACTTACAGCTTGTAATAAAATAATTGACAGGAGAATAAAAATGTATAATTTCTAGGTTAGCACCATACTTAGTAGCAATGCGACAATTGCTCAAAGAATTTGACATATAACTTCACTTCATGTTCCTCGAAAGCAAATATATTGGCTCAAAAGGCTACAGGGCATCGGGTCCCAAGTAATTAGAGAAATATTTAGGCTAAGTCGAATAACACTCCCTTCAATCACTGACAAAAAACTTGCAACAGATGTTTTACCATCTAGGTTTATTAGGACAACGATTGAAAAAAATCAATTGTAGAATTCCTAAGGAATCTAAATACAAAAGCAAATAACTCTTTGAAGATAAAAGCTCGACATTATAGTTTTTAGGGAGAGAATGAAGAGCTATACAAATGAGACGCTAGAGGATTACTTCTAAAGTGTATAGGAACAAATGAGTCATTTCAAGTTATGATTGAGGTGCATGAAGGAATTTGCAGTGCTCACCAATCAAGACTAAAAATGCACTGGTTAATACAAAGGTATGGGCACTACTGACCTTCAATTGTAAATGATTTCCTCATATACTCTAAGGTTTGTTAGGCATGTCAACAACATGGGAACATACCTCGAGTTCCTGCTAGCCCCATTGCATTCAATAGTCAATCCATGATCATTCAGAGGATAAGCCATTGACATAATTGGAAAGATTTACCCTGCTTCAAGTAAAAGACACATATTATGTTATTCACCACTGATTATTTTACAAAATGGATAAAAGTTGAGTCCTATAAAGAAATTGATGAAGTTCAATTAAAGAAATTGATGAAGTTCGATTCATTATATTTGTTTAAGAGATGATAATTAATCGATTCGGATTCTTATAATCTTTAATTGTGGATAACGTGTTAGTTTTTAATAGGCAACAAGTTCGAGCATTCTTACAGGATCATGGGATTAAGTTAATTGATTCTAGTCTATATTATGCAAAAGCTAATGGTCAAGCTGAATCAACTAATAAGATTATCAAAATAATTCGAAAAAGGTAAATCCCAAAAAATTGGATGATCTGTTATCTGATGTTTTATGGGCCTATCGAACCTTAAAGAGATCAAGTATTGGAACTACCCCATTTACCTTAGTATTTGGTCATGATGCCATTTTGACTTATGTAAATTACTGTTAAATCATTAAAGTTTGTTGGTATTTGTCTAAGATTTAAACATGTCTACACATGGTTCAAAGATGGTTAAAGTCTAAACCAAGGTTGGAAGATTAAAATACAGCATGTTAAAGGAGTGCACACATGTGTGCATCCATTTTGGTGTGTGTGCATACCCCTAAACAACAAAGCAAAGTAGTGCGCACTGTTGTGTGAAGGGCAGCATCAGTGTGCGCCTCACTGCCCCTTCACCAGCGATTCACCGCCCAGCAAGGAAGCAGCTTAGAGAAGGGCAGCGCCGCACCGCCCCTCCACCAGTGCTGCATTGTCCAGAATGTGGTGCAAAGAGGCTTTGCCTAGTGCCTCACCGCCCCTTGTTCAGCGCATAGGTGCTAGGCACACTGATGCACACATGGACAGCTTATTTAAACCTCCTCTTAGGTGCATGGATTCAAGTTCAAAATACACAACACCACTTAGGATTGATGGAGGACCATGGTTAAGTGGTCATCAAGATCTAAGGGTGGAGATTGACTCTCAAAATTGGACAAGAAGTTGGTGCACTATATAAAGGGTCACCTAGCTTCATTCTAGACACAACATTGTGATATAATTTGAGATCAATTGTAAATAGTAACAAGACACAATACAAAAGAGAATTATGTGAGAGTGCAAAGACACAAAACACAAGAGGGGCTCATTGTAGAGAGGCTGGTTGTAAAGAAGAGAGAGTAGTATAGATAGAGAGCATTGTAATAGTTCTTATCATCTTCTTTCTTCTCTTCTTGGTTTCTTCAAGAACTTGAAGTTTCTTGAAGAGGGTTGCTGTAATTATAAAGAACCATTGATTTAGTGCAGAGAATTCAGAGGAACTCACAGGGACGTAGGCTATTGCCGAAGCTCGATAACAAATCGCTGGTCTTCTTTTCTTTCTTGCTTTCGATTGCTGTATTTCTTTCTACAAGTCATTCTAGACTTGAGTGTTTGGAAGATCACCACATGGGCATCATGTCAAGGTGATTTCCAATAGTGGTATCAGAGCTTGCACAGCTAGGTATCAGAGTAAGAACAAGAAGGTGACAGAGCCAAGACTCCAAGAATCAAATATCAACTTCTTGGGTGATTCAAGAACGGTGTTAAGATCCATCTTCGATCGTGTTCTTGAGGTTGAAGAAAGCATTTGTGGGTATTGCATAAATTTGGGATCTTTTCCACAAAGATGGCTTCAAATTTTGTGGCTGAGAAGTTTGATGGAAAGAGAGATTTTTCCCTGTGGAAGCGGAAGATTAAGGGGGTTCTAATGCGACAGAAAGTGGACTTGGCTATTGGAGAAGATGATGCTTTTCCAGCAAGTGTCACGGAGGACCAGAGGGTTGAGATGAAGAAGATGGCTTACAGCACCATTTTCTTGCACATGTCGGATAGTGTCATAAGGGAGTGCGGAGACTCGGAAGATCCGGCTGTCATATGGAAGAAACTAAATGAGTTGTTTCTTACCAAAACTCTCCCTAACAAAATTTATCTTCTTAAAAGATCTTTACTTTTAAAATAGATCCTAGTAAAGAGTTACAAGATAATCTTGATGTCTTTAATAAGCTAGTTCAAGATTTGAATAGCTGTAGCATTACATTTCCGGATGAACAATTGGTTGTTATCTTATTAAATTCTCTTTCTGATTGCTTTGATAATTTGATTAATGCTATTGAGTATGGAATGGATACTTTAACAAAGGAGATTCTGATCAATGCCATAAGGGCACATGACTTCAAAGCCAAGATGAAGGAGACATCAAGTGGAGATAGGTTGTTCGTAAGAGGAAGACCAGCAACTTGGAATGGCAGTAGCAGCCATGGCAATTACCAGGAAGAATCAAGAGGTAGAGGGCAAAGCCATGGGAGAGCACATTCCAAATCAAGATTTGGAAAGAGGTGCTTCTACTGCATCAGGGAGGGATATTTCAGAAAAGATTGCAAGAAGAAGATGTGGGATGAGAGAAGAAGCCACACCAACAATGGAGAGGCTTCGGTTGCCAAGGGAGAACAACAAGATGATGTTCTTGTTGTGTGCTCAAATGTGAGCAGGAGGCAATGCAGTGAAAAGTGGATTATGGATTCCGGGTGCACTTATCACATGTGCCCTCACAAGGAATGGTTCAAGAATTTCAAGGAGATCAATAATGGAAGGGTCTTCTTTGGAAATGATAATTCTTGCCAAGTGAGGGGGATTGGAGACATCCAATTGAGGATGTTTGATGGAGTCATAAAGTTGCTGTGAAATGTGAGTTATCTTCCAGATTTGAAGAGAAATTTGATCTCATTGGGATAGCTGGATTCCATGGGGTATACATGCAAAGTAAAGAGAGGAAAGATCAAGGTAGCTAAGGGATCTTTGGTAGTGATCAAAGCAGCAAGAAATGATGGACTCTATGAGATGATCGGAGTGATAGAAATCAATGATCAAGCAGCAAGCTTGATGGCTGAGATGGATAAGGCAGCCCTTTGGCACACTTGCTTGGGACACATGAGCGAAAAGGGCCTGCATGTTCTTAGCAAGGATGGTCTACTTGGTGGTGACAAAGTAGAGAAACTGGATTTCTATGAGAGTTACATTCTTGGGAAGCAACACCGGGTCAGCTTCAACACCGGAGTGCATAAGTCTAACGGGATTTTTGACTACATTCATTCGGACCTTTGGGGACCAGCAAGAACACCAACACATGGTTCAAAGATGGTTAAAGTCTAAACCAAGGTTGGAAGATTAAAATACAGTATGTTAAAGGAGTGCACACATGTGTGTGTATCCATTTGGGTGTGTGTGCACACCCCTAAACAACAAAGGAAAGTAGTGCGCACTACTGTGTGAAGGGCAGCATTAATGTGCGCCTCACCGCCCCTTCACCAGCACCTCACCGCCTAGCAAGGAAGCAGCTTGGAGAAGGGCAGCGCCGTACAACCCCTCCACCAGCGCCGCACCATCTAGAATGTGGTGCAAAGGGGCTTTGCCTAGCGCCTCACCGCCCCCTGCTCAACGCCTAGGTGCTAGGCACACTGATGCACACATGGATAGCTTGTTTAAACCTCCTCTTAGGTTTATGGATGCAAGGTTAAAATGCACAGAACCACTTAGCATTGATGGAAAGCCATGGTTAAGTGGTCATTAAGATCAAAGTGTGGAGATTGACTCTCAAGATTGGACAAGAAGTTGGTGCACTATATAAAGGGTCACCTAGCTTTATTCTAGACACAACATTGTGATATAATTTGAGATCAGTTGTAAAGAGTGACAAGACACAATACAAGAGAGAATTGTGTGAGAGTGCAAAGACACAAAACACAAGAGGGACTCATTGTAGAGAGGATGGTTGTAAAGAAGAGAGAGTAGTATAGATAAAGAGTATTGTAATAGTTCTTATCATCTACTTTCTTCTCTTCTTGGTTTCTTCAAGAACTTGTGGTTTCTTGAAGAGAGTCGTTGTAATTGTAAAGAACCATTGATTTAGTGCAGAGAGTTCAGAGGAACTCATGAGGACGTAGGCTATTGCTGAACCTCGATAACAAATTGCTTGTTTTCTTTTATTTCTTGCTTTCGATTGCTGTATTTCTTTCTACAAGTCATTCTAGACTTGGGTGTTTGGAAGATCACCACCTAGGCATCTTGTCAAGGTGATTTCCAACAAAGGCGGCCAAGCAAAATGAGCTAAGTGATATAGATTATCATGATGCTATGTTGGCTGAGCTATATGATCTTGAAGAAGTCCAAGCCAAAGCATTAGATAATATAATTCAACAAAAGTTAAATGTTACCAAGGCTTATTATCGAAGGGTTAAAATAAAAGTCTTTATAGAAGAAGATTGAGTTTGGAAATTAATTTTTCCACTTAGATTAAAAGATTGGGTGTTAGGCAAATGGTCTCCTAATTGGGAGGACTATTTTTAGTGAGGTTTTAAGTGGGAATGCATACGATCACATTACCATTGATGGAAACGAGCAAAAACAATCTATCAATAGAAAATTACTTAAAACCTTACATAGAGTTAAAAATGGAAAAAAACTTCTATCATATTAAATATTAAGTCAAGTACAGGGAGAAATTCATAATAAAATCAAAATTAAAAAACTTAATAATAATAATAATTAAACTTTGTGGTGTAAGAAGTCAATTATACTCGCCCATTTTGAGTGGATATAATCCGCTGAGTTAGGCATATCATTGTGAATTTCTATGATGGTGTAATGGATAGATCTAACTTCTCCTTGATGACTTGACAGGGAAGAATAGTCTTTTTCGAGAGCCTTCCTTTTTCTTGATAAGCCTTCCAAGCGGGCTTTAATGTGTTGGGGCCCCGTTTGAGCTCACCCTGCGAAAGCTCGAACTCCTGATAGTGCTGCTGCAATTATTGTTGATAGCTTGACTCTTGTTAGCTAATAGTAGCAACCTATCAAAATCTTCATACAAAATGGGTATAACACGAAGTTGATGTTAGGGAAGTTGATTTTTCCTTCCCAACAGCCAAGATACAAGCTGATGTATCTGTGCCTAAGCCTTGGTATCTCCACAAAGGGATACCCAGCCCTAATTCACTAGCTTCTCAAGTTAAAGCAGGTGTCCTACCACCTCAGGAGAGGTATCCTGGATTCGTGCACCAGCCATAGGAAGGCTAGAAAATTGGTCCAGCATCAAGGTTAACCTCTAGTGGAGAGGCTTTCTCCCCTTTATCTTCTTTTAAGTATTCCTCAGCAGTTGATGGGAGAAACATAGTTCTTTCACCAGTAGAATGGGAGATAACTTACAGCTTTGTAGTGAGACTATCTTCAACTTCCTCAGGATCCATTTTTTCCTTTATAGAAGCTTATGTAAAAATAAACCACAAGGTTATAACAAGAAACAATTATATTGATATTGAAAAGAGTCAGGATCAATGATCATACCTCGAGTGTTGGAGGCTCAACAATCAATGATATGCCACCAGCCTTAATGGTTTGAACCACCACATTAAGAGAAGCTTGGCCCTTAGGGACCTTCTCCATAACCTCATCCTATGAAGCTACCTCCACTAATTAATCATCACCACCTACCTCGACCAAAACCAAGATCACATCTCTATGGCTGGAGAGCTCTTCCACGAGCTCTTGTGCTTATCTTTTTTCTTCTTGCTTTCTTCTTTCTTCCATATATCTTTTTTTCTCTTCCTTTTCCTCCTTTAATTTCCCTTCCTCTTCAACTTTCTTCATTCTTTCTTCACTCTCTTGCTTCTTTTTTCTCTCTGCTCTCTCAGCATCCTCTTAGATTCTTTCACCCTTCTTGGCATTTTCTCTACAAACCCCCTCTTTTCATATTCCCTTCTCCTCTGCCTTTCTCTCTCTTCCCCTTCTTTCTTTTTATTGGATAAGTCCTTTTGTGTGGTGATCATTGACGTTTTAGAGGTCAATCTCCTTCTTCAGGCTCATACTAGTGAGAGCTAGAGACAATTTTCGATTTGGAGATAAACTAGATAGAAGTTTGGCTTTTTGGTCTCGAAAAGGTAAAATGAATAGATATATTAGCATAAAATTTGTAAATATCAAAGTTAAATAAGTTAAGAGATAACACACTCATTGAAGTAAGAGTTTCAATATCTTCTTCTGTAGACTTTGCTTTTCTTCTCTTTCCCATTGCATCTCCCATAGTTCATTGATAAAACGGCTGAAGAGATCAACCATTCTTAACTGAATTGATCCAGACATACATAGGGAGACATAAGCTTCCCACCACTGAAAGTATAAAGTGGTGTAAGCTGCATTCTGAATAAAATGAGGGCACTTGAAGGAATGTTTAACCCTACTTTTGGAATGGGCAATGTCTCCCAGATCAACATAAGTAGCCCTCCTAATCCAAGCCTTAAGATAATAAGGTAGCAGAGGAATAGTTTGACCATACCAAATTGATTGGCCATATAAGCAGGGGGATTAAGCTTCTAAGCCTCTCTTTTGGGTAACAAAAAAAGAAAGTAACCAACTCTCTAGAGAGATAAAATCTAGCCAAAGTAGAATGTGCTCAGTTACCATTGTCTTCATTCGAGGGGTCTACAGTTTTGAATAGCCTCGAACCATATAGCTTGCTCTTGAAAGGCATGAACTAGATATCTATGAAGGAAAAAATGAGCAAGCCATCGAGGCAATCCTTGAATGAAGGTTAGGGATACTAAAAGTCATAAATTCCCATACGAAAGAGCTTTGCATAACAAGAGAATTGATTGGTGTCTGTGTTGGCTCGAATGATTAGAGTGCAAGCTGGAAAATAAGTATAACCTCAAACCTGAAGGAGCCATAACAGGCCATCCAAAGAAGAAGGAAACTCCTTCATGTATATCTCATACAAACAATTATCTTGAAACTCTTACTTCAATTATCATACAAACTGTGCTACAACAATTATCTTGCCATGAGGGAGTGCACTTGCAATTTTAAAAAATTGTTCGGTGACTCATTTGGCAGAAAGGCACACCAAGTATTATAAATAAAATATAAGCGAAAAATAATCAAATCTGCTTTAGAAACATGATCACCTGTACGACCCATGTGGCCAGTAAGGAAAACACTGAAACTCAGACAAATTTTCTCTAGGAAGACAAACTCTACCTTACCCATTGACATTTAAGGATGTCCAACAAAACTTATTGGTGAGATGTTCAAAAGCATAAATACATCCTCGATCGTGACGGCAAGTTGCCCAATTTAAAAGTGGAAAGTGTTCGATACCAGTGACCAAATGAGTGGTAAAGCACTCAACAAATGATGGTTTAAATACATATTATGTGTCGAGGATTGAACCACCTCGAATATACACACATCTCATAACTCTTGAGTGCAGTGAGCAGTAACTCTTTCTACCCAGGCAGGCTATCTATCATTGAAATGGTACCAGGAGGCGTTTAAAGTTTCAACGCATTAGGAATTCCATGACAAAGCCTGGGGCTCTTTATGAAATAGAGGGGCAATCAACGGGGTTATGCGGATAAATAGAAGGTCCAACCATAGCAAAACCCACAGAGGAAGAAAGACTCTCAGAAGGAGTGGACCAACCACTAACAGGAAAGTCCCTAGATATAGGATTAACTGATCATCATACAGTTGAACCTAGTTTTGAGAAATGTGAAAGAGGTCTCTTGCATGAACAAGAAACCTAGCATTAGACTCTTTCTCAAAAGCTTCAATAGCTGCATCTCCCTTTTCCTTCCTAGGCGAAGGTACAACGATACAGTGAAGGGACTGTTCATTGGAGACATCACCAATACGAATGCTCTTTCTTTTGGAAGCCATTGAAAGATTGAAGTAATTTAGAGGAAAATAGATGAAATAGGAGATTGAAGGTGTTGAAGGAATTTGGGAATGTTGAGGATTGAAAAGAGAATGTTTGAAGAAAATCAAAAGATGGAATAAGGTATCTATTGGGTACAAAAGTAGAATCGATTTGAATCTCTAAAGTAGTAAAAGATCTAGTGTAATCATGCTAAGTGGTTCTCATATTTGAACCAATCGTGTGCAGGGGCCAATTATTTATACCAAAAATAAAAAACGTTGTGGCGTATGTTGATTGGGTCACATGTAAAGGTCTTAGAATGCAATAGAGAAGACAGCTCAAAAAAGAAGAAACATGATGGAGCATTAATTGAGATAAGACTATCAACTCTAAAAAAGCTCGCAAAACAAAACTTTTAAAAAGGAAAAGTTCGAGGGGTGACATCGAGACAAGTAGGGTAACTCGAGGGCTTGAGGCTGTGAGATTAAGGAAACTTTCAATACCTCGACCTTAAGCATGATGGATGAGTCATAATTTCCAATCCAGCTATTAAGGGATCAAAGGCAATCCAAGAGTCGTGCATTTAACTAGCTAAGGTAAAAGTGGCCACGATTAAATATGACCTATGTAGTGGAGTTAAAGATTTTGATACTTGGCATATTCAATGCATTTATTTAAGAATACATGAGGAAGTTGAAACATAGTAGACTCTTGGGAATTATCAACATAAATGTCTAAGCCTGAAGTAGTATAATAGCAACATAATCAATTATAAGAGATGCGCAAACAATCATCCAACAATCATTATCTTTTCTGCATTTACTTTATTTTCCATTTCCAATAGGTGTAGCTGTAGCTGTAATCATAGTAGTAATTTCACTTCTTCTTCCTCTTTCTCCTTTTGTCTTAAAGTTGATCTAAGCCAAGGTAGCATTGAAGGCTTAACCTACATTACAACGAGCTCGAAGAGTCTGTACTTAGTACTTTGAGGTTTTAACCCTGTAAACCTCTTGTGTCAGACTTACTTTGTTGTTACTGCATAATTGTTATTTGTTTCATTCATTAACTGCTAGATTAAATTTATTTTCTTGAATTTTTAATAGTATATCATAAAAATCTCTTAATTGAGGAAACACTATACCCATATAGAGAAGTATTGTTCCAATCGAATCCACCCCAACCTCGATTGATGCATAAATTAAATGTTACATCAACATGCCTATTATTTATATTAAGAAAGTAGATGTGAGGAATCTACTAGTTTAGGTTCTCATAATCGAATTTGATATGGTATATGGAAATTGCAACTCTCCAACAAGATAAAAAAATTTGTGTGGCATGCTTGCCACAATGTTTTACCAACTAAATGCAAGTTACAAGAGCGAGGGATAGATATTGAGGCTTCTTGTTCATGTGCAACAATAGAGGGGAGGATACTCTGCATACATTGATGATCTGTGAAATTGTTGTGGAGGTTTGGCAGCTCAGTGGGTTGGAACTTAATTTTGACTATGCAATGCATGGGAGTTCAAGCAATGGTTTACAAATAAATTGCATGAGCTTAATTCGAATAGATTTGCTTATGTGCTTACTGTTTGTTAGGCTTTATAGAACAACAAAAATGCTCTCCAGATGAATGATAAATCTTAGACTAAAATGGAGGTCTTTTCTGCTTCAAATAAAGTTCTTCATGAGTTTTGGGAGGTGAATAGACACCATGTACCAAGAAAGTTGTATAAAACTCTAAAATGGAAGCCTCCAACAATTGATTCTCTCAAAATTAATGTGGATGAAGCATTGAATATGAGTCAACAGAAGAGTGATGGAGTTATTTTTAGAAACAATAATGGCTTTTTTATTATAGCCAGATTAGTTTGTTGGTAGTCAATGACTGAACCTCTTTTGGTTGAGGTGCGAGCACTATTGGAAAGGTTGTATCCATCATATGAACTGAGAATTTAGAGACTCAATATTGAAAGTGATTGTCTTACTCTTGTCCAACTCTGAAATTTTAATGAACAAAATTTTGTTGTAGTTAGAGTTATTATAATAGATATTGATGTAGGGGAATTTTCCCCATCCAATGACATAATGATATGTGGCACCTTCCAAGGGCAAAAAGGTAAATTTTATTAAAAGAATAAGTGACTAATCAGACAAGGACACATGGGAAAGAGCATAACAATACTTTCACACCAGAACCCTAATCCTACTATGACACTCTAGCCTAGGGATAAGCTCAGTCTTATCTCCAAATAAGCCCTAATCATATCAGGATAACTTGAAATTTAAAGAAACTCTATCTTATCAGCACATAAGATCTCATCAGGACGCTATATCCCATACTATATAAGAGGGGTCTCACCATCATAAGGTATATAGAAAAATACTCTTTATACTCTTAAAGCTTTTATCTTTCAAGCTTTATTCTAACTTAGGCATCGGAGAGACCCCCGAAGATAAAACCTCTCAGGCCCTCCGATGAGTTCTTTGGGTTTTCTAGTTTTCATATGCGCAGGTTCTACTTCTCGACTGTTCAATTTCTCTGTAAACTTTCAACATCAACAGATTGGCACCTTTTATGGGAATTCTTCTTACAATCTCGAAAGAATAAGAACTCATATGTTACAAAGCCGCCTAAGAACACTACTGAAAATACCACTAGAGCCACTAGCCCCAGCCAGCGCATTGGTTCCAATCTCTCTATAATTTAGGAACATACTGACACCGACCAAAACCCCAGTAGTTCGTCCATTGGAAAATCTTAACAAGAATAGCATCCTTTGTCAAACCAACCTATCAACGAAGTCCTAACAGATCCGAGCATTCAAGTCCCACCAAATCAGGATGATTTGACCACACAGAACCAAAATGCCCCTATCACATAAAAGTAGTTTCTAGAGCTTACTCTGCTCATGGCCACTCTAGTAGCAAAACTCAAGGAATATGCTAATCCCTCTCAACCATCCTAACAAAGCCCTCAACTTATGAGGTATAGTAATCTCGATCACCGGGATTATTCTCAGTCTACCAACGGGTCAACTTCGAATCCAATGGTGAAATCTCGAGATTTCTCCATCGCTAAAAACTACACTGACTTAGATCATAAGCTTGAAGAGATGGACAGAAGAATAGGAGAAGCATCCAAGAGATGACGCAATGATATCCTCAACGAGCTCAGCTCCAAGGATCCTCCATTCACTTAGGACATCCTTGATGCTCCTCTCCCAGTCTTCAAAGAGGATTGAGATGTCGGTTAGGTACATGTGATTCCATAAGTATATGGGGGATAAGTGGGTAGCATGTCTGGTGGACTTTAAAATTATTTCCTCAGTTAATGATCTTCCAACTAATGCGAAGGTTAGTTCTTTGATTGATGTTGAAACTTGCTCTTAGAATGTCCCATTGGTGCGTAGATTTTTTTGTTCCATTTGAAGTTGATATAATCTGCAGCATTTATTTGAATAGAAATAAACTAGAGGATTCTCTAGTTTGGCATTATACAAAGAAAAGAATGTATTTAGTTCGCAGTGCCTTATTTATACAAAAAATAAAAGAATCATGTGGCATATCTTGATTGGGTCACGTGGTTTTGGCCTCGTGAAGGGTCTCGACCTTGCGCGGGGTCTCAGCCTTTTGTGCAGTCTTGATCATTTGTGACATCTCGTATCTCCTTTCGGCCATAATTTGTTTCTTCCAAATTGTTTCATAAAAAACAAAGATTTGGCGATAGAGATTCCTAAGGTCGCTCGAAAGTATCTGACCAGGGGTATCCCACCTTGAGATCGGGTCGAGCTAGGTGCGAAAGCCCTTGATGTCCTATCCCATAAATTGGAGGAACTTTAAGCTAAGGTAAGTCTTTAGTTATCTGTGATGTTTTCAAGATTTTTGACTTGACTATTATTTTGCTTCAGACGAGCATAGTTTAGGAGTGTTGACCCAATGTTTCATTGAGACCAGTAGGCATATAGAAAAGTGTCAAGCCTCCTCTACCGATATACAATCTTTGCTTTTAGCAAAAGATGAAGAGGCTGAGCTACTAAGGGTTCAAATTCCCCCTGAACACACGGATGGTTGAGGCACAATAGTCGAAGGCTATAGCTACTGAGCTCAAGGCTGCTTGATGGCTTTAAGGATATTAAGGCCTTGATGTCCAAGCGTTACCCTGACTTGGGTTTGTCGATGATCGAGATTCCAGCCAAAGATGCTACCACTACTGCTGGGGGTGGTGAAAATGTCAAGGATGACAATGAGGCCAGTACAAGGATGGTTGAGGAAGAGGGGAGAGCTGATGCTGAGGATGATGTAGATAAAGAAGATAGGGGACTAGTGGATGTCTTGCCCTTTTGTTTTTGTTGTTTTTGCTTTCATGTCTTCCTGTAAGAAAATTCCAGTGGTGCCTTTAATCTTCTAAATGAATTGTATAAGCATGTGGACCCTTCTTTTCTATCCTTTTACAATTTGTTAGTCATAGGTCCAAAGTGGGAACTCGACGTTCTTTTCTCGGCCTTGATTAAAAGGGCTTATGAGGAACTTCGACACTCTCTCTTTAGCTATGATTAAAAGAGCTTATGAGAAGAGAAAGATCTTGGAACTGTCTCCTCGAACTTGATTAAAAATGCTTATGAGGAGGGGAAGAAGCTTAGCAAAATAATTTGATATGAATTCGAATAATGACTTTGTTGATAACTAGCCGAAATAATAATTGATAGCTAACCGAAATTACATAACTAGAGAAGAAGAAGTCTTCACTAATAATTTTTCTGCATTCAATGTCCGAGGGATGAGGTTGCTACTGAGATCTTCAAGCTTGAAGGTTTCGGCTTGATGCCCTCTCTTGACGCAATAATGTCCTTCCCAGTTCGGGATGAGTTTTCCAGTTTCTTAAGGGTGAGCCACCTTTTTCTTTCTAAGTACCCAATCGTGGAGCCAGAATATCCTCGGTATCGTGCCCATGATCCATATGGGAAAAGTTCCATTTAGACTATTCCTTATTGTCCTTGGGGTATACAAACTTTGGGGGAAAGTGGAAAACATCACGATTCCTCGGGCTACCCTCTTGGTAGGCTTCTTCGGTAGATTATCTTTTGGCTCAATGGTGTCCATTTCTCTCTTAATTTTTCTCTTTCCTTTTGAAACACTTGGTCATCTTTAGCAATCATATACTCTTTGGCCTAAGCGAGGATTTTATTCAATCCTTGGGGGGTGCCTGGTAAGCTTAGAGCTGAAAGACCATGACCTGAGCCCATTTTTGAATGCCAGAGTTTGGATCATCGGACTCAGATATGGGATGACCCAAATTGCAGTATTGAACCTTGAGATATACTCTCGGAGCTTTTCCTTTGCGTTGGATGATGCTGAAGAGACTTTCTAAAGTCTTTCGAGATTCTTTGTTGCTAAGAAAATGTATGGTGAAGGCACGACTGAGATCTTTGAAGGAACCTACGATTCTCGGTTTGAAATGAGAGTACCATGTGCTGATGGCATTCTCGAGCATCAACTTTGATTTTAATCAGAGTTATAGGAGGGGGAGACCAACCAACGTGTTTTAATATAGTGACTCGACCATTAGATGAAGCCTCAATTAAGGCGGCCCTCACTACTACTATCACAATCCTCTCCATTTTCTCTCAAAAACTTCACATTACAAAGGCATCTGATTATGCCCAAAGAGTAACGCGGTAGTTGTAGCACAGTTTTGGGGTGTCGATTCCATAGGGAAACAAGTTAACTACAAGAGAAGATGTAAACCTAAACACGAACGATAAAATCGAGTGAGAAGATATGAAGTTTTAATAATGAAGTAATTGAGAGCAAAATATGTAATAAATCGAGAATGATAATAGAGTAACAACAAGGTTCCGGAAGTCCTCCCTAGACTCATTGCTTTATTCTAATCTTAATTCAGTTGTTCTTATCTCGATTGCAAGTTTCACATCCCAAACAAGCAATTGGTGGATATTCAATTAAAGCTCATATACAAACCCTAATGTAATTTATATGACTTACTTTTCTTTATCGATTAAACACACATGGTCTAAACTATAGAGTTATCAAGAAACGACAATATATTTTTAACGACAATATTGTAGTAATGGACAACCCTAAAGATTAAGTCTACCGGACTTAATCATATCCAAACAAACTTGACATGAGAAAAGCATGACTAAACTTATATCAAGGAGAAAAATATAATCACTGGATTGAAAGGAAATCTTCTAAATAGATTAAACAATAAGTCATAACAATGTTTGACAATAAATCCGAATTACAACTAAACTAATAAAGGAATTAAAGAACAACTACACCTAGGGATTCATCCCTTCGCCTTGCTTGGAGATTAGTTCGCCATGGAACTCATGCTTCTTCGAGTTTTCCAGACCTTGATTTTCATCCTTTCGTCAACCCTAAGTGATCTATTTATAGTACAAGGGTTTAAGGGTATTTGAGGGCTTAAAATTTTCACTTAGAGATCCTAATTAGGTCAGGAGACCGTGTGCGCGTCGCACCTCTCCCTTCTGGGTGCTGCAGCGCTCACCTTTGGTCCGAGAGTGTGCTTTGCTAGAGGGTGCGGCACTGCCCTAGCCATGCCACGATGCTAGGAGGGTGCAAGGTAGTGTGATGCTGGAGGGTCCAGCGCTGCCCTTGCCACGCCGCGGCGCACACTATTGCTCTAGCGTTTTCAAATGCTGAAACCACTCTTTTTGCTCTTGGCATGCATTGGCTCTTAGTTTTTGAATGTTTTTCATCATTTTGTCTCTTCATAACCACGCTTCCACTCTGATATGTATCGAAGCTTTGTGCTTTAAGCAATGATATCTTTTCCATCTCTTTTGGTCTCAAGGTACCTGAAAATGCACCGAATTAAGTCAATGATTCAAGAATATCACTTTAGAGTTATTAACATATAAAAATGCAATTAAGACCGAGATCAACCCTAAAATGCCAACAATTAAGCATAGTTAAGATGCATTTTATGGCTCTTATCACAACCCCCAACTAGCTTATTGCTAGTCCATAGCAATTTAAGCGAAAATGAGAAATGAATTCTATGGTAGGAATCAAAACAAGGTAAAGCAATGCTAGTGTTAAACAACGAGCAATTCACATTTTTGTCTCAGAAATTGCACATAATATACGCAATACATAGAATCATTAAATATCACTTAAGTCCAAAAGTAATCCAAGCATTAATCTTAAAATCGTTATCGACTCTTATCATCCACTTTACCACAATCCATTAATCCGAACACCCAGATGATTTTATGCATAACATTCATGAATACAAGTCTTGGCCTCTAAAAATTAATTTGTGTGACACCAATCACAAAAACAAGCTCCATAAGCTCACTTTTCAAATCACTCTCCATTATTGTAGAAAAACCACACTACATTGGATCAATAAGTCTTTAATAAGCTTGTAATGTTAGGCTAAGGTAAAGGTTAAAGAAGAATGGGAAGGATTTGCAAGTAAAAGAACTCAATCTCTTAGCTTTAAGCATAACCACTTTTAAGCACTGGATAACCTTACTTCAACACCCAACTCTTTCAACCATTTTTTATAAGAGCATATCTCTTGATAATTCACCACTTTTCTTTTCTTTTTCTTCTTTCTTTGCCATACTTCACTTTTTTCTGTTTTCTTTTCTATTTTTGGAAAATACCCATTCACCTCCTTTTTTATTTTCTTTTTCTTTTCCACAACCCCCAACTTATCATCTTTAATATACTTGGGTTATAGTTTTTCATATTTCCATCCTTACTCCTCTGAAGTGCTTCTCAACAAATGTGTACAACTAAGTTCTTTTTAAAAGAAGAGTAAGGATAAAATATTTTTAGGCTCATAAGGGTGATTAAATGGGTTTTTAAAAAAAACAATGCTCAAATTCTTTTTCAAGAAAAAGGATCAAACAGGTGACTAGTGATAAATGTAGCAACGATAAGTTTGAAAGGCTCAAACGGTCCAAAAATGGCTTATATCATATTCTAAGTAATGTGTATTCTAGGAATTCTCTTTAAGTGATTATCAAATAAGTTCTAGAGCTTGTCGAGACCGCAAAAGTATTCATAAAGGAATCACACATAAAACTTCTCTAGATGCTTTAGACTAATCATACAGTTTTACCACAAACTAGAGTCTTTAACCAAATCAAGATTGACACTTAAATTATTCTCAAACCGAAACATAATTTAACTACTTCTAAATGTTATATATTATCTCAATTAAGCTTATATCATTGATATGTGAATTACATCCAAGGCAAACACAAAGCATGCTTAAAACAAAAGGTAAGGGAAGGTAACACCAAGCAATTTAATGAAAAAGAAATACGTTTCCTCCACCCCCAACTTAAAAATAGCATTGTCCTCAATGTTAAAGAGAAAGTAAAGGAAGCATCCTTTGTAAGCACGAGTGCACATGTGCTGAAGATTGTGCACCACTAGGTGAATTGCATGTCATTCCTCTTGCTAAAATTCCGATCTACAACATAAAACAAGACAACAAAAAGAAATCAACTACGGTGTACCCTTAAGATTCCCACCATATGTTAGGTTAGCACATCAAATGGAGAAAAATAACTATAAATGGAAAAATAAAAGATGAAAAAGAAAATAAGGAAAAGAGAAAACACAATATATGGTGGGATAGTGAGGTGATAATAAAACAAGACAAAAATAGGCGAACAAAAGATAGAACCCAAAACTAATCTTCTAAGTCCTCATCTTCTTCTTCATTCCCTTCATTCTCTTCACCTTCCTCGGGAGATGGATCAAAAGATGAATCAGGATAGGGTGGCATAGTAGGAAAGTGATCCATATTACAACTAGTAGTGGCCGCAATGTGTTGGTACATCTGACCAAAAGAAGAGTAGACCCCCGCTTGATAATCGGCTTGCCGAGCTAAGAATCGGTCTTGCCTAACCAAGATTTGGTCTTGAAGATCTATCCTATCAAGCAACAGTTTCTGATGCTCGTTAAAACAACTCTTTAAACACTCAAGGCGCTCGGTAACCGTGAAATGCCTAGAAGGGGGAGGGGGGGCAGCAATTACTGCTCCCTCTCCCGGACTTGGCGGCCTGGATGCTCTAATATGAGTTAGCATGGCATCATCAATGGGTTTCTTGGGTTGTTGGGCCTCCTCATCAGGACTGTAAGGGACTCCAGCTCGGACGCACAATTGAGTGATTAATGAAGGAAAGTATAATCTGAGCCTTTGTCGCACAGTGTGCATAATAGAAGTGAAAATGACTTAGCCCACATCGATATTCATTCCCATCAAAATTGCATAAATTAAAATAGTTTTTTCGACAGTTAGGTCACTGGAGTGCAGAGCAGGCATCATCCACTAACATACAAAATATTGCCAAGCCCTAGCAGTTACATTCAGAGAAGGACCGGGCAAGGTTACAGAGGTATCCCACATTATTTTCCATGTAGTGCTCGGAATACAGAGAGTATTGCAAATCTCTTCATAATTAGTATTAGATGCCTATGCACTATACTCACTGTTTTCTATGTCAGGTAACCCATAGACTCTATTTATGGATGTGCTACTAAAAGATATTGTTTTGCCTCTCACCCTCACTTTATTATTCCTATACTCATCTGCATTAGCGTAAAATTCTCTAACCAAATTTGGAAGGGAATGAGATGGGGGTCTTGTAAATGTACCCCAATTCCTATCAGTAATCATTTTAAACAGAGATGGGTTTCCCCTCTCTGTGATGTTGAATCCTTTCTCTGGAATGAGTTTTCTAGTTTACATCATCCGAATATATCTCTCACTTGCCTCAAAACTAACAAATTTGGTCTCATCATACTCTTGTTGTTGTTTTTCCCTAGGTCTATTGGTCTTAGGTGCCATGGAAATCAAATATATAGAACAATAGATTTAAAGTAAAATTTAACCACCAAATAGCACAAGTGAACAATAAAATGGAAGAAATTAGGCTTACTTGATGTCCAAAGTTGGAGAGAAAGAAGACTAACCACCAACTTGAAGTGTTCTTGATGAATCCAAAATCTTCTTAGAGCCAAACTTGTGAGATGGATTTCTAGCAAAATCTGTAAAAGTAGTGAGCAATTTAGCAATAGATGATGGGAGAAATAAGAAATTTTAAAGAAAAAGGAAGTAGGTATGTGAAGTTTGTGAGAGAGGAAGAGAGAGAGTAAAATGGGGCTGCTGTGTTTTGTGTCAAGTTGAAATGAAGAAGAAGGCAGGTTTTGGGGTTTTAAAATGCCAAAGTTCGGGTGGGCGCTGCAGCGTGGGCTGATGGGCTTGGAGGCGTGCAATCTGGGCGCTGCAACGTGTCAGATGCAGGGGTGCGGCGCTGGGCTGGGCCTGTTTTGTGCGCATTCTGGGCGCTGCAGTGCACCAAATGCTAGGGCGTGGCGCTGGGCCTGGCACACTGGGCCTGGTTTCTATTAGAAAAGTTTGTTGGTTTGCAAAAAGAAAGAGAAAAATAAAATAAAATCAGCCAAATGATATAAAAAGGAATCCTTAAAAAATAGATGAAATTAAAAGAAAAACTAGCAATTAAGATTGAATAAAAATTTAATTAAAAACAAAACAAGCAAATCAAAAGGAAAAATAAATAAAAACGTACATGTGTGGTATAGTTAAGGTGAATAGACCGGATCCATAAGTGGAATGTCTTCCACCTCCGGATCTTGCCTATCGATCATGATCTTAAGGCACTGACCATTCAGTTTAAAAGTCCGACCGTCCCTAGTGTCCTCTATTTCCACCACTCCATTTTCAAAAACATTTTTCACTATGAAAGGACCGGTCCACCTTGACTGAAGTTTCCCAGGATGCTTATTGAGTTTAGAGTCGTATAAGAACACTCGATCTTGGGTTTAAATGTTTTCCTCAAAATGTTTTTGTCATGGAATACTTTCATCTTAGCCTTATAGATTCTAGAATTTTATAAGCATCATTTCTTAATGTCTCTAACTCGTTCAACTAATATTTCCTAAGCTTACCCGCTTCACCTATGTCAAAATTAAAAGACTTGATGGCCCAATAAGCTCGATGCTCGAGCTCGACAAGTAAGTGACAAGGCTTTCCAAAAACAAGCCGATAAGGTGACATACCTAAGGGAGTTTTAAAGGCTGTACGGTAAGCCCAAAGCGCATCAACTAGTCTCAAAGACCAATCCTTGCGATTCAGGTTAATCGTTTTTTCTAAAATTTGTTTTATTTCCCTATTAGCAAGCTCTACTTGTCCACTAGTCTGAGGATGGTAGGCAGTAGAAATTTTATGTAACACCCCCTATTTTTTTATCAAAGCTTCAAAAGAACGGTTGCAAAAATGTGTATCTCGATCACTAATTATAGCACGTGGTATACCAAATCGAGATAACACATTTTCTTTAAGAAATTTAATTATCATCCTATTGTCATTGCTTCGGTAAGCTGCTGCCTCTACCCACTTAGATATATAATCTATTTCCACGATTATATACTGGTATCCAAAGAAAGAAGGAAAGGGTCCCATAAAATTGATGCCCCAACAATCAAAGATCTCAATTACTAAAATAGGGTTTAAGGGCATCATATTTCGGCGAGACAGCTCCTAACTTTTGACGCTTTTCACATGAGTGACAATAGATGTTTGTATCTTTAAACAACGTAAGCCAATAAAATCCACATTGCAAAATTTTTGCAATGATTTTTTTCATTGAAAAGTGGCCTCCACAAGCTTGGGAATGACAAAATTCCAAGACGTTAGCAATCTCTTCATTAGGGATGCAACGCCTTAAAATTTGGTCAGGGCAGTACTTAAAAATATAGGGGTCATCCCAAAAGAAATTACGTACCTCATATAAGAATTTTCTCTTGACTTGAGCACTCCAATCCATTGGTATCTCACCTGTAGCCAAATAATTTACGATGTGAGCAAACCATGGTAAAGAAGTAATTGAGAGTAAATGCTTATCGGGAAAGTCATCCTTGATTGGTATGTCATCGCAAGTGTCCTCAAAAGTGAGCCTTGATAGATGGTTAGCTACTACATTCTCTACTCCTTTCTTGTCTTTGATGGTGATGTCAAATCCTTATAGGAGTAAGATCATGTTTAGACATGTCTAAACCTTGGATAAATACCAATACCAGCATGCAAGAACTTTTGGCGCTTTAAACATAGATCGCTTTATCATCTCTTTTGGACTCAAAGCACCTGAAAATGCATCGAATTAAGTCAATGATTTATAAATATCACTTTAGAGTTATTAGCATGTAAAAGTGCGATTACGACCGAGATCAACCCTAAAATGCTAACAAATAAGTATTGTTTAGATGCATTATATGACTCTCATCACAACCCCCAACTAGCTTATTGCTAGTCCCTAGCAATTCAAGCGAAAGACAAGAAATGAACTCTTTATTTAGAAATCAAAGCAAAGTACAGCAATGCTGGTGTTAACCAAGAGTGATTCAAAAAGCTTTGTCTAAAAAATCATACATAGTATACAACAAATAGAACCATTAAATATCACTCAAGTCCAAGAATAATCCAAATGTCAACCTTAGAATCATTATCGACTCTTAACATCCATCTTACCACAATACATTAGTCCGAACACCCGGATGATTTTATGCACAACATAGCATGAATACAAATCTTGGCCTCTAAAAACATATTAAATTGTTTGACATCAATCACAAATCAAGCTCCATAAGCTCACTTATCAAATCACTCTCCACTATGTAGAAAAATCACAATAAATCGGATCAATAGGTCTTTAATAAGCTTGTAACATTAGGCTAGGGTAAAGAGCAAGAAAGAATGGGAAAGTTTAAACAAATAAAAGAACTAAGTCTCTTAATTTAAACTAAACCATTTTAAGCACAAGATAACCTTACTTCAACACCCAACTCTTTCAACCATTTTTCGAGCATTTCTCGCAATAAATCACCATTTTTTTTCTTCTTTCTTTGCCATAATTCATTTTTTTTGTTTTTATAT
Source organism: Bretschneidera sinensis (assembly GCA_023935145.1). Classification (NCBI taxonomy): domain Eukaryota; kingdom Viridiplantae; phylum Streptophyta; class Magnoliopsida; order Brassicales; family Akaniaceae; genus Bretschneidera; species Bretschneidera sinensis. Next base: position 86,014,769 of record CM043698.1, on the reverse strand, counting down.
TGGCATAAGACCATTCATCTCCTCTTTTATTCTTTTCTTTTCTTTTCCACAACCCCTAACTTATCTCTTTTAATGTACTTGGGTTATGGTAGTAACATTTTCTCATATTTCCACCCTTACTCTTCTTAAGTGCTTCTCAACAGATGTGTATAACTAAGTTCTTTTAAAAGAAAGGTAAGGATAAAATATTTTTAAGCTCATAAAGATGAGTAAATGGGCTATCAAAAGAAACAAGACTCAAATTCTTTTTCAAGAAAAAGGCTCAAACAGGTGACTAGGGATAAATATAACAAGAGTAAGTTTAAAAAGGCTCAAACGGTCCAAAAATGGCTTACATCATATCCTAAGTAATGTGCATTCTATGATTTTCGCCTCGAGTGATTATCAAATAAGTTCTAGAGCTTGTAAAGACCGCAAAAGTATTCACAAAACAATCGCACATAAAACTTCTCCAAATGCTTTAGACTAATCATACAATCTTACCACAAACTAGAGTCTCAAACCAAAGAAAGATTGACACTTAATTTATTCTCAAAGCGAAGATTTAACTTCTTCTAAATGCTATATGCTATCTCGATTAAGCTCATATCATTGACATGTGAATTAACTCCAAGGTTAACACAAAGCATGCTAAAAACAAACACATTTTTTTTTTTAGTTATCCTAACAAACGAAAAGAAGGAAAGTGACACCAAGCAGTTCAATGGAAAAAGAAAAGAAATGTGTTTCCTCCACCCCCAACCTAAACATTACATTGACCTCAATGTAAAAGAAAAAGGAAAGGAAACTCACTTTGTAGCCAAAAGTGCACAGAAGCTGAAAATTGCGCACCACCATTTGAACTGCATGCCGTAAATAAAATAAAATAAAATAAAAGTGGACAAACAAAAGAGAACCTTAAACTAATCCTCGAAATCATCATCATCTTCTTCAATCTCTTCAGTCCCTTCACCTTCCTCGGGAGGTGGGTTAAAAGATGAACCCAGATAGGGTGGCATAGTAGGAAAGAGACCCATATTACAACCAGTAGCGGAGGCAAGGTGTTGGTACATCTGACCAAAAGCAGAGTTGACCTTTGCTTGGTAATCGGCTTGCCGAGCCAAGAATCGGTCTTGCTTAGCTAACATTTGGTCTTGATGATCTAGCCTATCAAATAACAGTTTATGATGCTCGTTAAATGACTCTCTAAGCGCCTAAGGTGCTCGGCAACCATGAAATGCCTAGAGGTGGGAGGGGTGGCAACAACCATGGTTCCCTCACCCGGAGTTGGCAGCCTGGAGGCTCTAATCTGAGTGAGCAGGCCATCATCGATGGGTTTCTTTGGTGGCTGGGCTTCCTCATCAGTACTGATTGGGACTCCATCTTGGATGCACAATTGGGTAATTAAAGAAGGAAAGTATAATCCGAGCTTTAGTCTAACAGTGTGTAGGATAGATTGAAAGATGATTGGTATCACCCGACATTTTCCATGTAGTGCCCGGAACACAAAGAGTGTGGCAAATCTCCTCATAATTAACTGTAGACACATATGCTCTATACTTATTGTGTGGGATATCAGGTAACCCATAAAAGCTATTTATGGATGAGCTGCTAAAAGATACTGTTTAGCCTCTCACCCTCACTTTACCATTGCTATGCTCATTGGCATTAGCGTAAAATTCTCTAACCAAATTTGTGAGGGAATGAGAGGGTGATTTTATAAATATGCCCCAATTCTTATTGAGAATCATTCTAAATAGAGTCGGGTTTACCCTCTCGGTGATGTTAAATCCTCTCTCGGGAATTGATTTTCTACTTTGCATCATTTTAACATATCTCTCACTCGCTTCAAAACTAACAAATTTGGTATCATCAAACTCTTGTGGTTGTTTTCCCCTAGCTCTCTTCATCTTTGGTGCCATAGAAATCAAATAAATAGAACAATGAACTTGAAGCAAAATTTAACCACCAAAAAGCACAAATAAACAATAAAGAGAAGAAATTGGTCTTACTTGATGCCCACAATTTGGAGAGAAGAAAGATTACCACCAATTTGATATCTTTTGAAAAAAAAACCAAGTTCCTCTTATACCTAAACTTCTTGGAGAAATTTTCTACAAAATGGGCAAAAATAAGTGTGCAATTCTTCAAGAAATGGAGTTAAGATCAAGAAATAAATAGGGTTGATTTGGAGAGAGAATGAGAGAGAGAGAGTTTTTAGTGTGCAGCCATGTGAGAGGAGAAATGAAGAAGAGGCTGGAAAAAAATGTTTAAATAGGCAGATTTAGGGATTTGATTGTTGCTGGACACGAGTGGAAGGCGTGGTGCTGGCTGGGTAGCGGTGTGGTGCTCAAGCTAGGCCTGATGTGCGCAATCTGCTAGGCTAGGCGCTGGGCTGGTGAAGGCATGGCGTGGGTTGTGGTGCTGTGCGCCGGGCCTGCTGTGGGGCTGGGCTTGTTGTGCGCCTGGGCCTGCTGTGAGGCTGGGCTTACTGTGCGCTTGGGCCTGCTGTGAGCCTGATCCAGTGTCCTAAAACAAAACAGAAAATTCCTTGTTTGTACAAAAACAAAACACAAGGAAAAATTAAAATTAAAATTAGATTAAATCAACTAGAAATTAAAATTAAAATAGACTTAACAAAACAAAAATTCTAATTTAATAAAGACTTAACAACAAAATACTAAAAATAAAATGTTGAGAATCATATTTTTTTTTTAGAAATTTAAATTAAACTAAAAACTAACAATTAAGATTGAATAAAAACTAACTAAAAACAGAAAAAAAAAATAAAAAGAAAAACGTACCTTTGTTGTGTGGTCAAGGTGAATAGACCGGATCCATAAGCGGAATGTCTTCCATTTTTGGATTATGTCTATTGATTAAGATCTTAAGTCGTTGACCGTTTAGTTTAAAGATCCGGCCATCTCTAGTATCCTCAATTTCTACCGACCCATTTTCAAAAACATTTTTTACTATAAAAGGGCCGGTCCATCTTGACCGAAGTTTTCCAGGATGCTTATGAAGTCTGGAGTCATATACACACGATCATTGGGTTTAAATATTTTCCTCAAAATGTTTTTGTCATGGAATACCTTCATCTTAGCCTTATCGATTCTAGAATTTTCATAAGCATCGTTTCTTAATTCTTCTAACTTGGTCAGCTGATATTTCCGAAGTTTACCCGTTTCGCCCATCTCAAAATTAAAAGACTTGATGGCTTAATAAGCTTGATGCTCGAGCTCCACGGGTAAGTGGCAAGGCTTTTCAAAAACAAGCCGATAAGGCGACATACCTAAGGGAGTTTTAAAAACTGTACAGTAAGCCCAAAGTGCAACAATTAGTCTCAAAGACCAATCTTTGCGATCGGGGTTAACCGTTTTTTCTAAAATTTGTTTAATCTCCCTATTAGCAAGTTCTACTTGTCCACTAGTCTGAGGGTGATAGGCAATAGAGATTTTATGTAATACCCCATATTTTTTCATTAAAGCTTCAAAATAACGGTTGCAAAAATGTGTACCTCGATCACTAATTATAGCACGTGGTGTACCAAATCGAGATAACATGTTTTCTTTAAGGAATTTAATCACCGTTCCATTATCACTGTTTCGACAAGCTGCTGCCTCTACCCACTTGGATACATAATCTATTGCTACAATGATATATTGGTACCCGAAGGAAGGAGGAAAGGGTCACATGAAATTGATGCCCCAACAATCAAAGATTTCAATCACTAAAATAGGGTTCAGGGGCATCATATTTCGGCGTGACACAGCTCCTAACTTTTGACACCTTTCACAAGAGCGACAATATGTGTTGGTATCTTTAAACAAGGTAGGCCAATAAAATCCACACTGAAAAATTTTTGCAGTGGTTTTTTTCATCGAAAAGTGGCCTCCATAAGCTTGGGAGTGACAAAATTCTAACACACACACAATCTCTTCATTAGGGATGTAACGCCTTAGAATTTGGTCAGGGTAATACTTGAAAAGATAGGGGTCATCCCAATAAAAATTACATACCTCATATAAGAATTTCCTCTTGTCCTGGGCGCTCCAATCCATAGGTATCTCACCTGTAGCCAAATAATTTACGATGTGAGCAAACCATGGTAGAGAAGTAATGGAGAGTAATTGCTCATCGGGAAAATCATCTTTAATTGGCATGTCATCACAAGTGTCCGTAAAAGTGAGCCTGGATAAATGGTCAGCTACTACGTTCTCCACTCCTTTTTTATCTTTGATGGTGATATCAAATTCTTGCAAGAGAAGGATCCATCGGATTAGTCATGCCTTAGCATCCTTCTTCGTAAGAAGATATTTGAGGGCTGCATGATTTGTAAAAATAAGGATAGGAGAACCAATTAAATGAGCATGAAATTTATCTAAAGCAAATACTATAGCTAGCAACTCTTTTTCAGTTGTAGAGTAATTCATTTGAGCACTATTTAAAGTCTTACTAGCATAGTAAATGACAAAAGGTTTACCCTCCCTTTGCTGTCCAAGAACAGCACCTACAGCGTAGTCACTAGCATCGCACATGATTTCAAAAGATAAAGTCCAATCCGGCGACTGCATTATAGGTGCAGAAGTAAGCTTGCCAATCAGCACTTTAAAGGCCTCTTGACAAGCTTGAGTCCACTCAAAAGGGGTATCTTTAACTAGGAGGGCACATAGTGGCCTAGATATATTTGAAAATTTTTGTATAAACCTCCTATAAAAACCAGCATGACCAAGGAAAGATCTCACATCCGTTATTGTCTTAGGGGCAGGTAATTTAGAGATTAATTCAATCTTAGATTGATCAACCTCTATTCCTTTAGAAGTGACAATATGCCCTAAGACAATACCGGATGGTACCATGAAATGGCATTTTTCCCAATTTAAAACCAATTCTTTTTCCTAATAGTGAATTAATACTTTTTCTAAATTCATTAAGCATATTTCAAATGAAGATCCAAAAACAGTTAGGTCATCCATAAAAACCTCCATGCAATTTTCAACCATATCACTAAAAATACTCATCATGCAGCATTGAAAAATAGCAGGGGCGTTACATAATCCGAATGGCATTCTACGAAAAGCATAGGTGCCAAAAGGACAAGTAAATGTTGTGTTTTCTTGGTCTTCTAATGCAATTTCTATTTGATAGTAACCAGAATAGCCATCTAGAAAACAGTAAAAGGGATGACCAGCTACACGCTCAAGAATTTGATCAATAAAAGGGAGTGGGAAGTGGTCTTTCTGGGTGGCAACATTTAATTTTCTGTAATCAATGCACACACATCACCCGGTCACAAGCTTGGTAGGGACTAACTCTCCTAGGTCATTCTTTATCACAGTGACTCCAGACTTTTTAGGGACGACTTGCGTAGGGCTTACCCATTTACTATCAGCTATAGGATATATAATACCCGCATCTAATAGTTTCAGCACTTCATTTTTCACTACTTCTTTCATAGTGGGGTTAAATCTACGTTGAGGGTCCCTACAAGGACTAGTTCCTTCATCCAGATTTATTTTATGGGAGCAGATCAGGGGACTAATTCCCTTTAAATCAGCCATGCTCCATCCCAGTGCTGATTTGTGTTTATTTAAAGTTTGAATTAATCTCTTACCTTGGGTCTCAGATAATTCAGAAGAAATAATAACAGGAAAGGTATCACCTGGACCGAGAAAGGCATGTTTTAGACCCTTAGGTAGTGGCTTCAATTCGACTTTAGGTGCTTCCACACTTGAGGGGACTTGAGTCTTGCTTCTTTCAGGCAGCTCCTCAAACCTTGGTTGCCATGCCCGATTTCCATATTCCTGAGATTTGTCAAAAACAACACATATATCAATTATATCAGTTTTATCATCAAATAAATCTATCTCAGAATTAACAAGAAAATTTTCAAGAGGGTCATAATCATGAGTTAAGAAAACTCCCTCATTGACGAGTGACTCGATCATGTAAAGCTGGTGGTTTTCATCCTCATCTTCGGACTGTTTTGCAACATTGAAAATATTTACTTCAAGAGTCATGTTGCCAAAGGACAGCTTCATGAGTCCGTTCCTACAATTTATTAGAGCATTCGCAGTAGCAAGAAAAGGTCTACCCAAAATCAAAGGGATTTTAGAGTTAGTGTCAACAGCAGAAGTAGTATCAAGAATTAAGAAATCAACAGGATAATAAAATTTATCAATTTGAATTAAAACATCCTCTACCACACCTCAGGGTACTTTGACTGAACGATCAGCCAATTGTAATACCACACCGGTTGGTTTGATTTCTCCTAACCCCAGCTGTAAGTAAATAGAAAATGGCATCAAGTTTACACTAGCTCCTAGATCTAGTAAGGCTTGTCCAACCTCATGATTTCCAATGCTGCAAGCAATGGTAGGACAGCCCGGATCCTTGTATTTCGAGGGAATTCTTTGCTCAATTAGTGCACTAACTTGCTCAGTTAGTAAATCTGTTTTCTTGACATGATGTTTCCTCTTAATTGTGCATAAATCTTTGATAACTTTTGCATAGGTGGGGACTTGTTTAATCACTTGCAAAAGGGGAAGATTAAGTTTCACTTGCCTTAAGTTCTCAAGGATTTCATCATTCATTTCCAGATTTTTCTTGTTGGATTTTAAGGCTTGGGGAAATGGTGCCTTAATAGGATTTTTGGTCTCTTCAGGGTCTTTATACAGTTCAGTTCCACTACTAGTTTCACCCTTTCTCACATCCTCGGGTTTATTCTCTGGTGGAATGTGTAGTGACTTACCACTTCGGGTCACAACGGAATTTACATCTTTCACATTTTCTTGTGCCATATGTTGACCGTGAGGTATAGACTGAGCTTGGGTAGGGAACTTACCTCGCTCATTCACACTCAAGGAGCTCATTAATTTAGTTACTTGGCTCCTTATTTCTTTGTTTTCCTCAACCAACTGTGTAATTAACGCCTCACACTTTTGGTTTGTCTTGCCTTATGCTTCTATAAAAACATGTAAGGTGTCTTCTAAAGAGTTCCTAGAGGATGAGGGTACATGATAAGGTGCTGGGTATGATCTAGGGGGCTGTGCATGCTACTGATTTTCAGATTTCCAACTGAAGTTGGGGTGATTTCACCACCCCGGGATATAAGTGTTAGAGAAAGGTGCAAGAGGCTTCTTGTACATGCCTAAGGCATTACATTGTTCCTTGTACAACCCTCTTATATCAACAAATGTGGGGCACTCTTGGGCGAGATGATCTATCCCACCACACACAAAACATGATTCTAGAGGTTTGACTTGATTAACCATGTGTGTTGGTTTTTTAGTTTTTAATGCTTCTAACTCCCTAGTAAGCATCTCAACCTTGGCCTTAAGGTTATCCTCTTCCTTAATATGGTAGATCCCTCCACCACTAGGGTTTGATATAGGTCGTAACCTATTTGTGCTCTCAGTTGCACTAGGTCCAGTCCATGTGTGAGCTTTTTCAGCAAGCTCATTGAGGTACTCAATAGCCTCATCAGGGTCTTTTTGCAGAAACTCACCATTACACATCATCTCTACAAATTGGCGTTCTCTATAGGTAAGACCTTCATAGACTAAACACTAATTTTCGTACCCATGATGTGGACACATACTTAACAGCTCTTTAAATTTCTCCCAAGACTAATACAAAGTCTCGTTTTCCTTTTGTGCAAAGGTGGAGATTTGTCTTTTCAATGCGTTAGTCTTATGTTGAGGGAAGTACTTGTTAAGAAAAACTTGGGTCATCTCATTCCATGACCCAATTGATCGTGGTCTCAGCGAGTATAACCAACTCTTAGCTTTATCCTTTAAGGAGAAAGGAAAAAACTTGAGTCTCACGATATCATCAGTTGCATCTTGACTATAGAAAGTCGCAACTACTTCCTTAAATTCTCTAATGTGCACATAGAGGTTTTCATTTTCCATGCCATGAAAAGTAGGGAGTAGTTGTATCATCTCTGTTTTAAAATCTTGATGACGGGTATTGGTTGGAAACATAATGCAGGATGGTGTGGCTGTCCGGCTAGGATGTAGGTAATCTCTAAGTGTCCTAGCACCATTCTCATTCGGATTTTCGGCCATGTTAACAAAGTCCTCTAAATTCTCGGATGGGGGTGCACTATGGTTTGATCTAGGCGAGGTTTTACCAACAGACGTGGAAGGAGAGGGTAACTCTAATTCGGCTCCTCTAATGAATCTACCTCGCTAATCTCTCGGTCTAAGCATGCACCAATTAATTTAGAGGGGAAATAAAATAAATAAAACAGGAAAATAAAATAAATAAAACAGAATAATAAAAGAAAATTAGAAAATCAAAACAAAGGTAAAGAAACAATATTACCGTATTTACAAACTGCTGAAAAGAAATATTTACAATTCTTCTACCGTCACACTCAAAGTTGACAAGCTTCATTGTACTTAAGCTTGTTTCCCCGGCAACGACGCCAAAATTTGATTACGCCCAAAGTATAACATAGTTATTTTAGTACAGCTTTGGGGTGTCGATTCCACAGGGAAACAAGTTAATTACGAAAGAATATGTAAACTTTAATACTAACGATAAAAGTTAAACGAAAGAATATGAGTTTTGATAATGGTGTATTGTGAGAAAAATTGCGTAAATGTAAATGAGAATATAAACGAAACAGCAAGGTTCTGGGAATCTTCCCTAGGTTCGTTCCCTTATTCCACTCTTGATTCAATTGTTTATCTCGATTGCTAGTTTCACATCCCAAGCAAACAATCAGAAGATATTCAATCAAGCATATTTATAAACTCTAATGTAATTGCTATAAGTTACTCATTGATTCCAGTTCAAGCACACATGACCGATCTTAAAGATTATCAAGAAACAACAATATATCTCAATGATAATATCGCAGTAATGGACAATCAATAAAAAAAATCTACTGGAATCAATCACATCCGAACAACATCAAATGATGAGATGGATGCAATCACCAGATTAAGAGAATCTAAAAGAAGAAGAACATAAATTCAACCATCACATGAACTCAAATCCTTCTTATTTAATCAAAGAGTAAATCACAAACAATATTCAACAATAAATTGGTACAAATGAATCAAGAACGGAAATAAGGAACAACAACTCCCTAAGGATTCATCCCTTTCCCTTACTTGATGATTAGTTAGCCATGGAGCTCAAGGTGGAAGAACAATATGGATGCTCTCCCCTTGATTTCCAGCCAAAGAACACTTAGAAGAATGCTAAAATTGAATCCCAAAACCTTACTCTCTATTTTCTTTCTTGAATGCCCGGCTGCACACTCCTTAAGGAGTTATTTATAGATTACAAGCAGTAACTAGGGGTATTTTGATCCGAAAAAATGTCATTTGGTCTCCCTAACCAGGTCAAGAAGCTAGTGGGCGCCTAGGTGCTGCCTTACCCGCGCCTAGGCGCTGGTTATGTTCGAGATTGAAGTGTTATGGAAGGCGTGGTGCTCATTTTGGGCGCCTAGGCACTCACTCTTGCAGATTGAGAGGTGAAGTCCCTAGAAGGCGTGGTGCTCAGTTTTGGGTGCCAAGGCGCCCACTCTTGCTACCCTTGGTCAGCTTGTGCACACAGTCTTGCTGCCCTTCACCAGCTTGAATCCAGAAGTGCACACACTAGTGTGCCTAGCCTTACCTTGCTCCAAAGTGATGCACACACTTGTATGTAGTCTTTTAACTTGCTGTATTTTATTAATCCAACCTTGGTTTAGACTTTAACCATCTTTGAATCATGTTTAGACATGTCTAAACCTTGGACAAATACTAACACCAACATGCAAAAACTTTTGGTGCTTTAAACATAGATCACTTTATCATCTCTTTTGGACTCAAAGCACCTGAAAATGCATCGAATTAAGTCAATGATTTATGAATATCACTTTAGAGTTATTAGCATGTAAAAGTGCGATTATGACCGAGATCAACCCTAAAATGCTAACAATTAAGTATTGTTTAGATGCATTATATGACTCTCATCAACACCGTTCTTGAAGAACGAAAGAATAGAGAAAAGAAAGTGATAAGGTCTTGAGTTACCCTGGAATTTTCCCCAAGAAAATTCCACTTACAAGTCCCTTGAATCCCCAATCTATACTACTCTCTCTCTCTAAACAACCAGCCTCTCCAATGAGATCTCTCCTGTGTTTAGTGCCTTTGCACTCTCACACAATCCATGTGTTCTATTTCACACACATTCACATGTCATCACATGTTATGTCACACACCTTTTAGGGATTGAAGTTAAGTGACCCTTTATATAATGCACCACTTCTTGAACCTATCTTGAAGGTCAATTTCCACCCTTAGATCTTGAGGACCAATCAATTATAGCCCCTCATCAATCCTAAGTGATCCTGTGCGTTTTGATCATGCCTCATGCACCATTTGAAATGCTGAAATAAAAGCATCAAGTGTGCCTCGTGATGAGGCTTGGAACAGGGCGTGCTGAGGCTTGGTGCTTCGTGCTGAGGCTTGGATGGGCTGGGCCACGACGCGGACCAAGGCACCCTCTTCATCCTTTCTGGGTGCCGCGGTGCACACCTCCTCTAGGTCTTCTCCATTTTGCATCCCTTGCTGGAGGCCACGGCGCACAGCTATATCTGAAGCTGACTTCTTCTCCTTTTTAATCCTTAGACAAATACCAACAAAGGATGTTGTGATGGAATTGACCCATGAGGGGTAACTATCGTGATTTTCCATTGTGAGACATATGATGTGTTGGGCCCGGTAAAGGACTTGAATGTTCTATGTGTTGAAAAAAAAAAGTATTGAGATGAAGGTTTTCATATTTTTTAGATTTATTATGTAAACAGTGTGGTAAGAACTGTATGTTTGAAATTTATTACGAGGTCATTGATGAAATTCTTGTACTATTAATATTTTCTTTTGGATATGAAATTTAGAAAAATAATAGGAGAAAACTCAAGAAATTCTTTATACGTACTTAGAAATTAAATATTTCATGTGCTATAGTTATAAATTAAAATGATAAATTGCTTAAATACGATTACTTCTCGTAAAGTGTTTCTCACAGAGTTTTTTAGCATTTTTACTAACCTTTCAGGAAAAATCATCAGAATGCGAGTGGACAAAATTGAAAAGATACCTTAGTAAAGTCCTTGTCTACGGCAACCTCACCTCTTAAGTCTCTTTGAGAGTTTAATTTTGTCCCAATGTAAAATTTTAGAAGTATACAAATTAGAAGTATTTGAGATAGTCCCATTTTTTGTTATAAAATTTCCTTTTCATAAAACTTTGAGAATCTGTTTGTCGAAATAGAATAATTTTTTCTTATGTATGAAGATGTATGTTTGTATAGTTTTAGATTTATTGAGAAAGAATATCGTTTGATTGGTTGCATCTTAAGTTCAGGTGCTCAGTTCTGAAAGGTAATGGATCAATTTTGAGTAGGGCCCATGTAATGACCCATCCTGGGTTGGCCACCCCCGAGACGGTGTCGTCACATTTTGAAATCTCAGTATGACACATATATGCAACAATATAAAAACATAGATCAACTGAAGATGCATTATTAATATCCTATCTAAAACAATTTATACAACATGCTAAAGATGCATGATTATCTACAATTTTTTTCTTCTTCCATTAGTCTAAGGATGTGGACCACGAGACTTATAGATAATAACTCAGTCTGAATCTAAACTTACAAATTTATATGTTCTGCCCACTAACTGAAATTAGTTAACAAAGAGGAGTGAGCTTCACGAGCTCAGTGAATTAAATTTATTAGAAATACTCAATTTGTATACTTCTAGTTATATTCATTCATTGTTAAATCAACATAATTAATCATCTATCTTTTCTCACATTCTAATTCAATCATTTATCAATTTCTCTTAATAAATAAATTATCATGCTATCCTCTTTAATATATATATCTCATATAATTTATCAATTTAATATTTTCAATTTAATATCATCATAAAATTCATATCATACAAACAATCAATAATACAATTCTTTATTATGTCATCCTTTCTATTTATCTATCAATCGTTTAATAATCAAAACTAATTCTTTAGCATATCAAATATTGATAATAGATATTTAACACAAATATAATGCATGAATTTAATTCTTTCTTTCTTTCTTTCTCATCAGATCATTTCATATTATCATCTGGGAACATCTTTCCACATGTCGACATGTTTCAGCCAGACTAGTTGCCTTCTTGGTCTTCTCAGCCAGACCAGCAGCCTTTTTGGTCTTCCTAGCCAGACCAACTGCCTTTTTGGTCTTCCTTTTTATGCATATGAGAAATAACATGTAAGCAAGCATATATCAAAGCATTCAATTCAACTATCTAGCTCTTTCTCAAAATTATTGTTTTTATTATATTTATTAAAATGTCTCATCATATATCATATCAACTTTTTCAATTATATTTTTAGAAATTTTTATATAACTTATCAGCATATTTTTCATTAGTTCCTCCCTTTTTAAAATATAAATTCTTAAATAATTAATATTCAGCATACTATTAAATCATTAATCAATAAATCAATCAATTATCATACATAACAGAAAAGACACCATTAAATCATTATAATTCAACAATTTATTCAAATATCATAAATTCATATTTTTATTGGTCTCGATTACTAAAAGTAAGTCTAACTCGCCATGTAGCAATTAAAGCTACCAGTAGATCACCTACTTTCCTTCCCTGCTTCTTTTAGCAATTTCTTGAGATTGTTGATCACCAACACCTAATCATAAACTTTCATAAATCTTGCTATTTCATAATTTAATTCAAACAATATAGTTATTTAGTTATGAGTCTTATTGAAAATTTACCTCAAGTATGATAAAATCTTGCTATTGTAATTGAATGATTGTACTATCTCTAATATTTGAGAAATTTTCTTTATAATTTTTTGCTAAGAAATTTGGATTGAAAAAAGAAATAAATGAAACGGGATTTTGTTGGAAAATAAAGTCTCTGAGTTTAGAGACTTCAAAGCTTTCAATTTATTTTTTCTTTCTTCTCCACCACTTCACTATTCACATATTTTTTTCTTTTTTTTCGCTTCACCACTCAGAGACTTTTTTTTCCGCCGCTTCATCACTTCACGTGAATTTTGTGATTTTTTCTAATATAAATTACATATTTACCATTGGTTATTTACAATTCTGTCATCATTTAAAATTTACTATTTTGCCATTACGTAATTTCTGTTTTGACATTACATAATTACTGTTTTTCCATTTACCCTTTAAAAATCAAATTTTCATCTTTTCTTCCTTCCAAAATTTTTATAAAACTTATAAAGAAATACTAAAAATTTATATTTTCTTCTAATTTTTTTTAATTATTTTCCTCAACTTCAATCAATATTTTTCTTCTAAATTCTTTCATTTCAACTTCAAATTTTAAAAAATTTTAATACTTTCTTTTTCAAAAATTTCTAACTTTTTTCAACAAAAATTTCAATATTATTTCAAATCAATACTAAATCTTTCATCATTAGATTATTTAATTCAATATAATATATGTAAAATTACTTTTTTACCCTTGTTTTATGAACACAAATACTACAATTCTATCCACCTTATAAAAATTTCATCCCTGAAATTTTCTTACCTAACTCATGAAAAAGCTGGGGGTACTTTTTCCTCATTCTTGCCTCATACTCCCAAGTAATTTCTTCAACATCTTTGTTCTGCCATAACACTTCAACTAAAAGAATAACTTTATTATGCAAGACTTGTTCCTTTCTGTTTAGAATTCTGACTAGTACTTCCATAAAGGTCAAATCTTCCTGAAGTTCTACAGCTTGACTCAGAATACTATGGGATTCATCATGTAAACACTTTCTCAAAAGTGAAACATGAAACACATTGTGCAATTGCTTTAACTCTGGAGGCAAATCCAATCTATATTCCATTGGTCCAACTTTTTCAATCACCTCATATGGCCCCACAAATCTCGGACTCAACTTTCCTTTCTTTTTAAATCTCAATACACCATTCCACGGAGATATCTTCAAATACACCCAGTCACCAACCTGAAACTAAAGAGGTTTTATTCTATTATCAACATATCTCTTCTGTTTGTTCTGTGCTGCTCTAAGGTTCTCTCTAACCAGTTTGATCATCTCAATAGTCAAATCTATCATTTATGGACCAAATATCTTTCTTTCTCCAACTTCTTCCCAATATATTGGAGTTCTGCACCTTATACCATATAAAGCCTCAAATGGTGCCATCCCAATACTAGCTTGATACTGATTATTGTATGCAAACTCAATCAAAGTTAAATAAGCATCCTAGCTCATAGAAAAAATCAATACATTTTCCCTCAGCATATCTTCTAGTATTCTGATGATTCTCTCTGTCTACCTATCAGTTTAAGGATGAAAAGTTGTACTAAACAGCAATTGTGTACCCATAGCTTTACGAAAACCCCTCCAAAATCAAGAAGTAAATCTAGAATCTCTATCTGATACAATACTCAAAGGTACTCCATGTAATATCACAATCTCCGCTACATATCATTCAACCAACTTTTCAGGACTCCGGGTAGTTTTAATAGGAAAGAAATGCGAAGACTTAGAAAGTCTATCCACTATAACCTATACAACATCATGACCTCTCTGGGTGCGGGGAAAACCTGAAAAAAAAAAAATCATACTCACATTCTCCCATGGCCATTTAGGTACTGGAAGAGGCTGTAATAAACCTGCCGGATGTCTATTCTCAAACTTAACGTATTGACAAATTAAACATCTAGAAATATACTTATTGACCACCAATAAGTTTGTCTCAACCCCCTGTACATCTTATTATTACCTGGGTGCATAGAATAAACAGAATCATGAGCCTCTCTTAGTATCTCCTTTCTCATTTCAACATCATTGGGAACATAAATTCTATGTCCCAGTACCACCATACTGTCTTCTCTAATTCTAAACTCAGTCGGCTTCCCACTCAATATTTTCTGTTTGATCTTCTCTATCCATTCATCTCTACTCTGCATCTGTAATAAGCGATCAATAATAGAATATTGTACCACCATATTTGCCATCAATACTCCTCTATCACTGATACTCAACTGCATTCTCATTTCTCTCAATTCTATCATTAAGCTAATATCGTGACTCCCAATAGCAGCTAATCTCCCTATAGACTTTCTACTCAATGCATCAGCTACTACATTAGCCTTCTCTGGATGATAGTGAATTGTACAGTCATAGTCACTAATCAACTCCATCCACCTCCTCTTCCTCAAATTTAACTCTCTCTGGGTAGGTAAATGCGTCAAAATTTTATTATCAATAAAAATTTCATAAGTGGCTCTATACAGATAATGTGTCTAAATCTTCAAAACAAAAACTATAGTAGTCAATTCTAAATCATGGGTCGGGTAATTTCTCTCACGGTTTTTCAATTGCCTAGAAGCATAGGCTATAACTCTCATATGTTGCATCAACACACATTCCAACCCCTTATGTGACGCATCACTATATATCACAAATCCTTCATCACCAGAAAGAAGCACTAATACTGGAGTAGTAGTCAATTTCTCTTTCAACAGCTGAAAACTCTTCTCACATTTTTTCTGACCACATAAACTTCACTTCTTTCCTAGTCAATCTGGTCAATTGTCCAGCAATAATAGAATTTTTTTTGATAAACCTCCTATAATGACCAGCCAACCCCAAAAAGCTTCAAATTTCAATCATATTAGTGGGTCCTTCCCAATTCAACACTGCCTCCACTTTTTGTGGGTCAACTGCTATACCATCTCCTAACACAATATACCTCAAGAAAAATATTTGATTCAACCAAAACTCACACTTAGAGAACTTTACATACAATTTCTCTCTCATCAAAATTTCTAACACTATCTCTAAATATTGCACATGCTCCTCTTAATTCTTGGAATATACCAGAATATCTTCAATAAATACAGTCATAAATCTATCCAAGAATCGTTTAAACACCCGATTCATTAGATCCATAAATGTTGCAGGAGCATTAGTTAGCCCAAATGGCATCACAAGGAACTTATGGTGGCCATAATGTGTCCTGAAAGCATTCTTAGGCATGTCCCCCTCCTTTATCCTTAACTGATGATAACCCAATGTCAGGTCTATCTTAAAAAACACCTTATCCCCTGTAATTACTCAAATAAATCATCTATCCTAGGCAAAGGATATTTATTCTTGATTATGATCTTATTCAACTATCTATAATTAATATACAACCTCATCGTTCAATCCTTCTTCTTCACAAACAACACATGGGCTCCCCAAGGTGACATACTAGGTCAAATAAATTGTTTATCTAGCAACTCCTGAAGTTGAACTTTCAATTCTCTCAACTCAGCTAGTGCCACTCTGTAAGGTGCTAGAGATATGGGTGCTGATCCCAGAATCACCTTAATAGAAAACTCAATCTCCCTATTGGAGGCAAACTAGACAACTCCTCAGGGAACACATAAAAAAAAATCTTTCACTACTAAGATTTCTTCTAACTTCCTAATCTCCTTTCGAGAATCCACCACATAAACCAAATACCCCTCATAATCCTTCTTCAACCATCTACTAGTAGTTAAGGCAAAAATAAGAAAATTGGTAAGTATTTTACATTCTCCCTGAAAATTAAACTCTTGTCTTAATATCCTAAACACCATATTCTTCCTAAAAAAATCTACCCAAGCATGATATGCAGATAATCAATTCATCCCCAGAATTAAATCAAAATCTGTCATATCTAAGGGCAACAAATCAACTCCAAATTCTCTATCAGCCATACTAATCACACAACCCCGATAAATTGTCCTGATAATAACTCTATCCCCAGTAGGAACCTCAACAATAACAATATGCATCAAAGGACTAATACAAGCATCAATAGAATTTATATAAACATTAGATGCAAAAGAATGGGTTGCACCAAGATCAATCAATAATTTAGTAGGTCTATTAAGAATAGATACCATAACCATAACAATATCAAGAGTGGCAATGCATAGACTTTGTTGTCTCTGGGTTGTAACTGACCATTGCATCTTCTCTCAGTTACTGATCCTTTACCTCTGCCTCGCATACTCCCTGATCCACCACCTTTCTCCACTTGTTTTCTCCCAACACCTCAAGAACTTATCTTAATAGATTTCCCCACTAGAAAATCTACACTAATATGTCCTCCCTCACCACATATACAATACATCAGAGCAGGACAATTCCGAGATAAATGCTCTATCTAATTACATCTATAGCAAACTCTTGTCTCTCGATCGCACATCAAATTACCACTCCACCTTGGTGGCATACTTACTCCTTTACCATAACTTCTAGTTTCCATAGCTTGTCTCCCAAATCTAGAGGTCCCACCAATATTAATCTAAGCTACAGAAGCAACAAATCCTATTTGCGTCTGACTTTGTATCAAAGTTCCCTGTGACAAGGAACGCCCCCTTTAAGGTGGTCTCCCACCCTGCACACTCATGCTAATACCACCTTTGGGTCCCTCAAATCTAGACCTCTTCAGCCAATCCTTCTTACCTCTAAACTCCATCACATCTTTCTCAATCTATAATGCTTTATCCACCATTATAGCATAATTCACAATACCCATATAAGATAGTTTAGTTCGAATTTCATAGTGTAACCCATCTAAAAATCTCTTACATTTTCTCTCCTCCGTATTTTCTAACTTAGGTACAAACCTTGATAGGGCTATAAATCTACTATCATACTCTGCCACAGATAAAGTATTACGCCTTAAATGAATAAAATCCTTCTCCTGTTGTGCTCGAAACATATCTGGAAAATACTTCGCAAAGCACACATCCTTAAACTTAAGCCAATTTAAGGGTTTATCTAACTATGTACTCAATCTAGGTAGAATATCCTCCCACCATTGAGAAGCCTCACCTTCCAGCTTAAATGAAACAAAAATAACTTTCTACCTATCTGTCACTGGTAAGACTTTAAAATATTTCTCAACATGTTTAATCCACTGCTCAGCCTCAATAGGATTTATAGATCCTTTAAAAGACTAGGGTTTAAATATAATAAATCTCATAAAACAATCCCCTTGCATCTCATGTACAAACACACATTCTCCCTCATAAACCTCTTATCTCACCACATCAAGTTCTGTTCTAGCCTTTTCCTCCTAGTCTCTTTTGTAAATTATCAGCCATTTCTTCTGCTGCATTCATTCTCTCTATAGCACGATCAAGAACTTCTCTCAACTAATCTCTCCTAATACCAGATTCTCTCCCATCTTTACTAGTACCAGCTGTACTAGCAATCTATTCCCTTGCATGAACCACAGACTCGACCTCCCTCTCAGCTTCAACTCTTCTAAATATTGGGGGTATACCACGTTCTCTCTGATTCAGTACTCTACCTCTAGCTCTAGCACGTCCACGTGTAATCCTCAGACTTTGCATTAAAATATAGTTTACTTAAATATTCCCCTTCTTTAAATTTTTATAAAGTCTACAGAGTCATAAAACCTAATGCTCTGATACCAAAATTGTAACGACCCGTCCCAGGTTAGCCACCCTCGAGACAGTGTCGTCACATTTTGAAATCCCAGCACGACACATATGTGCAACAATATAAAAACATACATTAACTGAATATATATATATACATCAACCCTCAACAGAGGAGTTACATTATTAATATCTTATCTGAAACAATATATACAACATACTAAAGATGCATGAATATCTACAATTTTTTTTCTTCTTCCATTAGTCTAATGATGTGGACCATGAAACTTACAGATAATAACTAATCTGAATCTCAGCTCACAAATTTATTTGTCTTGCCCGCTACCTGAAATTATTTAACAATGAGAAGTGAGCTTCACAAGCTCAGTGAATTAAATTTACTAGAATTACTCGATTTGTATACTTCTAGTTATATTCATTCATTGTTAAATCAACATAATTAATTATCTATCTTTTCTCACATTCTAATTCAATCATTTATCAATTTCTCTTAATAAATAAATTATAATGCTATCCTCTTTTAATACATATATCTAATATAATTTATAAATTTAATATTTCCAATTTAATATCATCATAAAGTTCATATCATACAAACAATCAATAATATAATTCTTTGTTATGTCATCTTTTCTATTTATCTATCAATTATTTAATAATCAAAACTCATTCTTTAGCATATCAGACATTAATAATAAATATTTAAAACAAATATAATGCATGAATTTAAATTTTTTTTCTTTCTTTCTCATTAGATAATTTCATATTATCATCTGGGAACGTTTTCCCACATGTTGATATGTTTCAGCCAAACCAGCTACCTTCTTGGTGTTCTCAGCCAGACCAGCTGCCTTCCTGGTCTTCCGTTTTATGCATATGAGCAATAACGTGCAAGCAAACATACATCAAAGCATTCAGTTTAACTATCTAGCTCTTTCTCAAAATTATTATTTTTATTATATTTATTAAATTGTCTCATCATATACCATATCAATTTTTCAATCATATTTTAAAAAATTCCATATAACTTATCAGTATATTTTTTATTAATCCATCTCTTTTTAAAATATAAATTCTTAAATAATTAATATTCAATATACAATTAAATCCCTAACCAATAAATCAATCAATTATCATACATAACGGAAAATACATCATTAAATCATTATAATTCAATAATTTATTCAAATATCATAAATTTATATTTTTATTGGTCTCAATTACTAAAAGTAAATCTAACTCACCACGTAGCACTTAAAGCTACTCGTGGATCACCTACTTGCCTTTCTTGCTTCTTTTAGTAATTTCTTGAGATTGTTGATCACCAAGACCTAATCATAAACTTTCATAAATAATACTATTTCATAACTTAATTCAAACAATATAATTATTTAGTTATGAGCCTTATTGAAAATTTACCTCAAGTATGATGAAATATTGCTTTTGTAATTGGATGATTGTACTATCTCTAATATTGGAGAAATTTTCTTTATAACTTTTTGCTAAGAAATTTGAATTGAAGAAAAAAAGAAATCAAACGGAATTTGGTATGAAAATAAAGTCTCTGAGTTCAGAGACATAAAATCTTTTGATTTATTTTTTTCTTAATTCTCCACCGCTTCACTGTTCAGAGATTTTATTTTCGCTTCACCCTTCAGAGACTTTTTTTTTTTCACCGCTTCACCATTTCACGTGAAGTTTGCGATTTTTTTTTCTAATACAATTTATATATTTTTCATTGGTTATTTACAATTCTGCCATCATTTAAAATTGACTATTTTACCATTACATAATTACTGTTTTGCCATTACATAATTACAGTTTTGCTATTTACCTTTTAAAAATCAAATTTTCATCTTTTCTTCCTTCCAAAAATTTTTATAAAAATTATAGAGAAATATTAAAAAATTATATTTTCTCCCAAAAAAAAATTTATATTTTTTTCAACTTCAATCAATATTTTTCTTCAAAATTCTTTCATTTCAACTTCAAATTTCAAAAAAATTTAGTACTTTCTTCTTCAAAAATGTCTTAACTCTTTTTAACAAAATTTTCAATATTATTTTTCAAATATTTTTTCAAATCAATACTAAAGCTTTCATCTATGGATTATTTAATTCAATATAATATATATTAAATTACTTATTTACCTTTACTTTATGAACATGAGTATTGCAACCCACTCAGAATGAGTCGTTACATAAACTTGATAAAGACAACGACAATATTTTTTTTATAAGTAAAGTGATGTTTTCAACTACAAATTAATGCTTTTATTTCTTTTAAAGGATTGCTTCATTAATGGCTCATTAAACCAATCATCATAATATAAACTCATAATATTATTTTATAACTCATTCATAATGTTATCACATTATACATTTAAAATAAAAGAAATAATCAATATACTCACACATCCACGGGAGTTAAATTAAATCTGAAACTTTGTAATCTTAGACTCTGAACTTATATTTTATCCCTTAATCAAGACTTCATTGACAACAATAATGCTTTAATATTGATGCGGACGAAAATTCATCACCCAATATGAAGTTAACACATGGTACTCTTTGGGGATAAAGGAGTAAGTTCACACCTATAGCATATTCTCCAATTACAATATGACACATGGAGGTTGGGGGAAGGGATAAGCAATAGTCTTCCACATAGAGTGAAAAGGTAATTCACTGTTATTTAAATTATTAAGAATAATTGAGTTACTAATTAATTGTCCTAAAAGCTTAAACTGGTGAGAAAAAGCTTGATTATTTCTTTATATTTTAACACGTCCCCTTATGTGCAAACAGATTAAAGAATTAAGAGTTTAGCATGTGAAACTCAAATATAAGAAAGATTAAATATCAAATATCAAAAGGTAAAGAATTCTTGGTGATAAATTAAATGAAAAAAAGGCATCCCCAAGATTCGAAACCAAGACCGCGAGCTCTGATACCATGTTAAAATAAGATATATTGAACCCAAATATCAAAAGGTAAAGAATTATGGGTGATAAATTAAATGAAAAAAGGACATCCTCAGGATTCAAAACCAAGACCCGGAGCTCTCATACCACGTTAAACTAAGATATATTGAAAAGAAACTCTGTATTATAGTATGTTATGTATTACATGGACAAACCTGTATATAAATACTTGGAATATAAAACCTAATAGAAATAGGAAAGCTAGGTTCACAATAAATCAAGAAGTTAAACTAATACATATGAAACTAGGAAACTGATATATCTTAACATCCCCTCTCAAACTAAAAGTGGTAATGCATATATCAACTTGAGCTTGCATACTAAATCGAAGACGCGTAAAGAATGACAAGCTTTGATGAAGATTTTATACCAAATTTTGATGAAGAAATTTGTATAGGTTCCTCTTACATGCAAACTCACCTCGTTACCCATGCCTTCGCTGGAAATAAGAAGATGACTCAAAAATGAATCAAACAAAGTGAAAGGTATGCCACATCCCTTCACAAGATTAGGCGAGGAACCGAGGGATACAAAAATAAATGAATTACCAAAATTTAAGACCAGAACTTGAAAAAACAAGAACCTTCATCACAAGAAAGAACTTTCATCATAAATTCTGAATCTGGTTAAGTGAATGTTGCAGATGAAAATATCACACTCAGAAACCTTAGTAACCGGAGTAAACTGAAACAAATTCGAACAAAAATCTCAACTAACAAAAAATGCAACAAATTAAAAAATATATAGATATAATAATCTAGAGCAAAAATGAAAGTACATTCGGACGAGCAGTACCAGGCCACCTGCCAAAATTATGAAAGCATTTAGATGACTCTCAAAATATAAATGATTAGCTTTGAAACCTTGTTAAGAATAATTAGGTTACTAATTATCCAAAAAGCTTAAACTGATGGGACATGACTCAATTATTTCTTTATACTTTAACAAAAAAAAAATTCGAAATTGCCATAGAAAGATCGATAAAGATGTAGTTTCTTAATCAAACTTTAACTATTTTACTATGCAAGCACCGATGTGAACGTCGAAGAGTCAATTTTGTTTTTTTTTTTTCCATTTTTAGGTTTTAGTGTGTCCAACAGTTCGTGAGCTTGCCTATCCAATTTTTGACATCAATATTTACCATAGTATATTAGCTAAAAAAAATTCACTTTTAGATTAGGGTCATAGGAAGACTTCATAATCCGTATTTGTTCAAATTAATTTTTTTATATTTTCAAACAAGCAAACCTTTACTCCATGTTGAAGGAATGCAGGATACAAAAGATATCACACTCCAGCTACAACCCAAGAGCCCAAGTTCATTTATTTCTTTTAAGATATTTTTATTTTTATATTGAAGCTAGAATCTTGAGTGTTGAGAGAGAATCCAAATCTTTGAAGAAGAGTCGAATGGGATGGTTTGTTAAGGTTGGGAAGTAACAAAGATTAAGAAAAGAAGAAAAATGAATAGAAACATAAGATTTCTTATTTCTTGATGAATTACAATGAACCTCACTTATTTATACAGCTGTATGGTTAGTTACAATGGTAACAGAAAACTAACAAACTCTAGTAATTGATTAGACCTCTTGCAAGCTACTTTAATTATGCCGTTAAAGAAGCTACTCATAATCCTTCATCCATGTAGCGGCTGTTCTGGCTCTTGTAGATTTCCTTAAGCTTGTAACCTTTTCTTTTGAGCTTACTATATCATTGTGTCTTTCCTCCTCTGGCCTTCCTTGTTCTTCCTCTTCTAGTTCTCATTTTTTATCTTCATCTTCATCTGACTTGTTATCTTCTGCTTTTAATTGATTTCTACAGTCTTGTATGATTGCTTCTATATTCAATTGGAGAGGTTGAGCTGCTGTAACATTCCCTTCCCCTTCTAAAATTGCCTTGTCCTCAAGGTGAAGAGTAGGACAAAGAGCTTTGAGAGCCTATAAGGACTCATATGATGTTTCTTCTAAGGGAAGACTATGCCATCTGACCAACACTTGAGGTATGAGTTTATTGTGACAATAAATTTGTCTTTGACCCATAATTTCTATAGGGTAGATGAATGGGTTTATTGGCATAGCTGATAGGTGGTAGAGGAGTAGATATATCTAGTACTTCCCCTTTAAATGGATTGAGCATAGAGATGTGGAACACATGATGAATTCGACTAGTATCAGGGAAGTATAATATGTAAGCAACTGTTCCAATCTTCTTTGAGACTTGGAAAAGACCATAGTATCTTTTACTAAGCTTATTGTTCAACTTATGAGCTACTGACTGCTACCTGTGATGAGTCTTAAATATTGCATATTTTAGACCCTTAACTTACATTTGTTATGCTCTTAGTTAGTAGTATTTTACTTCATTTTACGTTTTTCTTGTGTTTTGTGTGTTTTTACAGCTTTGTGGAGAAAATGAAGCATTTCAGGAGATTTGAAGCTTCTGGAGACATTGCGATCGATCGCATAAGATATGCGATCGATCGCATAAGATATGCGATCAAGCGCACCTGCGCTCGAGCGCACTTGCCTACGAACGAGCGCATTGTACATCCCACATCGAAATAATTTAAGTTCAGTGCATCTGCGATCGATCGCAGCAGATATGCGATCGAGCGCACATGAGATCGTGCGCACAAGACATGCGATCGAGTGTACCTGCGATCGATCGCACCACACTGCGATCGAGCGCACACGGGTCAGTATCCCACATCGTTTCTGCAAGCCACATTACTCCGGGTCTTCCCCTATATAAGCACCATTTGACTTCATCATTCAGTGTACAATTCCTGAGCCACTTTGGTGTTTACCGGTGGACGTCCGTCAGCATTCTGGTGGATCCCGAAGGCATTGCTACCACGAGGGGAAGTGCCGCCCGGAAACGAGTGGAATTTCTCACATGTAAAGTTGTTTATTTATTTCTTTATATTCAGTTGTTTTTAGTTTAAATGTTTAGCACTTGTTATTATAGTTTTATAGTTATGAGTGGCTAGACTCTTCAGCTAAGGTTGAAGATGAAGCCCCGCCGTTGTTTGGCGTAGTAGTTCAGATTTGCTTGTACAAATCTGACAATTTTAAGTATAAATGTTCTGTCAATTATTTGAGTTAATCTTATAATTGATTGAGTTTAAATTGTCTGTTGGATTTTCTTTGTGTTTCATCTGATGGATACATTGAATGCTTTTCGATTAAATTGGATTCCCTTTGTGATTTGTTAAGAGCAGATACATCGGGTGCTTTTGGTTTAGTTGGGATATTCTTTGTTTTTTGTCTTATAGTTAGATTCATTGAATGTTTTGATAGGCTATATTTTTAGAACATGTATGCTTAACTTCGATGGGGTGGATTCGGAAACCTTAGTGCTTTTTTTTATTATTAGTTTTAAAATCAATTTAGTTTAGTTTTAATTTGTTTTCTAAAATATCATTCACAATTCGGAACTAGGTTAAGATAAAGTTAGTTTAGATTAAAAATATATTTTCACAACACAATTCCCTGTGGATTCGACCTCGCACTTGCACAACACTATATTGCAAACGACTCGTGCGCTTGCGAGTAATTTAAAACTCACAACAAGTTTTTGGCGCCGTTGCCGAGGACATTGTTTGGTTTGTGAAATTTTTTTTGTCTGAATTGATTTTATTTTTCTACTAGTTAATTTAATTTTAAAAAAAAATCATGTGGATGAATCCAGCGCCGGTTTCACAGTCTTTAGAGGCGCCCTCAAGGATTTCATTAAAATGACCGGCCCGTCCCTCAATGCTGCCAACACTTTCAATGTTGAAAGCTGTTCCGTCTGTGCTAGTCCCATGCATCTAGCACATAATTGCCCATCAATGCCGGCTTATGCCGAGTATCCTATGGAAGAAATGAATGCTTTTAATGATTGTTGTTGGCAATCAAATGGATCTTGCTCTGAAACATACAATCCAGGGTGGTGGGACCACTCTAATTTTTCATGGGAGCAGAACCAACCAATGAATCAGGGAGGAGCCCCTTACCATGCTCACAATCAATACACTCCCGAATTTCCTCCACCAATTCCAAATTATGGTCACTCAGCTTATCCAGCACCATCACCCGCTTACCAAGCTCCCATTCAAGCGCCAGCATCGGTTTCACAGTCATTGGAGGACGCTCTCAATGATTTCATGAAAATGACTAGCCAATCTATGAGTGAAGTGATGAGTGCAACAATAGAAAACACCCAAGCGATTGCCACACTAGAGAGTCAAATTGATCAAATCGCAAGTTACGTGGGTGAAGGAGAGGAAGGAGAGTTCCCCAGTCAATCTGAGCCTAACCCAAAGGAACAGTTTGCGGTGGGAAATTCTTCAACTCCAATGCATTGGCAGGAACAAGTGCAATCAACTGTCCCATACTTGTCTGGGAGACAAGTGGACAATCAAGTGGAAGAGAACCCTACTATGCAACAAGGGCAAGAAAGTGGCAACAAAGAAAAGAGAGATGCTGAGCCATCTACAGCCACACCTATCATTAAGGATCTCCCTAGGTCGTTTTTACCTAAAGCGCCTTACCCTGAGAGATTACAAGTGCCCAAGAAAGAAGGGAAGTCTGAGGACATTATGGAGGCATGCTTTGCTCAGTTTGAAGAGGATTTGGACTTAGATAAGTTACTTGAGCAAGCAAATACTATCGTGGAGTCTGCTCCTCGGGAGAGTAGTAGGACAGAGGAGACTATGGATGAATCCCGTATTGAGGATCCCTTGGAGGCATGCTTTGCTCACTTTGGAGAGGACTTGGGCTTAGATAAGTTACTCGATGAAGTAAATGTCATTTTGGAGTCTGATCCTCGAGAAAGCAGTGAGACGGAGGAAACCACAACACCTGAACCTCACAAGAAGGAACTTAAGCCTTTACTGGATAATCTTGAGTATAAGTTCCCAGGTCCAGCAGATTCTTTGCCTATAATTATAGCTTTAGATTTGGGTGATGCTACAGAGGAGAAATTATTGGACGTCTTAAGAGAGCATCAGGAAGCTATAGGCTGGACTATTGAGGATGTCAAAGGAATCAACCCCTCGTTGGTGATACACACGATACAGTTGGAGGAGAATGCTAAGCCTTCGAGGGAACCACAAAGAAGGCTCAACCCTGCTATGCAAGAGGTTGTGAGGGCAAAAGATATTAAGCTGTTAGAGGCAGGGATCATTTATCCCATCTCTGATAGCAAGTGGGTGAGCCAGATTCTAGTCATGCCCAAACGTGCTGAATTTACGGTAGTAAATAAAGACAACGAGTTGGTTCCAACTCGAGTGCAGTCAAGATGGAGAAAGTGTTTAGACTACCGTAAATTGAATGCTGCCACTAGGCCTGATCGTTTTTCATTCCCATTTATTGATCAGATGGTGGAGCACTTAGTTGGGCCTGTATACTAATGTTGGGTCTGGCTGAAGACGTTAAACTTAGCGCTCATGGGAGGCACCCCACAGCTTATCTTTTCTTTTTTTTATTTATTATTTCGCATTTTTATGATTAATGTTTGTTTCCAGTATTTTTTGTTTTCCAGTTTTTATTTTTCAGGGACAAAGCGTACTTCAGTTCAAGTTTGGGGGTATGCTATGAGCCATACCAGTCCAGATAGTTCTCCATATCTCAGGTCAGCTCTTTCCATATTAGTCACACATTGGGGTCAATGTGTAATTTAAGTTTGGGGGTATGGGAGACACATCACACACTTTGTCCTAATTTGTTGTCTTTTCGTCATAGAGATAAATGCATGCTCATGTTATCGTGAAATTTTAGTTGATCTAAACATTTTCTGTGATGTGATGTCATTGGTGAGCTTAACATTTTGAACACATGATCTAGTGATAAATTTTTAAAATTTAGTTACTTTAGGCATTTTGAGAATTCACATGTTTGATCTGATCTAGCACGAGCACATTAGCACAAATTATGTGAGGTATGACATGTGATTTTAATGTGTTCACATGATGTTTCTTCTAAGGGAAGACTATGCCATCTGACCAACACTTGAGGTATGAGTTTATTGTGACAATAAATTTGTCTTTGACCCATAATTTCTATAGGGTAGATGAATGGGTTTATTGGCATAGCTGATAGGTGGTAGAGGAGTAGATATATCTAGTACTTCCCCTTTAAACGGATTGAGCATAGAGATGTGGAACACATGATGAATTCGACTAGTATCAGGGAAGTATAATATGTAAGCAACTGTTCCAATCTTCTTTGAGACTTGGAAAAGACCATAGTATCTTTTACTAAGCTTATTGTTCAACTTATGAGCTACTGACTGCTACCTGTAGGTTTGTAACTTCACTAATACCCCATCTTCTACCTATAGTTGTACATCAATTCTATGAAGGTCTATATTAGTTTTCATTATCAGCTGAATATGTAGAAGATTATCTTTCAAAGCCTTGAGTAATGCAGTTCTAGTATGGAGTTCTTGATCAAGAGCTTGCACTAGACATGATCCTCTAATATACTGAGGAATAGTGGAAGGGACCCTTCCATATTAAACTCGAAAAGGGGATATCTGTATAGTAGAGTGGTATGATGTCTTATACCACAATTTTGCCCAAGGTAGAAAGAGAGACCATCTATGAGATTGATCATGACAAAAAAACCTTAAGTAATGTTCCAAACATCTGTTTAACACTTCTGATTACCCATCAGTTTAGGGATGATAGTTTGAGCTCATATGTAAAGATGTACCACTTAGATAAAAAAAATAAATTTCTAGAAGTTACTCATAAAGATTTTATTTCTATCCGTCACAATTGATCTAGGAAACCCATGTAGCTTGATGATTAGATTCAAGGTTCATTCCTGCCACTTCTTATGTAAAGCTAACAACTCAGGACTCTCCCTGTTTTTTTATTTAATATCCTAAAGGATATTGAAGCTAGGACTAGAAAAACCCAAAAAGAAGGCCTCTGAAGTAGTAATGTCATCTGAAGTGGTCTTTAATTGCTGTAGGGAGTTTGTACAAGGTATCAGCAGCATTATTCTCTTTCCTGAGTCTGTAAACAATTATGTAGTCATATACCGATAGTTTACTTAGATATTGGTGTTTTTTAAGAGTCTGAATGACCTACTTCATAAGATTTTTCAAACTCTTATGATCAGTGAAGATAATGAACATTCTACCTAACAAATACTACCTCCACTTGTGCACAACTTGAACAATAGCATAAAGCTTTCTCACATAAGTAGAAGTTTCTCTTAATATTGGTCCTAATTTCTTGCTAAAAAAAGCTAGGGTGGCCTTATTGAGCTAAAACTACACTAATGCCTAGTGTTGAAGCATCAACTTTAATTTAATTTAATTTATTTTATTTTTTGTAAATTTGAGAGAATCGGGACTGGTGTGGTCATTAGTACTGACTTGACCTTCTCAAAAGCTTCCAATGCTACCTCATCCCATTGGAATGCATCATTTTTAATTAGCTTAGTCAAGGGAGTAGCAATGGCAACATATCTTTGGACAAATCTTCTATAGTATCCAGTCAGTCCAAAGAATACTCTGAGATCCTTAACTGATTTAGGAATTGGCCATTCTTTGAATACTTGTATCTTTGTAAGAACTGGTTATACACCTTGGATTGAAACAATATGGCCTAAGTAGTCTATAGAGGATTGACAGAAGATGCATTTGCTGGCCTTAGCATATAATTGGTAGGTAAGTAAGCATTGTAGATCAGGTTGTAAATGTTTGAGAAGGTGTATCATTGAAGAGCTATAGACCAAGATATCACCCAAAAAAAATATCACAATTTTCCTGAGAAAATGTTTAAAAATCTTATTCATAGTTCCTTGGAATATTGAAGGAGCATTTGTGAGTCCAAAGGGCATAACTAAGAACTGATAGTGGCCCTTATGAGTTCTAAAAGTTGTCTTGAGAATGTCTTCTTCCTTGACTCTAATTTGGTGATACCTTGCTCTTATATTAAGCTTAGAAAAGACTTGTGCTCCATCTAACTCATCAAAGAGTTCATCAATAGTAGGGATAGGGAACCTGTCCTTTATTGTAATAGAGTTTAATGCCATGTAGTCAATGTAGAATCTCTAAATTCTATCTTTCTTTTTCACTAGCAAAATAGGAGAATAGAAGGGACTTTGACTAGGTATGATTATACTATGGTGAAACATATCTTGTACTAGGTTCTCAATTTCACCCTTTTGATTGTGAAAGTACCTATAGGGTCTGACAATATAGGTTAGGATCCTGGAAGAAGTTGGATATGGTGATCAAATGGTTTAGCGGGTGGTAAGTGATGTAGTTCAGAGAAGACTGCTTCAAATTGTTTGAGTAAGGTTATTACAAGAGGTGGTATGGTTTGGGGAAATTGTGTGGTGTCTACTGTAGTGGATGTAACTTTGAGGTGGAAATATGTAGAGACCCCTTCATTAGAAGATAATTTTCTGAGTTGTTTAATGGGAAGGGGTTCAAGGTTAAGTTGTGCTTCCCCACTAAGGTGAACTGGTTACCCCTACCATTGGAAATCCATAGTTAAGCTTTTATAGTCAGTCACTATTGGTCTAAGTAATTCAAGCCACTATTTACCCAAGACTACATTAGCCACTTATATTGGTAGAACAAAAAGATCAATGCTGAAAGAATGATCTTGTAGGATCAAAGGTACTTGAAGACATTGTTTAGTACATTCCAAGAAGTCTCCATTGTCAATGTAAACCTTGAAGTGCTTACAGGGTTATAGGGGCAATTTTAATAAATGTGCAATTCTATCTTATATAAAATTATGGGTTGAACCATTATCAATCAATACTTGCACTATATGATTGCTACTCTTACCACATATCTAGATTATCATAGGACTCAAATGACCAGAGAAAGCATGTAAACTAATCTATGGAATGTGTCTAATTTTGTATCTTGCTCTTCTTGATACTCCCCTTCTTGATCAGAATTATCACCACTCCCAACCAACAAAAAGAATTTTAGATTGCATTTATGGCCAATGACAAATTTTTCATCACAGTTGTAACATAATCCATTTTCTCTCCTAATCTTAAGTTCTGTGGGATTTGATCTTCTAACTGGCAATGAATGTGCAATAAGTACTAAAGGTGTTTTACTGGAATATGAAGGAAGGGTTTTAGAATTACCTAGAATAGAGCTTTTTTACTTCAGACAGATTGAGTCAACAGCTTTATCTCTCTATACTTATCCTCTTGCATTTTAGCCATGAAAATAGCCTAAATCAAGGAAGTAGGCTGAGCAATCGGGAGTTCTCTTCTGAGTTCAGGTTTGAGGTCTGAAATGAAGAAACTCACTAAAAAGACTCTAGTAAGCCATAGAATTTGTTGGAGAGAGCTTCAAATCTTGTCACATAATCAATTATAGTAGATGTTTGTGATAATTTTACCATGGTACCTTTATGATCCTCAAATGTAGAGGGACCAAATTTGAGAGAAATAGCCACCAAGAAGCCTTTCTAAATCTTGATCAAACCATTATTGTACATCTATTAGTACCAAGACAATGCTGGACCATCCATGTGAAAGAAAACAATCAAGATCCTCTGATCTCCAGCTATGTTATAGTAGTTGAATAAATGTTCTACCTTAGATCCATCCAAAAGCATGTGAGGAACATCTAATCTCATTGATCTATGAGTTGTAGTATGTAGAGAAGTGCATTGTGTAACAATGGCTTCAGATTCCCTAAGAAATTGATTTGGCATATTTCTTGGCTGCATCTGATCTTGTAGTGTGTCTAGCCTTGTGTCAATAGATCGAATGAGTTGTTATAAGGATTTGTTGATATCAACAAATTGTGTCTATTGAATTTTGCTACTACTTGTAAATGAGTGGATTAAAATTGATAAACTTGTTTGAATTATTCATCAATCTTGGAAAATTTAGTGCCTTCTTCCATTGATGAGTATGGTAATGTATTGTAATTGAGGGAGTTTGTGAATTGAAAGAAGAACAGATGGAGTGATTCTGTGTGAAAAAGAATGAAAGCACCAATGTTAAGGTTGGGAAGTAACAAAGATTAGGAAAGAAGAAAAATGAAAAGAATAAAAGATTTCTTATTTCTTAATGAATTACAATGAACCTCGGCTCATTTATATAGTTGTATAGTTAGTTAAAATGGAAACAGAAAACTAACAAACTCTAGTAATTGATTGGAACTCTTACTAACTGCCTTAGTTATGTAGTTAGAGAAGCTATTCATAATCCATCATCCACACAAGGGCTATTTTGGCTCTTATAGATTTCCTTAAGCTGAGAACCTTTTCTTTTGAGTTTACTGCCTCACAGTGTCCTTCCACCTCTAGCCTTTTTTGTTCTTCCTCTTCTTGTTCTCCCTTTCTTTCTTCATCTTCATTTGGCTTGCTCTCTTCTGCTTCTAATTGATTTCTCCAATCTTGTATCATTGCTTTTGCATTCAATTGGAGAGGTTGAGTTGTTGTAACATGGCCTTAGTTAAATCAGATCTATTCGTAAACATATACATAAATTAGTAATATAATAAATCACTCTTCTATCTTATATTTTTAATTCATATTTTTTAAAACGAATGTCATATATTGTTTGTCCACTTTCTTTACATGGGATATAAAACCTAATAATTTTATAGTTATACTTCTAATCTCTTCTTTTATGTCATACATAACTCTTGTAGGACTCACACGTACTTAACTTTAACTTTGAATGATGTTTTGGATAAAACAATATTTGTATTAAAATTTGTGCAAATGAAAAGTGGACTAAAAATATGAAACTGAATGAGTAATAATCTTGGTAGGTACGAAGAAAGCCAAAAGCAAGTGGGTCATCAAGTGTGAAGTAGTACATTAATTTATAAGTATTAATTAAAATAAGATTTTGTTTAATTAAAGTGAGATCAACTTGCATCCATTTAATTTTAAAGTATCTGCATGTTAAACAAATTTGACATACTACTTTTTATTTTTTTGGTATCAAATCTATGAAAAGGTTGTCTAGTCAAAAATTGAAGCATAAGTTGAGATTGTATATATTCTGCAGAATGTGACTGAATTGGTGGGAAGCATATTAGTTTTAAAATCAAATATATATACCATATTTAATTTTTGGTATGGCCTAATCAACGAGCAATTAGTGACTTATTAAAAATAAAATTAGATCAATTCCATACAAGTTCGATTTGATAAAATATAAAAATTAATTGGGTCATTTTTAATCAGCTTAGCTTTAGGATTATTGATAACTCAATTATTCTTAACATGGTATCTAAGCTTGAAGTCTTGGTCTCGAGTCCTAGGGATATTTGATATTTAACTCTGTTCTTCTTTGCCTTTTTTGGATATTTGGGTTTTTTTCATTTAAATTTCACTTGCAAAACAATTAGTCCTTTAGTCAGCTTACATGTAAAGGGATGTGTTAAAATATAAATAATTACTTAGACCTATTGATGGCAAAAATCTTCCAAGGATACCAACGACCAGAATGCGAGACCTGCACACACGAAAACGAGGAAAAACCTAAAAGTTGCCAGAGGGCCGATGGGGTTGTGCCTCCAGGGGGACTCTTTGATGCCTAAGTTAGTATAGATATTTTGTGGTAATAGGGAGATTGCAAAGTTTCTAGAGAGAATTATGTGTGTAAAAAAATTGAGTGTACTTGGAAAGAGCCCCCTTAAATAGTGCTTTGGAGCATAATTCAATTAGGAAAGTGATTAGTATTATGATAGGATTGAAATTCCCATAAGTTGGGATATTTGTTGTGCGAAGATATACCTAAATCAATAGGTGAATAATCGTACTTTGTTTTACTTGCAAGTGCACAAGGTCAATAGTGTAGCATAGTGTGCAAATGCAAGATCATCTCCACAGGGATTGGTAAAGTTCGATTTAGAATTATATTTGCAATGTAAAAAGATAGAAATAATAAACTGAAGGGTGATTCAATAATAATAAAGACATAGGGCTTTGATATCCACCACTAGTCATACATTCCCGATTTTGTATAAGGTATCAGTGCTCTAGCCTTATTATGTGTACCTACTGGTTGCCAACCTAAGGGCATGGTATCTACTCCTTAAGCTATTGATTTCCCTAAGCAACGAGTTAGGTATGGTATCTACTCTAACTCTTTTCTTCCTTAAGGGATTCAGCATGGTATCTGCTTGAGTTGTTCCTTAAGAAAACATAGGTACTGTGGAAATCGACAACCACATGAGACCTAGGGCATGGTATCTACTCCTGGCTTCCTATGTTGATTAACTCGGGTATCCGGATAAGATGGTCCCTTGTTACTGATGTTAGACCCAGGACTCGGTCATCTAAATTGATCTAACTAACCCATCCATACCACATGCATACGTTGGCCTTACACATACATATGAGGAATTTAAATAAGCATAGGCGTTAATCAAGTTAAGTAACATAATAAGCTATGCAAAGATTTAATCAATGAATAAAAATATGGGATTACATAACTAGGGCTTCAATCGAGCCCTATAAGAGAGTTAGTTACACATACTAACTGAAGTAAACATAATTAAACAAAACATAAGGGAGAAGAATAAACCCGAGAGAAGAGGCGTCAATTCTCTCCCAAGCTCTCCACTCCAAGTAAAAGAAAAGAGAAAAGTGTTTTCTATCTAAGGTGTGTTTTTGTGTGTGAGTTACAAGTGTATTATAGGTCTTTGAGAAGTCCTAATAGACCCATGAGTCCTAAACTTTCCTAAAACGACAATCCTAAACCTTCCTAAAACGAAAATCTTGTACTTTCCAAAATAAGGTTCTGCAGTTTATTGTTCACGCCCGTACATGTGCACTCGATCGCATGTGTCCTTGCGCTCGATCGCAGTGTGCGCTCGATCCTACAAGTGTGCGCACGATCGTATGTGCGCTCGATCGCACTTTGTCCAGAAAGTGCTCCAAGGCTTCTAGATTTCTTCCTTAAAGTGCCAAAACTGCTTCTTTTTCTCCAAGACCCTATAAAAACATGTAAAAAACACAAATGGAGTAAAAGATACCAAATTAACATAATAAAGGATCTAATAAGTGTAAATAAGGGGGCTTAAATATGTATATTTAAGCGTCTATCACACCCCCAAACTTACTTATTGCTAGTCCCTTAGCAATACTAAATTAAAAACTAAAACAGAAATATAGATAAATCCAATGTTCATAGTGTCAATAAAAAATCTAGATTTTACACAAAACAATGATGCGCATTCATGAGCAAGCTTAACAAGTGTAAACATATATCTGCAATGAATAAGAGTTTTGAACGTAAATTATATTCACTAGGTATTCTAAGATATCACAAGTTTGACTTCGGTGTGTGGTGATTAGCACATAAAAGATTGAGTTT
The DNA here is from genome assembly GCA_023935145.1 of Bretschneidera sinensis. Classification (NCBI taxonomy): domain Eukaryota; kingdom Viridiplantae; phylum Streptophyta; class Magnoliopsida; order Brassicales; family Akaniaceae; genus Bretschneidera; species Bretschneidera sinensis. The sequence continues at coordinate 85,979,993 of CM043698.1, read as the reverse complement.
CCAAGAAATTCAAATGAGTAGTGTTTCGATGACTCAAGATTCACCAAACATCCTATTAGAGTTAACAAATATGGCATAGACTTTTATTTGCGATATTTTTGCCAAGTTAGTTCCCTTAAGCTTTCTTGATGACTCGTGTAACGAGTGTTTGGCCAATGACTCCCAAACCAGATGGTTTTAGGGCATTAGGTTTAAAGACACCCCTAAGGACTTACTGGCTCGAGTCAACAAGGCTACGAAACTAACTGATTTTTATGCTACCATTAAGAATTTTTCACCTTTTGACGTGACACTCAATACTTACTGAGGCAAGAGGGCCAGTTACTCAGCGAAAAATTCCTTTTTAATGATCACTTAAGATTTTCCACCTTTTGACGTGACACTCAATGCTTACTGAGACAAGAGGGCCAGTTACTCAGCGAAAGATTTGTTTTTATTGATCATTAGGAGCATTTTTTTTCTTTTTGAGCACAAATCAATCTTTTCTATTTTTATATGCCAAAATGTCAATCTAATAGGTCATCTAGTTCACAGTCAAGCAAAAGAAACATATCAATCCAAATATCATGTCATACCCCACACAGCTATGTGCTAATGTGCTCGTGATAGTTCAAGTTAAACTTGTGAATTCTTAAATGCCAAAAGGGCAGTGATCTAGGTTCAAAACTTGTTTATTGGCCTATATGTTCAAAGTGTTAAGCTCACTGATGAAGTCGAATCATAACATTTTGTTTAGATCACAAAAAAAGGTTTATTGGACAGAATGAACATGCATTTATCTATGAAAATAACAACATAACTAAAAATGTAGGACATAGTGTAGTGTGTGAATGTGTCCCCATACCCCTAAACTTAAAATGCACATTGTCCCCAATGTGTAAATAGCATGGAAAGATCTGACCTGGGAGATGGAGAGCTATATGGCTGGCATGGCTTGTAGCACGCCCCTAAACTTCAACTTGATGCACTAACACTGTCCTAGAAACAGAAAAGTAAACATAAAATGGAAAACAAGTACTAATAACAAAATAATAAACAAGTAAAATACTAATAACTATAAAAAGGATATGCAGTGGGGTGCCTCCCATGAGCGCTAAATTTTTCGTCTTCAGCCAGACGTGATACTCTCTCACTGCTGATCATCAGGTGGTGCATTCGGAGAGGTACCGGGTGCTGGAGGTAGGCGATCAAGTATGGCCTGCAGCATGGCCTCCTGGCGTGTAAATCGTGCCTCCAAACTATCGATGCGCTGATGTACAAGAGTGGTGGCGGCAGCGACCTCGCCTCAGAAAGAGGATAGCTCAGCTAAGAAGTGCTGGGACTCGGTGGGTCCCATATCCGAATGGTCCTCCTCCCATACCGAGCTCATGACAGGGGCCTCGGTCTCCATGTGATCCTCCTCTACTCGCTCAGCTGCTGGAGCAGGGACTGGGGGACCTAGTGGCATGTGTGATATGCTCTGTGTCCACTGAGCCCGTCCAAAGACAGGATGCTCTCGTACTGGCCCGTCACTATGGGTCCCCTTAATCCCCTTCTTCTTGAGGATGGAGGTGAGTAGGAACGGGAAAGGGAGTCCCCAAGCATTGGCCGTGGTAGTCTGACAGCCATGTACGTGATCCCAGAACTTGTGCAGCTGGCTCCAAATGACAGACGGGATGGAGTACCAGTGGCCTCTATGGAAGGCGTATAATGTCTGAAGAAACTGGTCTCGCCATTGTGTCTTGTGCCCCAACGGACACATATTACGCTGGAGGATCGTATCGATGAGCCATAGTCTGGGGGGTAGCTTGGATCGACCGGCCGCGTTGTTATGCCTGTCGGCATACTGGCCAGCGTACATATCCATGATGATCTCGGTCAAGGCAAAGGACTCCGGCTGCTCCTCAATATCAGTGCCATCAAGAGAGGACTCATCCGTGCAATGAAGAGCAGTGGCGATATCGGTACTAGTCACCTCGATGGGCGTGCCCCTAACCGAAGAGGTGAGGACCCCCGGTCTGTTGCAGTCGAAAGATAAATGCTCATAAAACTACACTACGAGCTGGGAGTAGGCAGTGGAGCACATCGGCTTAAACAGCCTCTTCAACCCTCGGAGTTGGAGTGCTTGGACGGCCCACTGAGCTAGGATATGTCGTCGATCTTCGCTTCTGGTTGATTTGCGATCAATCTTAGTGGTGTGCGCTCGATCGCACACTGTCTATGCGCTCGATCGTACCTACCGTGCGCTCGATCGCACCCGGTCAAGATTTACGTCGAACAGCTTATGTGCACCAAACAGGCAAGCTATGGTTTTTCAATGTGGAACTCGTTCCTACCCCTCCTGCAACCAAATAACCATACAATCAAACACACAGTAATGTATATGTAAAATGAATTCACAGTTTCTATTTAAAATTCGTGTATGTGTACAATACCTTGTGCAATGTTTGACGGAATATGAATAGGGAGGGGGGTTGACGGCGGTGCTGGTGGAGGACGGTGGTGAGGGTAAGGTGATGATGAGGTGTTGTGGTGGTTGGGTGTTGTGTGCGAGTGAGAGTGAGAGCAAATGTGCAGGGGGCGAGTGAAGTGAGTGAGGGAAGTGAGTGAGTGAGTGAGTTCAATTTTATAAATGTTTCTGCCTCGAGTGCGCTCGATCGCACACGGGGTGCGCTCAATCGCACTCGTGCGCTCGATTATGTTTTTAGGACACGTTCGATCGCACTCTTGTGCTCGATCGCACTGAAGGGTGCGATCGATCGCAAGTGTGGCATATAAGTATAATTAAAAACTTACCTTAGCAAAAAGAATGACTAATTGAAACAACACAACCTTACTAGTTGTTAGTGGCTTCAGTACCACTAACCTTACCAGAGGTGCTTGAGCTTAATAGATGATCAAATTTTTACTTTGCTCAAGCACTCTTTTGCGACCGTGCTAGTTGTTTGGAGGGAAGCACCTAGAGTCCACCTCTTGGAGCTCTAGTGCTTGTGTTTCAGCTATATACTGTACTGATTCAAGTGCTGTTGATAGTGTCTTCATCTCCCATCTTGACATCTGGTCAACATAATAAGGAAAAGTAGTATGAGCAAGTGCAGGAGGTTTAATTTGTAGAGCACACTTACTTGAAGGTTTTGGTGTGTCCTTGAAAAGGTGCACATCTTTAATCACATTATCCTCCTCCGGCCTAATGTCTACTCTTGTGTTTTCATGGTAGGGGAGAGTCTCTAATGTAGTGGTGCGATGGACCTGAGAAGCTTTCTCAACAACACTTTGCATGAAATTCATATTAGAATTTTCATCATCATTACTGGTCGATTTTAATGTATTAAACATTTGAAATTGTATTTCCTCATCATTTACTCTCATTGTGATAATACCCTGTTTTACACTAATATTAGTGTCAGCAGTTATCATAAAGGGGCGTCCTAGGATGATGGGGAGAGGTAATGGCAAAGTACATTCTTCAATATCTAATACTATAAAATCAGCAGGTATAATGAATTTTCCTACTCTTACCAACACGTCCTCAAGGATACCTCTTTGTCGTTTGATGCTTCGGTCAGCTAGTTGCAAAGTGACGGAGGTTGGTTGAAGCTCCCCCAAACCTAGTGTCTCGTATACACTATATGGTAGCAGGTTGACACTCGCTCCTAGATCCAATAGTGCATGTTCGAACAGCTGGTCACCTAGCCTGCAAGGAATAGTAAAACTACCCGGATCTTTTAGTTTAGGTGGTAATTTTCTTAAAAGCACAGCACTTACCTCTTCAGTTAAGGCTACCATCTCATGCTCCTAGAACTTCCTTTTGTTAGTGCAATATTCTTTTAAAAATTTAGTATATGCAGGGATTTGTTTAATGGCATCTAACAAAGGAATATTAATCTCTACTTTCCGCAAGGTTTCAAAAATATCAATTAGTTTATTGACTTTCTTCTGTTTTACTAACCTTTACCGGAAGGGTGGAGCATTCACCTTCTCCATCTCACTTACCCTTGATGCTAATGGTGTCTCTTTGGACGGTGCTGTAAGCTCATCGGACCCTATCACCTTGCCATTTCTCAGGGATATCACAGCGTTTAGTTGTTGATGCCCACCAGGGTTGGGTAGTGTTTGAGCTGGGAGCTCTCCTTGCTTTCTGCTACTGAGCTCTTTAGCTAATTGTCCCATTTGTACCTCTAGTCTTTGAATTGCTTGCTCATGTGCCGCATTGGTTTGTTTTTGCTGAGTCATGAACTGTTTTTGTGACGTCACCAGTTGTCTTACTAGACTTTCGAGGTCGTTTCTTTTTGGTTCAGAATTAGCATGGACAGTGGGCTGCTGATTTCGTTGCTGTCCTTGGTTGTTTTGATTGTTGCTCCATGAGAAATTTGGGTGATTCCGCCATCCAGGATTGTAGGTGTTTGCATATGGGTTATTCTTTGGCGGATAGTTGTTGGGTCCCATATAATTTGCTTGCTCCGGATCTGCAGATAACGGACAAGCATTAGTATTGTGATCATATTGAGAGCATATCACACATACCTGTAGTGGTGTAGCTGAGGTAGTTTGAGCAGCCATGGCTTTCACTAATAAATCTAGTTTTCTTTCCATTGCAGCCGTTTGAGGGGAAGATCCTCCATTCGTATTTACCTCATACACACCTTTACCTTTGGTCATATGTCTACCTCGAGAGGAGAATTGCTGAGTGTGTTCGCTGAGGGTTTCAAACAGTTCCATTGCCTCTTCGCTGCTTTTCTCCATAAGGACTCCTCCACAACCTGAATCAACAATACATTTATTAGTATCATTTAAACCTTCGTAGAATGCCTGTACCAGTTCATCTTGAGGTAGGTTGTGATGTGGGCATTTGAGTAGCAATTCATTTAAGTGTCCCCATGCTTCGAAGAAAAGGTCCCCATCCTTTTGTTGGAAGGATTGGATTTCCTTCCTCATTTGTCTTGTCTTTTGGGCTGGGAAGAATTTCCTCAAGAATTTGCTTGCTAACTCCTCCCAAGTGTGGATGGAAACTGCAGGCAAGGAATTATACCAAAGTTTAGCATTATCTTTCAAGGAAAAAGGGAATAGAATTAACCTTATTCCTTCTTAGTCTAGTCCTTGTATGTGCTGGAACTTGCAAAGATCAAAAAATTCTCGGAGATGTAAGTGTGGATCTTCATTAGGAGTTCCCCTAAAATGCATCAAATCATTCAAGATTTGCGGAGATATATAATAATTTCCCGCTGCTTCAGGTTGATATGTGATGCATGATGGTTGATCGATGTTCCGAGGGATGAAGGATTGCTTCATTGGAACTCGTGCAGGTGGTTGCTGGTTTTCGAGCTGTTCCGTCATTTGTGTTTCGTTCTCGATTTCTCCTTTGTTCTCCTCAAAGTTGTCCCTAAGCCTTTGTCGGATGGTCCGTTCAAGCTCGGGATCGAAGGAAAAGAATTCCGGATGTCAAGATCGAAGTCCGTGCATAAAGCAGAAAAACCAGTTTTAGTGCAGCAGTGTAACTCTGCTGCTCGGGTACTCTCTGCCCTAAATGCGCTCGATCGCACAGGAGCTTGCGATCGATCGCAAATTCCACAGAAAGTGCAAGTAGGGTTTCATGAAGTACATGAAAGATAAAACAATTTTGATTAAGTTTTGATAAAAGATGGTAAAAATAATGAAAGTAATCCTAAAATGAACTTTTAGCGCAATCCCCGGCAACGGCGCCAAAAACTTGTTGTGCGAAGATATACCTAAATAAATAGGTGAATAATCGTACTTTGTTTTACTTGCAAGTGCACAAAGTCAATAGTGTAGCATAGTGTGCGAATGCAAGATCATCTCCACAGGGATTGGTAAAGTTCGATTTAGAATTATATTTGCAATGTAAAAAGATAGAAATAATAAACTGAAGGGTGATTCGACAATAATAAAGACATAGGGCTTTGATATCCACCACTAGTCATACATTCCTGATTTTGTATAAGGTATCAGTGCTCTAGCCTTATTATGTGTACCTACTGGTTGCCAACCTAAGGGTATGGTATCTACTCCTTAAGCTATTGATTTCCCTAAGAAACGAGTTAGGCATGGTATCTACTCTAACTCTTTTCTTCCTTAAGGGATTCAGCATGGTATCTGCTTGAGTTGTTCCTTAAGAAAACATAGGTACTGTGGAAATCGACAACCACATGAGACCTAGGGCATGGTATCTACTCTCGGTTTCCCATGTTGATTAACCCGGGTATCCGGATAAGATGGTCCCTTGTTACTGATGTTAGACCCAGGACTCGGTCATCCAAATTGATCTAACTAACCCATCCATACCACATGCATACGTTGGCCTTACACATACATATGAGGAATTTAAATAAGCATAGGCGTTAATCAGGTTAAGTAACATAATAAGCTATGCAAAGATTTAATCAATAAATAAAAATATGGGAATGCATAACTAGGGCTTCAATCGAGCCCTATAAGAGAGTTAGTTACACATACTAACTGAAGTAAACATAATTAAACAAAACATAAGGGAGAAGAATAAACCCGAGAGAAGAGGCGTCAATTCTCTCCCAAGCTCTCCACTCCAAGTAAAAGAAAAGAGAAAAGTGTTTTCTATCTAAGGTGTGTTTTTGTGTGTGAGCTACAAGTGTATTTATAGGTCTTTGAGAAGTCCTAATAGACCCATGAGTCCTAAACTTTCCTAAAATGACAATCCTAAACCTTCCTAAAATGAAAATCTTGTACTTTCCAAAATAAGGTTCTGCAGTTTACTATTCACGCCCGTATATGTGCGCTCGATCGCATGTGTCCTTGCGCTCGATCGCAGTGTGCGCTCGATCCTACAAGTGTGCGCACGATCGTGTGTGCGCTCGATCGCATTGCATGTGAGCTCGATCGCACTTTGTCCAGAAAGTGCTCCAGGGCTTCTAGATTTCTTCCTTAAAGTGCCAAAACTGCTTCTTTTTCTCCAAGACCCTATAAAAACATGTAAAACACACAAATGGAGTAAAAGATACCAAATTAACGTAATAAAGGATCTAATAAGTGTAAATAAGGGGGCTTAAATATGTATATTTAAGCGTCTATCAATATTCCGATGAGACTGAGTTATCCATAAGCTAGATTGTCACAGTAGTATTAGAACTTTGGTTTGAATTTACCATTATGTCTTTTGTTAGGTGTAGCCATTTGATTAGTTAATCAATCTTGTCTATGAAATTATTCTTTTTCCCTTAAAGGGTGCCACTTGTCATTATGTCATTGGATGGAGAATTTTTCCCTACAACATATGTTGCCCACTTCCTTGAGCGCAGTTATATGGTCGAGGAAGTAGGTTGTTCGGAGTATGACACTTTTTTCTAAGTCATGTAGCTTAGATCAGGCCTGAGATAGTTTGGGTAGAGATCGTTTCTTTATTTTAATGTTTTTATTTTATTTATTATTCTCTTTGAATTAGAAATATTTAAATATCTTTTCTTGGTAGTGAGTACTTAATTTTTAGAGGATAGAATAGTTTGCACCATGGTGGTTTTAATGAAATTAATGTTAAATTTAGAGGGGGTTTGGTAGCAAGGTAATAAAATTGCAAGGGAAGGTTATAGAGGTCTTTTCTACTCCTAGTATAAATGAGAGAGAGAGAGAGACCAAAATCACAGCACGTTCAGTCCCTCCCTCTCATTCTATCACTTTTTTTAGCAAAGTTCTTTAATTTCTTCATTTCTCTTGAAGTTGCATGATTAAAGATTTGAGAAGAAAAAGTTCAAGTAAGGATTTCTTGGTTCATTTTTCTTGTTCTTACAAGTTAATTATGTAGAATCCAATATCAAAATTCTTTAATTTAAGTTTTTGGTTGAAGATTTGAAGAGAAAAGTTGGTTTTATTTTAAGAATGGGTTTATGCTAGGTTTGATAATGTGAAACCTTTAAACTTGAAATTTTGTTATGGGTTTTGTGAGATTTTTTCTTAAAACCTTAGGGAAACACTTTTATGTCGAAGGATTTGGGAAACTCTGGGTGAATTAAGATCATTGTTTGAATGAAAAAGTGGATTTTCTCGGTAAATTTTGTTAGAAAACGAGTGACCATTCCATTGGTGGGTTCCTCCAGTCGATTGGAGGGCTGCACAGGATAACCAGTCGACTTGTATAAGTGCACATTTGACTGGGAAAATAGGCAGAAAGTATTTGGACGTATTTTAGTCAACTGAAAGTTCTATACAGTTGACTGAAAAAGCAATACAGTTTATTGATAGTTCTATACAGTCAACTGAAAGAGCAATACAGACGATTGATAGTTCTATAAAATCGACTGGGTCAGCTTACTTTCAAACATAATCAAAGTTTTCTTACTTTTTAAGGTTTTAACTTCTTTTAAACTATTCCAAACGAATTATGAGATAGAAATAGAATTAAATTGCCTTAAAAACATTCTTTTTTCTTTTTGTTCTTAATTTTTAAGAACACTTAAACTGAAAGAGAGTAAATACTTTGATTAAGGACATAGTTTTTCATTCTTTACTTTCTTTCTTGACTTGAATAAGTGTTATGGTTGTGTAAGCCTTGTTTTAATTTATTAAGTAATATCTTCTATAGGTGTGAATGAAAAGCAGAGTAAGGGCAAGGAAGTAATTCGTGAATAGAACTCGATTCTGAAGGTGAGTTTCACCTTACTTCTGGAAAATGTCGAAATTGATAATGAAAAATATAAAGATTAATGTTTATGAGAAGTATAAATTATACATACATATATATATATATATATATATATATATATATATATATAAATGCCTTTGTATATAATGAAGATTCTTGTATTTGAATATTATGTTGAAAATGGATTGGTGATTGTATTATGCTTGTATTTCTTATATCATGCATTGTTTTGATGGTATGTTAATAAGGGGGGCATTATGAGATTTGTGGTAGGTCCCTTACTATAAGGGGTGTAAGGGTACCGAAGAAAATTTGGTGTAGGACCCCGCCCAGATAAGGGTGTAGGGGATCCGAATTTATTTCATTGATATATGATTATGATAATTGACGTGCCGGTACATGGGGAGACATCCCAGTTGTATTGATTGTGAGATGAACTGAATTATGCATCATATCATATCACATTGCATTGTATATTATGTGAAAGTTGAATTGACTGGCCCATAAAAGGTGTGTGAATTGATTGGCCGATGAAGGGCCTGTGAATTTGATTAACCCATTAAGGGTGTTTGATTTAATTTTCTATTAAGATGTTATTAATACCTTTATTATTGAAATAATAACTCATGATATAAAATTAATTGGAAGCCATTACCTTGAGTAATGTAAATACTCACCGAGCTTTATAGCTCACCCCTCCTTTTAAACTTTTCAGGAAGTTTTTAAGAAGATCTTGGATATTAAGTAGCAAATTGTGAAGAAACGAAGTCTTTTAGGTTGGTTCACGTGCTAGGTATCCGTGTCAAATTCTTTTGTAATAGTAATATTTACTTTTAGTTTGTAAATGTCTAATAGTAACCCTTGAGGGTTGTGTTCCTTGAGACACCTTTTGTAAATCTTTAAGTGTTATGCTTATAATTATTGGCACAACTATGTAAATGTTTGTATAAATCATGATATTTTTCAGGTTATACTATTGTTATATATATAATTGTCCAGGTTCTCAATTATGCAAGTATGGCCCACTTGGGATGGGTCTTTACAAGAAATAATGGCTCTATTTTTTCAAACAAACTGAGGGATAGGTTGGGGCTATTCTCTCAAGTGATTTGAGTTCAAGGAGGAGAAAAGCTCAGTGCTACCTCCTCGGAAGAAAGTCTATGGTTCGATGAGGATCAATAGATCGATGCTACCTCCTCAGAAGAGAGAGTAAGGTTTGAAAAGGGTCAATAGCTCGACACTACCTCTTTAGAAAAGATAAATGGTCAAGTTTGGGCTTTTTAATCATTTGGTGGAGTTTTAAGATAGCGTGAGGTAATCTTCTCGGAGCTAAGAGAGTTCAATAGGTCCAAGGTGCATGGACTCAGAGGGAGGAGTGCGTAAGTCCGAGGAGCATGGATTTGGAGTAAACTCCTCAGAGTTAGAAGATGATTCCGAGGAGAATAACTTAGAGTGAACTCGTCGGAGCTAAGAGACAAGAATGAGGAGAATAACTTGGAGAGAACTCCTAGGAGCTAAGAGACGAGCTCGAGGTGAATAACTTGGAGTGAACTCCTCAGACCTAGGAGGCGAGTCCGAGAAGAATAACTTGGATTGAACTCCTCGAAGCTAGGAAACGAGTTCGAGGAGAATAACTTGGAGTAGGGATGGTAATTCGTGAGTTTTGGCGGTTAACATACTCGTGCCAAACCCGTTTAACCGATTTTGGGTAGTTTTAAACAGGTTTTAAAAGGTTTCGGTTAGTTTTTCATGAAATTTTGCAATTTCAGGTAGTTTTCGAGTAATACCATTCGGTTACCCTTTAAACCCGATTATATATTATATTTTAAAAAATATACATCTTGTAAAGCAACAACAAACTTTCCAAGTTTCGAACCCATGACCTCTTATTAAAATTTTTTAAATCATACCATTGATCCGGCTTAATATTTTGTTAAATCTTTAGAAAAAAAAATATTTTTATTATTACAATTAATTCTCCTAATAATAAAAAAGACAAACCTATCCTTAACCCTAAATAACCCTAATAACACAATATAAAACTTATAATAAATCTGATAAAGTTCTCTATCTCTCTCCCTCACTATTGTCGGCTACCCCTTTGTTTTTTTCTCTTTTTCTTCTCTTTTCTTTATCCTTTTTTCTTTTTCTTCCTTTTTTTCTTTTTCTTTCTCCTTTCTTGTCCCTCACCACATGCCTCTTTCCCCTCCAGTGCGTGCGCAGCACCACCATCTTCCTATTTCTTCCTCCTCTCTTCTTCTTCTCGTCTCGTTTTTTCAAATCTTTTTTCCATATCATCGTTTTCCCTCTTCTTCTTTGTCTTTTTTCAGATCTTATTTTTCCTCTTTTTTGTTTTTTTTCTAGATTTTCTTCGATTTTTTTTTTCTAGATTTTCTTCAATTTTTTTTCCAAATCTTCATTTTTCTCTTTTTTATGTATTTTTCCAGATATATTTTTTTTATTCTTCTTCAAAACCAACACAAATTTTAGGAGATTTGCAAAGTCATGAGGTCCGAATCTCCAACTTCAGAAGTTAAAAGACACATATATAGATCAAATGAATTTAATTTAGTTTGTTGGATTTCATTATATTTGGGTTGCTAGATGATTTTGTTAGCATTTTAGGAAGCAAAATTGGTGTTTTTTTTTATATTTAAACTTGTGTTAAAAGGTGATGATTCGGTTTTTTTTTTTTTTTTTTTTTTTTTTTTTGTAGGTAACCATATCCGATAACCTGTAAATAAATAGTTTAGGTTATTTAACAGGTAGTTAAACAGTTAGAGGTTACGAGTTTGGGTTTTAAAAGTAAATCTAAACAGATAGTTAAACGACTTCGGTTAGTGGGTTAGCTAAAAGGTTTCGGTTATGGTTATATCAAATTTTGTGGGTCACCTACCCGTTGCCATCCCTAACTTGGAGCGAACTCCTTGGATCTAGAAGACGAGTTCGAGGAGAATAACTTGGAGTGAATTCCTTAGATCTAGGAGAGTTCAGGTCCGAGGAGGACGGACTTGTCTATTGGGGTGCACATATTCAAGTTTGTTTAATTTAAGTGTAGCTATGGGCATTTGGCCTATCTGGTGGCCCATAGGATCAAGACTTTTAACTTTAGGCCCATTGGCTACGCTAAGGCCTGTGGCCCATAAGCTAGGCCAAAGATTATGGCTCTATAGCCCATCGGTTAGGCCAAATCTAATGATTTTCAGGCTCGTCTAAAGGTTTCTAGAATTAAAGGGGGTATATTGAACCGTCTCCTTTCTTCGATTATCTGAAGCGACATGATCTGAGCCCTTCATTTAGATCAATATGATATGTTCAAAGTTTTTTTTTATATGGATAAGGGATCTCACGCAGTCCCCACTTCACTTGACACTATTTTTATCCAAAAGATCTTTCAGAGCCTTTGGAGTTTTTTTTTGGTGGAGAGAGCTTGGAGTTTTTGCGAGTGGAAACCCTCAGAGCTTTTTGAAGCATAAGCACTCAAAATGTTTATAACAAAAATGTTCGGAGTTCATTTTGTTCTTTCTTCCTCGGACTTTGTTTTCTTCACTCTATGTGATTTTTCATTCTAGGAGAGTTTTCCATTCCTCCAATGTCTTTTAATAGTGATGATGCTCATAGTCCCATGAAGGTCGAGGTGAGTAGCACCTCGACCGAATCTTGTGCGATGGTAGTGTTTAAGGAAGAGATTGTTACTCCTTCCTCGGAGGGTAATAATGCTTTAGTTGAGTTCCAAGATAAAATAGGGGTAGAGTCTAGTGGCATAAACTTTAGTGCATATTCAGAGCCAAATGAATTGGGAGAGGAATATAGGATTAGGTATAGGATCTTAGCAGAGTAAACACTTAGAAATGTTGGGATAGGAGAGAGGGCTTGTGATGACCTTAGGAGGACGACACTTTTGAACTTTATGTATATATGCACTCCCTGAAGGCAGGCCTTATATTCCCCCTCCATCATTTCTTCTGCTTCATCCTAAACTACTATGGCATAGTCTTTTCCCAATTAGTTCCCAACTCCATTCGTCTGCTAGTTGCCTTCATCTATGCTTATATCAAGGTGCAAAGGCTGATGAATATAAATGTCTTTAAAACTATCTTCCAAGTCAGTTGTCAGTTAAACTACGGTTAGGTCGTGATTAGCCAAAGGGAAAGAAGAGAGTATTGGAGAAAAAGCCCACTTCCATAAAAAAAAAATGGAAGAATAAGTTTTTCTTTATTCAAAGTGATAGGAGTTTCGAGGTCCTAAAGAAGTAGGACTTAGATTTGTTAAGAAGACATAAGAAGTCGTCTCTTTGTAAGGCTGAGGAAAATACGGTGAAGAACATGGTGGATGGGGCTATATATGTTATTTTAGGGAGCAACTTGGAGTTAGCTAGGCTTAGTCTCTTCCCAAAGAGTCCACAGGGGGGTGTAGACTTGAAGCTCTTTTTTTTTTCTTTTTTATCAAAATTTTTTTAGTTTAACATTTCCCTTAACTTCGTGCAAATATGGAATCTAACTTGGCTAAGGTTCGAAAAGAGGCAAATAAAGCGAAGAGGAAGAGGCTCTCGAAAGACACATCTGAGGGTTAGTCTTCAAAGAAGAAGGGACCATCTATCCCAAATCAGTCTTAAGACCTTCATTTTCCTCTCTCTTCGAAGCTTTGGGTCAAAGGTCCTACTCTACCCTCTTGGCTTGTTGTTGTCTAGGCTTTGGTCTCCATCTCACTAGCTCATGGATTCAGATTTCTTTAGGGAAAATTGGTACGTCAAGACTACTGCCTTGGTCTTCGAAAATAGTCGAATTGGTCGAGACATGGTTGCTCTGACTATGGAGCATGCAGAGTCCTTTGCCAGCATAGTAGATGAGTTAGCCTCTAGGGTAATTTTTTCATTTTTTCCTTTTCAACGTAGCTTGTCTGAGGTTGAGGAGTATTAACTTATGTATTTTTTACTTTTTCTTAGGTAAGTGTCGTGACGGGCATGATGTCCCGTCACTTCTTCAAACTTAACAAGAAGCTTGAGGACCATCGCGCTCTTATTTAAAAGTAGCAAGAATGCTTCATTTGAGGGACGATGAGATTGGGGAGCTAAATGCCAAGCTGGCTGGACTAGAAGAGGCTAACTCAGTTTTGAAAGCTGAAAAGGAGGACGCTCGGGCTAAGGTTATAAGGTTAGCACCGGAGAAGGAAGTTACTGAGAAAGAGAATGTGAAGGTTTAAAAGAGCTTTATGGATTTTAATAATGCCATTGACATGGCCACCTAGGAGTTTTATCTGAATGGCTTCTAGAAAACCAAAAGCAAGGCAGTTGCGGCCTTCCCACGACAAAACTTCTCGACAGTCAAGCTGTCCGAGGATGAGACCACAGCCGTAGTTGGAGGTGGCCAAGTTGTCGAAGACAGGGAGGAGGTCGAAACTAAGGTGCGTGATACCGAGGTGGTGGAGGCTGAACCATAGTCACTTGGGCTTTTCTTTGTTTTTATTATATGTTAGGTCGTTAGTGCCTCTTTTTGGTTATTTTTGTAAAACATTTCTAAGTTAATGAAGTTGGGTGTAAACCCTTTTGCGTTCATTTTCTTGCAATTTTTCTCGTTTACTTGTGTTGATTTTCAATACAAGATGAGTCCGAGGAGGAAGAGCTTAGGTCCTCCTCTTCGATCTTTAACTTAATGGAGGGAGCTCAGGGCCCCTAGTCTTGAATGAGGAGGGATCAGAGGGGAAAGGAAACGGGGCCTTCTCCTCAATATTTAACTTAATAGATAGAGCTTAAGGCCCTTCACTTATTCTCTAATAAGGAAGGATCCGATGAGGAAGAGCTCGAGGCCTTCTCCTTGGTCTTCACCGAAGTAGAAGAAGCTCGGGGCCCTTCACTTAACAAAGTAAATGTTTACAAATGTGTGAATAAAATTGATCTCTTCTTGATAATGTCCAAGACTTACATAGGCAAAATTAGAAAAAAAAATAGGTTAATTTTTACTGATAAAACTTACGAAGATTTTCGGCATTCAAAGTTCGAGGTATTGGATTTCCATTAAGGTCTTCAAGCCTCAAAGGTTCCAGTTCGCCAAACTTGTTTTATATGGTAAGGTCTTTCCTAGTTTGGGAGGAGTTTTCCTGTTTCTAGGTGATGGGATACTTCATTTATTCTGAGTACCAAATCGTGTAACATGAACATTCTTCCTTTGACTTGAGAGTTATAATACCTCGATATCCTCTTATGGTAAGCAATAAGTTTGATCTGGGCTAGATCTCTTACCTAATCAATTAATTTGGCATTCATTCTAAGGGATTTTTCATTGGAGACCTCATCAAAGTGTTGTACTTGAAGTGAAGGAACCCTTATTTCAAGTGGAATGACGGCCTCTGACTCTTAGGCCAAGAAGAAAAATGTATCCCCAATAGCAGTTCGTTTAGTTTTCTGGTAGGCCTAGGGGATGTTTGGCAAGTGCCTAACCCACTATCTATCTGCGTCCTTTAGCCTTTTCTTGATGCCTTGTAAGAGAGTTCTGTTAGTTACCTGGGGATAGCCTACCGAGGATAATCGATGCTCAATCTGGAGATCTTGGCAAAAGGAATTGAATCGTGAGCTATCGAATTGCTTTTAATTATCAGTGACAATCATCTGAGGTATCACAAATCGACACACAATGGACTTCCATAGAAACTTTTGGGTCTAGTAGTCAAAGATTTTGGCAAGACGCTCGGCCTTTGTCCACTTGGTGAAGTAATTGATGGCCACTATTAGATGTTTCTTCTGTCCTAGGGCTTCTTGGAAGGACTCAAGGATGTCCATTCCCCACATGGTGAAGGAAAGTGGGGTAGTAATTGATGTTAGTGGATTGGCAGGTCGACGGGACAGGGAGACGTATTGTAGGCATGTTTTACATTTTTTGACAATGTTGATAGTGTCTTGTAACATCTTCGGCCAGTAATAGCCGTGTCTGAGCACTTTGTAGGCTAGTGTTGGGCCTCCAAGATGGTTATCGCATAGGCCTTTATGGACTTCTTGGAGAGCGTAATTTGCATCGATCGGACCAAGGCATTTCAAATAAGGTGTTGTAAGGCTCTTCTTTTACAAATGCCATTAAATGATCATGTACCGTGAAGTGCGAAAAATGGTCTTCTTAGCTTCATTCTTTTGATCGAGATGTATTCCATCTCTCAAGTATTAGAGGATCGGATCTATCCAAGCTTTTTCCTCAGTAACTGTCATGGCCAAGATTTCATCGATGATAGGGGGAACAAGAGTTTCGAGGTAAATTATTTGCATTAGATCAGAGTGCCTAGAAAAGGCAAGTCGTTATAATACATCCGTTTTTGAATTTTGTGCTCGGGCACTTGTGTTAGTTGCGCTAAGCTCGCGAGCTTTTTCGAGATATCTGATCATTTTTACTCCTTTCATTGCATACTCGTCGGTCATCTAATTAACCACCAGTTGTGAATCATTGAATACCTACAAGGCGTAGGCAGCCAATGTCTTTGCAAGTTTCATCCCTACGAGTAATACTTCATACTCAGCCTCATTATTAGAGGCTTTGAACTTGAACCAGATGTCATATTCGATTGTAAAGCCTTCGGGGCTGCTGAGAATAAGCTCAACTCCACTACCGGTACTGTTGGAAGGTGTTTGTTTATCTCCCTAGGATTCTTGCCTCTCGGCGGGTACTTCAGGGAATGTGGTCTCCACTATGAAGTCTTCCAAAGCTTGTGCTTTAATTGCTTTCTGTGGTTTGTACCAGATGTTAAACTCTCCAAATTCTATGGACCATTGTACCAATCTCCCTAAGATGTCTAACTTGTGGAGCACTTGCCATACGGGTTGATTGGTTAGTAAGGTGATGGTATGGGCCTGGAAGTACTGCATGAGCTTTCGAGTTGTAATCAGAAGAGCATATGTCATTTTCTCAATAAGGAGATATCTTACTTCGGCATCGTGGAGGACTCAGCTGACATAATAGATAGGCTTTTAAACTCCGATTTCTTCTCGGATCAAGATTGAAGCCACTACGTCCTGACCCGTTGCTATGTAAAGAAAGATTTCTTCTCTGGCGTTGGTCAGGAGTGGTTGTGTGCCCAAATATTCTTTCAGTTCCTCAAAATATTTTTGGTAATCTTCAGTCCAAGTGAAGTCTTTTTCTTTTCTGATAGCTTTAAAGAGAGGTAGGCACCTCTCGACTGATTTTGATATGAAACGGTTGAGTACGGCTATGCGTCCAATCTCTACTTCTTTAATATTACTGAGGGAAGGGTCATGTCTAGGATCGCCTTTATCTTTTTGAAGTTAACTTCTATTCCCCGCTTTATTACCATGAAGTCGAAGAATTTGCAGGACATGACTCTGAAGGCACATTTTTCGGGGTTTAACTTCATCTAATCGTGTTGGAGTATTCCGAATGCTTCCTCTACTTCAGATTCATAGTCTTCAGCTTTAATGCTTTTGACTAGCATGTTGTCAACATAGACTTCCATGTTTTTTTCAATCTTCTCCTTGAAAGGTTTATTAACCTACCTCTAGTAGGTTGCCCCTGCATCTTTGAGCCCGAAGGGCATAACCTTGTAGCAATACAAACCTCTATCGGTAACGAAAGTGATCTTTGACGGGTCTGGTTCATGCATAAGGATCTAGTTGTATCCTGAATATACGTCCATGACGTTAAGTAATTCATGCCCTAAAATAGTGTCGATTAGCTGGTCTATCCGAGGCAGTAGGAAGCTATCCTTCAAACAGACTTTATTAAGGTCGGTGAAGTCTATGTAGATTCTTCACTTTCTATTTGCCTTTTTCACCATAACCACATTGGTGACCCTTTCAAAGTCGCCTCCCGGATGAAGTGGGCTACGAGGAGTTTGTCTTCTTCTTCTTCTATGGCTTCTTATTGCTCTAGTGTGAAAGATCTCTTCTTATGAAGAATAGGCTTGTGGTTTGGATCCATGTTCAATATATGGATGATGACTTGCAGGACTATCCTTGGCATGTTAAAGGTCGATCATGCGAACACATCTTGATTTCTTTGGAGGAATAAGATTAGTGATTCTCTGATGTCATTGGATAGGGTGAACCCAATTTGGATAGTCTTTAAACTTTTTTCCTTGTTTAGAGGGATAGCTACAAGTTCTTCCACATGTTGGCCCTGTGGAATCTTGAATTCATCTCGCAAATCCTCAATCTCCAGATGTAGGGCTTCGGCCTTTTTATACCCTTTGATGGAATTGAGATAACAGGATCGGAAAGCATGTTGATTTCCTCGGACTTCCCCAACGCCATGCTCTGTGGGGAATTTCATCTTCAAATGGTAAGTCGAGACCACTACCTTTATCTCATTTAGAGTCGGCCTTCTGAGAATAACATTATACAAGGACGGATGCTTAACCACCAGGAATGTAGTCATTATAGTGGTCAGCTATAGGGTCGATCCCACGGTGACAGGAAGGATTATACTGCATTCGATAAACATCGCATTCTTGAAAAGCTGTATAGTGAGGAGGCCACCGACTTGAGCTGATCATCTCTCAGCTTTATCTTCTTGAAGACATCATAGGATATGATATCTGTTGAACTTATGTTATCAACTAAAATCCTCTCAACATTTTAGTTTGCAATAAGAAGTGTAATAACAATAACGTCATCATAAGGGGTTTGCAGCCCTTCTAAATTGTCTTCTATAAAAGAGATCACCTAATTTGTCTTGACCCATTTATAAGGTCCGCTAACGGATGCCACTGATCAAGCGTAGGCTTTCCTTGCTTGCGAGGATTTTCCCCCTGTCGCTGGTCCCCCATAAATTGTCTTGATGGTTCTAGTTATTGTGGGGGTACAGCCTCTGTTACTTTAGGGACGCCCATCATCTCGACCACTTCTCCTTGGACTTGGCCCAAGGCTCCATCTAGGACTTTGCCTAAGGCTTCGGTGATCACTCCGCTTAGGATTCGGTGGCTCTATATTCTATCTAAATAGGCGCCTGGGGCTGCGTATGGGGCAATCTTCATTCCCTCGGAATAGACGAGGCCCTGTATATTCCTTTAGATACCCTCTGTGGATGAGGGACTCGATTTGGTTCTTTAAGGCATGACACTCCTCGGTGTCATGCCCGTAATCTTTATGGAAACGACACCACCCAGTTTGGTCTTTATTTTCCCTAGTCTGTAGGGGCTTCTGAGTCTACCAGGGGATGTCCTGATTCTGGACGTTCATCAATACGTTGGTCCTAGACGCATTGAGTGGGGTATAAATGCCGAATAGACGGGTCGCTTTCGCGTTGCCTTATTGGTGGGGCCTCTTCGGTAAGTTGATTTTTCGTTCGGCGACATCTGTCTTTATCATTTCTCTCCCCTCTTATTTGTAGAGCCCAGTATTTTAATAAGAATATTTTAAATCATGGGGTTGTGTTTTAATGCGTAAATTGTGTACTAGTTCAGATTCGAGTCAAAAATTTAATTCATATTTAGACTTGTGGATCTTGGAAAAATAATTAATTAAAGTGAGACTCAAATAATAATAATAAAAAAAAACATGTTTTTTGGGGAATTTATGAAATTTTAAACTATAGTGGGGTGGTTGTGGAAGAAGTGTTAAGTGAAGGGTTGTCTTTGCATTAAAAGGGGAATTGGCGTATGAACGGGGTGAGAGTGAGAGAGAAGGACTAGCATGTGTTGGATCTTTCTAGAGTGACCGAGAGTGAGGAGAAAAATAAGAGATGAGGAAAAAGAAGAAGAAAAATGAGAGAAAGATAAGGAAAAAGATTGAGGGTTTGGAAAAGCTAAGGTAAAGCTTGTTCTTCTTTCTTTATATTTATCAAGCATGTGTATTAGGCTCAAGACTTGAGTTTTTGAGTTAAGAAAATTGAAGATTTGCTTAAAGAAAGTTTAAAAAAATTGTGTTTATTAAAAGAAAAATAGGGTTTTGTACAAAATATGTTGATTTAAGGATTTTGAGTTAAATTCTTCTCTTGTGTAGTGTTAAAGCTTTAATTTAAAACCATTAAGAACTTTTGTTTGAATGGATTGGAAGTCCTGTAAAAGATAAAAGAAAAATTTTGAAGAAAAAGAGTGTTTTTCGTTAGAAATTTCTGGACTTCAAACCAGACAGTCGACTGTCCCATATGCACAGTTGACTCTGTGGCCTTTCTGGCCAATGGACAATCGATTGTGCAATGCTTCTGGGCAGATCATAGTCGATTGCCCAAATGGAGAGTCGACTGTCCAAGCCCCTGAAACTATTTTTCAGCCTCATTTTTCGAAAATAAATCATTTTTCTTAAAGAATTTCAATCCTAAACTCCTCCAAAAGTATTTTGAGCTTTAATACTTGATAAAGTTTTAAAACTAAGATCTTGGAAAGATTTATTTTGTTTTAAATCATGCTAAAACAAATCTTGTAAAGGTTTTAAATAAAATGGAAAAGGTTTGTAAATTAACCCCTACTTTTTTTGTATGCTAGAATAGACACTATGTTGTGGTTGAGTGTAATTAATAGACACATACACACACACACATACAAACACACTCACACACACACACACACACACACACACACACACACACACATATATATATATATATATATATATATATATATATATATATTCGTTAGGTGTGATTTGAAGGAAAACACCAAGACTAACCCAAGGTTGAGATTTGACTCAGCAAAGGTGAGTTTCACCTTACTTTTAGTAAGTGTTGTAAATTATACAACAAAATAAAAATAAAATTTAAAAGTTTGTAAATAAAAATGAGTATGGAAGACATTAATGTTAATATTATGAGAACTGTTTATATACGTAATGATGTGGAGGTATAAGAAATAAGTATAGTTATGTCATGGTGTATTTGAGGAAAAATGATGATACGACTTAGTAAATGATTAAAGGAGTATAAAGGCATGAATGTTTTAGTAAGAGATGAATGTGATTATGTCTTGAGGTGCTTGAGAAAAAAAATAGTATTGTGTTAGATTTGGCGTAATTATGTTTGAGAAGCAGTGATGTGATTGTTTAATGAATGTTTGATTTCAAATTTTTGCCTCATGAATTGCATTTCATATGATATGTATTACTTATTTAGCGATTTATAAGAGGCACAGTGATGGGTGAGTCCAGTAGGTCCCTTCCCACAAGGGGTGATAGGGAACTGAATATGGTTGGATGTGTAGTACTCCGTCTGCATGGACTGGAATCTGGACTGCATCATCATCTGAAGGCTTGAGATCATCTGAAGTATATTGTCGTATCCAGTCTGACCAGTACTTAAGTCACCAATCGGAGGTGCTCGGGTATCTGTGTCCATATCAGCAGCAGCATCTACAGTAGCCTCCTCATCCTCATCATCATCGCTCTCATCCTCTCGGATCTGTAGGTGCTTCCCGGCCTTCAGATAGAGAAAGCTGTCATGAACCGTGCATCCCATCTTTTTCAGTGATGAGACATTGATGATGTCCGCCAGTCCAATATCCTGAGCCTCAGAGGCAGTCAGAGGCACCCGGAAGTGCTGGAGTATGAGCGTAATGAGCATCCCGTAAGGAAGACACCTGAAGTCGCTCGCTTCGCCATTTATCATGTTGGTGAGTAGAAAAGGATATATATTGAAGTGGTGCCCAGATTTAAGGCACCAAATCAATACCGTATCTATCTTAGATAGATACTTTCGACTCCCGAGTCTTGGGTGGATGGTCAAACTCACTATCAGCTGAAACATCTTCGAGTCGAGGGGCATGTCACTACATATATGAAATATAGTTGGTCTGTATACATAGTTAGGGTCTCTCCTGACTATTTGACAGGCCGCCTCATCGTCGAAGTTGTTTGGCCATCCATCCAGACTCCATTGGATCCCCATTGCAGGGATCCTCAGTAAGCTCATGAGGAGGTCAGTGTTGACCTCAAACTCTACACCACTGACTCTGGTTCTAAATCTCAGAGCCAGAGGACTGGGTTTCACAAAGTTCGCATAGAATAGTGAATCAATCTTGGCTAGAATTTTTCATGCACTTTGACCAGTGGGGTCAAGTGAATCGCCTCAAAGGCTGGCAAGATATCAAAATTGCCATGACGAATAGAGTCGAAGTCGATAACTCGACCCATCATGATCTTCTTATGGCGAATGATTGAGTCATACCTTGCCTTTGCCGTAGGACTGAAAAACAGAGACTCATCAAGCTCTGTTCTGGGCGTCTTGTTTGATGAACCCGCTACACCCTTCCCCTGTGACTCCAACGCCGAGGATTTTGTAGACCTTGGCCTTTTAGGCGTATTTGGTCCACTAGCTGTGAATTTAACATGGATTTTATTGGTCATTTTGAGAAATTTGGAGTTTTTGGGTGAAAGAGATTTTAGTGAAAATAAGAGATTTTAACTGTAGAAAGTTAAAAATCTCGTTATGGATGAGTAGATCGGTGTGTTTAGATGAAGTTTGGATGGTTTTTGGATCAAAAGGATGAATTTTTCTAGAGAGAGAAAGCAAAGGTGCTCGAAAATGGCGTAAAAAATCAGAAAAATGAACAGTTCTTTTTATAGAATCGCGATACCAATCGACTGAGTCGAGTTACCAGTCGATTGGGCCCCTTTGAAAAGATGAACAGTTTTCATACCAGTCGACTGGGTTCATGTACCAGTCGACTAGGTAAACTAGCAGTAAGATACCAGTCGACTGGGAAGTTTGTTCCATTGACTGGATGATAATTGATTTTTAAAAATTGGCTCCAAACTGGGTTTAGAGGTACCAGACGACTAGATAGGATTTACCAGTCGTTTGGAGAAGAAGACAGAGACTTACCAGTCGACTGGATCAAATTTACCAATTGACTGGATTAAAGGGCAGTGACTAACCAGTCGTCTGGTATAGTTTTACCAGTCGATTGGACCCTTAAGAAAATTTCCAGTCTTAATTTATAGTACGAAATTTGTTTATCTATGACATCTTGAGTGAGGGAGATATTTAAACAAGAATTAATACTCTTTCACTATATGTCAAATTATGCATATGATGTATGAAGGAGCAATCAGATATTCAGTTTATCATAATCCAGCAATCCCATTAACATTCTTATCTTACAGAAACTAGCTTCACCTATTGGTTTTGTAAGAATATCAGCTATTTGATCTTCTGAATGTATGAATTCTAGTCTTATGTCACCTTTTTTAGCATGGTCTCTTAAGAAATGATGTCTTATTTCTATGTGCTTTGTTCTAGAGCGCTGAATAGGGTTCTTGGTTAGGTTGATAGCACTAGTATTATCACAAAATATTTGGATGTTTTTGAGGTTCATGCCATAGTCTTCTAGTTGTTGTTTCATCCAAATTACTTGGGCACAACAACTTCCGGCTGCAACGTATTTCGTCTCGGTGGTTGATAGTGCAACGGAATTTTGTTTCTTGGAAAACCAAGAGGTTAACATAGCTCCTAAGAATTGGTATGTACCACTTGTGCTTTTTCTATCTAACCTACATCCAGCAAAATCAGCATCTGAATATCCTACAAGCTCAAAAGATGATTCTCTAGAGTACCATAATCCTATGGTTTGGGTTCCTTGTAGATATCTAAGGATTCTTTTTACTGCAACTACATGTGATTCCTTAGGATTAGACTGAAATCTAGCACACATGCATACACTGAACATTATATCAGGTCTACTTGCAGTTAAATAAAGTAAAGCATCTATTATGCTTCTATAATATTTAGAATCTACAGTTTTACCTCCTTCATCAAGATCAAGTTTAGTAGTTGTGCTCATAGGTGTTCCAAGTGGCTTTGAGCTTTCCATCCCGAACCTCTTTAGTAGGTCCCTAATGTACTTCTGTTGATTGATGAAGATGCCTCCTTTTTAGTTGCTTGATTTGAAGTCCAAAGGAAGTAGGTAAGTTCTCCCATCATGCTCATTTCAAATTCACCTTGCATGCACTTTGCAAACTCTTGACACATAGATTCATTAGTAGCACCAAATATAACATCATCAACATATATTTGAACTATCAAAGTGTCATTTTTGTGAGTTTTTGTGAAGAGTGTTGTATCTATTTTACCTCTAACAAAATTATTGTCAATCAAAAATTTTCGTAGTCTTTCATATCATGCCCTTGGAGCTTGGTTCAACCCATATAGAGCTTTAGAAAGCTTGTAGACATGATTTGGAAGACTAGGATTTTCAAATCCAAGAGGTTGCTCAACATAAACCTCTTCTTCTATAAAGCCATTTAAAAAGGCACTTTTTACATCCATTTGAAATAGCTTGAATTTATTAAAGCATGCAAAGGCTAATAACATTCGAATAGCTTCTAATCTAGCTACGGGAGCATAACTTTCATCAAATTCTATTCCTTCTTCTTGATTATATCCCTTAGCAACTAGTCTAGCCTTGTTTCTAGTTACTATTCCATTTTCATCCATCTTATTTCTATTTACCCATTTAGTTCCAATTATTAAATGATCTTTAGGTCTTGGAACTAGTTTCCAAACACTGTTTCTCTCATATTGATTTATTTCTTCCTGCATTGCAATTATCCAATCATTATCTTTTTCAGCTTCTATAAATGTCTTAAGTTCTACTTGAGACAAATAAGCTACAAAATTGCAAATATTTCTAATTGAAGAGCGAGTTCTTACCCCTTGTGAAGGATCACCAATCACTTGATCAATTGGGTGATAATTTACATACCTCCAATCTTTGGGTAGACTTTCCTCTTGTTGGCTTGAGGATGGTTGGTCCAAATTAGGAGTTCCCATCTCTTCATTTACTTGAGGTGGACTCTCCTTTGGGTCAACAATGGGAGTAGGAGTTTCCATTCTTGGAATAAAATCTGCATCATCTTTAAAGGAAACTTCTCTACTACTAATTGGGTTAGATTCATCAATAGTTACATGTATAGATTCTTCTACCACTAGAGTTCTCTTATTGAAAACTCTATAAGCCTTACTAGATGTTGAATATCTGATAAATGCTTAAATATTCATATTTAAGCCCCCTTATTTACATTTGTTAGGTCATTAATTACGTTAATTTTATCTCTTTTACTCCATTTGTGTGTTTTACATGTTTTTATAGGGTCTTGGAGAAAAAGAAGCAGTTTTGGCACTTAAAGGAAGAAGCCTGGAATCCCTGGAGCAGTCTTTGGACAAACTGCGATCGATCACAATATGCAATGCGATCGAGTGCACATTGCGATCGTGCTCACAGAAGAGGGATCGAGCGTAGCACTGCGATCGAGCGCAAGATGTGTGCGATCGAGAGCACATATACAGGCGTGAACAGTAAACTGCAGAACCCTGTCTTGGAAATAAAGAGATTTTGTCAGTTTAGGAAGTTTAGGGTTTCCTGCACCTCTTAGGACTTCTCAAAGACCTATAAATACACCTGTATAGTACACATAATTCATCACAACTTAGAGAACACTTCTCTTAGCTTTTATTTGGAGTACTAAGCTTGGGAGAGAATTGACGCCTCTTCTCTCGGGTTTATTCTTCTCTTTATGTTTAGTTTATATATGATGTTTTTAGACAGCATGTGTAACTAACTTTCTTATAGGGCTCGATTGAAGCCCTAGTTATGCTTTCTCATATATTTATGCATTTATAAATCTTTGCCAATAGCCTTTATTATGTGCTTAACTTGATTAATTTCTGTGCTTATTTAAGTTCCTCATATGTATGTGTATGGCCAGTGTATGCATGTGGTATGGACCTGTTAGTTAGATCAATTTGGATGACCGAGTCCTGGGTCTAACATTAGTAACAAGGGATATCTTATCCGGATACCCGGGTTAATCAACATGGGAAACCAGGAGTAGATACCATGCCCTAGGTCTCATGTGGTTGTCGATTTCCATAGTACTTATGTTTTCTTAAGGAACAACTCAAGCAGATACCATGCTGAATCCCTTAAGGAAGAAAAGAGTTAGAGTGGATACCATGCCTAACTCGTTGCTTAGGGAAATCAATAACTTAAGGAGTAGATACCATGCCCTTAGGTTGGCAACCAGTAGGTATACATGATAAGACTAGTGCACTGATACCTTATACAATTGGGAAAGTATGACTAGTGGTGGATATCAAAGCCCTATGTCTTTATTATTATCAAATAACACACAACAGTTATTTTATTTCTTTTTACTTAAAGAAACTAATTCTAAAAACCGAACTTTACCAATCTTTGTGGAGATGACCTTGCTTTCGCACACTATACTACACTATTGACCTTGTGCACTTGCAAGTAAAATGAGTGCAATTATCTGCTTAATTATTTAGGTATATAATCGCGCAACAATATCCTAAAAATATTCCTTCATCGGTCTTTGAATCAAATTTACCCAAGTTAGTTTTATTGTTATTTAAGATGAAGTATTTACAACCAAATGCAGGAAAATAGGAGATATTGGGCTTTCTCCCTTTCCATAGTTCATATGGAGTTTTATCAAGCAGAGGCCTTATCAAAATTCTATTTAAGATATAGCAAAAAGTGTTCACGGCTTCAGCCCAAAAGTATTTTGGTAAACTATTTTCACAAAGCATAGTTTTTGAAAATTCTTCTAGAACTCTATTTTTCCTCTCAACAACTCCATTTTGTTAAGGAGTTCTAGGAGCTGAAAAGTTGTTATTAATTCCATTTTCATCACAAAATTTTGAAAAGCTTTGATTTTCAAATTCTATGCATGATCACTTCTTATGCTTTAAATACAAATTCCTTTTTCATTTTGTACCTTTTTGTAAAACTTTTCAAATCCTTTGAAAGCTTCATCCTTGTAAGCAATAAAAATAACAAAGGTATATCTTGAATAGTCATCAACAATAACAAGAGCATATTGATGGCCACCTAGACTAATGGTACTAATTGGGCCAAATAAGTCCATATGCAAAAGTTCCAAAGATCTAGTAGTTTAGACTACATTTTTTGCTTTAAAAGAAATTCTAGTTTGTTTTCCTATTTGACAAGCATCACATACTTTTTCTTTTTCAAAATTGATTTTAGGAAGTCCATTGACTAAATCTTTTCTTGAAACGATTTTTAGCAATTTCATGTTTAAATGACCAAGCTTTCTATGCCATAGCCATGGATTTTCACTAAAAGAAGGAAAACATTTTTCATTTTCAGAATGCAAGGATTTCAAATCAACTATGTAGACATTTTCATATCTATGGCCAATAAATTTAATCTTGTTGCTCTTGATGTCTATAAGTAGACAATGAGAGGTCTCAAATGTGACTTTGTAGCCTTTGTCGCATAGTTGACTAATGCTAAGTAAATTTGGCTTAAGGCCTTGTACTAGCAATACATTATCTAAGGTTGAGAAATCATTACCAACTTTTTCATGCCTGATGATCTTTATTTTTGTATTGTCTCCAATGGTGACATATCCACCATCTCTTAAAGTTAGCTCATTGAATACATTTTTATCATCGGTCATGTGCTTTGAGTATCCACTATCAAAGTACCAACAGTTACCTTTCTCCTTGGTGTGGAGACATATCTACATCACACAAGGATATACGATAGCACTTTTAGGTACCCAAAATTTCTTGGGTCCGTTGGGGTTAGTTCTAGAAAACACGGTTCCTTTTGGGACCCATACTTTCTTAACAGTATATAGTGATCTATGGACATGTTGATGATGCACAATCCTAGGATGGTAGTTATTGAATTTTCTAGGATATCTTAGATGTGCATGTCTATAATCCTTAGGATAGTAGTTCCTAGGATACATGTTTCTACGATGAGGAATATGAAAATGCATGTCATTTCCAGAAAATGTATGATGATGCATTCTTGGATACATGCTAGCATTATTATGTGTATGCAAATTATTTCTAGGATAACCATGATGGTAATTCCTAGGATGAGCATGAGCATAGTGCATATGTTGATTATACATATTGTTCCTAGAATGTGCATGTTGGTTATTTCTAGGATGTGTATAAGCATTTCTAGAGTGTGTATACATATAAGCATGTGTATTTCTAGGATACTTCATTTTTGTATGAACATTTGAATTCCCAGAATTTCTAGCATTTAATGAGGGAGTGCTTTTAATCTTGCTAGGGTTTTTTGAAGTAGAGGCTTCATTCATACATGAGGCTTTCATGAATAAGCTCTCTTTTGATTTTTACTTTCCCAAAAAAGAGTATCCTACACCAGATTTTCCTCCACTTAATCTTTGGGAAGAAAGCACTTCATCAAGCTTTTCTTTTCCAATTATAAGTCTTGATATAGTGCTATTCAATTCTGAAATTTTATTTTTTAAATTCTCATTTTCATCTTTGAGAAAATTTTGAGAAAAATCATATAGTAAAGACGATAATTTTTCTTTTTCTTCTCTAAGACTTATCATCTCTATAGAGAGAGATGATACCTCCTTTTTAAGAATTAAATTTCTAGAATCAAATTTCTTTAATTCATCATGCATTTCATTTTTTACTTCTAGCAGTTCTTCACTACTACTCACAATATTATTCTTAGAAGAAGGAGAAGATGTTACCTCACTTTCATCGTCGATTGCCATCAAACAAAGGTTGGCAATTTCCTCGTATCCGACTTCTTTGTCCGATGACTCATCTTCTTCTTCGTCATCGCTCCAGGTAGTTGCTATCATGGCTTTCTTTTTGAAGCTCTTCTATGGTTTGTTTGAAGCCGTACAATCAGCCCTAATGTGACCGGGCTTCTTGTAGCCATAACACATAAGCGGTTCCCTTTTTGAAGTGGGATCCTTTGTGTAAGGTTTCTTGCTTTTCTTCAAGAACCTGTGAAATTGTTTGGTGATTAAAGCCATTTCATCATCTTCCTCGCTGCTCTCTGCTTCTTTTTCCATTTCCATTTCTTTGCTACTCGTAGAAGCTTTGAGAGCAATTTTCTTTTTCTTCTTCTCATCATTATTGACGATGGGAGACATTTCTTCCATCTTGTATGTCAACAATGACCCAAGCAGTGTCTCAACATCCAGTTTGTCAAGATCTTTGGCCTCCTGTATGGCTGTCTTATATAGTTTTCATAAGGGTGGCAGAGATCTCAAGATTTTTTTGGTTAGTTCAAACTCCTCAATATTCCTACCAAGCAGTTTTAAACCATTTATAATAGTGGTGAACCGTGAGTGCATTTCAGAAATAGTTTCGTCAGGAGACATTTTAAAGGTTTCATACTCAGAAACTAGGATATAAATTTTTGACTTTTTTACCTCACTAGTTCCTTCATATGTGACTTGTAATTTGTTCCATATCTCTTTAGTCGAAACACATATAGATATTTTATTATATTCAGAAATATCCAATGCACAATGTAACATACTTGTTGCTTTGCTATTGAGAGACATCATTCTACAATCCCCATCAGTGTACTTAGTTTTGAGTTTAGGCATTGTATGATGGGTCTCTCCAATAGTTATTTCTTTTGAAGGAATTCTAGGTCCTTCTTCAATGACTCTCCACAGATTTTAATCTTGTCAATCGATAAAGATTTTAATTCTATTTTTCCAATAGTTATAATTGGAGCCATTGAACAAAGGTGGTCTAGTATAAGAGTGTCCCTCAGAGTAGCTATTTGCTGCTATTGGATCAACTCAAGGATTTTAAGCCTAAATATGAGAACAAAGCTCTGATACCAATTGTAGATCGAGGTTTCAACCCAAGAGGGGGGTGAATTGGGTTTTTAAAACTTTTTTGCGGAATTAATACAAGTTTATAAAAACGAATAAGCAGCAAACAATTAAGATAAGTAATGTGCTGTAAATAAAGAGTTTAAAGAGAAGAGGATGGAAACTCAGATTATAGTGGTTCAGCAATATCGGATTTGTTCCGACCCTATGTCCACTCTCTTCAAGGAACTCCTTAAAGTAATACACTAAGTAACTTAGTCGTACGACTTTCCCGGTGTTGTACAAATCTTACAATCCCTTCCTCTTGGAAGCTATCCCCTTCCTCTCAGAAGTAATCCCCTTCCTTTCGGAAGTAATCCCTTTACAAAAGATGTTGTAAAGTAAATGGTAGAGAAATAGCTAATGGAAGCTTATACAACTGAATAATGTCTCTCTTTCAAAGTAAAGCTTGAAGAATGGCTCAACAAGAATATTTCAAAGCTTTTTGTGTTTCAAAGAGTACAACAACTTGATTGTGCAATATCAACTCTTTTTGAATGTGTGCAACCTTCTATTGAAAGCTCAATAGAATGGGTTTATATAGCCATCAAATAATATGGGCCGTTTTAACTTTAATTTGAAAAAGATTTGCTTTTAAAACGTTCAGATTTGGTGTCCAACGGTCATATTTTTGAACTACTAGTCGACTGGGTCGTGATACCAGTCGACTGGGTTCACTTGAAAAAATCTCGTTTTCAGATCTTCTGGGTTACCAGTCCACTAGTATTTCTCATCCAGTTGACTGGGGACTTACTGTCCATTTACCAGTCGACTGGTATGACTGACTCAATCGACTGGAGACATATTGTCTCATATACCAGTCGACTGGTATATGTACCCAGTCGACTGGGTTATCTTCTAACCCATTTTTTCTGTTTTAATTGAAAATGTTTATTTAAAAACGATCGGTTTAGAAAAATCTTTTGTGTTCGAGCCATTGAACAAGCTATTACAATGTATAAGTGAGACTTACATTGGTTCTAAAACTTTAGACCTATACTAGTTCTTCAGTCTTCACTTGATACTTTGATTCAGTTTGAGTTCTTGCACCTTGATCCTTGGTTGAATGCTTTTGTTGCTTACTATACTTAGTTAGTATAATAACAGTTATGTTTTGTCATCATTAAAATACGGGTGAGGGTTAACAGTTAGTAAATCTAAGTTTTTTTTATTTTAATTTATTTTATAAACATGTGTACAAGTTTGTAGTATTTAAAGAGATTTATTTTACTTTTATTTTCTTTAACATCCCAGAAGTTGATTTATTGTATCGAGAAGTTTTGGATATGTCAAGACTTAAATTTGTATGGGTTTGGATTATTTGAAAATAATTTTGTTTAAGCTGTTTGTTTTATTTGGTTGCATCTTAAGTCAATGTGTTCAGTACTGAAAGGTAATAGAGTCGTTCCAAGTAGGGCCCACTTGGGATAGGTTGTTACATTATCTTTCTCTTGAGAGCTTGATCGTCCTCGAAAATCATGTATTCTTTGATCCGAGAAAGGATATCGTTCATGTCCCTCGGGGGCACCTGGTAAATTTGGAGCTAAAAGACCCCGACCTGAGCCCCTTTTTGAATGCCAAGGTCTGAACTGTAGGATCAAGGTTCGAAATCTCCCATGTGACGGCATTGAACCGCGACATATATTCTTGGAGCTTCTCCCCCTTATGTTGGATGATGCTAGAGAGACTTTTCAAGGTCTTTCGGGGTCCCTTACAACTGAGGAAGTGCACCACAAAGGCATAACTTAACTCCTTAAAAGAACTTATGCTCTTGGGCTTAAGATGCGAGTACCCAGTGCTCGCGGCCTATTCAAAAATCAGAGAAAAGACTCGGCACATCATAGCTCATGGATTCCAATACAGCAATACAGTTGTCTTGTAAAGCTGAAGATGATCCATGGGGCCTGTGGAGCTATCGTAGGCCTTTATGATAAGCATTCGAAAATGATGTGGGAGAGAAGCATCAAGGATATCCTTTGTGAAAGGAGGAGCACGGGAGTTGAGCTTATCCAAGACGTTAGTGCTTCTCCCCTTAAAAGCTTCCTTTATTCTTTTGTCCACCTCTTCGAGATTTTTGTCCAAATCGATGTTGTTTTTAAAGGTTGAGAAACCTCGAGACTTTGATACTGGATTGGGAAAGGACCCCGTGGTGGAATGATTGTAGGTCGGTCGATTGAGAATCAAGTGCCTCGCAGGCTGAGGGCTTTGTTCAGGTGGAGGTGAAAGAGAGTGAACTTGCCCCCCAAGTTTGGCAACTAAAATTGCCACTAGATAAGTGAGCTCTATGAATTACTCTTGGGTAAGTAGTGTTGTTGGGTTTGGTGCGGTGGGTACCTTTGGACTTCCTAGGACATCAAGATCCAATGAATTTGATTGAGAAAATGACTCATGCCTAGTTCGCCCATTGGATGGTTCGCTGGGGTTCTGGTTGGAGGTGACATGCTCCCAAATGGCGAGGAGTTTCAAATAGAGTTGTTGGCTACAGTTGGAGGCCCAGGTGGTAATGGTGGTGGAGCCGACAGTCTTCTTGGCTAGGTGGCATCGTGACAAATGAGTTCTTTTTTCTTTAAAAAATAAGAAGTTCTCACAGATGGCGCCAATCTATTGAGGCCAAAAATCTGCTAAGGATGCCAACGACCAGAATGTGAGACCTGTACACATGAAAATGAGGGAAAACCTAAAATTTGTCGGAAGGGTTGTGCCTCCTAGGAGACTCTCTGATGCCTAAGTTATTATAGGGCTTTTGTGGTAATGGGGAGATTGGAAAGTCTCTAGAGAGAATTATGTGTATAAAAAAAAATTGAGTGTACCTAGAGAGAGCCCTCTTAAATAGTGCTTTGGATCATAATCCAACTAGGAAAGTGATTAAGTATTGTGACAGGATTAAAATTCCCATAGGCTGGGATATTATAATGAAACTGAGTTATTCATTAGATGAAGAATTTTTCCTTACATCAAGACCATTTCTTATCAGCTTAAACTTTTAAGATTATTAATAACTTAGCCATCTTTCATGTGCATTCACTAACACAAACTAAAATCAGGCTCAAAATAATTGGATTTATAAAATAAGTGGTTTTTTAAGGTTGATAAAATTTATTCACCAACAGTGAAAGAAGCCAAAAGCTTAGTTACAACTAGGTACTAACAGAAAGACAGGCTTTAAAGCAAACAAAAAGAACGGCAAAATAATAAAAGGTAACACCAAATCCAGTTCCAATAAAAAAAATATATATACCACAATGTTGACACCTAATGACCTAAGCGATCAATTGGTGGAGTAAAAGTTGAAGCAAAAACGAGAGCGAGAGCACAAAAACGTCATTTTTCAAAATTTTGTATAATGAGAGTGCTTACCAAGTATATAATTTATTATTATTTTATATTTTATGCAAAAATATATTTTACATAAATGTTATTTTTAATAATTATAAAAAGAATTTAAACTTAATTATTGATGTACCAATTTGAATAATCTTTTTAATTTGATTTTTAACTTGATAGCATTTATATAAAATCCAATATAACTTTACTTTCATTTCAATCAAATGTTTCATTTTGTTAAAAAGGAGTAGATTTAGACAGCACTAACTACACTTCTTGTTAAGAGTACTATTTAGCTGACTATATTTCACCAAAATAATTTGGTTAGTTCGGGTCTAAACGCAACCGTTTAGATCAGTCCGAAATTTTACTAGTAATTTTAAAGGTAACATCAAATCCAGTTCCAATAAAAAAAAAATCTATACCACAATGTTGACACCTAATGACCTAAGCGATCAATTCGTGGAGTAAAAGTGGAAGCAAAAACGAGAGCGAGAGCACAAAAACGTCATTTTTCAAAATTTTATATAATGAGAGTGCTTGCAAAGTATATAATTTATTATTATTTTATATTTTATGCAAAAATATGTTTTACATAAATATTATTTTTAATAATTATAAAAAGGAATTTAAATTTAATTATTGATGTACCAATTTGAATAATCTTTTTAATTTGATTTTTAACTTGATAGTATTTATATAAAATCCAATATAACTTTACTTTCATTTCAAACAAATATTTCATTTTGTTAAAAAGGAGTAGATTTAGACAGCACTAACTACACTTCTTGTTAAGAGTACTATTTAGCTAATTATATTTCACCAAAAAAATTTGGTTAGTTCGAGTCTAAACCCAACTGTTTAGATCAGCCCGAAATTTTATTAATAATTTTAAAGAATTTTCATTGATGATATCAATATAAATGTGAGACTCAAAAATTAATATTACCAATAAAACTTTAAAGATTATCAAAACTGATCTAAACCATTAGACTCGAACTAATAAAAAAATCTTCACACTTTACAAGGAAGAATAGGATGGCACAGTGGTGAAGGCATCTTAATTTGAATTGGAGTAGCGGATTCGAGGTTACCGCATGCACGAATTTGGGCACTTAAGTTGGCACCTTCGGATGAAGCACGTTTAATGTTGATAGACAAGGAAAAGAACTTAGGATGGTTTGACACGCACAAGCAGGATCATCCAAACGGTTTGAAAACAGAACTTCTTGATCATGATCGCAAATCGGCAAGCGAGTTATTTTTGGACAATTGGAGCGTTGATCAAACGAAATCTGCGGATTAGGGTCGGACTCGCTCTCAATTAGCCTAATTCGCGACTTTAAGCCAATCCATCACCTTAAATAGGTGGATTTGGGCACTTAGGTTGACACCTTCGTACGAGGCACGTTTAATGTTAGAAGGCCTAGGAAGAAAACTTAGGATGATCTAACACACACAAGCGGGGTCGTCCAAACTGTTTGAAAATAAAACTTCCTTGTCCCGAACGAAGTGTTAGTACAAATCAGCAAGCGAGTCATATTTGAACAATTGGAGCATGGATCAACAGCCACATGTTAAAGAGGTGATGCAGCATGAAAACATTACTGAAGGACACGTGCTGAAGTTATCTATAGTAGTTTAGGGCTATTTTTATGATGTATTTGAATCCGAAGCAAGTAGTTTTTAAAAGTTGTTTGTTCAGTTTATATTTAAATCAAGGAGGGAGCATTCACTCTTGTTGTATCATAGATATTACAATTTGACATTCAGTAAAACACTCAAAAAATTCAACAGCCAGATGAGCATTTTTCTTTTATATCAGGAGTAGTTATGTAACTTAACTTAGGAATAGACTAACGTAGTTCTTTCTGATAACTTAGTCGTTAGAGTGCAGTTGCAAGTACTAATTATTAGAACCATAGTTACCAGGAACTTGGTTCGCGGTACAAGTACTGAAATATGGTACGTTACGCATCTCGTACGTAGTACGTTGGGGATAGACTTAAATGATTTTTATCATGAATAAGTAAACGTATAAAATTAAGAAATTAGATATATTTATAAGTATAATTTAAATAGAAATGTATGCATAATAATAACTTAGAAGATATTAGAGTTTTGACAAAACAGTAAAGTAGAAAACATAAATTTAAAATAAAGTTTGAGTATTCTCTTATTACCTTTTTTTGTGTCTAGAAATCTTGTTTCAATTTTTTAGCTAAAAGTCTTCAGAAAAAATTGGATTACCAATTTTAGGGATCTAATGCGTAAATGCACCACAAATCGGAACTGATGTAGGGGAAAATTCCCTCTCCAATGATTTGATGACGCGTGGACAATTTACTCGCCAATGAAGATTGAACATGTGGATGATTAAAACCTCTAGAACAAATCATGAGGCCACTATGATGGCGACATCTGCGAAGGACACGTGGTAGAACGCATTATGAGGCCGTTATCACCAACAAACCTTTCACTCGCAAGAACCTAGACGATATTATAGGGACTGCATCGTCCCTAAGCAAGCAACGGATTTGATTTTCTAAACGAATCATTAGTATAAAAAGGGGTCCAAGGTACGCGAAATGAAATTCATTCATTACAAACACTATCACTACTTCATTATTGCTCTCATTTTCTTTCTCAAAACCATGCACTAACAAAGGCATCGAAGAGTCCTTGAAGGCACCACCCCCATTCCCTCTAGCAAAGATCACCAAATTCCCTTGTGTAGATCCATCATTTCAGTCCTCCGACCCGATAATAGATTTTTGGCATTAACAGATTAGCATTATCTGTGGAAAACCAATCTTTCGTTATCCAGTAGAAGTGAAGAAATCTTCAAAGAACTCATCTATTGCCATGCCACCCAGAAACACTACCAATAATACTGACAAAGGAATCGCCGGAGCGATTCTACACCTACGCGAACTGGCACTCACAACCAATAGTTTGCCTCGAGGTTCCCCACAACATCTAAACACATGGCTCCTGACCATAACCCGCGTGCCTTTCCGAGAATGCAGCATCCTCACCCAGGATCGATGGAGATGGATCCCCTCGAAGATCTCAGGGGGCACCTCGGTGCATCCAGTCATTCCGATGATCCAAGCGCAGTTTCTAGAGCTCTCCCATCTAGTGATAGATCTCGCCGCAAAAGTTCGAAGAGGGGGCAGACAATCCTCACCTCCGTCTCCCCGCCATGCTTCTAGGCAAACCAGCCATCCTAACAACAGGTGCCCCGTTGACAATCGCTCCATTGCAAAATCTTCACCACCTCACGCCAGTAGATCTAAGCGAGATTCTTCCTCTATAAGTAATTTCAGCCTGGATAAACTAATTGAGGAAATGGAAAAAAATGATCAATGAAGCTCTCAAAGGCCAAAACCATAACGTCCTAGATAAGCTCAGCATCTAGGATCCACCATTCACTCAAGAAGTTCTCTAAGTTTCGCTCCTGCTTAACCTCCAGATGCCATTTATGCCCTATGATGGCTCAACGGACCCCCTAGATCACCTGTAGCTCTACAAGACCACAATGATGCTACATCAGCATTCTAATTCTATCATATGTAGAGCTTTTCCCTTGACACTTGAGAAGGTCGCTAGCACATGGTACTCCTGACTAAAATCAGGAAGCATCAGCACCTTCAAGGAACTTAGTTATGCCATTGTTTCACACTTCCTTAACAGTAAGCGACCCAGGAAGATCTCAGAAAGTATTTTCAACATCATTCAATATCAGGGAAAGAAATTTCGAGTCTACATCTCAAGATTCAATATATTTGCATGGGAAATCTCGGACCTCAACCCCAACGTACAGATGATAGTGTTCAAAAATGGGCTAAGATATGGGATCTTCAACTCTAAACTCATCAGGCAACTATCTAAAGACATGAACAAGATCCTAGCCCGAGCTGAGAAGTACATGCTGGCCGAGGAGATCAAGTTTTCCAAAAGAAAAGAGAAGGGGAAACAGAGAAGAAGAGGAAAGACACCGGTAATCCTCGAGGTGGGGCAACAAAAAAACCCTATCACGAGAACAAATCTAAAGGCACCACCCGTTTTGAAAGTTTCACTCCACTCAACGCATCCAGGACCAATGTCCTAATGTTGGTTCAGGACAGATCAACCTTTAGATGGCCTCCGAAACCACAACACCATAGTGGAGATCAGAGCAAGTGGTTCCGATTCCACAAAAGTCACAAGCACGACACTGAAGAGTGCCATGCTCTGAAACAGAATATTAAGTCCTTTAGCAACCGAGGGTACTTAAAGACCATGGCGGGAAAGAACCCTGATCGATCTAAAAGAAGTCTTAGACATATTTCTAGTCAAAATCGATAGCGTCGAGCTCCCACAAGGAGTTTGAATTTGAACCAAGAAGAACCTGACCAAGAGAGCCAAGAAGTCACAGTCACTAGTGTTATCAAAACAATCTATGGTAGACCAGCCACAAAAGGCAACTATGGGCCAAATAAGAAAGCATACGCCAAATCTGTGGCTTCCATAAGCAAACCTCATAAGCGAAGGAAGACAAACCAGATAATCTCTTTCACGGATGATGATCTAGAAGAGGTGCAGATCCTGCATGATGATGCTGTGGTGGTTTCTTAGTGGATAACGGAAGCTCAGCAGACATCTTATTTTATGATGCTTTTCGAAAAATGCAACTAAAAGATAGCCAGTTGAAACCGATCTCCACCCTACTATACAATTTTTCAAAGGCTCCAGTGTTTGCAGAAGGCAATATAGTTCTCCTGGTCACCGTAATAGTAGCTCCACAAACTACCACCGTACATACTACTTTTTTGGTAGTCAATCAAGCGTCATCCTACAATGTGATTCTCAGCAGGCCCACCCTCAGGACCGTGTCATCCATCTACCACCTAAAAATGAAGTTCCCTACTGAAAATAGAGTGGGTGAAGTCAAAGGGAACCAGCAGGTCTCCAAGTCCTACAAACTGAATTCTATAAGAGGAGGGAAGAGAACTAAAACTTTGCCCCTCGAGATAGAAGACTTTAGAGATGAAGTCAAAACCCTGTGTGGCCAGCCTATTGAAGAACTGACCACTGTTCAACTTGGCGAAGACATATCTAGAACAGTCCAGATTGGCTTTAATCTCTCCAAGAATCTCAAGGAGTCATTCATCTCTCTCCTTCAGAGCAATCAAGACCTGTTTACATGGTAGGCCTCGGATATGCCCGGCGTCAACCCTGATGTCATCGTGCACCGGCTAAACGTGGACCCGAGCCACAAGCCAGTCACTCAGAAGAAAAGATCATTCGCCCCAAACGGCAAGTCGTTATCAAAACCGAAGTCAATAAATTCTTCGTGGCCGACTTCATTCTGTAGACAGACTATCCCGACTAGGTGTCCAATGTAGTGATGGTCAGAAAACCTAACAGCAAGTGACGAATCTGTATTGACTTTACAGATCTGAACAAAACCTATCCAAAAGACAGTTTTCCCTTACCATGGATAGATCAACTGGTTGACATCATCTCAGGGAATGAACTTCTGAGTTTCATAGACACCTATTCTGGCTATAACTAGATCCTTATACATGAGCTTGATTAGGATAAAACAGCCTTCATCACTAATCGAGGGTTTTACTAATACAAAGTTATGTCATTCGGGCTTAAAAAGGTTGAGGAGACCTATCAAAGACTAGTGAACAAGATCTTCCACGAGCAGATCAGAAGAAACATGGAAGTTACATGGATAACATGTTAGTTAAAAGTGTCGAGGCCAAAGACCACAACTCCAATCTGAACGAGGCCTTTGAAATACTTCAGTATCACCAGAAGAAGTTGAACCTTGCAAAATGTGCATTCAAAGTCATTAGAGAAAAGTTCCTACGCTTTATGGTCACCTAAAGAGGAATAGAGGCCAACCCAAAAAAGATCGAGGCCATCATCAACATGACTCCTCATCGGACAGTAAAAAAAGTGCAGAGGTTAACAGGACGTGTAGCATTACTTAGCCGTTTCATGTCAAAATTAGTAGAGAAAGGTCTCCACTTTTTCAGAGCCATCAAGAAGGCAAAAGACTATCTGGACTGAAGATTGTCAGAAATCCTATGAAGAATTGAAGGAATATTTGAGCTCTCCTCCGCTTCTGACCAAGCCTGTCACGGGAGATGAACTTTTCCTATTTTTATCATCCAGGCAAGAAGTAGTGGCCTCTGTTTTGATTCGAGAAGATATAAGAACACAGAAACCCGTGTACTGCATTAGCAAAGTTCTTCATGATGCAGAGGTATAGTACCTCCCAATAGAGAAAATGGCGTATGCTCTCTTGATTACAATATGAAAACTTTGGTCGTATTTCTAAGCACACACCATCGTCCTCTTGACAGATCAACCACTGAGACAAGTGTTTTATAAGAAAAATATTTCAGAGAGGATAGTCAAATGGTCTATAGAGCTCAGACAGTTCAACATCCGGTATAACCCCTGAAAGGCCATCAAGGCTCAGGCCCTCGCAGACTTCATTGTAGAAACAACGCTCCAAGTGGATCTAAGCAAAGCACCAGAATCGGAGATAGATGAGTGTTGTTGCAAATATCTACCTAAATTAATAAGCAAATAATCGAACAGTTTTACTTGCAAGTGCACAAGGTCAACATAGTAGTATAATGTGAAAATGTGAGATCATCTCCATCGGGATTGGTAAATTTTGATTCAGAATTAAATTCTCAATATAAAACGAGAGAAATAAATATTGAGTTTGAATCGATATTGATAAAAGCATAGGGACTTCATATCCACCACTAATCATTCTACCACAACAAAATGATATGTCAATGATTTAATTATGTTCTGAATACCTAATGTTTGTCAACCTAAGGGCATCGTGTATACTCCTTAAGCTATTGATTTCCCTAAGCAATGAGTTAGGCATGGTGTATACTCTAACTTTTTTCTTTCTCCAGGGATTTAGCATGGTATATACTAAGTTGTTCCTTAAGAAAGTATAGTATCCATGGAAATCGACAAACACACGAAACCTAGGGCATGGTATATACTCCCGATTTCCCATATTGATTAACCCAAGAACCCGTCATGGATTTCTTTTGTTACTATTGTTAAACCCAGGACTCGGTCATCCAAATTAATTTAACTAACTAGTCTATACCAAATGCATATGTTGATTAGGCAAACACATATGAAGAATTCAAAAAAACAGGCATTAACCAAGTTAAGCATCATAATATAAATATCGCAAAGGCACCAATACTGCATTATCGAGTAAACATAATCAGGGCTTCAATCAAGCCACTAAGAAATTAGTTACACATGGTATTGATGTTAAACATCTTCATAAAATAAAATAAAGGGAAGAAGAAATCCAAAAATACTAAGGAGAAGAGTCGTTAATTCGTCTCCAAAATCTCTCCCGGATCCTTTTCCCCTCCTTTTTGTGTTTTACAGGCCTATTTATAGGGTTTAGAAATATTTAGAAACCCTAAACTCATAAAACAAAACCCTAACCTACTTTCCTAAATAGGTTCTGTCATTTTACTATTCGCTGATGCTCATGTGGGCTCAATCACAAACTGGTGCGCTCGAGCCTTCTTCTTACGCACACGAGCCTAGGTGCGCTCGATCCTGGCATGGGCATTTGAGCGCTGTTGCGCTCGATCGCATGTCTTCTTGCGCTTGATCGTACTAGGCAGACACCAGCTTTTCCTCTTTAAGCCCGACAGTTCCAAAATGCTTCATTTTCTTCAAAAACCTATAAAAACACAGAAAACACAAAAAGGAAATAAAATAGTATGAAATAAGACAACTAGGAACTTAACATATGCAAATTAAGGGGCTTAAATATGAATATTTAAGCACTTATCACACTCCTAAACTTACATATTGCTAATCCCTTAGCAATGCGAAACTAAAAACAAAATGAAAAACAAAGAACACAAAGATAAATCCATCATTCATGGTATCCAAAAATTTAGGCGTCACACAAAACCATGATATTCTTTCATGAGCAAGCTTAAAATATAAACCCATCTTCGCAATGAATAGGAATTTCAAAATCTAATTACTTATAAGAGGCTTGATTAAGGCATCACAAGTATGAATCAGTGAAAAGTGAACTAGCATATAAAAATGAAGCTTCCAAATAATTTTAATGTGTAATGTCTCCATGTCTCAAGATTCACCGAATTTCCCATCAGAATGAACAATGATAGCATAATTTTTATTTCTTTTTTTTTAATATGAGACTTTGCCATGTTCAGTTCCCTTAAGCTTTCTAATTGACCTATGTAGCGAGTGTTGAGTCAATGACTCCCAAACCAAATGGTTTTAGGGCATTAGGTGTAAAGACACCCCTAAGGACTTTACTAACTCGAGTAAAAAAGGCTACAAAACTAAACTGGCCTTAATGCTACCAAGCAAA
This sequence comes from Bretschneidera sinensis, assembly GCA_023935145.1. Taxonomy (NCBI): domain Eukaryota; kingdom Viridiplantae; phylum Streptophyta; class Magnoliopsida; order Brassicales; family Akaniaceae; genus Bretschneidera; species Bretschneidera sinensis. Next base: position 85,939,064 of record CM043698.1, on the reverse strand, counting down.
ATTCCTACCTTTTGACGTGAATACTCACTACTTACTCAGGCAAGAGGTTCAGTTACTCAGCAAAAAGTTTATCAATGATCATTATGAGCAAAATTCTCACCTTTTGGCGTGAACACTCACTGCTTACTGAGGCAAGAGGTCCAGTTACTCAGTGGAAATTTTATTAATGATCATCATGAGTATTTTTCTCTTTTTATGCAAAAATTTTTTTCCTACTTTTCTATGCCAAAGTGTTCATCCAACAAGTCATCCGGTTTCAGTTAAGCCATGGAAATATACACATTAAAATTATATGTCACAACTCACACAATTATGTGCTAATGTGCTCGTATCAGATTAGATCAAATATGTGAATTCTTTAATGCCTAAGGTAAGTAACTAAACTTTAAAACTCTATTATCAGATCATGTGTCCAAGATTTTAAGCTTACTAATGAAATCGTAACACAGTATTTGTTTAGATCAACCAAAATTTCAAAACAACATGAACATGCATTTATCTTTTTAATAATAAATAAATAAATAAATAAACTGGGACAAAGTGTGTGTGAATGTGTCTCCCATACCCCTAAACTTAAATTACACATTGTCCCCAATGTGTGAAAATCATGGAAAGAGCTGACCCGGGAGATGGAGAACTAGCTTGATCGGCAAGGCTCATAACACACCCCTAAACTTGAACTGATGCACACACTGTCCCTGAAAAAAGAAATACTAAAGTAATACTAGAAAACAAAAAGAAAAAAAATACTAAAAATAAACAATATTCGAAATATAAAAAACAATAAAAATAGAAGGATAAGCTGTGAGGTGCCTCTTATGACTATTAAGTTTTACGTCTTCAGCTAGAATATCTAGTCCAATTTGGTGCTTGGATGCTTTGGAGAGGCCTCAAGGCGGTGCACCGTTTTAATGATGTCATCAGTAACATCTTTAGATTCTGGTTTAATATCCGATCTTGTGAAACAATGGGTGAGGGCGGTCTCCATTGGATCAATGTGATGGACCTGAAAAGCTTGCTCAACAACACCTTGCATCATACATACATTAAAACATTCCATATCATCTTGGGGTAATTTCAATGCATCAAATATTTGGATTTCTATCTTCTCATCATTTACCTCCATACTTACAATACCCTCTTTCACACAAATATTGTATCAGTAGTTCTCATAAAGGGTCTTCCTAAGATGATGGGCAAAGGTAATGGCATAAGACATTCTTCCATATCTAATACAATAAAATCAACAGGTAAAATAAATTCACCTACCTTTACCAAGACATCGTCAAGAATACCTCTTGGTCTTTTGATGCTTCTATCTGCCAATTGCAAGGTGATGGAAGTTGGTTGAAGCTCCCCCAAACCTAGTATGTTGAATACAGTGTATGGCAGTAAATTGACACTCGCCCCTAGATCTAGTAATGCCCGCTCAAAAAGTTGGTTACCTATCCTGCAAGGAATGGTAAAACTACTTGGGTCTTTTAGCTTAGGTGGAAGTTTCCTTAACAATACCGCACTCACCTCTTCAGTTAAAGCCACTGTTTTGTGCTCTTGAAACTTCCTTTTATTAGTGCAACAATCTTTAAAAAATTTACCATATGTAGAAATTTGTTTAATTGCATCTAATAAAAGGAATGTTAATCTCTACTTTTCTCAAAGTTTCAAAAATATCAAGAATTTTTTTTCTTTCTTTGGCTTTACTAGCCTTTGAGGGAAGGGTGGTGCATCCACCTTCTCCATTTCACTTACCTTTGATGTGGATGTTTTAATTGGAGATGCTTGTGCATGCTCATCGGTTCCTATGATCTTACCATTTTAGAGTTGTAACAGCCTTCAGTTGCTGGTGTCCTCCTGGATTAGGTAGTGTTTGGGCTGGAAATTCACCTTGCTTTCTTCCACTCAACTCCTTAACCAATTGCTCCACTTGTACTTCTAGTCTTTGAATAGCTTGCTCATGCTTTGCATTGATTTGTCTTTGCTCAGTCCAAAATTTCCTTTCTTCTACCATAAACTAAACTTATAGAGTTATCAGCTGTTGTTGTTGAGTTGCCAATTGTATTACAAGACCCTCTAGATCACTCTTTTTTTATTCTGAAACTGATTGAGATGTTTATTGGGAGTTCTTTTACTACTCTTGAAGATTCAGGGCATTTTGATTGTTGTTCCATGAGAAGTTGGGGTGGTTTCACCATCCAAGATTGTAGGTATTGGCATATGGATCGTTCTTAGGAGGATAGTTGTTCGGTCCCATATAGTTTGCTTGCTTTTGATCTGCAAATGAACATAAAGGGCAAGTTTCAGTAGTATGATCAAAATGAGAACATATAGCACATACCTGGAGTTATGTGGCTCGTGGACTAGGTGAGATGTTCTGAGCAGTCATGGCTTTTACAAGCATATCTAGCTTTCTTTCCACAGCAGCCATCTTATTTGTAGATCCACCATTTAAAGTCACCTCATACATACCCTTGCTCTTGCTCTTAACTCTTTGTCTACCTCTAGATCAGAATTGGTGGGTGTGCTCACTTAATGTCTCAAAAAGCTCTATGGCTTCTTCACTGCTCTTTTCCATCAGCACACCTCCACAATCTGAATCTACTATACCTTTATTCATGTTACTCAAACCTTCATAAAAGGCTTGTACCAGCTCATCTTGAGGTAGATTGTGATGTGGATATTTAAGAAGCAGCTCATTGAAGTGTCCTGATACTTCAAAGAAAAGGTCTTCATCTCTCTGTTGGAAAGATTAAATCTCTTTTCTCATTTATTTTGTCTTTTGGGCTGGGAAAAACTTCCTTAGGAACTTACTGGACAACTCTTCCCAAGTATGGATAGACACTGCAGGCAATGAATTATACCACAACTTTGCATTAACTTTTAATGAAAGAGAAAAAAGAATTAACTTGATCCCTCTTGATTAAGGCCCTGGATGTGCTGGAACTTGCAGAGATCAAAGAATTCCTGAAGATGCAAGTGTGGATCCTCAGTAGGTGTTTCCCTGAAGTAAGTCAAAGAATTGAGTATCTGCGGGGATATGTAATAATTACCTTCCGCCTATAGTTGATAAGTAATGCATGAGGGCTGGTTGAGGCTTATGGGATGAAGGATTGCTTCATGGGTCTTCGCTCTGGTGGCAGTTGGTTGTCAAGCTGTTTCATCATCGGTGCCTCTCCCTCGAATTCTTCTTCATCCTCCTCAACGTTGTCTCTAGGCCTTTGTTAAATGGTCCACTCAATCTTTGTATCGAGTGGAAAGATGGTTGGATTCCTAGATCGAAGCCCTTGCATGAATCAGCTCACAACTCTTCAGTGCAGCAGTTTCAGTACTACTGTTCAGGTAGTTTCTGGACTTTTTGCGCTCGATCGCTCCAAGAACAACACTCAATCGTATTGCGCTCCATCGCACTTAAGCTTGTGCTCGATCTCAACGCCAGAAATAGCACTGCCACAAACCTAAAATAGAAAACAAAAAGAAGAAAAAAATTAGATTTTTGATAAAAGAATAAATATAACAAAAAAAAACTTAACGAAAAATAATTCTAAACATAATTTAACGCAATCCCAGGCAACGGCGCCAAAAACTTGTTGTTGCAAATATCTACCTAAATTAATAAGCAAATAATTGAATAGTTTTACTTGCAAGTGCACAAGGTCAACATAGTAGTATAGTGTGCAAATGCGAGATCATCTCCATAGGGATTGGTAAATTTTGATTTAGAATTAATTTCGTAATATAAAACGAGAGAAATAAATATTGAGTTTGAATTGATACTGATAAAATCATAGGGACTTCATATTCACCACTAATCATGCTACCACAACAAAACAATATGTCAATGTTTTAATCATATTCTGAATACCTAATGTTTGTCAACCTAAGGGCATTATGTATACTCCTTAAGCTATTGATTTCCCTAAGCAACAAGTTAGGCATGGTGTATACTCTAACTCTTTTCTTTCTTAAAGGATTAAGCATGGTGTATACTAAGTTGTTCCTTAAGAAAGCATAGTATCTGTGGAAATCGACAAACACACAAGACCTAGGGCATGGTATATACTCCTGGTTTCCCATGTTGATTAACCCAAGAACCCGGCGTGGATTTCTTTGGTTACTATTGTAAACCCCGGACTCAGTCATCCAAATTGATTTAACTAACTAGTCCATACCATATGCATATGTTGATAAGGCAAACACATATGAGGAATTCAAGAAAACAAGCATTAACCAAGTTAAGCATCATAATATAAATATCATAAATGAGCCAATACTGAATTATCGAGTAAATATAATCAGGGCTTCATTCAAGCCCTTACTAAGAAACTAGTTACACATGGTTTTGATGTTAAACATCTTCATAAAATAAAATAAAGAGAAGAAGAAACCCAAAAATACTAAGGAGAAAAGTCATTAATTCGTCTCCAAAATCTCTCCCAAATCCTCTTCCCCTCATTTCTGTGTTTTACAGGCCTATTTATAGGGTTTAGAAACATCTAGAAACCCTAAACTCGTAAAACAAAAACCTAACCTACTTTCCTAAACAGGTTCAATCATTTTACTATTCCCTGATGCGCGTGTGCACTTGATAACAGACCGGTACGCACTAGCCTTTTTCTTACGCGTGTGAGTGCAGCTGCGCTCGATCCTAGCATGGGCATTTGAGCGCTATTGCGCTCGATCGCATGCCTTCTTGTGCTCAATCACACTAGGCAGACATCAGCTTTTCCTCTTTAAGCCCGACAGTTCCAAAATGCTTCATTTTCTTCAAAAACCTATAAAAACATAGAAAACACTGAAAAGAAATAAAATAGTATGAAATAACACAACTAGAAACTTAACAAATGTAAATTAAGGGGCTTAAATATGAATATTTAAGCACTTATCACTGAGAAAACTTCGTAATGGACTCTCTACATAGACAGCTCATCTAACAACACCAGAAGTGGAGCGGGGCTCATCCTTTGCAGTCCTGACGGGTTCACCATTGAATACGCTTTAAGGTTTGAGTTCAAAGCTTCCAATAATAAGGCGAAGTATGAGGCATTACTCGTAAGGATGAAATTGGCAAAAGCAATGGCTGCTGAAGCCTTAGACACATACAACGACTTTCAAATGGTGGTAAATCAAATGAACGGTGAATTAGAAGCCCAAGGCTAGAAGATTGCTCAGTATCTCAAGAAGGCCAAAGAACTTGCCACTACATTCAGAATGTTTCGAATAACTCAGGTTCCTCGAGCAAAAAATTCGAAATCTGATGCACTGGCCCAACTTGCCTCTTCTCGGAATGTTGAGTAAACCCAAGCCGTCTACCTTAAGACTCTCACCAACCTGACCACTGATGAAGTACCTGTTCAGCTAGTGACCAAAGGAAAGACGTGGGCAGATCTGATCCTTCGGTATTTACGTGATGGTCAACTCCTTGAGCATAAGAATGAAGCCCAAAAACTTATCTTCAATGCTTCCTGATACGCAGTCATAGATGAATAGTTGTACAAAGAAGGCCTCACAGCACCTTTTTTTAAATGCTTCAGGCCTATTGAAGCAGATTATGCTCTTCGAGAGGTTTACAAAGGGATATGCGGGAATCACTTGGGATGTCAGGCATTGGCCTTAAAAGTGCTTCGTCAAGGATACTACTGGCCCAAAATGCAAAGAGATAAACTATTAGCATTACTCTTATGTACCCCACAGGCCGGTAGATCCCCTTACCTCGATCCCTAGCCCACTTCCTTTTACTATGTGGGGAATGGATATTCTTGATCCTTTCACCGGGGCACCCAGTCAGAGAAAACACCTTATTGTGGTGATAGATTATTTCACTAAGTGGGTAGAAGCATAACGGCTCACCAGTATAACTGATCATCAAGCTCAAGGTTTTGTTTAGAAGTCTATAGTGTGTCGGTTCTACATACCCTGGATATCGGTTACTGATAATGACAAACAGTTTGATAGTGCTCAGTTTAAGGCATTCGGCAAAGAGCTTTGTATCGAGCATCAATTCTCTTCCGTAGGGTATCCATAAGCTAACGGGCAAGCTAAAGTGACCAACAAGACACTCCTACAGGGAATCAAGAAAACATTAGATGAGGCTAACAAGTAATGGATCAACCATCTTCCAAACTTACTTTGGGCATAACGAACCACCGCTCGAACCCCCACCAGAGAAACTCATTTCTTCATGGAATATGATTTTGAAGCGGTCATCCCTTTGGAAATCCGGGTGCCCTCACTACGAGTGCAGAACTTCGAACAAATCAGCAATGAAGAAGTGTTGCGGATGAATGATGATCTTATCGACGAAGCCCAGGACAAAGCTCATATTCAGATAGCTGCTTATCAACAAAGAGTGGCTAGGTAATTACAATTCTCAAGTCTGAGAGAGGAGTTTTAAGCTGCATGATCTCGTTCTGCAAAAAAATGAAGTATTCCATCCTCAAGAAATGGGGAAGCTCCTCCCTAATTGGAAAGGTCTGTATCGCATCAAGAGAGTTTACCGAGTCAGCATATTTGAGCTTGAAGAGTTGAGTGGCAAGCCCATCCCTTGGACTTGGAATGCTGAGAACCTCCACAAGTTTTATCAATAGTGTACTCCCCTCTAGAGTTTTACGCTCTACATGATTCGTCGGTGTAACTTGTGGAATGTCTCAGTTATCAATGAAATAACATTTTGTTTTTTTCACTACATTTTGTTTTTTTTAAGTTACCTACCCTTGATCCCTCATCAATAAAAAAAATTTGTAAGAGCTGACAAACCAGAAAGATTGCACTTCATTAATGGAAAATATGTTTACAAGTCTAAAAGAGGCACTACTGGCCTCAGAGTATAAAAAGAAAAAAGGAAAAAATGCAAGTCTTCAACGGTTGGCATTCCCATCAGACGCGCCCTCCTCCGCAACACTGCTCGGCTAGCCCTGCACCTCCTTATCCTCTTTCTCTTGGGCCCCCTCCGCAAGAGCACCATCTTCCCCTAAGGTGGAAAGCTCGAGGGCTGAGAAATCGACTGAGATAAAGAGCCACTTAGCCTTCTTCTTGGCTTTCATGAACCCTTCAAGGTACTGGAGCCCTCCTTCCTCTTCCACTGCCTCTTAGAGTGAGCATGAGTTCTTGAAGTCTGCCATAGCTGCCTCTATAGCCCTCCTAATAGTCGCTTCCATCTCCTCCTTCAGACAATGCTCAGCAGCCCTAGCAGCATCCCTCTCCCTCCTCATCTTCTCCTACTCCTCTACAGCCTCGACCTTGGCCTTGTCAACTTTCGCCTTGATAAGACAGACTCTCTCTAGGGAGCTCTGCAACTATTGGATCAGCCCACAACTTTTGTCCAGCTCTCGCTGGCACCTGATCAGCTTATCGTTCAGGTCCATACAATGATAAGAAAGCATCCCATTCACGATACTCGACTTAGGTAAGAAAGAAAGGGAACACGTTAAGTTACTACAAAGCAGAAGTAACTAAGTAAAGATAAGCTAAGGCAAAGACGTTCACCTAGGAGGCAAAGACCTCGGCCACTGAGCATAGGCTCTCAACAGGCTTCCTTCTGAGCTTGATCATGTCTCACGAAGGAATACCTAGGATTTTATGCTCCCTTGCAACCCGAGCATGGGCAAACACAGAGTCGTTTGTCTTTATGCCCTAGTTAGGCATAAAGACCCCAACATCTGAAAGAACCCCTTGGGATGAAAACGAGGGGCACGATTGCTCAGGCTGAGGTATAGGTGAAGCATCCCTCAGCTCAGTTAAAGGCTCAGAAGGGCTCGAGTTATCCACGTCAATAGGAATAGGAGAAGGAGATTGAGGCCGCTTCTTTGATCCCTCTTTGGTCGATACAGGCTGCTTACTAGCTTGAGTAGCCTTCTTCCTCTTTAGAGCCATCTTCTTCACCTGCTCTCTGGCTTTCGTAATGGCTTCCATTTCTATTCAACAAAAAATACAAGTATGAGCAAAAAAAAAAAAGGAAAGAAACAATAAAAGGGGCGTTCAAGCGTATACCATTCTCAATGGTCCCCTTTGGACACCGAGGGCAGAAGTCACGCTTCGTTAGCTCCTCATTATCATATAAAATGCTAACATTGATGGGCATGACAACCATAGCTTTTGGTGTCTCATGTTCATGGTTCAAGAGATGTGGCTTCTTGCATTTTCCCACATGATCCATACTCCAAGTCAGTGGGACTCCAAAACTTTTCTCTCTATGGACATAAAAGAATATCTTCTTCCGCTACTTGATGGACGTGAGTTTTTTCTTAAATAACCATTTCTTCACCCTAGAGCTAATTACTACCCAACCATACTGATCGTTCTTACTAATCTGGAAGTGAGCTTTGAAAACATTTGTATTCATCAGCCCCTTCACATCTTTGCAGACATATATGAACGCGGTAATCAAACGCACGAAGTTGGGCACTAATTGACGTAACACTATGTCAAAATACCTATAAACTAGGCAAATGAAAGGATAAAGAGGGAATTTGAGCCCAGCCTCCAATTTTTTGGAATAAACACAAATTTCAAAGGGTTTTTGGCTTGAGAAGGCATCGCAAACTCTCTCCCCTACACCAGCTTTCTGATGAAACATACTCATCGAAAATCTGGTATTCATGCCTAATAGCCTCAAGCTCCTCTACTCCTCTACTCCTCTACATACACCCAATCACCTACTTGAAATTCAAGAGGTTTTCTCTTAGTATCAGCATAGCTATTTGGTCTACTCTGTGCTGATTTATGGTTCTTTCTAACCAATTTGACCCTCTCAGTTGTTAACTTAATAATTTATGAACCAAATATCTTTCTCTCTCCAACTTCTTCCTAGCATATAGGAGTTCTACACCTCCTACCATACAATGTCTTAATCGGTGCCATCCCAATACTAGTTTGATACTGATTATTATAAGCAATTTCAATCGATGGCATGTAAGCATCCCAACTTACTGAGAAACTCATCACATTTTCCCTTAACATATCTTCTAGTTTTCTAATAATCCTTTTTGTCATAGCATGAAAAATTATATCAAATTGTAATTATGTACCCGTGGCTTTTGAAAGCCTCTCCAAAATCAAGATGTAAATCTAGCATCTTTATTTGACACTATGCTCAATGGTACTCCATACAACCTCACAATCTCAGCTATATCCCTCTTCAATCCTGACCATCAGAATTTTTGTCTCAATCATCTACACATCTTATTGTTACTTGGTTGCATCGAATCTACATCATCATATACCTTTCTCAAAATCTTCTTTTTCAACTTCGCATCATTGGGAATACAAATCCATGTTCCAATACCAAAATACCCTCATTTCAAATTTTTGAACTCATATTGCTTTCTAGTAAGCACTCAATGCTTAATCTTTTCTATCTCTTCATCTCTACCTTGCATCTCTAAAGTATTTTACTATGAATGATTGTATAATCATATTCATTAACCATGATCTTCTATCATTGATATTCAACTTCATTCTTATCTCTTTTAAATCTATCATCAATTTCACATCAGGACTCCCCATAGCAATTAACCTTCTTGTAGACTTTCTACTCAATGCATCAGCTATCACCTTCTCATTTTCTAGATGATAGTGAATTGTACAATCATAGTTACTAATCAACTTCATCCACCATCTTTGCCTCAAATTCAACTCTTTCTGGGCAGGTAAGTATGTCAGACTCTTATAACCCGTGAATTTCTCACAAGTGGCTCCATACAGATGGTGTCTCCAATCTTTAAAGTATATACTATAACAGTCAACTCTAAGTCATGAGTAGGGTAATTTCTATCATGAATCTTCAATTGCCTAAAAGTATGGGCCACAGCTTTCCTATGTTACACATATCCCAATCATTGATGTGACGCATCACTATACACCACAAATATTTCATCACCAGAAAGAAACACAAATATTAGAGCTGTAGTCAATTTCTCCTTTAGTAATTAAAAATTTTTCTCACACTTTCCTCACTATACAAATCTCACCTCTTTCCCGATCAGTCTATTCAACAGTATTACAATAAAAAAATTATGAAAGAATCTTCTATAATAACCAGCTAACCCCAAGAAGATTCTAATCTCAGTCACATTAGTTGATCTCTCCTAACTTAACATTGCCTCTACCTTTTGTGGATCAACTGTTATGCCATTTCCCGATATTACATATTCCAAGAAAGTTATTTCATTCAGCCAGCACTCATACTTAGAGAACTTTGCACATAATTTCTCTCTCCTCAGAATCTCTAACACACTGTCTAATGTTTCACATGTTGTTCTTCTTTCTTAGATTATATCATAAAGTCAAATACAACCATAAGCTTGTTAAGATATAGTTTAAACACTCTATTCATCAAGTCCAGGAATGTTTCTAGAACATTAGTTAATCCACATGATATCACAAAAAGCTTATGACCATAACGTGTCCTAAAAGCAGTCTTAGGCATGTCTCCCTTCTCTATCCTCAAATGGTGATAACCTGATCTCAGGTTTATCTTGAAAAACCACGCTCACTCCTTGCACTGCTCAAACAATTTATTTATCCTGAAAAAAGGTATTTGGTCTTATTCAACTATTTGTGGTCTATACACAATTTCATCGTTCCTTCTTTCTTTCTTCACAGCCACTATGTGGGCTTGATGAGAGTCATAAAATTCATCTTAATAGTACTTAATTGTTAGAATTTTAGGGTTGATCTAGGTTTTAATTGCACTTTTATACGTTAACAACTCTAAAGTATCATTCTTGGATCATTGATCTACTTCGGTGCATTTTCAGGTACTTTAAGCTCAAAAGAGGAGGAAAAGTTATCATTGCTTGAAGCACAAAGACTCGAGGCATACTGGAGTGAAGGAATACTTCTGGAAGGACAAGATGGAAGGCTTAAAAGACCAACAGCTGCTGCCCGCATTGGAAAGGAGTTACACTAAATTGCGAGAATTGCCCATACATATCAATCATTTTGAAAATTAAACTGTATTGATACAAGAAGAACCAGGAGATGAACCATATATACTTAGAAAGATCCAGAAGTCTATTTTCTAGATAATTTTACGGTTCGTCAAAAGGATTTTTCTAGAGAAAGTTATGGCAGTTTTAGTAGACAAAGGTCAGGCTGTGCGGGCTGTGCGGGATTTCAGCGTGATTTTGGGCTTAAATCCCACATCCCACATCGGTTGGAAAATGCATTTCTATATCCCCACATCCCACATCGGATGGGAAACACATTGCACTCTTGGTATTTACCTATAGGACCCACTCCACTTTAGCTTTGGCATTCAATCGGAGCTCATCTGAATACATCAGAGAGTAAATCCAGAGGGCCTTTAGGAGTAATCCAAAGGGCCTTTAGGATGAATCCGAAAGTATAGTTTTGAAGGCAAGCTGAGGAATCGCCGAAGCTTTCGCTACCGAAGAGGAGATGATCGTTGAGAGGCCGGAGGCAACTCAAGGAAGCATGAGCTCCATGAGCAGCTAGTCTTCAAGCAAGGCGAAGGGATGAATCCCTAGGTGTAGTTGTTCTTATTTCCTTTATTTGATTCAGTTGTAGTTTGGTATTATTTTCATTAAATATTGTAATGTTTTATTCTTTAATTTAATTAGTAGATTTTTATTAGTCCGGTGATTGCATGCTTCTTTTCCATATAAGTTCATTCATGCTTTTCTTATGTGTATCTGTTTGGGTGTGATTGAGTCCGGTAGATCTCTTTTATAGATTTGTCCATTGCTGCGGTATTATCGTTAGATATATCGTCGTCTTTTGATAATTTATAAGTTGGGTCATGTGTACATGAAAGTAGAGAATAATTCATAACAATTACATTAGGATTTATAGTTGCACTTTAATTGAATATTTTTCGATTGCCTGTTTGGGATGTGAAACTTGCAATCGAGACAAAAACAACTGAATCAAGTTAGGATTAGAGCAATGAGCCTAGGGAGGATTCCCGGAACCTTGTCATTCTTAATTATATTTCAAACCTATTTACACAATTACCCTTTTGCACAATCAAAAACTCATATTCATTTAATCTTTTATCATTTGTGTTAAGGTTAACACCTTCTTTTGTAATTAACTTGTTTCCCTGTGGAATCGACACCCCAAAACTATACTACAGTAACCGCGTTATGTTTTGGGTGTAATCAAATTTTGGCGCCGTTGCCAGGGAAACGCACTTAAGTACAAAGAAGATTGTCAACTTTTGACATGACGGTAAAAGAACTGTAAATAGTTTTTCTTTTCAGCAGTTTGTAAAGGCGGTAACTTCGTTCCCTCTTTTAGCTTGCTGCATTAATTTAATTTAATTTTATTTTATTCTTTCTTTTTATAGTAATTTTTTTTCATTATTTTGTTACCTTGAATGCAAAGACATAGAGATGCTTGTAGGCCTGTGCTAGAGTCAGAATTCAATTCATTTCTAAATCCTTTATTTGACAGTCCATCTAGTCTCGAAGAAATGAGTGAACATGAATATCAACCCTCTAGGACCCGTCAGGATTACCTCAACCCTACACGCACAGCCACACCATCATGCATCATATTTCCAGCCAATACTCGCCCATTAGAGTTTAAAACAGGGATGATACATTTACTTCCTACATTTCATGGCTCGGATAATGAAAACCCATATGTGCACATTAGAGAGTTTAAGGAAGTAGTCGCGACTTTTCAGAGTCAAGACGAAACCGATGACATTGTGAGGCTTAAGTTCTTTCCTTTCGCTTTGAAGGATAGAGCTAAGAGTTGGCTATACTTACTTAGACCACGATCTATTGGGTCGTGGACTGAGATGACTCAGATTTGTTTTAATAAATACTTTCCCCAACATAAGATCAATGCTTTAAAAAGGCAAATCTCCACCTTTGCACAAAAGGACAGCGAGACTTTATATCAGTCTTGGGAGAGATTTAAAGAGTTATTGAGTAGGTGCCCTCACCATGGGTATAAGAGTTAGCTCTTAGTGAGCTATTTTTATGAGGAACTTACATATAGAGAGCGCCAATTTGTAGAGATGATGTGTAATGGTGAGTTTTTAGAGAAAGATCCTGATGAGGCTATAGAGTACCTCAATGAGCTTGCTGAAAAAGCTCACATTTGGACTGGACCTAGTGCTACTGAAAGCACAAATAGGTCATGACCTATAGGGCACCCAAATGGTGGTGGAATTTACCATCTTAGGGAAGAGGATAACCTTAAGGCCAAGGTTGAGATGCTCACTGATGAGTCTTAAATATTGCATATTTTAAAGACTAAGGGCTTACAAAAAACATTTGAACCATGTTTTGTGTGTGGCGGGGTAGATCATCTCGCCTAAGAGTGTTCCATATTTGCGGAGATGAGAGGGATGTATGAGGAACAATGTAATGCCTTAGGCATGTACACGAAGCCTTTTTCACTTTTCTCTGATACCTATAATCCGAAGTGGCGAAGTCACCCCAATCTTAGCTAGAAATCTGAAAACCAACCACCTACACAACCCTTTAGATCATATCCTGCACAATATCATGCACTTGCACCTTCTAGGAGCCCTTTAGAAGAAACTTTGCATGCTTTAATTGAGGTACAAGATAAGACTAATCAAAGGCTTGAATTTTTAATTACGTAGGTTGTTGAAGAGCATAAAGATCTAAAGAGCCAAGTGTCCAAGTTGATGAACTCCTTGAGTGTGAATGAGCGAGGTACGTTCCCTTCCCAAGCTCAGTCCACACACCATGGACAAAACCTAGCGTAAAAGAATTTGAAGGAGGTGAATGCCATTGTGACACTTAGTGGTAAGTCATTACACATCCCAACACCGAACAAATCAAAGGATGTGGACGAGAGCCACCAAGTATACATGATTGACTCACCCATGGAAAATGTCCATCACCTTAATCCATTGGAGTCAATCCACACCCATGGGTTCACAAGAGCATATATTGAGCCAAAATCTGCAGATGTTACTGATGACATCCTTCAGGCCTCTTCAAAGCATACAAACACCCAATTTGACAGTGGAGCAGTTGTTGGTGCATTCAGTTCATGTTTGTCTAGGAGGAAATAATAGTGTCTGGCTGAAGACGTAAAACTTAGCGCTCATGGGAGGCACCCCACAGCATATCCTTTTATTTTTATTATTTTTTGTATTTTTTTTCTTGTTTATTATTAGTATTTTTGCTTTCCAGTATTAACTTAGTATTTCTTTTTCAGGGACAAATATACGAAGTAGTTCAAATGGTAGGGCACAATTTTCAGCTTCTGTGCACCTTTGGCTACAAAGAGAGTTTCCTTTACTCTTTCTTTTACATTAAGGTCAATGCAATTTTTAAGTTTAGGGTGGAGGAAATGCATCTCTTTGTTTCCATATTCTTTATTTCCATACATTTTTTTTCTTTTTCCATTGAACTGCTTGGTGTCGTTCTCCCTTTTGGTTTATTTTTAGCATGCTTTGTGTTAAGCCTTAGAGTTAATTCACATGTCAATGATATGAACTTAATTGAGATAGTATATGGCATTTAGAAGAAGTTAAATCTTGCTTCGGTTTGAGAATAATTTAAGTGTCAATCTTGATTTGGTTTGAGACTCTAGTTTGTGGTAAGATTGTATGATTAGTCTAAAGCATCTAGAGAAGTTTTATGTGTGATTGCTTTGTGAATACTTTTACGGTCTCGACAAGCTCTAGAACTTATTTGATAATCACTTGAGGCAAATTCCTAGAATGCACACTACTTAGGATATGATATAGGCCATTTTTTGAACCGTTTGAGCCTTTCAAACTTACCATTGCTATATCTATCACTAGTCACCTGTTTGAGCATTTTTCTTGAAAAAGAATTTGAGCCTTATTTCTTTTGAAAATCCGTTTACTTACCCCTTATGAGCCTAAAAATATTTTATCCTTATCTTCTTTTAAAAGAACTTAGTTGTACACATTTGTTGAAAAGCACTTAAGAGGAGTAAGGACGGAAATATTAGAAAAATATTACTACCATAACCTAAGTACATTAAAAGAGATAAGTTGGCGGTTATGGAAAAGAAAAGAAAAAAAATGAAAAAGGAGGTGAATGTTTATTTTCCAAAAATAGAAAAGAAAACAGAAAAAGAAGTGAATTATGGCAAAGAAAGAAGAAGAAGAAAAGAAAAAAAAAGTGGTGATCTATGGAGAGAAATGCTCGAAGAATGGTTGAAAGAGTTGGATATTGAAGTAAGGTTATCCAGTGCTTAAAGTAGTTGTATTCAAAACTAAGAGATTGAGTTCTTTTACTTGTTGAATTTCTTCTTGTTCTTTCTTAAACTTTACCTTAGCCTAACATTATAAGCTTATTAAAGACCTATTGATCCAAGGTGGTGTGATTTTTCTACAATAGTGGAGAGTGATTTGAAAAATAAGCCTATGGAGCTTGTTTATGTGATTGATGTCACACAATTTATTATGTTTTTAGAAGCCAAGACTTGTATTCATGAATGTTATGCATAAAATCATCTGGGTGCTCGGATTAATGGATTGTGGTAAGATGGATATTAAGAGTCGATAACAATTTTAAGATTGATGCTTGGATTACTTTTGGACTTAAGTGATATTTAATGATTCTATATGTTGTGTATTATGTGCAACTTCTAAAACAAAAAGTGAATTGCTCATTGTTTAACACTAGCATTGCTTTACCTTGTTTTGATTCCTACCATAGAATTCATCTCTTGTTTTCGCTTGAATTGCTAAGTACTAGCAATAAGCTAGTTGGATGTTGTGATGAGAGTCATAAAATGCATATTTACAGTACTTAATTGTTAGCATTTTAGGGTTGAATTAGGTTTTAATTACACTTTTATACATTAACAACCCTAAAGTGATGTTCTTGAATCATTTATCTATTTCGATGCATTTTCAGGTGTTTTGAGTCTAAAGAGATTGAAAAGCTATCATCGCTTAAAGCACGAAGTTTCGATACATATTGATAAGTGCTTAAATAGTCATTAAGCCCCTTAATTTGCATTTGTTAAGTTCCTTATTTATCTATTTCTATGGATTTTACTTCATTTTCGTGTTTTATATATTTTTCAGAGGACTTGGACAAAAAGGTAATATTTTGGAGCTTTTAGGAGCAAAAGTCAAAGTTCTGCCATCCAACAAGGTGCGCTCGAGCGCACCTGCCTTGAGATCGAGTGCACAAGAGCACGAGTGATCTTGAAGAAGGCTCAAGCGCACACATGCGCTCGAGCGCATGCCGCATACGCTCTAGCGCAATCACTCCAGAAGCAGCAGAGCCAGAATTGGAAAGAAGTCTTTCGACTCCAAAAAGGAATTAGGGTTTCGGGACACCATAAGGACCCTATAAATAGCCCTATAAAACACATAACCCACACTTTTTGTTCTAGATTCGAAGTAGAGAGCTTAGGAGAAGAATTGACGACTTGTCTCTCGAGTCTTCTTCGGTTTTACTTTTTTGTTTTTATTTAGTTATGTTTAGCATGTTTACTTTTCCTAGTATGTGTAACTAAACTCCTATAGGGCTCGATTGAAGCCCTAGTTATGCTTTACCACATATTCATTCATTGATTATCTTTGCTATAGCCTTGTTAGAATATTTAACTTGATTAATAAATGTTTATATTGACATTCCTCATATGTATGTGCCTGATCAATGTATGCATGTGGCATGGATAAGTTAGTCGGATCAATTTGGATGGCCGAGTCCTAGGTTCGACATTAGTAACAAGGGATATCCACACCGGATTCCCAGGTTAATCAACATGGGAAACCGAGAGCGAACCAAGCCCTAGGTCCCGTGTGGTTGCCGATCTCCACAGCCCTCATGCTCTCTTAAGGAACAACTCAGTATACACCCATGCTGAATCCCTTAAGAGAGAAAAGAGTTAGAGTATACGCCATGTCTAACTCGTTGCATAGGGAGATCAATAGCCTAAGGTGTGGGCCAAGCCCTTAGATTGGCAACCATTAGATATTCATGATAAGGCTAGAGCACTGAAACCTTAGTTAGTGGGAAAGTATAATTAGTGGTGGATATCGTAGCCCTATGATCTCATTATTGTTGTTTACTCACAATCAAATTGCTATTTCTCTTTTTAACGTGAAGAAACTAATTCTAAAACGAAATTCACCAATCCCTGTGGAAATGATCTTGCACTTGCACACTATGCTACCACAAACCTTGTGCACTTGCAAGTAAAACTAGAACGATTATTCGCTTAATTATTTAGGTGTATAATCGATCCAACAAGTTTTTGGCGCCGTTTTCGGGGATTGTACTACATTTCTTTTTAGAATTAATTTCTCATTTAAATTAATTATTGTTATTTCCTTTTTATTCAATTCTTAATCATTGTGTTTATCTTATTTTTCGCTTCATTAAAAACACTAATCAATTTCTTTTTTTTTCTGTTTCAGGTACGCCAAGAGAGCCTTCTGTACCATTTGCGATCGAGCGCACTCTCTTGTGCGATGGAGCGCAATTGAGGCAGAGAGTCATCCGAGCAGCAGTGTTTAACTGCTGCATTCAAGTAATTACCACCGATTAATGCACGGATGAAGATCCAAGAATCCAGTATTCCTTCCCTTTGATCTTGAGCTTGAGAGGTCTATCCGACAAAGGTTTAGGGATAACTCGGAAGAGGTAGGAGAAGGGAGTGAAGAAGAGACACCACCAATGGCAGAACAAATAGCTGAACAGTAACCACCTGAACAGAGGCCAATGAAGCAATCCTTCATCCCGCAGAACATCGATCAACCTTCATGCATTGTGTATCAACCTGAGGCGGAAGGAAACTATTACATATCTCCCCAGATACTCAGTGCACTAACTCACTTTAGGGGTACACCTAGTGAGGATCCATATTTGCACCTTCGAGAGTTCTTCAACCTCTGCAAATTCTAGCACATCCGAGGCTTAGACCAAGAAGGAATAAGGTTAATTCTTTTCCCTTTTTCCTTGAAAGATAATGCTAAATTATGGTACAATTCTTTTCCTGCAGTTTCCATCCACACTTGGGAGGAGTTGGAGAGCAAATTTCTAAGGAAGTTCTTCCCAGCCCAGAAGACAAGGTAAATAAGGAAAGAAATACAATCCTTCCAACAAAAGGATGGAGATCCATTCTTCGAGGCCTAGGGACACTTCAATGAGCTACTACTCAAGTGCCCACACCACAACCTACCCCAAGACGAACTGGTATGAAGGTTTAAGTGACTCTAGCAAAAACATTGTTGATTCAGGTTGTGGAGGGGTGCTGATGGAGAAGAGCAGCGAAGAGGAAATGAAACTTTTCGAAACCCTGAGCGAACACACACAACAGTTCTCCTCTCGAGGTAGACATATAAGCAAGAGTAAGGGTGTGTATGAGGTAAGCTTAAACGGAGGATCATCTCCTCAAATAGCCACGGTGGAAAGAAAACTTGACCTATTAGTTAAAGCCATGGCTGCCCAGAACACCTCAGCTAACTCGTCAGCTGCACCACTACAGGTATGTGCCATTTGCTCACAGTTTGATCATAATACTGATATGTGTCCCTTATATTCAACTGCAGATCATGAGCAAGCCAACTTTGTGGGACCAAACAATTATCCTCCAAAGAACAACCCCTATGCAAACACATACAACCCTGGATGGCGGAATCACCCGTACTTCTCATGAAGAAACAACCAAAACAGTCAAGAATAGCAAAGAAACTTCCAACCAGCAGCCCAAACTGCCCCCGAACCAAAGAAGAATGACCTTGAAAGACTTGTGAGGCAACTAGTGACTCAACAGCAACAACTCATGACTTCACAAGACCAGTTCATGGTAGAAGAAAGGCAATTCCGGACTGAACTAAGGTAAACCATAGCAAAGCATGAACAAGCCATCCAAAGGCTGGAGTTACAAATGGGACAAATGATTAAGGAGATGAATAATAGAAAGCAAAGTGAGATTCCAGCTCATCAACAACTCAAAGCTGTCACGACCCTCAGAAATGGTAAAGTGATAGAGTCCGATGAATCTGTAACAGCATCAAAGGTAAGTGAAAAGTAAAAGGTGAATGCGCCGCCCTTCCCGCAAAGGTTAGTAAAACAAAAGAAAGAAAATAAATTACTTCATATTTTTAAAACCTTGCGAAAAGTTGAAATAAACATTCTTTTGCTAGATGCAATTTAATAAATACCAGCTTATGCTAAATTTCTAAAGGATTGTTGCACTCATAAAAGAAAATTTCAAGAACATGAAACTGTAGCCTTAACTGAAGAGGTAAATGTCGTGCTATTAAGAAAACTCCCACTGAAACTAAAGGATCCGGGTAGTTTTACTATTCCCTGTAGGATAGGTGATCAATTATTTGAGCGAGCATTGTTAGATTTGGGAGCGGGTGTAAATTTGCTACCTTACACAGTATTTGAAACCCTAGGATTGGGGGAGCTACAACCAACTTCCGTTACCTTATAGTTAGCAGATAAAAGTATAAAAAGACCTAGGGGTATTCTTGAGGACATCCTAGTGAAGGTAGGAGAGTTCATTCTACCTGCAGATTTCATTGTGTTAGATATGGAAGAATGCCCTATGCCATTACCATTGCCCATCATTTTAGGAAGACCCTTCATGAGAACCGCTGATACAAAAATTTGTGTGAAAAAGGGTACAGTAAGTATGAAGGTGAATGGAGAGAAAATAGAATTCAAAATATTTGATGCACTAAGATTACCTCAAGATGATATGGAATGCTTTAGTGTATGTATGATATAAAATTTTGTTGAGCAAGCTTTTTAGGTCTAGCACGTTGATCCTTTAGAGACTACTCTTACTCATAGCCTTACAACTGTGGATATTGAGCAAGAACCGAAAGATATCACTAATATCATCATGAAAGTTGTGCACCTTCTTGAGGCTTCTCCAAAATATTCAAGTAAGTATGTTCCTCCATTTCAAACTCTCATACCTACTAATACCACTCTTCTTCCTTCTATTGTCCAGGCACCAACATTGGAATTAAAGCAGCTACCAGAACATTTTACTTATGCTTACTTGGGAGAGAAGAAAACATTACTAGTAATTGTGGCTGCTAATTTGAGTATTGGAGAAGAAGACAAATTATTAAGAGTTCTAAGGGAGCACAGATTCGCCATTGGATGGACCATTGCTGACATTAAGGGAATAAGTCCGTCCAAGTGCATGCATAATATAAACCTTGAGAATGAAGCAAGGCCAACGCGAGACACTCAAAGAAGACTTAACCCACACATGAAAGAGGTAGTAAAGGCCGAGATATTGAAACTCTTAGATGTTGGCATTATCTACCTTATTTTCGACAGTAAGTGGGTAAGCCCGGTTCAAGTTGTTCCTAAAAAGAGTAGGTTCACAGTAATGAAAAATGAAAATGAAGAGCTCATACCCACAAGAAAAACAACTGGTTGGAGAGTATGTATTGACTATCGAAGATTAAACAAGGTTACTCAAAAAGATCACTTCCCCTTGCCATTCATTGATCAAATGTTAGAAAGATTAGCTGGCCACAGCTACTATTGCTTTTTGGATGGGTACAGTGGATACAACCAGATTTCCATAGCACCTGAAGATCAAGAAAAGACTACCTTCATATGCCCTTTCGGTACATTCGCCTATCGGAGGATGCCATTTGGATTATGTAACGCACCAGCCAATTTTCAAATATGTATGATGAGCATATTTTTCGATATGGTGGAGAAATGCATTGAGGTATTCGTGGAAGACTTCAGTGTCTTTGGGTCCAATTTTGATGAATGCCTAAATCATTTAGAGAGCATCCTAAAGAGATGTGAAGAAAGTAACTTGGTGCTAAATTGGGAGAAATGTCACTTCATGGTTCAACAAGGCATTGTGTTGGGTCATTCCATCTCCAACAGAGGTATTGAGGTAGACAAGGCTAAAATGGACATTATTTCAAAGCTATCTCCCCCTCTCACAGTCAAGGGTGTTAGAAGCTTTCGGACATGCCGGTTTTTATAGAAGATTCATCAAGGACTTCTCCAAGATTTCAATACCTCTGTGCGCATTGTTAGTTAAAGATACCAAATTCGAGTGGACTGATAATTGTATGACAGCTTTCAACACACTAAAGGATGTTCTAACCTCCGCCCCAATAATGATGGCACCGGATTGGAGCCTTCCATTCGAGTTAATGTGTGATGTTAGTGATTTTTCCTTGGGAGCTGCCCTAGGTCAAAGAGTCAATAAGGTACCTCATGCTATTTACTATGCTTCTAGAACTTTAAATGATGCTCAGCTTAACTACTCTACTACTGAAAAAGAATTGTTAGCTGTTATTTTTGCTTTAGAAAAGTTTAGATCATATCTTATTGGCTCCAAAGTCATTGTATATATTGACTATGCTGCTTTGAGATATCTGTTTTTTTAAGAAAGATGCAAAGCTTAGGTTAATCAGATGGCTGCTCCTATTGCAAGAATTTGATTTGGAAATAAAGGAAAAGAAGGGCAGTGAGAATGTGGTTGCAGATCACTTATCAAGGCTACCCTATGAGAATGATACAAATGAGTTACCCTTAAATGAGAACTTCCCTGATGAGCAATTGTTTGCACTAGAGGTAAAACTCCCATGGTATGTTGATATTGTCAATTATTTAACTGCTAAAGTTTTTCCC
This sequence comes from Bretschneidera sinensis, assembly GCA_023935145.1. Lineage (NCBI taxonomy): Eukaryota > Viridiplantae > Streptophyta > Magnoliopsida > Brassicales > Akaniaceae > Bretschneidera > Bretschneidera sinensis. The sequence continues at coordinate 85,917,489 of CM043698.1, read as the reverse complement.
CCAGGTATGACAACACAAAGAAAGAAGCGGTTAATATCTATGTCTCAACACTACCATTGGGACGATCTCTACCTTTTCAAATTCTGTCCGGATCAGATCATTCAGCGGTGTGTCTCGGAAGAGGAGCATTTTAGCTTATTACAACACTGCCACCAGTTTGCTTGTGGATGACATTTTGGGGCCAAGAAAACAACACTTAAGGTACTACAATCCGGTTTTTATTAGCTTAATCTGTTTAAAGACGTCTTCACATTCTGTAGCTCATGTGATAGATGCCAACAGACAGGTAATATATCATCCCGAAACCAAATGCCACTATAAAATATCCACATATTAGAACTTTTCGATGTATGGGGCATTGATTTCATGGGTCCCTTCCCTAATTCTTTTGGTAATTTATATATCCTTGTGGGTATGGATTATGTGTCTAAATGGGTCGAGGCAGTCCTCTCAAAGACTAATGACCACAAAGTGGTGTTGAAGTTTCTACAGGATAACATTTTTACCCGGTTTGGCACACCAAGAGCAATCATCAATTACGGAGGCAGCCACTTCCATCATCATTCTTTTGCCACACTCATCAGAAAATATGGAATCACCCATAAGGTTGGCACCCCATATCATCCCCAGACTAGTGGCCAAGTGGAGATCAGTAGCCAAGAAATTAAAAGCATCCTGGAGAGAACAGTGAATCCTAGTCGAAAAGATTGGTCGTTACGACTCAATGATGCTTTATGGGCATACAGGACAGCATACAAGACACCAATTGGGATGTCCCCTTATGGTTTAGTCTTTGGAAAAGCATGCTATCTACCAGTAGAGCTAGAGCATTGGGCATATCAGGCAATTAAAAAATTCAACTTTGATATGAAACAAGCGGGTCAAAAGAGAAGGCTGCACGTAAATGAGCTAGAAGAATTACGGTATGACACTTATGAGAAAGCCAAACTTTACAAGGAAAGGGCGAAGGCCTATCATGACAAACAACTAGTGTGAAAAGAGTTTCAAGTTGGACAAAAGGTGCTGCTCTACAACTCAAGATTGAGGCTGTTTCCAGGAAAACTCAAGTCCCATTGGGCTAGATTGTATGTGGTTACCAAGGTCTTTCCACATGGGGCTTTGGAAATTTATAACTCCAATAGTAACTAGACATTTACAGTCAATGGACACTGAGTGAAGCCATATCTCGATCTCACCATACCTCCTAGGGACGAGGACTTAACACTTCAAACTGTACAATATATAGCTGATCATGGGACACCTGACCCATTTAAAATTACAGTTTCTACAGCTCATAACGACACTATTTGATACATGTGCGATCGAGCGCATATACCTTTGCGATTGAGTACAATTACCCCAAAAGCTACACTCCTACACCCGGTACCTCCTCGACTGCCCTTACAGATGATCAGCAGTGAGAGGATACCCCGTCTGGCTGAAGACATTAAACTTAGTGCTCATGGGAGGCACCCTAGACATAACCTTTTCATTTTAGTACTTTTCTTTTAGTTATAGTTATATTTACATATCTAGTTTGTATATTTTGTTTTCCAGCACAACGTTTATTTTTCTTTGTCAAGTACTTAATGCGTGCATCCAGTTCAAGTTTGGGGGCATGTACAAGCAAGCAACCTAGTTCTCCATTTCCCAGGTCAGATCTTTCCATGCCACACACACATTGGGGACAATGTGTATTTTAAGTTTGGGGGTAGTGGGAGATACTAGATACTATCACACACGCACTTTAAACTCATGCACACACTAAGTCTAAGTTTTTTTAGGAAGATAAATGCATATTCTTTTGGTAAACAAAAAAATTTTGGTTGATTTAAAAATTTTATAACACTTCATTAGTAAGCTTAAAAGCTAGAACTCATAGTCTTGTAATGGGAATTTTACAAAGTTTAGTTACCTACCTCAAGGCACCTAAGACTTCACGAGTTTGATCCAAATTTGCATGAGCATATTTAACACACATTTGTGTGGGGTATGACATATAATTCTCTTGTATATGTTTCCATAATCTAACTGTAATCGGATAACTTGTTGAAAAGAACTCTTTGGCATAAGAAAAATAAAGAAGAAAAAAATAATAATATGTTCATCATGCCAAAAGTGATCAAAAAGCTTTTAATGATCAGTAAAAACTTTTCACTGAGTAACTGGGCCTCTTGCCTCAGTAAGCATTGAGTGTTCACGTCAAAAGGTGGAAAATAAACCTTTAATGATCATAATAAATATTCCCACTGAGTAACTGGGCCTCTTGCCTTAGTAAGCATTGAGTGTTCATGTCAAAAGATGGGAAATTCATTAGGAAGTATAAAAAAACCTGTTAGTTCCGTAGCCTTTTTGACTCGAGTTAGTAAGTCCTTAGGGGTGTCTTTACACTTAATGCCCTAAAACCATCTGGTTTGGGAGTCATTGGCTAAACACTCATTACAAGGGTAAAATAGAAAGCTCGATGGAACTCAACATGGCAAAGATCGCATGATAAAAAGAAAAAGAAGCAAGTATTATGCCATTTTTGTTCTCTTTGATAAGGAATTCGATAAAAGCTTGGGCATCAAAACCCTATACGCTAAAATTATGTGGAAGCCCCATCTTATATGTGCTAACTCATCACACACAAATCAAACTTGCGATGCCTTAAGCCAACCTTAGGTAAGTAACTTAAAACTTTTGAAAGTCCTTTTGCAATCCAAAATGTGTTTTTATTTTAAGCTTACTCATGAACGGTTATCATAGTTTTATGTGCAACCCAAATCTTTGAGTATCATGGAAATGAATTTATCTTTAATTTTTGTTCTAACATAGTCTTTAATTTTGTATTGCTAAGGGACTAGCAATATATAAGTTTGAGGGTATGATAAGTGCTTAAATAGTCATATTTAAGCTCCTTAATTTACATTTGTTAAGTTCCTTATTTATCTATTTCTATGGATTTTACTTCATTTTCGTGTTTTATGTATTTTTCACAGGACTTAGACAAAAACATAATAATTTGGAGCTTTTAAGAGCAAAAGTCAAAGTTCTACCATCCAGCACAGTGCGCTCGAGCGCACCTCCCTTGAGATCGAGTGCACAAGAGCCCGAGCACACTTGAGGAAGGCTCGAGCACACACATGTGCTCGAGCGCATACCGCATACGCTCGAGCGCAATCACTCCAGAGGTGGCAGAGCCAGAATTGAAAAGAAGTCTTCCGACTCCAAAAAGGAATTAGGGTTTCGGGACACCATAAGGACCTTATAAATAGCCCTATAAAACACATAACCCACACTTTTTGTTCTAGATTCGAAGTAGAGAGCTTAGGAGAAGAATTGACGACTTATCTCCCGAGTCTTCTTTGGTTTTAGTTTTCTGTTTTTATTTAATTATGTTTAGCATGTTTACTTTACTTAGTATGTGTAACTAAACTTCTATAGGGCTCGATTGAAGCCCTAGTTATGCTTTACCACATATTCATTCATTGATTATCAGCCATGTTAGAATATTTAACTTGATTAATACTTATTTATGTTTACATTCCTCATATGTATGTGCCTGATCAACGTATGCATGTGGCATGGATAAGTTAGTCGAATCAATTTGGATGACCGAGTCCTGGGTTCGAAATTAGTAACAAAGGATATCCACACCGGATTCTCGGGTTAATCAACATGGGAAATCGGGAGTGGACCAAGCCCTAGGTCCCGTGTGGTTGTCGATCTCCATAGCCCTCATACTCTCTTAAGGAACAACTCAGTATACACCCATGCTGAATCCCTTAAGAGAGAAAAGAGTTAGAGTATACGCCATGCCTAACTAGTTGCATAGGGAGATCAATAGCCTAAGGTGTGGGCTAAGCCCTTAGGTTGGCAACCATTAGATATTCATGATAAGGCTAGAGCACTGAAACCTTAGTTAATGGGAAAGTATAATTAGTGGTATATATTGTAGCCCTATGATCTCATTATTGCTATTTACTCAAAATAAAATTGCTATTTCTCTATTTAACTTGAAGAAACTAATTCTAAAACGAAATTCACCAATCCTTGTGGAAATGATCTCGCACTTGCACACTATGCTACCACAGACCTTGTGCACTTGCAAGTAAAACTAGAACGGTTATTCGCTTAATTATTTAGGTGTATAATCGATCTAAAACATATTGGAGTGGAGAAGTGGTTGCGAAGAGACAAAATGATAAGAAACGTTCAGAAGCCAAGAGTCAATGCATGCCAAGAGTAAAAGGAGTGGCTTCAGCACTTGAAGAAGCTGGAGCAATAGTGTGCGCCACAGCATCCGGCACCACACCACCTTCAACCTCCTCCTAGCGCCATGGCCTAGATAGGGCAGCGCTGTGGCCTCCAGCAAACCACACACTCAGGCCAAAGGTGAGTGCCTAGGCACCCAGCAGAGAGAGGTGCGGCGCGCACACGGTCTCTTGACCTAATTAGGACTTCTAAGTGACAATTTTGAGCCCAAAAATACCCTTGAACCTTTGTATTATAAATAGACCACTTAGGGTTTGAGAAGGAGAGAGGATTGGAGGCTAGACAAAGGTCCAAAGACTCAAGGAAGAGCCCCATGGCCGTCTAATCTCAAAGCAAGGCGAAGAGATGAATCCCTAGGTGTAGTCGTTCTTATTTTCTTTTCTTGATTTAGTTATAGTTTGGATTTATCATTAAAACATTGTTATGATTTACTTTTTAATCTAATTAGAAGATTTCTCCTTAATCTGGTGATTGCATCTTTCTCCCCTATATAAGTCTAGTCATGCTCTTCTTATGTGATGTTGTTGAGGTATGATTGAGTCCGGTAGATTTCGCTTATAGATTTGTCAATTACTGTAGTATTGTCATTATGATGTATTGTCGTTTCTTGATAATCTATAAGTTAGGTCATGTGAGCTTGAATCAAAATTAGTATTTCATAACAATTACATTAGGGTTTACATGCGCTTTAATTGAATATTCGTCGATTGCTTATTTGGGATGTGAAACTTGCAATTGAGATAAACAATTGAATCAAGATTAGAATGAGGCAACGAACCTAGGGAGGATTCCCAGAACCTTGTTGTTTCTTTATTATATCCATCAATCTATCTACACAATTTTCACACAATACTTTATTCTCTCACTTGATCTTTATCGTTTGTGTTGAGGTTCACACCTTCTCTTGTAGTTAACTTGTTTCCCTGTGGAATCAACACCCCAAAGCTGTGCTAAAACTACCGCGTTATACTTTGGGCATAATCACTCCCCTAGACTTAGTGTCTCGAACACTGTGTATGACAGCAAATTTACACCCGCTCCCAAATCTAGTAATGCCTGCTCAAACAGCTGGCTATCTTGTAGGGAATAGCGAAACTACCCGGATCTTTCAGTTTTGGTGGTAGTTTTCTTAATAGCACAACATTTACCTCTTTAGTTAAGGCTACTGTCTCATGTTCCTAAAACTTCCTCTTATGAGTGCAACAATCTTTTAAAAACTTAGCATAAGCAGGTATCTGTTGTATTGCATCTAATAAGGGAATGTTTATTTCAATTTTCCGCAAGGTTTCAAAGATATCAAGCAGTTTATTTACTTTCTTTTGTTTAACTAACCTTTACGGGAAGGGTGGTGCATTCACCTTCTCCATCTCATTTACCTTAGATGTGGATGGTTTCTCTATAGACATTGTTGCAGATTCATTGGTCCTTATCACCTTACCATTCCTTTGAGTTGTGACAGCTTTCAGTTGCTGGTGTCCGCCTGGGTTTGGTAGTGTTTGAGCTGGAAGCCCACCTTGCTTTCTAACACTCAATTTTTTAGCCAGTTACCCCATCTGTACCTGTAGCCTTTGAATGGCTTGTTCGTGTTTTGCAGTGGTCTGTCTCATCTCAGTCCGAAATTGTCTTGTTTCTTCTGCCATGAACTATTCTTACGAATTCATCAGCTGTTGGTGTTGGGATAGCAATTGTTGTTGCTGAGTTGCCAGTTGCCTCACAAGACTCTCAAGGTCATTTTTCTTTGTTTTGGGAACTGAGTGGGCTACTGGTTGGGAGTTTTTTTGCTGCCCTTGATTGTTCTGATTGTTGCTCCAAGAAAAGTGATGCGATGAAATTGAAACTAGTAAGTGCACTAATCGTTCCAGTAATAAAATGATGAGTAAATATCGTTCTCAATGAGGACTGAACAAATACTACAGAAATTCTGACTCAACTCTTACTGTTATTTGAGCAAACGAATAATTGTAGGAGAAAAGTTTACTAACAATTACCTAAAGGGAAAAACAGAACGCAATAGTAAATAACAGAAGATTTGCAAACTTTGGAATGAAGACTCTTATGAACTAACGTGCTAAGGACTCGACTTCACCTAAACCATTATTGACAAGAGTTTTGAATGGACAAGTTTCTTTTGCTACGTTTTTCAAGATGGTAGAATTCTCAATAAATTGGTTATCCATATTCCAGGTCTAACCACAATCTCAAGAATCATCAACTTCAAATATCCATATTCCAAGTCTATTCTAGATTAATTCAACTTAAGAAGCATTAAGTTCAATGGAATTCCTTTCAGTTAAATCTCCCTATTCGGTTACGATTTAAATGGACCACATGAACTTCCTAGAATCCCTATTCGGTTACTCCTATTTCATTCATAGCATGTTTTACTCTGGCTTTGCATAGATAACAATCCAACATCATATTTATTAATTCAACCATTCATAAAAGCATAGCTTATCTATTCGACGCATCACCATGCCTCAAGAAGAAATCAAAATAATAAACAGCATTAAGAACAATAAAACACACTCTTTGAAAAACAAAGTAAATTCCAACTTGTCCAAATAGCACTCAAGACATAGGTTTAGGATCCATCTATCCTTAACACAAAAATATCTACTCCATAATAATATTCAAACAAACCATGTTCATATCATAAAACATCAAAATAACTAGATAAGAATGATACAAAACCGGAGAAGAATGATTTAAAAGATTCCGAGTAGCCTCCTGGAGTGTCTCCAACTCCCCTTTTGCGTCTCGTTTCCTCCAAATTCTGTTTTTTTCTTCAACAGCCGCGCTCTCCCTTCTTGTTCAGCTAGGGTTTCTATTTATAATATTCAAAAATCCATGGGCCAGCGCTGCAGCTCCAACTTCCCAGCACTGCAGTGCCGAGACATATTTCGAAACCTAGTCAGAGCTGCAGCGCCAACTTTCTGTCCAATTCCTCTATTTATGCCAGATTCCAACGCTGCAGCGCCAACTTTCTAACGCTGCAGCCTTAAGTTTCTATCCCCTTCACACATTTTGCCCTTCCAGTGCTCCAGCAAGTGTCTGCACAGTAGATTTCCAAGACTTAGCATTGATCATTCAACTAAAACAACTATTAGTATAATAAGATAAACTAAACTCAAATTGCTAAAAAATACATGAAACACAATTATAATGCTTAAGATCAACACCAAAAACGTGCCTAAAAGAAGTATAATAACATGATTTATTCAGAGTTATCCAAAAGTTTGGGTGATTTTGCCATCTAGGGTTGTATGTGTTTGTATTTGGATTGTTCTTTGGCGGATAGTTGTTTGGTCCCACAAAGTTTGCTTGCTCAGGGTCTGTAGATGAATACAAGGGACATGTTTTAGTATTATGATCAAACTGGGAACATATCGCACATACCTGGAGTGGTGTAGCTGGTGGATTAGGTGATGCATTCTGAGCGGCCATGGATTTAACTAGCAGATCTAGTTTCCTCTCCACAACAGCTATTTGGGTAGAAGATCCTCCATTTAGGTTCACCTCATACATACCTTTGCTCTTGGTTATATTTCTACCTTGAGAGGAGAACTGCTAGGTGTGTTCACTTAAGGTTTCGAATAGCTCCATGGCTTCTTCGCTGCTTTTCTCCATCAGCACTCCTCCACAACCTGAATCCATAATACTTTTATTAGTATCACTTAAATCCTCATAGAAAGCTTATACCAGTTCATCCTGAGGTAGATTATGACGTGGGCATTTAAGTAGCAGCTCATTGAAATGTCCCCATGCCTCAAAGAATAGGTCTCCATCCTTTTTTTGGAAAGACTAAATCTCCTTCCTCATTTGCCTCGTCTTTTGGGCTGGGAAAAACTTACTTAGGAATTTGCTGGCTAACTCCTCCTAGGTGTGAATAGAAACTATAGACAATGAATTGTACCACAGTTTATCATTTATTTTAAGGAAAAAGGGAAAAAAAATTAACCTTATTCCTTCTTGGTCTAAGCCTCGGATGTGCTGGAACTTGCAAAGATCAAAGAACTCTCGAAGGTGTAGGTGTGGATCCTCATTAGGTGTACCCCTAAAGTGAGTCAATGCACTAAGTATCTGCGGTATATGTAGTAGTTTCCTTCCGCCTCAGGTTGATATGTAATGCAAGATGGCTGGTCGAGGTTCCGTGGGATGAAGGATTGCTTCATCGTTCTTCGCTCAGGTGGTTGTTGATTTTCGATATGTTCCGCCATTGGTGCTTCTTCCTCAATTTTATCTTCTACCTCTTTGGAGTTGTCTCTAAGCCTTTATCGGATGGTCCGCTCAGGCTCGGTATCGAGGGGAAAGAACATTGGATGTCTAGATCGAAGCCCGTGCATGAATCAGTATCAATTACTTTAGTGTAGCAGCTCAACAGTGCTGCCCGGTTAACTCTCTGCCTCAAGTGCGCTCGATCGCAAGTGGCACAGAGAGTTCTGCTGGAGTGCCTGAAATAGAAAATGGAAAAAGAAATAGATTAGGTTTTTGATGAAACAAAAATAACAGTGAAAAACAGAAACTTAAAATTTGAGATTATTGATAAAAATAAAACAGAATAAATAAAAATTACTAAACTAAACGAAAATAATTCTAGAAAGAAATTTAGTGCAATCTCCGGCAATGGCGCCAAAAACTTGTTGAGCATTTATCTACCTAAATAAATAATCAAATAATCAAACTTGTTTTACTTGCAAGTGCACAAGGTCTATAGTAACATAGTGTGCAAGATCATTTCTACAGGGATTGGTAAATTTCTATTTAGAATTAATTTCACAAAGTAAAAATAGATAGAAATAAATATTGAGTTTAGATTGATAATGATAAAGGTGTAGGGACTTGGTATCCACCATTAATCTGTTACCCCAACAAGACAATATGCCAATGCTCTACTCATGCTATGAATACCTACTGGTTGTCAACCTAAGGGCTTGGTCCACTCCTTAAGCTATTGATTTCCCTAAGCAACGAGTTAAGCATGGTGTATACTCTAACTATTTTCTCTCTTAAGGGATTTAGCATGGTGTATACTAAGTTGTTCCTTAAGAGAGCATAGGATCTATGGAAATCGACAACCACACGGGACCTAGGGCTTGGTCCACTCCCGGTTTCCCATATTGATTAACCCAAGAATCCGGTGTGGATATCTTTTGTTACTATTGTTGAATCCAGGACTCAGTCATCCAAATTGATTCAACTAACTAATCTATACCACATGCATACATTGATCAGACACATATATGAGGAATTTAAATAAAAATAGGCATTAATCAAATTAAAGATCACAGCATAAATATTGCAAAGGTGCCAATACTGAATTATTGGTTAAACATAATTAGGGCTTCAACCAAGCCCTTACTAGGGTTTAGTTACACATGCTAAGTATTCTGAACATTATAACCATAACTAAACTAAAGAGAACGATAAAACCCAAAGAATGTTATGGAGACGAGTCGTCAATTCCTCTCCAAGCTTACAACTTCAAGCCAAATCAAAAGGTAAAATCCAAAAGTAATCAAAAAGTATATTTTTTGTGTTTTACAAGTCTATATATAGGGTTCAAGGGAGCCTTGAAACCCTAATTTCCAATTTGAGAACCGAAGACTTCTTCCCAAAACTGGCTCTACCACCTCTCTGTGCGTGTGCACTTGATCGCGAGCTTCTACGCTCGAGCGCATGGGTGCGTGACTATGCTCAAATTAATATACGGTTATTGTGTATAGTTGAGGTGTTGATCCCATGAGGAAAAGCGAACTACAAAGGAAAAGTGTAAACCTTAACACGAACGATAAAGATCAAGTGAGAGAATCTGAGTTTTGATAATGAAGTAATGTGAGAAAATTGTGTAAATAGATTGAAGAATATAATAGAGAAACAACAAGGGTTCGAGAATCCTCCCTAGGTTTGTTGCCTTATTCCAATATCAATTCAATTATTTTTATCTTGATTACTAGTTTCACATCCCAAACAAGCAATCGGTAAATATTCAATCAAAGCACATGTAAACCCTAATGCAATTGATATGAATTACTCTTTACTTTTGGTTTAAGCACACATGACCTATCCTATAGATTTATCAAGAAACAACAATATATCTTAATGACAATATTGCAATAATGGACAAACCTAAAAGATAAATCTACCGGACTCAATCATATCCAACAATCTTAACATAAGAAGAGCATGACTAGACTTATATCGAGGAGAAAGATACAATCACCGGATTAAGAGAAAATCTTCTAATTAAATCAAAGAGTAAATCATAACAATGTTTTGACAATAAATCCAAACTATATCTGAATCAATAATGGAAAATAAGAACAACTACACCTAGGGATTCATCCCTTTGCCTTGCTTGGAGATTAGTTGGCCATGGGGCTCATGCTTGAACACTTTGATGGGGGAGAATGTGGCAGCCTTCTTGAGTTTTCCAGCCTTAATGATTTTTTTATTATCAAACCCTAAGTGATCTATTTATAATACAAAAGGTCCAAGGGTGTTTTCGGGTTTAAACTATCATTAAAACTATAATTAGGTCGTAACTCGGAAACAAAGCATCGCACTCGCGCCACGGTTCTCATTAATCCAAGCTGCGGCTCAGCCTTTTGGGGTTTTCTTCATGATTCTGTAGGCCGCGGCCCAGATTGGATCAGGCCGCAGCGCACACTGAAGGTCTTCTAGCTCTTTTCGGGCTTAGTTCCGGAGGCCAACGCTTAGACTTTTCAAGCAGCAGCGCGGAACACTAAAGACTTGGTTTCTCTTCATTTTGTCCTTCTGCAACCATACCTTCACTCTGATGTGCATTAAATCATCGTGCTTTGAGCTATGATAGCTTTCCATCTCTTTTGAACCCAAAGTACCTAAAAATGAACCGAAATAGATGAATGATCCAAGAATGACACTTTAGAATTGTTAAGGTATAAATGTGTAATTCAAACCTAGATCAACCTTAAAATGCTAACAAATAAGTACTGTTAAGATGTATTTTATGACTCTCATCATAACCCCCAACTAACTTGTTGCTACTCCCTAGCAATTCAAGCGAAAACAAGACAATATGAAATGAATTCTATGGTAGGTCAAAACAAAGAAGAGCAATGTTATTGTTAGACCAAGAGTGATTCATTTTTTGTCTCAAAAATTGCACATAACACACAGCACATAGAATCATTAAATATCACCTAAGTCTAATCCAAACATCAATCTTAAAGTTGTTATCGACTCTTAACATTCATCTTACTATAATCCATTAATCCGAACACCCGGATGATTTTATGCATAACATTCATGAATACAAGTCTTGGCCTCTAAAAATATATTAATTTGCGTGACATCAATCACAAAAACAAGCTCCATAGGATCACTTTTCAAATCACTCTCCACTATTGTAGAAAAATCATATCACCTTGGATCAATAGGTCTTTAATAAGCTTGTAATGTTAGGCTAAGGTAAAGGTCAAGAAAGAACGGGGAGTATTCAGCATGTAAAAGAACTCAATCTCTTAGTTTTAAACATAACCACTTTGAGCACTGGATAACCTTACTTCAATACCCAACTCTTTCAACCATTTTTTGAGCATTTCTCTCAATAAATCACCATTTTTTTTCTTTTCTTCTTTCTTTGCCATTATTCACTTCTTCTTTTTTTTTATTTGGGCATAAAACCATTCACCTCCTTTTTCATTCTTTTCTTCTTTTTTTTTCTTTTCCACAACCCCCAACTTATCTCATTTAATATACCTGGGTTATGGTAATAATATTTTTTTCTTCATATTTCCATCCTTACTCCTCTTAAGTGCTTCTCAACAAATGTGTATAACTAAGTTCTTTTAAAAGAAAGGTGAGGATAAAATATTTTTAGGTTCATAAAGGTAAGTAAATGGGTTATCAAAAGAAATAAGGCTCAAATTCTTTTTCAAGAAAAGGCTCAAACAGGTGACTAGAGATAAATATAGCAAGGGTAAGTTTGAAAGGCTCAAACGGTCCAAAAATGGCCTATATCATATCCAAAGTAATGTGCATTCTAGGAATTTGCCTAAAGTGATTATCAATAAGATCTAGAGCTTGTCGAGACCGCAAAAGTATTCATAAAACAATCACACATAAAACTTCTCTAAATGTTTTAGACTAATCATGTAATCTTACCACAAACTAGAGTCTCAAACCAAATGAAGATTGACGCTTAAATTATTCTCAAGCCGAAGCAAGATTTAACTTCTTCTAAACACTATATGCTATCTCAATTAGGCTCATATCATTGACATGAGAATTAAGTCCAAGGCTAACACAAAGCATATTAAAAACGAACAAAAACAAAAAGGGAAAAAGGGAAAGTGACACCTAGCAGTTCAATGGAAAAAGAAATACGTTTCCTTCACCCCCAACTTAAAAATTGCATTGACCTCAATGTGAAAGAAAAAGTAGAGGAAACTCCCTTTGTAACCAAAAGTGCACAGAAGCTGAAAATTGTGCACCACCATTTGAACTGCATGACGTTCTTCTTGTTGAAATTTCGATCTATAACATAGAACAAAACAAACAAAAAGAAAGCAACTACGGTGTAACATTAAGATTCCCACCGTATGTTAGGTTAACACATGAAATCTAAATAAATAACTAAAAAATAAAAAATAAAGTAAAAAAAATAAAATAATGAAAAGGAAGACAAAATAAATGTTAGTACCGTCATCCGAAAAAATAAAATAAAAGGAGACAAACAAGATATAACCCAAAACTAATCCTCTAAGTCTTTATCCTCCTCTTCATTCTCTTCATTCTCTTCACCTTCCTCAGGAGCTGGATCAAAAGATGAACCCGGATAGGGTGGCAAAGTGGGAAAGTGATCTATGTCACAACCAGTGGTAGAGGCAAGGTGTTGGTACATCTGACCAAAAGAAGAGTATACCCCCGCTTAATAATCGGCTTGCCTAGCCAAGAATCGTTCCTGATGATCAAATCTATCATGCAAGAGTTTCTGATGCTAGTCAAAACGAATCTTTAAACGCTCAAGGTGCTCTGCAACAGTGAAATGCCTAGGGGGAGAAGGGGCTCCAATCGCTGCTCTCTCTCCCGGAGCTGGCAGCCTTGAGGCTTTAATTAGATTGAGCATGCCATCATCGATGGGCTTCTTAGGTTGTAGGACCTCCTCATCAGGACTGTACTAGACTCCGGCTCGGATGCATAATTGGGTAATTAAGGAAGGGAAGTACAATTCAAGTTTTTGTTGCACAGTGTGTACTATAGAATTAAATATGATCTGGCCCACATCAATAGTCATGCCCATCAAAATGGCATAAATCAACATAGCTCTCTCAATAGTAATGTCACTATAGTGCGTAGCAGGCATCAACCTCTGACATACAAAATATTGCTAAGCCCGAGCATTGACAGTCAAAGAAGTACCGGGCAAGGTTTTAAGGGTATCACCAGTCATTTTCCATGTTGTGCCTAGAATACAAAGAGTATTGCAAATTTTTTCATAATCAATATTAGACACGTATGCATTATACTCATTGTTTCCGATGTCAGGTAGCCCATAGAATCTATTGATAGATGTGCTACTAAAAGAAACTGTTTTTCTTCTTACCATTACTTTACCATTCCTATGTTCTTCTACATTAGCATAGAATTCTCTAACCACATTTATAAGGGAAGGAGATGGTTGTCTTGCAAATTGACCCCAAAGCCTATCAATAATCATTCTAAACAAGGTTGGGTTTCCCCTTTCTGTGATATTGAAACCTCTTTTAGGAATGGGTTTCCTAGCATTTATCAAGCTAACATATCTCTCACTAGCCTCAAAACTAACAAATTTTCTCTCATCATACTCTTGAGGTTGTTTCCCCCTTGGTCTCTTAGTTTTAGGGGCCATTTGAATCAAATGTATAGAATAATAGAACTAATTCAAAATCAACCACCCAAATAACACAGTTGAATGACAAAGAGAAGAAATTGATCTTACTTAATGCCCAAAGTTGGAGAGAAGAAAGATTACCCACCAACTTGAAATCTTCTTGAAGAACCAAAATCTTCTTAGAACCAAGCTTTTTGGAGAAATTTTCAATAAGATCTGCAATTTTAGTGCTAAATCCTTCAAGAAATAGTGTTTAGAAACAAGAAATAGTGAGAAAAATAAATGGGTAAGTGAGGGTTTAGAGAGAGGAGGAGAGACAGAGAGAGGAGGGCGCTGTGTTTTCTCAAAGTTGAAATGAAGAAGAAAGTGCAGATTTGGGGTTTAAAATGTGCAGATCACGGGTTGGTAAAACAGGTGGCACCGTGGCTTGGCTGAGGGCGCCCCGCGGCATAAAGACGTGGGCAATTTATGTGTTGTTGTGGGACGCAGCGCGGCTCATGCTGGGGTGTGACGCGGACTGGGGCAAGATGGGCCTGCATGCTACTGGGCGAGGCACGCTTCTGGTGGGCCTAGGCTCGGCCCAGACCTGATTCTAGTAAAAAAAACTTATGTGGCAGCCTTCATGATGTTTTCCCCGGCCTCCAGCCTCTAATCGATGCTTTGAATAAAATAAAAATATCAAATCCTAAGTGTTCTATATATAATACACAAGGTCCAAGGGTGTTTTAGGGTTTAAAAAGTCATTAAAATCCTAATTAGGTCAAAGCTCGGAGAAGAAAAACGTGTACGCGGTGCGGTGCTGCTCTATAGGCACTGTAGTGTTAGGCATAATTTGGCTGGGCAAGCTTTTGAGCACCGCAGTACTGGCTGAGGAGCACTGCAGTGCTGGCTTCAACTTGGTTGGGTGTGCTTCTGGGCGCCGCGGTGATGGCTGGTGCTGTTCTGGAGGCCTGACCTTTGTCTACTAAAACTGCCATAATTTTCCCTAAGAAAATCATTTTGATGAGCCATAAAATTTTCCAGAAAATAGACTTCCAGATCTTTCTAAGCATATATGGCTCATCTCCTGGTTCTTCTTGCATCAATACAGTTTAATTTGTAAAGATGATTGATCTGTATAGGAAATTCTGGAAATTTAGTGAAACTCCTTTCCAAGTACTTGTGAACCTTCACTTCGATGTTCATCGAGTCATTGTACTTTATGCAATGATAGCTTTTCCATCTCTTTTGAACTTGAAGTACTTGAAAATGCATCGAAATAGATCGATGATCCAAGAATGACACTTTAGAGTTGTTAAGGTATAAAAGTGCAATTCAAACCTAGATCAACCCTAAAATGCTAACAATTAAGTACTGTAAAGATGCATTTTATGACTCTCATCATAACCCCAACTAGCTTATTGCTAGTCCCTAGCAATTCAAGCGAATACAAGAGATGAATTCTACGGTGGGAATCAAAACAAAGTAAAACAATGTTAGTGTTAAACCAAGAGTAATTCACTTTTGTCTCAAAAATTGCACATAACACACAACACATAGAATCATTAAATTTCACACAAGTCCAAAAGTAATCTAAACATCAATCTTAAAATTGTTATCGACTCTTAACATCCATCTTATCACAATCCATTAATCCAAACACTCGGATGATTTTATGCACAACATTCATGAATATAAGTCCTGGCCTCTAAGAACATAATAAATTGTGTGACATCAATCACAAGTCAAGCTCCATAGGCTTACTTTTCAAATCACTCTCCACTATTGTAGAAAAAATCACACTACATTGGATCAATAGGTCTTTACTAAGCTTGTAACGTTAGGCTAAGGTAAAGGTTAAGAAAGAACAGGAAGGATTCAACAAGTAAAAGAACTTAATCTCTTAGTTTTGAACACAACTCTTTAAGCACTAGATAACTTTACTTCAATGCTCAACTCTTTCAACCATTTTTTATAGGAGCATATCTCTTGATAAGTCACCACTTTTCTTTTCTTTTTCTTCTTTCTTTGCCACACTTCTCCTTTTTTCTGTTTTCTTTTCTGTTTTTGGAAAATACCCATTCACCTCTTTTTTTTCTCATTTTCTTTTTCTTTTCTTTTCCACAACCCCCAACTTATCTTCTTTAATATACTTGGGTTATGTTTTTTAATATTTCCATCCTTACTCCTCTTGAGTGTTTCTCAACAATGTGTACAACTAAGTTCTTTTAAAAGGAAGGTAAGGATAAAATATTTTTAGGCTCATGATGGTAAGTAAATGGGTTTTTTGAAAGAAGCAAGGCTCAAATTATTTTTCAAGAAAAAGTCTCAAATAGGTGACTAGTGATAATATTGCAAGGGTAGGTTTGAAAGGCTCAAACGGTTCAAAAATGGCCTATATCATATCTTAAGTAGTGTGCATTCTAGGAATTCACCTCGAGTGATTATCAAATAAGTTCTAGAGCTTGTTGAGACTGCAAAAGTATTCATAAGGTAATCACACATAAAACTTCTCTAAATGTTTAGATTAATCATACAATCTTACCACAAACTAGAGTCTCTAACCAAATTAAAATTGATACTTAAATTATTCTTAAACCAAAACAAAATTTAGCTTCTTCTAAATGTTGTATGCTATCTCAATTAAGCTCATATCATTGACATGTGAATTACATCCAAGATTAACACAAAGCATGCTAAAAACAAACAAAAGGGAAAATAACACCAAGCAGTTCAATGGAAAAAGAAAAAAAATATATGGAAATAAAGAATATGGAAACAAAGAGATGCATTTCCTCCACCGCCAACTTAAAAATTGCATTGACCTCAATGTAAAAGAAAGAGTAAAGGAAACCCCTTTTGTAGCCAAAGGTGCACAGAAGCTGAAAATTGTGCTCCACCATTTGAACTGCTTTGTATATTTGTCCCTGAAAAAGAAATACTAAGTCAATACTGTAAAACATAAAAAATACGAACAATAATCGCGAAAAAGAAATATGAAAACAATAAAAGTAAAAAGGATAAGTTGTGGGGTGCCTCCTATGAGTGCTAAGTTTTACGTCTTTAGCCAGACGCTCTTGTTCCCTCCTAGACAAACATAGGTTGAATGCACCAGCCACTGCTTCATTGCCAAATTCAGTGCTTGTATGCTTTGGAGAGGCCTCAAGGATGTCATCAGTAACATTCGCAAATTCTGGCTTGATATATGCTCTTGTGAAGCCATGGATGAGGGTGGACTCTAATGGATTAAGGTGTTGGACCTTTTCCATGAATGAGTCAATCATGTATGCTTGGTGGGTTTTGTCCACATCCTCTGATTTTTTCGTTGTTGGGATGTATAATAACTTACCACTTAGTGTCTCAATGGCATTCACCTCTTTTATATTCTGCTGCGCTAGGTGTTGACCATGGGGTGTGGACTGAGCTTGAGAAGGGAACTTACCTCGCTCAGTCACACTCAAGTAGCTCATCAACTTGGGCACTTGACTCTTTATCTCTTTATTTTCTTCAACAACCTGCGTAATTAAAGATTTAAGTCTTTGATTAGTCTTACCCTGTGCCTTAATAAAAGCATGTAAAGTATCTTCTAAAGAACTCCTAGAAGATATAGGTGCATGATATGGTTCAAGATATAGTGCAGGGGATTGTGCAAGCTACTGGTTTTTAGACTTCTAGCTGAAATTGGGGTGATTTTGCCATCCCAAATTATAAGTATCAGAGAATGGTGCCAAAGGCTTCTTGTACATGGCTAAGGCATTACATTGTTCCTTATACATCCCTCTCATCTCAGCAAATATGGGGCACTCTTGGGCGAGATGATCTACCCCACCACACACAAAATATGGTTTAAAAGATTTTGCATGATTAGCTACGTGTGTTGGTTTTAAGTTCTTAGTAAAACACCTCTAGTTCCCTAGTGAGCATCTCGACCTTAGCCTTAAGGTTATCCTCTTCCCTAAGATGGTAAATTCCACCACTATTTGGGTTCCCTATAGGTTGTGACCTATTTGCTTTCAATGGCACTAGGTCCAGTCCAAGTGTGAGCTTTTTCAGCAAGCTCATTGAGGTACTCTATGGCCTCATCAGGATCTTTTTCAAAACATTCACCATTACACATCATCTCTACAAATTGGCACTTCTTATATGTAAGTTCTTCATAAAAATAGCTCACTAAACGCCAATTCTCATACCCATGGTGAGGGCACATACTCAACAACTCCTTAAATCTCTCCCAAGACTGATATAAAGTCTTACTATCCTTTTGTGCAAAGGTAGAGATTTTCCTTTTTAAAGCATTTGTCTTATGTTGGGGGAAGTATTTATTAAAAAAAATTTGAATCATCTCAGTCCACAACCCAATAGATCGTGGTCTTAGTTAGCATAGCCAACTCTTAGCTCTATCCTTCAAAGCGAAAGGAAAGAACTTAAGCCTCACAATGTCATCGGTTTCATCTTGACTATGAAAAGTCGCGACTACTTCACCAAATTCTCTAATGTGCACATATGGGTTTTCATTGTCCAAGCCATGAAACATAGGGAGTAATTGTATCATCCCTACTTTAAAATCTAGTTGGCGAGTATTAGCTGGAAACATGATGCATGATGGTGTGGCTGTGCGTGTAGGGTTTAGGTAATCCTGAAGGGTCCTAGCACCATTCTCATTAGGGTTATTAGCCATGTTAAAATCCTCTAAATTCTCGTGTAGGGGTGTACTATGGTTTGATCTAAACGAGGTTTCACTAACAGACATGGAAGGAGAGAGTAATTCTAGTTCAGGTCCTCTAATGAATCTACCTCGCAAATCTCTCGGTCTAAGTATGGACCAAATGAATCAGAGAGGAAATAAATAAAACAGAATAATAAATAAAAAAATTAGAAAATCAAAACTTAGAAAACAAAGAACAGTAATAAAAAAATACTAAAAAAGAAAGAAGGAAAAAAAATAATGCAGCAAGCTAAAAGAAGGAACGAAGTTACCGCCTTTACAGCTGCTGAAAAGAAAAATTATTTACAATTCTTCTACCATCATGTCTCAAGGTTGACAATCTTCCTTGTACTTAAGCGCATCTCCCTGGCAACGGTGCCAAAATTTGATTACGTCCAAAGTATAACGCGGTAGTTGTAGCACGGCTTTGGGGTGTCAATTCCAAAATGAGACAAGCTAACTATAAGAGAAAGTGCAAACCTTAAAACGAACAATAAAAGTTAAACGAGAAAATCTGAGTTTGAAGTAGTGTGAAATAATACTGTAAATACAAAAGAGAGAAACAAGGGTCCGGGAATCCTCCCTAGGTTCGTTGCCTTATTCTATTCTTGATTCAGTTGTTTTTATCTCAATTGCAAGTTTCACATCCCAAACAAGCAATAAGCAAATATTCAATTAAAGCACATATATAAACCCTAATGTAATTGATATGAATTGCTCTTTTGAATTAAGCACACATGACCTATCCTATAGGTTAATCAAGAAACGAAAATATATCTTTAATGAAAATATCACTGTAATGGACAAACCTAAAAGAGAAGTCTACCAGACTCAATCACATCCAAACAGATTGACATAAAAAAAGCATGACTAGACTTATATCTAGGAGAAGCATGCAATCACTGGATTAAGAGGAAATCTTCTAATTTGATTAAAGAATAAATCATAACAATGTTTAATGATAATAAATCCAAACTACAATGAATCAAGACTAGAAAATAAGAACAACTACACCTAGGGATTCATCCTTTCGCCTTGCTTAGAGATTAGTTGGCCATGGGGGAGAGTGTGGGAGCCTTCATGATGTTTTTTCCTCGGCCTCCAGCCTCTAATCTATGCTTTGAATAAAATAAAAATATCAAACCCTAAGTGTTCTATTTATAATACACAAGGTCCAAGGGTGTTTTAGGGTTTAAAAAGTCATTAAAATCCTAATTAGGTCAAAGCTTGGAGAAGAAAAACGTGTGCGCGCTGCGGTGCTGCTCTATGGGCACTGCGGTGCTAGGCATAATTTGGCTAGGCGAGCTTCTGAGCACCATGGTGCTGGTGGAGAAGCACCATGGTGCTGGCTTTAGCTTGGTTAGGTGTGCTTCTGGGCACCGCGGTGCTGGCTGAGGAGCACCGCAGTGCTAGCTGGTGCTGTTCTGGAGGCCTGACCTTTGTCTACTAAAACTGCCATAACTTTCCCTAAGAAAATCATTTTGATGAGTCATAAAATTCTATAGAAAATAGACTTCTGGATCTTTCTAAGCATATATGGCTCATCTCTTGGTTCTTCTTGCATCAATACATTTTAATTTACAAAGATGATTGATCTGTACGAGCAATTCTGGCAATTTAGTGAAACTCCTTTCCAAGTGCTTGTGAACCTTTACTCCAGTGTTCATTGAGTCATTGTACTTCAAGTAATGATAGCTTTTCCATCTCTTTTGAACTTAAAATACCTGAAAATATATCGAAATAGATCAATGATCCAAGAATGACACTTTAGAGTTGTTAAGGTATAAAAGTGCAATTCAAACCTAGATCAACCCTAAAATGCTAACAATTAAGTACTGTAAAGATGCATTTTATGACTCTCATCAGCTTGCATGCCAAGTTAGGTACTTTTCTTTTTTGGATTTTAGGTTACCAGAATTCAGTTACTAGAATTGAATTTAGGTTTGTTTCCTATTCCTTAGTTTCCTTTTCCTAATCTTGGACAAATTTCTCATGTATTTAAATAGCTATTGGCTTTTTGGAATAAACACAATTAAGATTTGATTCATACTTTTGGAGAGAAAATTCTCCTTAGTTCTTTTAGAACTTCTGAACTTATCGGAGTTTCTATGGTATTCATCTTCAACTTATCAATCAATCCTTCCATAATTTATTGTGGCGTCTTCATTATACCAAGGTTCTTGCTTCAATATAAGCAACGAGTCGCGGTCTCACATAAATCTGCTTCTAGACGATCTTGTAAGTCTTCTTGATCCATCAATTTCTTAGTTCTTGGCATGGATCATATCAGTTTATACATATCTCAATTCAACTTATACCTTTGTGAACATAATCTTATCAATAACTCCAAATCTTTTAACTAACAACTCGTTAATAATCTCCAATGGTCGCAAAATCAAAGAAAGATTTTCAAATAATTAAAACTCTTTAAAGGATCTTTTTTTATTTTTCACTTTTTAACATTTGTACAAACCAACTATCCACATAGTAAACATTTTTACAAATATATAAAAGATATAACAATCAAATTATTTATGTTAAGTCAGCAACAAGTTCACAAACACTTTAAGCTATTCCAAACAGCAACAAGTTCGCATAACATCCAAAGACATTGACTCGGTTTTTGTCTCAAGATATCTCATTCCCACCTAAACCATTATTGGTTTCAAATCCTAAATGGCATCTTCTCTAACTCTACACAACCGAGTTTCTATAATCACTCCAAGCACATACACCATCTAAACTCTACAAAACCTTAAACTTAAAGTTCTGATAATAAAAACATAACGACCCATCCCGAGTGGGCCCTACTTGAAACAACTATATTACCTTTCACCACTAAACACCTCGGCTTATGATACAACCAACAAAACATTCAATCAAATTCTATTCCTTTACAAACAAATCAAATTGTACCATGCAATTTCTTACGCACAAGAAACTTTTCAGTACAATAAACCGACTCTTAAAGTTTTACAAATAGGTTCCAAAAAGAAGGAAAAACTATGTTAAATAAAACTAACTTTAACACTTTTACATTTTTAGACTATGACTAAACTTAGATTCCCAAGGATTAAAGAAATGAGGATGTCATGTATGGGGACTCCCTTCATCTCTCGATCATAAAACTTTCATTGTTTTTCCTGAAATGTTAGTAAAAATAAAAGAGTGAGCTAAAAAGCTCAGTGAGAAACACATTACTAAAAGTAATTGCTTTAAAAAGTAATTCATTAATTATCGATCTTATTACATAACTCATTGTAGTAATTATAAGTATAAAACGAATTTTATATATGAACTTTTGATTTAATTTTCTTACTTTTTATCACAAAGGAAAAAGATCATCAAAACAACATTTAACATTTTTAAGTACTCATATATCACATAGTCCATAGTACATCCACAATCACATAACAACAACATTTTCAATATATTTCAATTCACCACACTGCATAACTCATGCCCTTCATTAGCGTTACAAACCCCTCATGGGCTAATTACAACACATGCCTCTCATGGGCCAATCACCACAATGTATCTGTTGGGATTTGTCAAAGAATTAAAGAAGTGAAAGTGGTCAGCATCAGGTATAGCTGTGCGCTACGGCCCAGCTTTGGGCGTCGCTGCGTCCAGCAAGTCCGGAAGCTCCTCCCCTCCAGGCCGCACCGTGGCCCAGCCCATCTGCGTTGTGGCCTCCAGCAAGGCAGCAAGTTTCCCTACTTTTGAGCCGCGGCACACCCTGTTCCAAGCCTCAGCATGAAGCACACCTGACACCAATTAATCAGCACTTTGAGATGGTGCGCGGGACTTGGTTAAAACGCACAGGTTCACTTAGACTCTTAGAGAGCCATGAGTCTTTGGTTCTTGAGATCTAAGGGTTGAGATTGATCTCAAAGATTGGATGAGGTGGTCATTGCCCTATATAAAGGGTTATTTAGGAGCAATCAAAGTAGATCAAGACATAACAACAAGTGTGAGAGTGCAAAGACACAAAAACACAAGAGAGACTCATTCAAGGGAGGCTGGTTGTTTAGAGAGAAAGTCTCTCAAATCTAGAGAGGTCTTTCTAGTAAGAGAGAGTAGTCAAGATTGAGGATTCAAGGGCTTTGTAATTGAAATTTTCTTGGGGAAAATTCCAAGGAAAAACTTAGTTCTTATCTCTTTTTTTTCTCTTCTTTCAATCTTTAAGAACAAAAGGTTTCTTAAAGGGATGTTGCTGTAATTGTAAGAACTCAATTGATTTAGTGCAGAGAGCTCGGGGAGCTCACGGGCACGTAGGTACATTACCGAACCTTGATAACAATTCCTTGTGTTCTCTTTTATGCTTTGATTCTTGTTTCGGTTTTGTACAAATCATTCTGGATTTGGATGTTTGGGAAATATCACAACCTGGGATTTCTTGTGGTGATTTTCTCAACAGTGGTATCAGAGCTAGATCGGAGCAAGGCTCCAAGAATCAAAGGAAACTTCTTGGGCAATTCAGGAACAGAGTTGAGATCAAGATTTGATTGGGTTCTTGAGGTTCAAGAACGGTGCTGGGATCCAGATTTAATCGTATTCTTGAGATTTAGAAGTTGGAAAGCAATTGTGGGTGCTGCATAAATTTGAGATTTTTTCCGCAAGACGGGTTCAAATTTCATTGTTAAGAAGTTTGATGGAAAGAGAGACTTTGCCCTTTGGAAGTGGAAAATCAAGGTTGTTCTTATGCAACAAAAGGTGGACTTGGCTATTGGAGAAGATGATGATTTTTCAGCAAGTATCACGGAAGTCCAGCGGAATGAGATGAAGAAGATGGCATACAACACCATCTCCCTACACATATCAAATAGTGCGACAAGGGATTGTGGAGACACAGAAGATCCAGTTGTCATTTGGAAGAAACTAGATGAGTTATTTCTTACCAAGACTCTCCCTAATAAGATATATCTTCTTAAACGAATCTTTGTTTTTAAAACGGATCCTAATAAAGAGTTACAAGATAATATTTCCCTAATGAACAATTGGTTGTTATGTTATTGAATTCTCTTCCTGATTATTTTGAAAGTTTGATTAATGCTATTGAATATGGAAGAGATACACTAACCAAAGAAATTGTGATCAATGCTATAAGGGCTCATGATTTCAAAGCTAAGATGAGGGAAGCATCAAGTGGGGAAGGTCTGGTCATTAGAGGAATGCCTCTAACTCAGAATGGCAGTAGCATCCATGGCAACTACCGGGACAAATCAAAGGGTAGAGGGCAGAGCCATAGAAGATCGCATTCTAAACCGAAGTTTGGAGGAAAGCAATGCTACTACTGCAATAAGGAGGGCCATTTCAAGAGAGATTGTAAGAAGATGACGAGGGATGAGAAAGAAAGAGGTCATACTAAAAATAGAGAGGCTTCGGTTGCCAAAAGAGAATAGCAAGATGATGTTCTTGTTGTGTGCTCAAATGTGAGTGAAAGGCAGCGCAGCGAGAGATGGATCTTGGATTCCAGATGCACTTATTATATGTGTCCTCACTGAGATTGGTTCAGGAATTTCAAGGAAACCGATGGGAGAATGGTTTTCTTGGGGAACAATACTTCATGCCAAGTGATGGGCATGGGAGACATCCAATTAAGGATGTTTGATGGAGTTACAAGGCTACTGCGGAATATGAGATATCTTCCAGATTTGAGAAGAAATTTGATCTCATTGGGGCAGCTAGATTCCATGGGGTACACATACAAAGCAGAGGGAGGTAAGATCAAGGTAACTAAGGGATTTTTGATAGTGATCAAAGTAGTAATTAAGAACAGTCTCTATGGGATGATAAGAGAGACGAAAATCAAGGATCAAGCAGTAAGCTTGATGGCTGAGATGGATAAGGCGGTACTTTGGCATAATTACTTGGGACATACGAGTGAAAAGGGGCTACAAGTTCTCAACAAGGATAGGTTACTTGATGGTGACAAGGTAGAAAAACTCGATTTCTACGAGAGTTGTGTTCTTAGGAAGCAACATCGGGTTAGCTTTAACACTAGAGTGCATAAGTCAAAGGGGATTCTTAACTACATTCATGCCGATCTTTGGGGACCAGCAAGAACACCAACACAGGGAGGTAATTTTTACTTTCTGTCTTTAATTGATGATTATTCTAGAATGTTGAAATCACCTTAACAAGATGCCCATGTGGTGATCTTCCAAACATCAAAGTCTAGAATGACTTGTAAAGAAAAGATACAACAACCAAAGCAAGAAAGAAGACAAGCAATTGTTATTGAGGTTCGGCAATAGCCTACATCCCCATGAGTTCCTCTGAACTCTGATAAGGACACGGCTAACAAATGGGAGGCGGATCCTATTCAAGTTCCAATTGGTCAAGTTATAAGGGCCCAAGCTAAACGGTTTATTCAAGTTCCAATTAGTCCAGTTATAAGGGCCCGAGCTAAATGGTTCAAGAAAACTCTCAATTGGCTTATTCAACACATTTGGGCTAAGAACCATCTTTGGGGGCCCAAGGATGATGCTATACATGATCCACAAGGATGGGTTTCCATGATCCAAGGGAACTTCCACTTTAGAATTTCGGGAGGACCCAATGACTAGAATTAAAATTGTCATATCTTCTTTCTTGCAACTCCAAATGGGCTGAAACTTATGGGATGGAAAGATGACGTCTTGAACTTCAATTTGGATCTAAGAAAGTTCCAAAAAGGATATTTTTTGGACCTGTTATGATGGGCCTAAATCCAGCAAGCTGTTGCATCCGAATCTTCTTCCACTTTGGGCTTGCAGCTTGCACCTTTTCTTAATTGTTTCCTTCTGAATTTAATTGTTGCATTATAAGGCTTGCATGTCAAGTTAGATACTTTCTTTATTTGGATTTTAGGTTATCAGAATTCTATTTAGGTTTATTTCCTATTTCGTAGTTTCCTATTCCTACCAGAATTCTGTTTAGGTTTATTTCCTATTTCTTAGTTTTCCTTTTTCTAATTGGTTACGAATTCTCATGTATTTAAATAGCCATTGGCTTTTGGAATAACACATTTCAGATTTGATTCATACTTTTGGAGAGAAATTTTTCTTTGGTTCTTTTAGAACTTCTGAACTTATCAGAGTTTCCGTGGCATTCATCTTCGACTTATCAATCAATCCTTCCATAATTGATTGTGGTGTCTTCATTATACAAAGGTTCTTGCTTCAATATAAGCAACGGGTCATGGTCTCACATAAATCTGCTTCTAGACGATCTTAGAAGTCTTCTTGATCCATCAATTTCTTAGTTCTTGGCGTGGATCATATCAGTTGGTATCAGAGCCTTCTAGTTGCACGTTTGCTTATCTTTTGTTTTGGTTCATAAAAAAAAACGTGAAAAAAAAGTGTGCAATATTTAGATTCAATCCTTTCAATTTTTATTTCAATTTCTCATATTTGTTTCCTTGTATTCTAGCCTTTAAATTAGCCTTTAAATTTGAATTTCTTTGTGAGTTATTGGTGAATTATTGCTGGAAACTTTGATACTTGTTCAGTTAGTTTGATAAGAACCTATAGAGGATTATTACAAGTGGAAAAAGGCAAGAGTGGTGAGCACATAAGAGGGGAAAAGCCAATCTGATTTTTGTGTGAAAACACGAGTGAAATTAAGTGACTCATTCTTTGAGTGAAACATGTGAGGGAGTGTGTGAGGTTCTTTTGTTTTTCTAACGTTGTTTTTGCAGTAAACATGTCAGACGACAAGAACAAAAATAATTCCGGAGATACATCAGGAGAGGGTGATCCGAAGCTGCTCATGGAGGCTTTAATGGGTGAGATGAGAAGAGTACTAATGGAGATGGAATAGGTTCATGAGCAGATAGATCGGGTAGAGAATGCACGTGTGGGGCAGCAACAAAATGCTCCTAATGTGCGTAGGAGGGAGAGAGAGTTGAAGATGAAGAGTATTATGGGAATGGATTTGATGAAGAAGATGATCGGGAATCAGTTGTTAGCCATAGGAGATTTGGTCGTCAAGGTAGAGAAGCTAGGAATCAGGAAGACAATAACTTGGGTAGTATTAAGATGAAGATTCCATCGTTTCAGGGCCAAAACGATCTTGAAGCTTACCTTGAGTGGGAGAAAAAGATAGAATTAGTGTTTGATTGTCATAATTATTCCGAGTTTAAAAAGGTTAAACTTACGGCCATTGAATTTTTTGCCTATGCGATTGTTAGGTGGGATCAACTAGTGTTGAATAGGAGGAGAAATAGATAGCGTCCAATAGAGACTTGGGAAGAGATGAAAACTGTGATGAGGAAACAGTTTGTTCCAAGCCATTACTACCGTGAGTTGTACCAAAAATTGCAAAGTCTTACACAAGGTAGTTGGAGTGTGGAGGATTATTATAAAGAGATGGAAGTAGCTATGATCCGAGCAAATGTAGAGGAGGATCGAGAGGCTACTATGGCTAGGTTCTTGGCTGGTTTGAACCTGGAAATTGCTAATTCAGTGGAGTTGCATCATTATGTGGAGTTGGAAGATATGGGGCACATGGCTGTCAAAATTGAGAACCAACTCAAGAGGAGGGGCAACAATACACGACAAAACCCTAACTCGGGTTCATCTTGGAGGCCGAATTTTGTGAAGCAAGCCACGGCTAAGCCCAAAACCGAGCAAAAGCAAGAAAGTACCAGCCATGGAAATCAAGGTAAAACTGACTCTTCCACCACTAAAAATCGTGGTATTAAGTGTTTTAAATGCCAAGGCAGGGGTCACATAGCAAGCCAATTTCGAACAAAAGAGTTATGGTATTGGGAGATAATGGTGAAATTTAAACCGAGGGCGAAAAAGATACCAAATCTATGCCACCATTTGAGGATGCGAGTGATGAGGAATACACTGCCCAAGGAGAATTGTTGATTGCAAGGAGAGCTCTAAGTGTGCAAATCAAAGAAGATGATGAAGTGCAGCGAGAAAACATCTTCCATACTAGATGCCACGTGCAAAACAAGGTATGTAGTATGATTATTGATGGAGGTAGTTGTACTAACATTGCTAGCACTACAATGGTTGAGAAATTAGAGCTGCCAACGATTAAACATCCTCGGCCTTACAAGTTACAATGGCTCAATAATAGTGGTGAACTGAGGGTGAACAAACAGGTGTTAGTTTCCTTTCGCATTGGAAAATATGAAGATGAAGTTTTGTGTGATGTAGTTCCGATGCAAGCTGGACACTTGTTACTAGGCCGGCCATGGCAATTCGATCGGCGTGTTAAGCATGATGGCTTCACCAACAAATATTCGTTTATAAGAAATCAAATAACAATCACTCTAGTTCCTTTGACACCAAAGCAGGTTTATGAAGATCAAGTGAGGTTACAAAAAGAGGGTGAGCAAACGAAAGAGAGTGAGAAAAAGAGAACGAATGAAAACCAGAAAGAGAAAATGAGGGAGGCCGAAAAAATTGAGATAGAAAATAAGAGAGCTGATTCGGCCATTAAGAGAAAAACAAATTTCTATGCAAGAACGAGTGAAATAAAAAGAGTGATGATTTTAAATCAGCCAATGATTGTACTTTTGTACAAAGAGGCGTTAAACACTAACCAATTTAACTCATTTTTGCCTAGTTCTATTGTTTCTCTTTTACAGGAGTTTGATGATATATTTCTTGAGGAGATTCCACATGGCTTACCTCCTATTCGAGGAATTGAACATCAAATTGATTTCGTGCTTGGTGCTATAATTCCAAACCGACCAGCCTATCGAAGCAATCCCGAAGAGACAAAGGAGCTACAAAGGCAGGTTAGTGAATTAATGGAAATGGGGTACGTAAGAGAAAGCATGAGCCCGTGCGCTGTTCTGGTGATTTTGGTTCCTAAAAAGGATGGGACGTGGAGAATGTGCGTTGATTGCCAAGCAATCAACAATATAATGGTAAAGTATCGACATCCTATTTCTCACTTATATGATATGCTAGATGAACTGCATGGCGCATGTGTATTCTCTAAAATTGATTTAAAAAGTGGATATCATCAAATAAGAATGAAAGAGGGAGATGAATGGAAAACTGCTTTTAAAACGAAATATGGTTTATATGAGTGGTTAGTCATGCCAATTGGACTAATAAATGCACCAAGTACCTTCATGAGATTAATGAACCATGTTTTACGAGCTTTTATAGGCAGATTCATTGTTGTTTATTTTGATGATATTGTCATTTATAGCACAAACTTAGATGATCATGTTGTACATTTAAAATCAGTTTTGGATGCGCTTAGAAAAGAAAAGTTGTTTGCTAACTTGGAGAAGTGCACTTTTTGCACCAATAAACTTGTGTTTCTTGGTTTTGTTGTGAGTGTACAAGGAATACTGGTTAATGATGAGAAGATTCATGCAATTAAAGAATGGCCAAGTCCTACGAGTGTAGGTCAAGTTCGTAGTTTTCATGGACTTGCAAGTTTTTACAAGAGGTTCAATAAAGACTTTAGCAATATTGCCGCACCGCTTATCGAAGTCATCAAGAAGAACATTGGATTCAAATGGGGAGATGAGCAAGAGAAGGGGTTCCAATTGATCGAAGAAAAATTAACTAATGCTTCTTTTCAAGTCCTTGAGCACATCAATAACAATGAATACAAATTGGATTTACAAAGTGAGTACAATGTTAATACCACTTTCAATGTTTCTGATTTATGCCCTTTTGATGTAGGTGATGATTTGAGGATAAATCCTTTTCAAGAGGAGAGGAATGATGAGGACACGACTAACAAATGGGAGGCGGATCCTATTCAAGTTCCAATTGGTCAAGTTACAAGGGCCCAAGCTAAACGGTTTATTCAAGTTCTAATTGGTCCAGTTATAAGACCCCGAGCTAAACGGTTCAAGAAAACTCTGAATTGGCTTATTCAACACATTTGGGCTAAGAACCATCTTTGGGGGCCCAAGAATGATGCTATACATAATCAACAAGGATAGATTTCCATGATCCAAGGGAACTTCCACTTTAGAATTTCGGAAGGACCCAATGACTAGAATTAAAATGGTCATATCTTCTTTCTTGCAACTCCAAATGGGCTGAAACTTGTTGGCATGGAAAGATGATGTCTTGAACTTCGATTTAGACCTAAGAAAGTTCCAAAAAGGATATCATTTGGGCCTATTATGATGGGCCTAAATCCAACAAGCTGTTGCATCCGAATCTTCTTCCACTTTAGGCTTGCACCTTGCACATTTTCTTAATTGTTTCCTTCTGAATTTAATTGTTGCATTATAAGGCTTGCATGCCAAGTTAAGTACTTTCTTTATTTGGATTTTAGGTTATCAAAATTCTATTTAGGTTTATTTCCTATTTTGTAGTTTCCTATTCCTATCAGAATTCTATTTAGGTTTATTTCCTATTTCTTTGTTTTCCTTTTTCTAATTGGTTAGGAATTCTCATGTATTTAAATAGCCATTGGCTTTTGGAATAACACAATTCAGATTTAATTCATACTTTCGGAGATAAATTTCTATTTAGTTCTTTTAGAACTTCTGAACTTACCGAAGTTTCTCTGGCGTTCATCTTCGACTTATCAATCAATCCTTCCATAATTGATTGTGGCATCTTCATTATACCAAGGTTCTTGCTTCAATATAAGAAATGGGTCATGGTCTCAGTCTTCATTATACCAAGGTTCTTGCTTCAATATAAGCAACGGGTCGCGGTCTCACATAAACCTGCTTCTAGACGATCTTGGAAGTCTTCTTAATCCATCAATTTCTTAGTTCTTGGTGTGGATCATATCAAACTCTCTACACTAAATCTCAATGGTTCATACAAGTTATAGCAACCCTTTTCAAGAAGCTCAAGTTCTTGAAGGAACAAAGAAGAGAACAAGAAAGACCTAATCACTTTTTATACTAAACTCTCTCTTTACAACCAGCCTCTCTAATGAGTCCCTCTTGTATGTCTGTATCTTTTTGCACTCTCACATAATTCTCTTATTCACACACACTCTTATGTTTTGTCACAATGTCTTTCACATTACATTCCATCTTGAGATTGAACCTAGGTGACCCTTTATATAGTGCACCAACTTCTTGTTCAATCTTGAGTGTCATTCTCCACCCTTAGATCTTGATGACCAATCAAACTTGGCCCTCCATAAATTCTAAGTGATATTATGTGTTTTGGACTTGCACCCATGCACTTAACAAAAGATTGAATCAAGTTAATCATGTGTGCATCAGTGTGCCTAGCGCCTAGGCCTCCAATAGGGCGCGCTGTGGCCTTGGGCAAAACAACTTTTCACCACTTTCTGGGCGCCGCGGCATTGGCCTTCCTCCAGCATCCTTACTTGCTAGGCACTATGGCCTGGGAGGAGCAGGTTGCAGCGCACACTGATGTTGGACCCTTCAAAGCTGTGCGCACTTCTTTGTCTTGCTGAGAGGAGAGGTGTGCACACAACCAAAGTGAGGTGCACACTTGTGTGCACTCCTTTAATATACTGAAATTCATTCTTCCATCTCTTGTTTAAACCTTAACCATGTTTAAACCTTAGACAAATACCAACATAGAAAGGTTTAGGTTTATTTGTGTTAGAGTTTTGTCCAAGGATTAAACAAAGAAGAATAATGGAGTTCAGCATGTACAAAGTATGCACACCAGTGTGTGCCATGGCCCAGCTCTTCCCAGGCCACGGAGCCTAGCAAGGGAGGCAGCCTAGAGGAGGTGTGAGCTGCGGTTCAGCCTCCCCCAGGCCACGGTGCCCAGAATGGATGCAAGGTGTGGTGGTTCAACCCTACCTTGAGCTGCGGCCTGCCGTGTTTTGGGCCTCAGCTTGAAGGCACACTAATGCACACTGATTCAACAATTCAAAGGGTGTAAGAGGCATGTTAAAAATGTATAGATTTACTAAGGATTGATAAAGAGCTATGGATGATTAGTCTTTTAGATCTAAGGGTTGATATTGACCCTCAAGATTGGACAAGAAGTTGGTGCACTATATAAAGGGTCACCTAGCTTCATTGTGACATAACTTGTGATTAGAATTGAGATCAATTGTAAGAGTGCAAAGACACCAAACTCAAGAGAGATTTTGTAGAGAGGCTGGTTGTTTAGAAAGAGAGAGTAGAATAAAAAGGGATTCAAAGGCTTGTAAGGGGAATTTTCTTAGGAAAATTCCGGAGTTAGTTCTTATTACTTTCTTCTTCTTCTTCTTCTTTTGTTCTTCAAGAACCTATGAGTTCTTGGAAGAGTGTTACTAATTGTAAAGAACTTCATTGATAAGATAGTGTAGAGAACTCGGAGGAGCTCAGGAGGATGTAGGCATATTGCTGAACCTCGTTAACAAATTGCTTGTGTTCTTTTCTTTCTTGCTTTGATTGGTTACTATCTCTTTTCTTTATACAAGTCACTTTAGACTTGGGTGTTTGGAAGACCATCACCTGGGCATCTTGAGAGGTGGTTTCCCAACAGTGGTATCAAAGCTTGCACAGCTGGGTATCGGAGCAAGAACAGAAGGTATTGGAGCAAGACTTCAAGAATCAAAGAATAAATTTCTTGGGTGATTCAAGAACGGAGTAAAGATCAAGATCAAATTGTGTTCTTGAGGGTGATTCAAGAACGGTGTTAAGATCAATCTTTGATCATGTTCTTGAGGTTTAGAAGAAATTGGAAAGCATTTGTGGGTGCTGCACAAATCTAGGATTATCTCCGCACGATGGGTTCAAATTTCGTTGTTGAGAAGTTTGATGGAAAGGGAGATTTTTCCCTATGGAAGCGAAAGATCAAGGCTGTTCTTATGCAACAGAAGGTGGACTTGGCTATTGGAGAAGATGATACTTTTCCAGCAAGTATCATAGAGGACTAGCGGATTGAGATGAAGAAGATGGCACACAGCACCATCTTCCTACACATGTCGGATAGTGTCACAAGGGAGTGCGGAGACTCGAAAGATCCTAC
The DNA here is from genome assembly GCA_023935145.1 of Bretschneidera sinensis. NCBI lineage: Eukaryota > Viridiplantae > Streptophyta > Magnoliopsida > Brassicales > Akaniaceae > Bretschneidera > Bretschneidera sinensis. The sequence goes on along the minus strand of CM043698.1, from coordinate 85,884,809 downwards.
TGTCATATAGAATAAACTAGATGAGTTGTTTCTTACCAAAACTATCCCTAACAAGATTTTTCTTCTTAAAAGAATATTTGCTTTTAAAATGGATCCTAATAAAGAGTTGCAAGATAATCTTCATGTCTTTAATAAACTAGTTCAAGATTTGGCTAGTTGTAGTATTAAATTCCCGGATGAACAATTGGCAGTTATGTTATTAAATTCTCTTCCCGATTGTTTTGATAGTTTAATTAATGCAATTGAATATGGAAGAGATACACTAACCAAAGAAATGGTAGTCAATGCTATAAGGGCTCATGATTTCAAATCCAAGAGTAGGGAGGCATCAAGTAGAGAAGGGTTATTCGTAAGAGGAAGGCCAGCAACTCGCAATGGCAGTAGCATTCATGGCAACTACAGGGAGAAATCAAGAGGTAAAGGGTAGAGCCATGGGAGATCGCATTCCAAACTAAAGTTTGGAGGAAGGTGATGCTTCTACTACAATAAGGAGGGTCACTTCAAGAAAGATTGCAAGAAGAGGTTGTGGGATGAGAGAGGGAGAAGCCATACAAAAAAATGGAGAGGCTTCGGTTGCCAAAGGAGAACAGCAAGATGATATTCTTGTTGTGTGCTCAAATGTGAGCAAGAGGCAAAGCAGCGAGAAATGGATTCTGGATTTCGAGTGCACTTATCACATGTGCCCTCACAAGGAATGGTTCAAAAATTTCAAGGAGATCAATGATGGAAGGTGATTACGCCCAAAGTATAACGCGGTAGTTATAGTACGGCTTTGGGGTGTCGATTCCATAGGGAGACAAACTAACTACAAGAGAAAGTGCAAACCTTAAAATGAACGATAAAAAGTTGAACAAGAAAATCTGAGTTTGAAGTAGTGTGAAATAATTGTGTAAATATAATAGAGAACAACAAGGGTCCAAGAATCCTCCCTAGGTTCGTTGCCTTATTCCAATCTTGATTCAGTTGTTTTTATCTCGATTGCAAGTTTTACATCCCAAACAAGCAATTGGCAAATATTCAATTAAAGCACATATATAAATCCTAATGTAATTGCTATGAAATACTCTTTGCTTTCAAGCACACATGACCTAACTTATAGATTATCAAGAAACGACAATATATCATAATGACAATACCACAGTAATGGACAAATCTATAAGAGAAATCTACCAAACTCAATCACACTTCAACAACATCACATAAGAAGAGCATGACTAGACTTATATGGGGGAGAAAGATGCAATAACCGGATTAATGGGAAATCTTCTAATTAGATTAAAAAGTAAATTATAACAATTTTTAATGATAATAAATCCAAACTACAATGAATCAAGACTAGAAAATAAGAACAACTACACCTAGGGATTCATCCCTTCGCCTTGCTTGAAGATTAGTTGGCCATGGGGGAGAGTGTGGCAGCCTTCATGATGTTTTCCCCGGCCTCTGGCCTCTCCAAAAGATGTTTTTGAATAATCATAATATCAAACCCTAAGTGGTCTATTTATAATACACAAGGTCCGATGGTGTTTTAGGGTATAAAAATTCATTAAAATCCTATTTAGGTCAAAGCTCGGAGAAGAAAAATGTGTGCACGCTGTGGTGGTCCTTTATGGGCACTGCAGTGCTGGCTGGTGGTTCAAGATGTTGAGGTTCTGGGCACTGCGGTGCTGGCTGAGGAGCACCGCAGTGCTGGCTGGTGCTGTTTTGGAGGCTTGACCTTTGTTTACTAAAACTGCCAAAACTTTCTCTAGGAAAATCATTTTGACGAGTCGTAAAATTCTCCAAAAAATAGACTTCCGGATCTTTCTAAGCATATATGGCTCATCTCCTGGTTCTTCTTGCATCAATACAGTTTAATTTGCAAAGATGATTGATTTGTACTAGCAATTCTGTCAATTTAGTGAAACTCCTTTCCAAGTTCTTGTGAACCTTCACTCCGGTGTTCATCGAGTCATTGTACTTCAAGCAATGATAGCTTTTCCATCTCTTTTGAACTTAAAGTACCTGAAAATGCATCGAAATAGATCAATGATCCTAGAATGACACTTTAGAGTTTTTAAGGTATAAAAGTGCAATTCAAACCTAGATCAACCCTAAAATGCGAACAATTAAGTACTGTAAAGATGCATTTTATGATTCTTATCATAACCCCCAACTAGCTTATTGCTAGTCCCTAGCAATTCAAGCGAAAACAAGAGACGAATTCAATGGTGGGAATCAAAACAAAGTAAAGCAATGTTAGTGTTAAACCAAGAGTAATTCACTTTGTCTCAAAAATCGCACATAACACACGACATATAGAATCATTAAATTTCACCTAAGTCCAAAAGTAATCTAAACATCAATCTTAAAATTGTTAACAACTCTTAACATCCATCTTACCACAATCCATTAATCCGAACACCCGGATGATTTTATGCACAACATTCATGAATACACGTCTTGGCCTCTAATAACATAATAAATTGCGTGACATCAATCACAAATCAAGCTCCATAGGCATACTTTTCAAATCACTCTCCACTATTGTAGAAAAAATCACACTACATTGGATCAATAGGTCTTTAATAAGCTTGTAACGTTAGGCTAAGGTCAAGATTAAGAAAAAATGGGAAGGATTTAACAAGTAAAAGAACTCAATCTCTTAGTTTTAAACACAACCACTTTAAGCACTGGATAGCCTTACTTCAACACCCAACTCTTTCAAACATTTTCATAAGAGCTTTTCTCTTAATAAGTCACCACTTTTCTTCTCTCTTCTTCTTTCTTTGCCATATTTCATTCTTTTTCTTTTGTATTTTTGGCATAAGATCATTTACCTCCTTTTTCATTCTTTTTTTTTTCTTTTCCACAACCCCAAACTTATCTCCTTTAATGTACTTGGGTTATGGTAGTAATATACTTTTGCATATTTCCATCCTTACTCCTCTTGAGTGCTTTCTCAACAAATGTGTATAACTAAGTTCTTTTAAAAGAAGGGTAAAGATAAAATATTTTTAGGCTCATAAGGGTAAGTAAATGGGTTTTTGAATAAGTTCAAATGATTATCAAATAAGTTCTAGAGCTTGTCAAGACCGCAAAAGTATTCACAAAACAATCACACATAAAACTTCTCTAAATTCTTTAGACTATTCATACAATCTTACCACAAACTAGAGTCTCAAACCAAATCAAGATTGACACTTAAATTATTCTCAAACCGAAGCAAGATTTAACTACTTCTAAATGTTGTATGCTATCTCAATTAAGCTTATATCATTGACATGTGAATTAACTCTAAGGCTAACACAAAGCATGCTAAAAACAAACAAAAAGAGAGAACGACACCAAGCAGTTCAATGGAAAAAAAATGTATGGAAATAAAGAATATGGAAACAAAAAGATGTGTTTCCTCCATCCCTAACTTAAAATTTTCATTGACCTCAATGTAAAAAAAGAGTAAACGAAACTCCCTTTATAGCCAAAGGTATACAGAAGCTGAAATTTGTGCTCCAACATTTGAACTGCTTCATGTATTTGTCCATGAAAAAGAAATACTAAGTTAATACTGGAAAACAGAAAAAAAAAATATGAATAATAAACAAGAAAAAGAAATATGAAAACAATAAAAGTAAAAAAGATAAGTTGTGGGGTGCCTCCCATAAGCACTAAATTTTACGTCTTCAGCCAGACACCCTTATTTTCTCCTAGACAGACATAGGTTGAATGCACCAGCCACTGCTTCACTACCAAATTCGGTGCTTGTATGCTTTGGAGAGGCCTCTAGGATGTCATCAATAACATTCGTAAATTCTGGCTCAATATATGCTCTTGTGAAGCCATGGGTGAGGATGGACTCCAATGGATTAAGGTGCTGGACCTTTTCCATGAATGAGTCAATCATGTATGCTTGGTGGCTTTCGTCAACATCCTCTAATTTTTTCGTTGTTGGGATGTTTAATAACTTACCACTTAGTGTCTCAATGGCATTCACCTCTTTCAAATTATATTGCGCTAGGTGCTGACCATGGGATGTGGACTGAGCTTGAGAAGGGAACTTACCTCACTCAATCACACTCAAGTAGCTCATTAACTTGGACACTTGACTCTTTATCTCTTCATTTTCTTCAACAGCCTGCGTAATTAAAGATTCAAGTCTTTGATTAGACTTACCTTGTGCCTTAATAAAAGCATGTAAAGTGTCTTCTAAAGAACTCCTAGAAGATACAGGTGCATGATATGGTTCAAGATATGGTGCAGGAGTTTGTGAGAGCTGCTGATTTTCAGACTTCCAGCTGAAATTGGGGTGATTTTGCCATCCCGGATTATAAGTATCAGAGAAGGGTGCCAAAGGCTTCTTGTACATGCCTAAGGCATTACATTTTTTCTCATACATCCCTCTCATCTCAGCAAATGTGGGGCACTCTTGGGCGAGATGATCTACCCTACCACACACAAAACATAGTTTCAAAGACACTGCATGATTAGCTACTTATGTTGGCTTTGAGCTTTTAGTCTTTAAAACCTCTAGTTCCCTAGTGAGCATCTCGACCTTAGCCTTAAGGTTATCCTCTTCCTTAAGATGGTAAATTCCACCACCATTTGGGTGCCCTATAGGTCATGACCTATTTGTGCTTTTAGTAGCACTAGGTCTAGTCTAAGTGTGAGCTTTTTCAGCAAGCTCATTGAGGTACTCCATGGCCTCATCAGGATCTTTTTCTAAAAACTCACCATTACACATTATCTCCACAAATTGGTGCTCCCTATATGTAAGTCCCTCATAAAAATAGCTTACTAAGCACCAATTCTCATACCCATGGTGAGGGAACATACTTAACAACTCCTTAAATCTCTCCCAAGACTGATACAAAGTCTCACTGTCCTTTTGTGCAAAGGTGGAGATTTGCTTTTTTAAAGCATTGGTCTTATGTTGGGGAAAGTATTTATTAAAGAAAATTCGAGTCATCTCAGTCCATGACCCAATAGATCGAGGTCTTAGTGACTATAGCCAACTCTTAGCTCTATCCTTCAAAGCGAAAGGAAAGAACTTAAGCCTCACAATGTCATCGGTTTCATCTTGACTATGAAAAGTCGCAACTACTTCCTCAAACTCTCTAATGTGCACATATAGGTTTTCATTATCCAAGCCATGAAATGTAGGGAGTAATTGTATCACCCCTGTTTTAAAATCTAGATGGCGAGAGTTGGCTGGAAACATGATGCATGATGGTGTGGCTGTGCGTGTAGGGTGGAGGTAATCCTGAAGTGTCCTAGCACCATTCTCATTAGGGTTATCGGCCATGTTAAAATTCTCTAAATTCTCGTGTGGGGGTGCATTATGGTTTGATCTAAATGAGGTTTCACTAACGGACGTGGAAGGAGAGGGTAATTCTAGTTCGGGTCCTCTAATGAATCTACCTCGTAAATCTCTTGGTCTAAGCATGCACCAAATGAATCAGAGAGGAAATAAATAAAACAGAATAATAATAAATCAAAAAATCAAAACTTAGAAAAAAAAGAACAATAATAATAAAAAAATACTATAAAAAGAAAGAAGGAAAAAAATAATGCAGCAAGCTAAAAGAAGGAAAGAAGTTACCGCCTTTACAAATTACTGAAAGAAAAACTACCTACAAATCTTCTACCATCATGTCTCAAAGCTGACAATCTTCCTTGTGCTTTAGCGCGTCTCCCCGGCAATGGCACCAAAATTTGGTTACACCCAAAGTATAACACGATAGTTGTAGCATGGCTTTGGGGTGTCGATTCCACAGGGAGACAAACTAACTACAAGAGAAAGTACAAACCTTAAAACAAACAAAAAAAGTTAAACGAGAAAATTTGAGTTTGAAGTAGTGTGAAATAACTGTGTAAATATAATAGAGAACAAAAAGGGTCCAGGAATCCTTCCTAGGTTCGTTGCCTTATTCCAATCTTGATTCAGTTGTTTTTATCTCGATTGCAAGTTTCACATCCCAAACAAGCAATCGGCAAATATTCAATTAAAGCACATATAAAAACCCTAATGTAATTGTTACGAAATTCTCTTTGCTTTCAAGCACACATGACCTAACTTATAAATTATCAAGAAACGAAAATATATCATAATGACAATACCACAGTAATTGACAAATCTATAAGAGAAATCTACCGAACTCAATCACACCTCAACAACATCACATAAGAAGAGCATGACTAGACTTGTATGGGGGAGAAAGATGCAATCACCGTATTAAGGGGAAATCTTCTAATTAGATTAAAAAGTAAATAATAACAATGTTTAATGATAATAAATCCAAACTACAATGAATCAAGGCTAGAAAATAAGAACAACTACACCTAGGGATTCATCTCTTCGCCTTGCTTGAAGATTAGTTGGCCATGGGGGAGAGTGTGGCAGCCCTCATGATGTTTTCCCCGGCCTCCAGCCTCTCCAAAAGATGTTTTTGAATAATTATAATATCAAACCCTAAGTGGTCTATTTATAATACACAAGGTCCAAGGGTGTTTTAGGGTATAAAAATTCATTAAAATCCTAATTAGGTCAAAGCTCGGAGAAGAAAAATGTGTGCACGCTGTAGTGGTCCTTTATGAGCAATGCAGTGCTGGCTGATGGTTCAAGATGTTAAGGTTATGGGCACCACGGTGCTGGCTGGTACTGTTCTTGAGGCCTGACCTTTGTCTACTAAAACTGGCATAACTTTTTCTAGGAAAATCATTTTGACGAGTCGTAAAATTCTCCAAAAAAATAAACTTTCGGATCTTTCTAAGAATATAAGGCTCATCTCCTGGTTCTTCTTGAATCAATACAGTTTAATTTGCAAAGATGATTGATCTATACAGGCAATTCTGGCAATTTAGTGAAACTCCTTTACAAGTGCTTGTGAACCTTCACTCCGGTGTTCATTGAGTCATTGTACTTCAAGCAATGATAGCTTTTCCATCTCTTTTGAACTTAAAGTACTTGAAAATGCATCAAAATAAATCAATGATCCAAGAATGACACTTTAGAGTTTTAAGGCATAAAAGTGCAATTCAAACCTAGATCAACCCTAAAATGCTAACAATTAAGTACTGTAAAGATGCATTTTATGGCTCTCATCAGAAGGGTTTTCTTGGGGAATGACAATTCTTGCTAAGTGAGGGGGATAGGAGACATCCAGTCGAGGATGTTTGATGGAGTCATAAAGCTGCTGCAAAATGTAAGGTATCTCCCGGATTTGAGGAGGAATTTGATCTCATTGAGGTAGTTGGATTCCATGGGGTATGCATACAAAGCTGAGAGAGGAAAGATCAAGGTAACCAAGGGTTCTTTGATAGTGATCAAAGCAGCAATCAAAGATGGACTTTATGAGATGATCGGTGAGACAGAAATCAAGGATCAAGCAGCAAGCTTGATGGCTGAGATGGATAAGGCAGCAATTTGTCATAATCGCTTGGGACATATCAGCGAAAAGGGGCTACAAGTTCTCAGCAAGGATGGTCTACTTGGTAGTGACAAGGTAGAGAAACTGGATTTCTGTGAGAGTTGCATTCTTGGGAAGCAACATCAGGTCAGCTTCAACACCGGAGTGCACAAGTCTAAAGGGATTCTTGACTACATCCATACGGATCTTTGGGGGCCAGCAAGGACACCAACACAAGGAGGTAATCGTTACTTTCTGTCTTTAATTGATGACTATTCAAGAGTGGTTTAGGTTTATTTGCTTAAAAATAAATTGGATGCTTTGAATAAATTTATGGTGTGGAAAAAGTTGCTGGAGACTCAAATAAGCAGGGTAGTTAAGGTGTTAAGAATTGATAAAGGCTTAGAATTTTTTAATAAGGATTTTGATAAATTCTGTGAATTAAATGGCATTCTAAGACATAGAACGGTTGTGAAAACCCCTCAACACAATGGAGTTGCTGAGAGGATGAATAGAACCCTTATGGAAAAGGTTAGGTGTATGTTAATTAGGTCCGGTTTACCAAAATATTTTTGGGGAGAGGCTGTGTCTACAACTGCATACTTGGTTAATAGATCACCCTCTAGGGCTTTAGACCTTAAGACTCTCATGGAGATGTGGAGTGGAAAACCCCTTGAGTTGAACAACCTTAGGATTTTTGGATGTGCTGCATATGCACATCAAAAGGATGATAAACTTAACCCAAGGTCTAGAAAATGTGTGTTTCTAGGGTATAGTGAATGGGTTAAGGGGTATAGGTCGTGGTCCTTATAACCAAAAGGAATAAAAGTCATAATAAGTAGGGATGTTATTTTTAATGAATTGTTATTTCCCTATGTGGAGAAAACTAACCCTGCAGGGGCTAGTGAGCAAACCAGTCCGGCATTTGTGGAGCATCGCATCAAAGAGAATTCGGTTCAGGTAGAACAAGGAAGGCAAGAGGGTTCAGACCAGGTAGAGCCCATTGATGAAGGCCAAGCTCAAGAAACTCAAGAGGAGGCTGAACTGGAAGGAGTTGATGCAACAAGTCAGAATGACTACTAACTCACAAGGGACCGGGAAAGGAGGGTGGTTAGACCACCTTTGAGTTATGGTTTTGCGGATGCTAATGTAGCAGCTTCTTGGACAGAAGGAGGGATGGTTGAACCAGAAACTTATATGGATGCCATGGAGTGTAAGGATTCGTCAAAGTGGCAGCTAGCTATGGAGGAAGAAATGGATTCTTTGAGGAAGAGCAACTCTTTGGTATTGGTGCCCAAACCAGAAAAACAGAGAGTTTTGGGTTGCAGATGGATCTACAAGATCAAAGAAGGGAACACTCCAGGGGATAAAGTCCGGTATAAAGCTAGGCTGGCGACGAAGGGGTTCACACAAAGAGAAGGCATGGACTTCACCGAAATATTCTCACCAGTTGTGAAATACAAGACGAGCAGGATAGTATTGGCTATGGTGGTCCAATTCAATTCGGAAATCGAGCAAATGGGTGTGAAGACAACGTTCTTACATGGAGAGCTTGATGAGACCATTTACATGAGGCAACCCAAAGGCTATGAGGAAGGAAGGCATGGGGATTTGGTGTACAAATTAAATAAATCTCTCTATGGCCTAAAGCAATCACCTCGACAATGGAATAAGAGGTTCGATTCCTTTGTAACTAGCTTGGGTTTCATGAGGAGCTATTATGATTTGTGCTTGTACTACAACGGTCACAAGGTGGAGGAAATGGTGATCATCCTTATCTATGTTGATAATATGCTGTTGGTTGGGAGCAGCATGAAGAAGATAGGAAAATTGAAGTCTCAACTCAGTTCGAAGTTTGAGATAAAGGATCTTGGTCATGCACAAAAGATCATTGGGATGAGTATAATTCGAGAAAGGGAGAGAAACAGATTAAAGATTTCTCAGACTTCCTACATAGAAAAGATGGTATCTAAGTTTTTTATGGAAGATAGCAAACCAGTGAAGGTTCCCCTTGCTGGTCATTTCAAGTTCTCCAGCGATTAATGTCCGAGATCGGATGAGGAGAAGAAGGAAATGAAAAAAGTCCCTTATTTTAGTGCGGTTGGATTAGTCATGTTCATGATGGTAAGCACTAGACCTGATATTTCTAATGCAATAAGTATTCTCAACAGGTTTATGAGTAATCCCGGAAAGGAGTATTGGCTTGGGATGAAGTGGTTGCTGAGGTACTTGAAGGGAAGCTCAGATGTGGGGCTTGTTTACGAAAAAATGGGTAAGTCCATCTGTCTTGAAAGTTATTTGGATTCGGACTATGGAACAGACCGGGATAAAAGAAGATCGATTACCTCATACTTCTTCAACTTAAACGGATGTTGTATAAGTTGGAAGGCTCAGTTGCAGTCGGTGGTAGCACTCTCAACAACTGAGGCAAAATACATAGCAGCAATGGAAGCCATTAAGGAGGCTATACGGTGCAAAGGGTTGTTGGAAGAGTTGAAGGTCCTAAAATAGCAGGTGGTGGTGTATTCGGATAGCTAAAGTGGGTAGTATTTGTGTAAGAATTCGATGTTCCATGAAAAGACAAAGCATATGGATGTTCGATATCATTTTATTTTGGAAAATGTTACGGAATGATGCATTCATGTGGACAAAGTGGCCACGGAAAAAATCCTGCAGATTTAGGCACTAAAGTTCTACCTCTAAGAAAGTTCAATCATTGCCTTGGACTTCTTAGGATTGGAGTCGGTAGATATGGTGACTCAAGTTAAGTTTGGATCCTGAGTTCTCTGTACAATGGGTTCGGGTTTAATTGCTTAGACAAAGGTAAAGTTTGTTGGGATTTGTCAAAAAATTAAACAAGTAAAAATGGTCAGCATCAGGTATGGCTGTGCGCCACGGCCCAGCCTTGGGCGTCGCGGCCTCGAGTAAGTCCGGAAGCTCTTCCTCTCCAGGCCGCATCGTGGCGTCCAGTAAGGCAGCAAGTTTCCCCACTTCTGAGCCGCGGCACACCCAGTTCCAAGCCTCAGCATGAAGCACACCTAACACCAATTAATCAGCACTTTGAGATGGTGTGTGGGACTTGGTTAAAACGCACAGGTTCACTTAGACTCTTAGAGAGCAATGATTCTTTGGTTCTTGAGATCTAAGGGTTGAGATTGATCTCAAAGATTAGATGAGGTGGTCATTGCCCTATATAAAGGGTTATCTAGAAGCAATCAAAGTAGATTAAGACATAACAACAAGTGTGAGAGTGCAAAGACACAAAAACATAAGAGAGACTCATTCAAGAGAGGCTGGTTGTTTAGAGAGAAAGGCTCTCCAATCTGGAGAGGTCTTTCTAGTGAGAGAGAGTAGTCAAGATTGGGGATTCAAGGGCTTTGTAATTGGAATTTTCCCCAACACTTAGTTCTTATCTCTGTTGGAAATCACCTTGACAAGATGTCCAGGTGGTGATCTTACAAACACCCAAGTCTAGAATGACTTGTAGAAAGAAATACAGCAATCGAAAAGCAAGAAAGAAAAGAAGACAAGCGATTTATTATCAAGGTTCAGCAATAACCTATGTCCCCGTGAGTTCCTCTGAACTCTCTGCACTAAATCAATGGTTCTTTACAATCCAGTAACTCTCTTCAAGAAACCTCAAGTTCTTGAAGAAACCAAGAAGAGAAGAAAGAAGATGATAAGAACTATTACAATGCTCTCTATCTAATCTATACTCCTCTCTCTTTACAACCAGCCTCACTACAATGAGTCCCTCTTGTGTTTTGTGTCTTTGCACTCTCACACAATTCTCTCTTGTATATCTGTCACTATTTTACAATTGATCTCAAATTATGTCACAATGTTAATGAGAATAAAGCTAGGTGACCCTTTATATAGTGCACCAAATTCTTGTCCAATCTTGAGAGTCAATCTTCACCCTTAGATCTTGATGACCACTCAACCATGGTCCTCCATCAATCCTAAGTGATGCTATGCATTTTAACCTTACACCCATGTACTTAACAAGAGGCTGAATCAGGTTAATCATGTGTGCATCAGTGTGCCCAGTGCCTAGGCACTGAATAGGGCAGGCTGCAGGGATGAGAGCCATAAAATGCATCTCAACCGTACTTAATTTTTAGCATTTTAAAGTTGATCTAGGTTTTAATTGCACTTTTATACGTTAAAAACTCTAAAGTGTCATTCTTGGATCATTGATTTATTTCGGTGCATTTTCAGGTATTTTATGTTTGAAAGAGAAGGAAAAGTGATCATTGTTTAAAGCTCCAAGATTCCATGCACAACGGAGTGTCAGAGTGGTTGCGGAGAAGCAAACATGAGGAAAAGTCAGGCCATCAGTGTCTGTCGTGGCCTAGACCAGCCAGGGCTGCAGTGCCCAGAACATGCACAAGAAGACTTCCAGCTAGTGCCTAAGCGCCCACCCAGGAGGGCCGCAACGCCCACTAGGCAGGGCCGCGGTGCCCAGCACTTCCACCAACCAAGGACAAAGCTTGAACTGCGATGCGCACAAGAGAGAGCCGCAGTGCGCACACGAAATTCCTTCTCCGAGTTTTCACCTAATTAGGATTTTAATGACTTTTTAAACCCTAAAACACCCTTGGACTTTGTGATTATAAATAGACCACTTAGGGTTTGTGAAAAAGATCATGAATTGAACATCTTTTTGAGAGGCTGGAGGCTGAGGGAAACTCCATCAAGCACAAGCCTCATGGCCAACTAATCTCCAAGTAAGGCGAAGGGATGAATCCTTAGGTGTAGTTGTTCTTATTTTCTAGTCTTGATTCATTATAGTTTGGATTTATTATCATTAAAAATTGTTATCATTTACTTTTTAATCTAATTAGAAGATTTCCCCTTAATCCGGTGATTGCATCTTTCTCCCCCATATGAGTCTAGTAATGCTCTTCTTATGTGATGTTGTTGAGGTGTGATTGAGTTTGGTAGATTTCTCTTATAGATTTGTCTATTACTATGGTATTTTCATTATGATATATTGTCGTTTCTTGATAATCCATAAGTTAGGTCATGTGTGCTTGAAAGCAAAGAGTATTTCATAACAATTACATTAGGGTTTATATATGTGCTTTAATTGAATATTTTTCGATTGCTTGTTTGGGATATGAAACTTGCAATCGAGATAAAAACAACTGAATCAAGATTAGAATGAGGCAACGAACCTAGGGAGGATTCCTAGACCCTTGTCGTTCTCTATTATAGTTACACAACTATTTCACACTACTTCAAACTCAGATTCTTTCCTTTAACTTTTATCGTTTCATATTAAAGTTTACATCTTCTCTTGTAGTTTGCTTATCTCCATATGGAATCGACACTCCAAAGCTGTGCTACAACTACCGCTTTATACTTTGGGCGTAATCAAATTTTGGCGCCATTTCCGGGAAGACGCGCTTAAGTACAAGGAAGATTGTCAACCTTGAGACAAGACGGTAGAAGAATTGTAGATAGTTTTTCTTTTTCAGCAGTTTGTAAAGGCAGTAACTTTGTTTCCCCTTTTAGCTTGCTGCATTATTTTTTGTTGTTTTCTTTTTTTTTTTGTTATTTTGTGATCTTACATGCCCCGATATAGAGACACTTTGGGTAGATTTTCTTGTAGGCCTGTGTTACAGTCAGAATTAAATTCTTTTCTAAATCCTTTATTTGACAATCCATCTAGTCCCGAAGAGATGAGTGAACACGAAGATCAACCCCCTAGGACCCCTCAGGATTAACTCCACCCTACACGAACAGCCACACCGTCATGTATCATGTTTCCAGCCAATACTCTCCATTTAGATTTTAAAACAGGGATGATACAATTACTCCCTACGTTTCATGGCTTGGAAAGAGAAAACCCATATGTGCACATTAGAGAGTTTGTGGAAGTAGTTACGACTTTTCATAGTCAAGATGCACATGATGATATCATGAAACTCAAGTTCTTTCCTTTTGCTTTGAAAGATAGACCTAAGAGTTCGCTACACTCACTGAGACCTCGATCTATTGGGTCGTGGACTAAGATGACTTGGATTTTTTTTAATAAATACTTCCCCTAACATAAGACCAATGCTTTAAAAAGGAAAATCTCCACCTTTGCACAAAAGGATAGTGAGACTTTATATCAGTCTTAGGAGAGATTTAAGGAGTTATTGAGTATGTGCCCTCACCATGGGTATGAGAATTGGCGCTTAGTGAGCTATTTTTATGAGGGTCTTACCTATAGGGAGCACCAATTTGTAGAGATGATGTGTAATGGTGACTTTTTAGAAAAAGATCCTGATGAGGCCATAGAGTACCTCAATGAGCTTGCTGAAAAAGCTCACACTTAGACTGGACCTAGTGCTACTGAAAGCACAAACAGGTCACGACCTGTAGGAAACCAAAATGGTGGTGGAATTTACCATCATAGGAAAGAGGATAACCTAAAAGCTAAAATCGAGATGCTCACTAGGTAACTAGATGCGTTAAAGACTAAGGGATTACAGCAGACACACGTAGCTAATCATGCAAGGTCTTTTGAACCATATTTTGTGTGTGGCGGGGTAGATCATCTCGCCCAAGAGTGTCCCCCATTTGCGGAGATGAGATGGATGTATAAGGAACAATGTAATGCCTTAGGCATGTATAAGAAGCCTTTTTCACCTTTCTCTGATACCTATAATCCGGAGTAGCGAAGTCACCCCAATCTTAGCTGGAAATCTGAAAACCAACCACCTACACAACCCCTTAGATCATATCCTGCACAATATCATGCACCTGCACCTTCTAGGAGCCCTTTAGAAGAAACTTTGCATGCTTTTATTGAGGTGCAAGATAAGACTAATCAAAGGCTTGAATCTTTAATCATGTAGGTTGTTGAAGAACATAAAGATCTAAAGAGCCAAGTATCCAAGCTGATGAGCTCCTTGAGTGTGAATGAGTAAGGTAAGTTCCCTTCCCAAGCTCAGTCGACACACCATGGACAACACCTGGCACAAAAGAATTTGAAGGAGGTGAATGTCATTGTAACACTTAGTGGTAAGTCATTACACATCCTAACATCGAACAAATCAAAGGATGTGGACGAGAGCCACCAAGTATACATGATTGACTCACCCATGGAAAAGGTCCATCACCTTAATCCATTGGAGTTAATCCACACCCATGGGTTCACAAGAGCATATATTGAGCCAAAATCTATAGATGTTACTGATGACATCCTTGGGGCCTCTTCAAAGCATACAAACACCCAATTTGACAGTGGAGCAGTTGCTGGTGCATTCAGTTCATGTTTGTCTAAAAGGGAATAAGAGCGTCTGGCTGAAGAGGTAAAACTTAGTGCTCATTAGAGGCACCCCACAGCATATCCTTTTATTTTTATTATTTTTCGTATTTCTTTTTCTTGTTTATTATTAGTATTTTTTCTTTCTATTATTAACTTAGTATTTCTTTTTTAGGGACAAATATACGAAGCAGTTCAAATGGTAGAGCACAATTTTCAGCTTCTGTGCACCTTTGGCTACAAAGGGAGTTTTCTTTACTCTTTTTTTTACATTGAGGTCAATGCAATTTTTAAGTTGGGGGTGGAGGAAACACATCTCTTTGTTTCTATATTCTTTATTTCCATACATTTTTTTTCTTTTTCCATTGAACTGTTTGGTGTCGTTCTCCCTTTTTGTTTGTTTTTAGCATGCTTTGTGTTAAGCCTTAGAGCTAATTCACATGTCAGTGATATGAGCTTAATTGAGATAGCATATAGCATTTAGAAGAAGTTAAATCTTGCTTCGGTTTGAGAATAATTTAAGTGTCAATCTTCATTTGGTTTGAGACTCTAGTTTGTGGTAAGATTGCATGATTAGTCTAAAACATTTAGAGAAGTTTTATGTGTGATTGTTTCGTGAATACTTTTGTGGTCTCGACAAGCTCTAGAACTTATTTGATAATCACTTGAGGCGAATTCCTAGAATGCACACTACTTAGGATATGATATAGGCAATTTTTGGACCGTTTGAGCCTTTCAAACCTACCCTTGCAATATCTATCACTAGTCACCTGTTTGAGCCATTTTCTTGAAAAAGAATTTAAGCCTTGTTTCTTTCGAAAACCCATTTACTTAACCTTATGAGCCAAAAAATTATTTTATCCTTACCCTTCTTTTAAAAGAACTTAATTATACACATCTGTTGAGAAGCACTGAAGAGGAATAAGGATGGAAATATGAAAAATATTACTACCATAACCCAAGTATATTAAAGGAGATAAGTTGGGGGTTATAGAAAAGAAAAAAAAAGAAAAGAAAAGAATGAAAAATGAGGTAAACGGTCTTATGCCAAAAATACAAAAGAAAAGAAAAGTGGTGACTCATCAAGAGAAATGCTCTTATAAAAAAATATGGTTAAAAGAGTTAGGTTTTGAAGTAATGTTATCTAGTGCTTAAAAGCGGTTGTATTTAAAGCTAAGAGATTGAGTTCTTTTACCTACAAATCCTTCCCATTCTTCCTTAACCTTTACCTTAGCCTAACATTACAAGCTTATTAAAGACCTATCGATCCAATGAAGTGTGGTTTTTCTACAATAGTGGAGAGTGATTTGAAAAATAAGCCTATAAAGTTTGTTTATGTGATTCATGTCACACAATTTATTATGTTTTTAGAGTCTAAGACTTGTATTCATGAATGTTATGCATAAAATCATCCGGGTGTTCAGATTAATGGATTGTGGTAAGACGGATGATAAGAGTCGATAACGATTTTAAGATTGATGCTTGGATTACTTTTGAACTTAAGTGATATTTAATTATTCTATGTGCTGCTTATTGTGTGCAATTTCTGAGACAAAAATGTGAATTGCTCCTTGTTTAAACACTAGCATTGCTTTACCTAATTTTGATTCCTACAATAGAATTCATCTCTTGTTTTTGCTTGAATTGCTAGGGACTAGCAATAAGCTAGTTGGAGGTTGTGATGAGAGCCATAAAATGCATCTCAATAGTGCTTAATTGTTAGCATTTTAGAGTTGATCTAGGTTTTAATTGCACTTTTATACGTTAACAACTCTAAAGTTTCATTCTTGGATCATTGATCTATTTCGATGTATTTTCAGGTATTTTATGTTTGAAAGAGAAAGAAAAGTAATTGTTGCTTAAAGCACCAAGATTCCATGCATAACGGAGTGTCGGAGTGGTTGCGGCAAAGCAAACATGAAGAAGAGTCAGGCCATCAGTGTGCATCGCGGACTAGACCAGCCAGGGCCGCGGCGCCCAGATCATGCACAAGAAGACTTCCAGCTAGCGCCTAGGCGCCCACCAAGGAGGGCCGCGGCACCCAGAGCATGTCAACCTCAACCATCAGGCAAGGTTGCGGCGCCCACTAGGTAGGGCCGCGGCGCCCAGCACTTCCACCAACCAAGGACAAAGCTTGAGCTGCGGCGCACACAAGAGAGAGCCGCAGCGCGCACATGAAATTCCTTCTCCGAGTTTTGACCTAATTAGGTGACTTTTTAAACCCTAAAACACCCTTGGACTTTGTGATTATAAATAAACCACTTAGGGTTTGTGAAAAAGATCATGAATTGAACATCTTTTTGAGAGGCCGAAGACTGGGGAAAACTCCATCAAGCACAAGCCCCATAGCCAATTAATCTCCAAGCAAGGCGAAGGGATGAATCCCTAGGTGTAGTTGTTCTTATTTTATAGTCTTGATTCATTCTAGTTTGGATTTATTATCATTGAACATTGTTATGATTTACTTTTTAATCTAATTAGAAGATTTCCTCTTAATCCAGTGATTGCATCTTTCTCCCCCATATAAGTCTAGTCATGCTCTTCTTATGTGATGTTGTTGAGGTGTGATTAAGTTCGATAGATTTCTCTTATAGATTTTTCCATTACTGTGATATTGTCATTATAATATTGTTGTTTCTTGATAATCCATAAGATAGGTCATGTGTGCTTGAAAGCAAAGTGTATTTCATAACAATTACATTAGGGTTTATATATGTGCTTTAATTGAATATTTGCCGATTGCTTGTTTGGGATGTGAAACTTGCAATCGAGATAAAAACAACTGAATCAGGATTAGAATAAGGCAACGAACCTAGGGAGGATTCCCGGACCCTTGTTGTTCTATATTATATTTACACAACTATTTCACACTACTTCAAACTCAAATTCTTTCCTTTAACTTTTATTGTTTTGTATTAAAGATTACATCTTCTCTTATAGTTTACTTGTCTCCCTATGGAATTGACACCCCAAAGCTGTGCTACAACTACCACGTTAGACTTTGTGCGTAATCATGCGGCGCTAGGCAAAACACCCTTTTCACCACTTTCTGGGCGCCGCGGCCTTGGTGAGGGAGAGGTGCAGCACTGGCCTTCCTCCAGCACCTCCCTTGCTAGGTGCTGTGGCCTAGGAGGAGGAGAGCTGCAGCGCACACTGAAGCTGGACCCCTCACAGCTGTGGGCACTTCTTTACCTTGCTGAATAGAGGTGTGCACACACACCCAAAGTGATGCGCACACTTGTGTGTACTCCTTTAACATGCTGAAATTTATTCTTCCAACCTTGGTTTAGACCTTAACCATGTTTAAATCTTAGACAACTACCAACAATCTCTACTTTTGTCTAAGTGTTTAAACCTAAACCATTGTGCAGAGAACTTCAGGATCCAAACTCTTATTGAGTCATCAATCAACTTACTCCAATCCTAAGAAGTCCAAGGCAATGATTGGACCTTCTTAGAGGTAGAACATTGGTGTCTAAATCTGCAGGACTTCCCTCCATGGCTACCTTATCCATGTGCTTTATCCTCCCATGGAACACTGGATTCCTCCACAAGTGCCACGCACTTTGGTTAACCGAATACACCACCACCTGCTCTTTTAGGACCATCGACTCATCCAACAACCCTTTGCACCATATAGCCTCCTTTATGGCTTCCATAGCCGCTATGTACTCAGCCTTGATTGTTAAGAGTGCTACCACCGACTACCACTGAGCCTTCAAATACCTCAGCAACCACTTCATCCCAAGCCAATGCTTCTTTCCCGGACTACTCACAAATCTGCTGAGAACACCCATTGCCCAAGAAACGCTTAACTAGTTTCTTTTCTTTTCTTGGATGATTCTCATCCCAAGGATCTTTTGTGCAAGGCTGAGATCCTTCTTCTTGAACTCCTCACTGAGTTGAGATGTAAATCTTTTCATCATCTCCCTGCTGTTTTGAACCAACAGCACATCATCGATATAGACGAGGATAATCACCACTTCATCTACCTTGTGTCCAGGTGAGAAGGTTTCTGTGAAATCTATGCTTCTTCTTTGCATGAACCCCTTCGCCACCAGCCTAGCCTTCTTTTGGACTTCATCTCCTGGAGGGTATCCTTCTTTGATCTTGTAAGTCCACTTACAATCCCAAACTCTCTATTTTTTCGGAATGTGCACCAATTCCCAGAAGTTGTTCTTCCTCAAAGAATCCATTTCTTCTTCCATAGCTAGCTTTCATCTTGGCAAATCCTTACATCCCATGGCATCAATGTAAGTCTCTTGTTCACTCATCTCTCTTTCTATCCAAGGAGCTGCTGCATCTGCAGCATCCGCAAA
Organism: Bretschneidera sinensis; assembly: GCA_023935145.1. Classification (NCBI taxonomy): domain Eukaryota; kingdom Viridiplantae; phylum Streptophyta; class Magnoliopsida; order Brassicales; family Akaniaceae; genus Bretschneidera; species Bretschneidera sinensis. The sequence continues at coordinate 85,865,844 of CM043698.1, read as the reverse complement.
CCCATATCTAGAAGGTGGTCTTTCCTAGTCTCTTGTGAGCTGATAGTCCTTTCGAATCCCTGCATCATCCTCTTTCAGTTCAACCTCCTCATGAGTGTCCTGAGCTTGGCATTCATCAATGGGCTCTACTTGGTCCGAACCCTCTTACCTTCCTTACTCTATCTGAATCGAATTCTTCTTGATGCTATGCTCCACAAATACTGAACTGGTTTGCTATCTAGCCCTTTCAATGTTAGTTTTCTCCAAGTAGGGAAATAACAATTCATTAAAAATAGCATCCCTACTTATTATGAGTTTCAATCCTTCTTTCTCTAAGGACCACAACCTATACCCCTTAGCCCCTTCCCCATATCCTAGAAACACATATTTTCTAGATCCTGGGCTAAGTCTATCATCCTTTTATTATGCATATGCAGCACACCCAAAAGTCCTAAAGTTGTCCAACTCAGGGGGTTTTCCACTCCATATCTCCTCGAGAGTCTTATGGTACACAATCCTAGAGGGTGATCTATTAACCAAATAAGTAGACACTACTTCCCCCCAAAAACATTTAGGTAATCCGGATCTATCTAACATGCACCTAACCTTTTCCATAAGGGTCTTATTCATCCTCTCAGCAACTCCAATTTGCTGAGGGGTTTTTACAAACGTTCTATGTCTTAGAATATCATTTAACCTATAGAATTTATCAAGTTCTTTATTAAAACATTCTAAGCCATTATCGGTTCTTATCCCCTTAACTACTCTACCCATTTGAGTCTCTACCAGCCCTTTCCACACCACTAATTTATTAAAGGCATCTGATTTATTCTTAAGCAAATAAACCCAAACCTTTCTTGAATAATCATTAATTAAAGACAGAAAGTAAATGTTACCTCCCTGTGTTGGTGTCCTTGCTGGTCCCCAAAGGTCCGCATGAATGTAGTCAAGAATGCCCTTAGACTTGTGCACTCCGGTGATGAAGCTGACCCAGTGTTGCTTCTCAAGAACACAACACTCGCAGAAATCAAGTTTCTCTACTTTGTTTCCACCAAGTAGGCAATCCTCGCTGAGAACTTACAGGCCTCTTCGCTCATATGTCCTAAGCAAGTGTGCCAAAGGGCTGCCTTATCCATCTCAGCCATCAAGCTTGCTGCTTGATCCTTGATCTCCATATCTCTTATCATCTCATAGAGTCCATCCTTCATTGCTACTTTGATCACTACCAAAAATCCCTTGGCTACCTTGATCTTTCCTCCATCTACTTTGCATGAATACCCCAAGGAATCCAGCTGCCCCAATGAGATCAAATTCCTCTTCAAATTTGGAAGATACCTCACATTCTGCAGCAGCCTTGTGACTCCATCAAACATCCTCAACTGGATGTCTCCAATCCCCCTCACTTGGCGAGAAGTGTTATTCCCCAAGAAGACCTTTCCATCATTGGTTTCCTAGAAATTCTTGAACCAATCCTTATGAGGGCACATATGATAAGTGCACCCGGTATCCAAGATCCACTTTTCGCTGCCTTGCCTCCTGTCCACATTTGAGCACACAACAAGAACATCATCTTGTTGTTCTCCTTTGGAAACCGAAGCCTCTCCATTCTTGGTATAGCTTCCTCCTCTCTCATCCCACATCTTCTTCTTGCAATCTTTTCGGAAATGGCCCTCCTTGTTGCAGTAGAAGCACCTCTTTCCTCCAAGTCTTGTCTTTGAATGAGATCTTTCATGGTTCTGCCCTCTGCCTCTTGATTTCTCCCGGTAGTTGCCATGAGTGCTACTGTCATTCTAAGTTGCTGGCCTTCCTCTAATGAACAGCCATTCTCCACTTGATGTTTCCCTTATCTTGGCTTTGAAATCATGTACCCTTATGAGATTGATCACAATCTCCTTGGTTAAAGTATCTCTTCCATACTCAATAGCATTAATCAAATTATTAAAACAATCAAGAAGATAATTTAACAAAATAACAACCAATTGTTCATCTGAGAATTTAATACTACAACTAGCCAAATCTTGAACTATCTTATTAAAGACATCAAGATTATCTTGTAACTCCTTACTAGGATCCATTTTAAAAGCAAATGTTCTTTTAAGAAGATAAATTTTGTTAGGGAGAGTTTTGGTAAGAAATAACTCATCTAGTTTCTTCCATATGACAACCGAATCTTCCGAGTCTCTGCACTCCCTTGTGATACTATCCGACATGTGCAAGAAGATGGTGTTGTATGCCATCTTCTTCATCTTAACCCGCTAGTCCTCCGTGATACTTTCTAGAAAAGCATCATCTTCTCCAATAGCCAAGTCCACTTTCTGTTGCACAAGAACCACCTTGATCTTCCGTTTCTAAAGGGTAAAATCTCCCTTTCCATCAAACTTCTCAATAACGAAATTTGAAGCCATCTATGCGGAGAAAATCCTAGATTTATGCAATACCCACAAATGCTTTCTTCAACCTCAAGAATACGATGGAAGATGGATCTTAACACCGTTCTTGAATCACCCAACAAGTTGATCTTTGATTCTTGGAGTCTTGACTCTGTCACCTTCTTGTTCTTGCTCCAACACCCAACTGTGTAAGCTCTGATACTACTGTTGGAAATCACCTTGACTAGATGCCCAAGTGGTGATCTTCCAAACACCCAAGTCTAGAATGACTTATAGAAAGAAATACAGCAATCGAAAAGCAAGAAAGAAAAGAAGACAAGAGATTTGTTATTGAGGTTCGGCAATAGCCTACGTCCCCATGAGTTCCTCTGAACTCTCTGCACTAAATCAATGGTTCTTTACAATCCAGTAACCCTCTTCAAGAAACCTCAAGTTCTTGAAGAAACTAAGAAAAGAAGAAAGAAGATGATAAGAACTATTACAATGCTCTCTATCTAATCTATACTCCTCTCTCTTTACAATCAGCCTCACTACAATGAGTCCCTCTTGTGTTTTGTGTCTTTGCACTCTCATACAATTCTCTCTTGTATATCTATCACTCTTTTACAATTGATCTCAAATTATGTCATAATGTTAATGAGAATAAAGATAGGTGACCCTTTATGTAGTGCACCAACTTCTTGTCCAATCTTGAGAGTCAATCTCCACCTTTAGATCTTGATGACCACTCAACCATGGCCCTCCATCAATCCTAAGTGATGCTGTGCATTTTAAAATTGCACCCATGTACTTAATAAGCGGCTGAATCAGGTTAATCATGTGTGCATCAGTGTGCCTAGTGCCTAGGAACTGAACAGGGCATGCTGCGGCGCTAGGTAAAACACCCTTTTCACCACTTTCTGGGGGCCGCGGCCTTGGTGAGGGAGAGGTGCAGTGCTGGCCTTCCTCCAGCACCTCCCTTATTGGGTGCCACTACCTGGGAGAAGGAGGGTTGTAGTGCACCTTGAAGTTGGACCACTCACAGTTGTTCGCACTTCTTTGCCTTGCTGAATGGAGAGGTGTGCTCACATAACCAAAGTGATGCACACACTTGTGTGCACTCCTTTAACATGCTGAAATTTATTCTTCCAACCTTGTTTTAGACCTTAACCATGTTTAAACATTAGACAAATACCAATAATCTTTTTCTTTTCTCTTCTTTCATTCTTCAAGAACAAAATGTTTCTTGAAGGGATGTTGCAGTAATTGTAAGAACTCAATTGATTTAGTGCAGAGAGCTCGGAGGAGCTCACGAAGACATAGGCACATTGTCGAACCTCGATAACAATTGCTTGTGTTCTCTTTTATACTTTGATTCTTGTTTCAGTTTTGTACAAATCATTCTAGATTTGGGTGTTTGGGAAAGATCACAACCTGGGATTTCTTGTGGTGATTTTCTCAGCAGTATCCATGAAATGCAATTCAATGCATAATCATATCACTGCCACTCAAGGGGATGTCTCCCTACGTACCGGTACATTTCACAATCAAATCATCATAATCATTAAATCTTTGGAACTACCCTTAATCCGGGCTGGGTCTTACTCGTCAAATACATTCGGTACCCTTACACCCCTTGTGGGAAAAGACCTAATGGCCTCACCCATAACTCACCCCTCAATAACATACCATCAAATAATTGTTATGATGCAAAATGCTTTCATGATGAAATGGTTTGTAATCAATCATCCACCAGTCAACCACATCACTATTTCATAACAATCCAAACCAATCCTTTTCAGTACAATTCAAACATCACAGAATTTCACAAACACAACCACATCAATTCATTTCCAAACTCATATCTTATATGATCACATTTCTTATCTCAATTATATATATACATTTGTTTATAACAATATTATTGCCATTTCCAAAATCATTTATAAGTATATATTTATAATTTTTTTTTTTCATTTTGTACGTTTCACAATGCTTACTAATAGTAAGGTGAAACTCGCCTCTTTACAAGCTCCACAAAATCCCAAACTACTACCTTTGTCCTTTAGCGGTAACCACCACTTGCACCTAGAAGTGAATCAATATCTAACTCCAATTATTATCAATCAATAACAAAATATTAGGAACTCTAAGGTATTTACAAACTTTAATTATCAATTGCGCATTTCGGACGAAATCAAAAATCAAGGAGATCGAGGCGTTAACCATTTTTCAAATCATTTTCCTTGAATTTAAGTCACTTTAATTTTCATGAATGTTAACACTTTTAATGGTGTTTCAATCATACTTGAAATTTATATGACATTAAAATCACCTTGAAAAAGTTTCACACCAAAAAACTTGAAGAGAAAAGTCATTTTTTCCAAAATCAGAACGATTCAATCGATTGAATACCTTATTCAATCGACTGAATCAGGTTTAGAAAGTTTATCCCTTCAATTCAATCAACTAAACACTTTATTCAGTCAACTAAATGAAGTCTTTCAACTAAATATTGGTTCAGGTGCTTCATCCAGTCGACTGGACACTAATCGGCTAGATCCTTGTTTTTCAGTAGAAATCTCTCCGAAAACTCATGCTTTTCTCCAAAATTCTTCTTGATTTCAAAAGATATTTTCAAATCCTAGAAGATACAAGTTTTTAAAGGTTTAAAGTAAAAACCTTTGCACTACCCAAGAGAGAAATCGAATGAAAAACTCTTAAATCAACCAATTTTACGCAAAACCCATTTTTTTTTAAACAAACCCTTTTCTTTAAACTTTTTCTTATGAAGATTCTTTGAACTCAAACTTCAAAATAAAATCTTTAAAGTAATAAACATACTTTACAATTAATGAGAAGGAAAACAAGCTCTTTACCTTGATTTTTTAAGAAACTCCTAACTTTTTCCCTTTTCTTCATCCCCTTATTCTCATCTTTAGGGGCCCAAGGATGATGCTATACGTGATCCACAAGGATGGGTTTCCATAATTCAAGCATTAAAATAATCTAGCAACTCAAGATTGTGAATTAAAATCTTAGTTTTCCAAAATTGGAGAGTTACTCGTTTTGGTTGGCTCATCAAGGAAAATGGCTGGCTACAATTTTTTTTATTACCTTTTTTTTTAATTGTTTCCTTATTAATTTAATTACTGAATTATAAGGCTTGCATGCCAATTTAGGTACTTTTCTTTTTTGGATTTTAGGTTACCAGAATTGAATATAGGTTTGTTTCCTATTCCTTAGTTTCTTTTTTCTAATTGGTTACGAATTCTCATGTATCTAAATATCTATTGGATTTTTGGAATAGGACAATTTAGATTTGATTCATACTTTTGGAGAGAAAATTCTCTTTGGTTCTTTTAGAACTTCTGAACTTATTGGAGTTTCTGTGGCATTCATCTTCAATTTATCAATCAATCCTTCCATAATTGATTGTGACATCTTCATTATACCAAGGTTCTTGCTTCAATATAAGCAACGGGTCGCAATCTCACATAAATATGCTTCTAAACGATCTTATAAGTCTTCTTGATCCATCAATTTCTTAGTTTGTGGCGTGGATCATATCAGTTAGTAACAGAGCCTTCTAGTTGCAAGTTTGCTTATCTTTTGTTTTAATTCATAAAAAAAATGTTAAAAAAAACGTGAAAAAAAGGTGGAAATTCGGGAAAAAAAAAAGAAAGAACAAATTTCTTATTTTTAAAAAAAAGTGTGTGATATTTAGATTCAATCCTTTCAATTGTTGTTTCAATTTCTCATCTTTGTTTTCCTTGTATTCTAGCCTTTAAATCCAAATTTCTTTGTGAGTCGTTGGTGAATTGTTGCTGGACACTTTGATACTTGTTTGGTTAGTTTGATAAGAACCTATAGAGAATTATTACGAGTGGAAAAAGGCAAAAGTGCTTAGCACATAAGAGGGTAAAAGCCAATCTGATTTTGTGTAGAAAACATGAGTGAAATGAGTGACTCATTCTTTGAGTGAAACACGTGAGGGAGTGTGTGAGGTCCTTTTGTTCTTTTTTTTCCTAACTTTTTTTTTGCAGCAAACATGTCAGACAACAAGAACAAAAATAATTCTGGAGATACGTCAGGAGAGATTGATCCAAAGTTGCTCATGGAGGCTTTAATGGGTGAGATAAGGAGAGTATTGAGAACAGAGATGGAACAGGTCCATGAGCGGATAGATCGGGTAGAGAATGCACATGTGGGGTAGCAACAAAATGCTCCTAATATGCATATGAGGGAGAGAGTTCAACCTAGGGGAGAGAGAGTTGAAGATGAGGGATACTTTGCCCAAGGAGAATTGTTGGTTGCAAGGAGAGCTTTAAGTGTGCAAATCAAAGAAGATGACAAAGTACAACAAGAAAACATCTTTCATACTATATGCCACGTGCAAAACAAGGTATGTAGTGTGATTATTGATGAAGGTAGTTGTACTAACGTTGCTATCACTACAATGGTTGAGAAATTAGGGCTGCCAACAATTAAACATCCTCGGCCTTACAAGTTGCAATGGCTCAATGATAGTGGTGAAGTGAGGGTGAACAAACAGATGTTAGTTTTCTTACAGATTGGAAAATATGAAGATGAAGTTTTGTGTGATGTAGTTCCGATGCAAGCTGGACACTTATTATTAAGCCGATCATGGCAATTTGATCAGCGTGTTAAGCATGATGGCTTCACCAATAAATATTCGTTTGTAAGCAATTAAAGAACAATCACTTTAGTTCCTTTGACAACAAAGCAGGTTTATGAAGATCAAGTGAGGTTATAAAAAGAGAGTGAGCAAACGAAAGAGAGTGAGAAAAAGAGAACAAGTGAAAATCAGAAAGAGAAAATGAGAGAGGCCCAAAAAATTGAGAGAGAAAATAAGAGAACTGATTTGGCCATTGAGAGAAAAACAAATTTCTATGCAAGGGCGAGTGAAATAAAAAGAGCAATGTTTTTAAATCAGCCAATGATTGTACTTTTGTACAAAGAGGCATTAAACACTAACCAATTTGACTCATCTTTGCCTAGTTCTATTGTTTCTCTTTTACAGGAGTTTGATGATATCTTTCCCGAGGAGATTCCACATGGCTTACCTCATATTCAAGGCATTGAGCATCAAATTGATTTTGTGCCCGATGCTACAATTCCAAACCGACCAGCCTATCAAAGCAATCCCGAGGAGACAAAGGAGCTACAAAGGTAGGTTAGTGAATTGATGGAAACAGGGTACGTAAGAGAAAGCATAAGTCTGTGTGCTGTTCCGGTGATTTTAGTTCCTAAAAAGTATGGGACGTGGAGAATGTACGTTGATTACCAAGCAGTCAACAATATAACGGTAAAGTATTGACATCCTATTCCTCGTTTAGACGATATGCTAGATGAACTGCATGGTGCTTGTGTATTTTCTAAGATTGATTTAAAAAGTGGATATCATCAAATAAGAATGAAAGAGGGTGATGAATGGAAAACTACTTTTAAAACGAAATATGGTTTATATAAGTGGTTAGTTATGCCATTTAGACTAACAAATGCACCAAGTACCTTCATGAGATTAATGAACCATGTTTTGAGAGCTTTTATAGGTAGATTCATTATTGTTTATTTTGATGATATTCTCATTTATAGCACAAACTTAGATGATCATGTTGTTCATTTAAAATCAGTTTTGGATGTGCTTAGAAAAGAGAAGTTGATTGCTAACTTGAAGAAATGCACTTTTTGCACCGATAAGCTTGTGTTTCTTGGTTTTGTTGTGAGTGCACAAGGAATATAGGTTAATGAAGAGAAGATCCACGCAATTAAAGAATGGCCAAGTCCCACGAGTGTAGGTCATGTTCGTAGTTTTCATGGACTTGCTAGTTTTTACAAGAGGTTCGTGAAAGACTTTAGTAGTATTGTCGCACCCCTTACCGATGTCATCAAGAAGAACGTTGGATTCGAATGGGGAGACGAGCAAGAGAAGGCATTCTAATTGATCAAAGAAAAATTAACTCATGCTCCTTTAGTTGCTTTGCTTGATTGTACTAAAATGTTTGAAACTGAATGTGATGCTTCAGGTTTGGGTATCGGTGCAGTTCTTGTGCAAGGAGGAAGACTAATCACATATTTCAGTGAGAAATTAAGTGGAGCAGCTTTAAACTACCCTACTTATGATAAATAATTTTATGCATTGGTTCGAGCATTGGAAACATGGCAACACTATCTTTTGCCTAAGGAGTTCGTGATTCACACCAATCATGAGTCCTTGAAGCATTTAAAAAGTCAACACAAGTTGAGTAGAAGACATGCACGATGGGTAGAATTCATTGAAACGTTTTCATATGTCATTCGATACAAGCAAGGTAAGGAAAACATCGTTGCAGATGCACTTTCTCGAATGTACGTATTAATTTCTACTCTAGATGCAAAATTACTTGGTTTTGAGTACATTAAAGAGTTGTATCCTTCAGACACCAATTTTTGTGAGGGGTTTCGGGCTTGTGAGAAAAACACAGTGGGTAAGTTCTTTAGGCACAACGGTTTCTTATTTCGGGAGAATAAGTTATGTGTACCGAATTGCTCTTTGCGTGATTTGTTAGTAAGGGAATCCCATAGAGGAGGTTTAATGGGTCACTTTGGAGTTGCTAAGACCTTAGCTGTTTTACAAGAACACTTCTATTGGCCACACTGAAAAGAGATATTGAGAGAATTTGTGGTAGATGTGTCACATGTAGGCAGGCAAAATCTTGAGTGCAACACCATGGTTTATACACACCACTGTCCATTCCTAGTGAGCCTTGGATAGATATTTCGATAGACTTTATGTGAGGTTTACCTAGGTCTAAATGTGGTAGAGATTTAATTTTTGTTGTTGTGGATAGATTTTCTAATATAGCACATTTTATTCCATGTCACAAAACTGATGATGCTTCCAATGTTGCTAATTTGTTCTTTAGAGAAATTGTAAGATTACATGGTATGCCTAGAACAATAATTTCGAATAGAGATGGTAAGTTTTTGAGGAACTTTTGGAAGACTTCGTGGTGTAAGTTAGGGACTAAGATATTATTTTCTACTACTTTTCACCCATAAACTGATGGTCAAACTGAAGTAGTGAATAGGACTTTGTCTACTTTGTTGAGAGCTATTATTAAATAGAACATCAAAACTTGGGAAGAATGTTTACCACATGTTGAGTTTCCTTATAATCGTACTGTTCATTCTGCTACTAAGTTTTCGCCATTTGAAATTGTTTATGGTTTTAATCCTTTAACTCTATTGGATTTAACTCCATTACCTATGTCTGAACGTGCTAACTTGGATGGAAAGAAAAATACTGAATTTGTTAAGCAGATACATGAGAAGGCAAGACTAAATGTTGAGAGGCAAACAAAACAATATGTAAAACAAGCTAACAAAGGTCGCCTACAGCTGATTTTTCAAACCGAAGATTGGGTTTGGTTACACATAAGGAAAGAAAGATTTCTGGAACAAAAGCGTTCAAAGTTACTTCCTAGAGAAGATGGGCCTTTTCAAGTCCTTGAGCGCATCAATGACAATGCATACAAATTGGATTTGCTATGTGAGTACAATGTTAGTGCCACTTTTAATGTTTCTAATTTAATCCCTTTTGATGTAGGTGATGATTTGAGGACAAATCCTTTTCAAGAGGAGGGGAATGATGAGGACACGGCTAACAAATGGGAGGCGGATCCTATTCAAGTTCCAATTAGTCCAATTACAAGGGCTCGAGCTAAAAGGTTCAAAGAAACTCTCAATGGGCTGATTCAACACATTTGGGCTAAGAACCATCTTTGGGGGCCCAAGGATAGGTTTCCAAAATTCAAGCTTTGGGATAATCTAGCAACTCAAGATTATGAATAAAAATCTTAGTTTCCCAAAATTGGAGACTTACTCGTTTTGGTTGGCTCATCAAGGAAAATGGCTAGCTGCAATTTTTCTTATTGCCTTTTCTTAATTGTTTCCTTATTAATTTAATTGCTGAATTGTAAGGCTTGCATACCAATTTAGGTACTTTCCTTTTTTGGATTTTAGGTTACCAGAATTGAATTTAGGTTTGTTTCCTATTCCTTAGTTTCCTTTTTCTAATTGGTTACGATTTCTTTAGTTTCCTTTTTAGAATTCTCATGTATTTAATAGCTATTGGCCTTTTGGAATAAGACAATTCAAATTTGATTCATACTTTTAGAGAGAAAATTCTCTTTGGTTCTTTTAGAACTTTTGAACTTATCAGAGTTTCCATGGCATTCATTTTCGACTTATCGATCAATCCTTCCATAATTGATTGTGGCGTCTCCATTATACCAAGGTTTTTGCTTCAATATAAGCAATGGGTCGTGGTCTCACATAAATTTGCTTCAATATAAGCACACTGATGAGAGTCATAAAATGCACCTTATCAGTAATTAATTGTTAGCATTTTAGGGTTGATCTAGGTTTTAATTGCACTTTTATATGTTAACAACTCTAAAGTGTCATTCTTGGATCATTGATCTATTTCGATGCATTTTTAGGAACTTTAAGCTCAAAAGAGGAGGATAAGTTATCATTGCTTGAAGCACAAAGACTCGAGGCATACCAGAGTGAAGGTGTGTATGTGGAAGGAAAAATGAAGAGAAATCAAGTCTTGAATGTTTGCACTACGGCCGGAAGATATCCAAGCCTCGGCCTCCATAACTAAAGCAAAAGAGCAAGAAAGAAGCTTCAGTGGAAGCCGCGGCCTGGACTAAGGAGGGCCGCAGCCTCCAGAAATGAAGAAACTAGAGACTAGACAAGAGCCGCGGCCCAAGAAAAGGAGAACCACGGTGCCCACCCGGTCCACTTCTCTGAGATATGACCTAATTAAGACTTTTTAAGCCCTAAAACACCCTTGGACCTTGTACACTATAATAGACCACTTAGAGTTTGTAATAGGAGAGGTATTAAGTCTGAAAAACTTAAAGAAGCAGCCACATTCTCCTCTAACAAAGTGTTCAACCATGAGTTCCATGGCAAACTAATCTCCAAGCAAGGCGAAGGGATGATTCCCTAGGTGTAGTTGTTCTTTATTTTCCTTTATTGGTTCAGTAGTAATTGGTATTTATTGTCAAACATTGTAATGGGTTACTCTTTAATCTTTATAAGATTTTCTCTTAATCTGGTGATTGTATCTTTATCTTTGATATAAGTCTAGTCATGCTCTTCTTATGTCAAGATTGTTAGATGTAATTAAGTCCGGTAAATTTATCTTTTAGGTTTGTCCATTACTGCGATATTGTCGATAAGATATATTTTCGTTTCTTAATAAACTTATAGGATAGGTCATATATGCTTAAATCGAAAATAAGAGTAATTCATATCAATTACATTAGGGTTTATATATGCTTAGATTGAATATTTGTTGATTGCCTGTTTGAGATGTGAAACTTGCAATCGAGATAAAAGCAACTGAATCAAGATTGGAATAAGGCAATGAACCTAGGGAGGATTCCCGGAACCTTGTTGTTTCTCTATTATAATTCTCAATTTATTTTCTCATAATTACTTAATTATCAAAATTCATATTTTCTCACTTGATTGTTATCGTTTGTGTTAAGTTTGCACTTTTCCTTCATAGATCACTTTTCCCTGTGGAATTGACACCCCAAAGCTGTGCTACAACTACCGCGTTATACTTTGGGCGTAATCAAATTTTAGTGCCGTTGCCGGGGAAAACACGCATACATACAAGGAAGATTGTTAACTCTAAGACAAGATGGTACTATCATTCTTTTCTTTAAGTTTTCTTATTTCTTTTATTCGTTCTATTCTATTTCTTTTTAACTCAGTTGGTGTATGCTTAGACCGAGAGATTCGCGAGGTAGATTCATTAAGGGACCCGAAATACAGATACCTTTTCCTTCCACGTTCGTTAGTGAATCTTCACCTAGATCAAACCCTAGTGTACACCCAACCGAGAATTTAGAAAATTTTGCTAACATGGCTGAAAACCCTAATGAGAATGTTGCTAGGACACTTAAAGATTAGTTACATCCTAGTCGGATAGCCACACCATCATGCATTATGTTTCCAACCAACACTCGCCATCAAGACTTTAAAATAGGGATGATTCAATTACTCCCTACATTTCATGGCTTGGAAAATGAAAACTTGTATGTACACATTAGGGAGTTTGAGCAAGTAATTGCGACTTTTCATAGTCAAGATGCAGCTGATGATATCGTGAGACTCAAGTTTTTTCTTTTCTCTTTGAAGGATAAAGCTAAAAGTTACTCGCTGAGACCATGATCCATTGGGATATGGAATAAGATGACTCAATTCTTCTTTAATAAATACTTCCCTTAACATAAGACCAATGCTCTAAAAAGACAAATCTTCACCTTTGCACAAAAGGAAAATGAGACTTTGTATCAGTCTTGGGAGAAATTTAAAGAGCTATTAAGTATGTGCCCACACCATGGGTATGAGAGTTGGCACTTGGTGAGCTACTTTTATGAGGGACTTACCTATAGAGAGCGTCAATTCGTAGAGATGATGTGTAATGGTGAATTTCTGTAAAAAGAACCTGATGAGGCCATAGAGTACCTCAATGAGCTTGCTGAAAAAGCTCACACTTGGACTGGACCTAGTGCTACTGAAAGCACAAATAAATCACAACCTGTAAGAAACCCTAGTGGTGGTGGAATATACCATCTTAGGGAGGAAGAAAACCTGAAAGCTAAGGTCGAAATGCTTACTAGGGAGTTAGAGACATTAAAAACTAAAAAGCCAACACACGTGGTTAATCAAGCTGAACCTTTGGAACCATGTTTTGTGTGTGGTGAGGTAGATCATCCCGCTCAAGAGTGCCCTACATTTGTTGATATGAGAGGGGTGTATGAGGAACAATGTAATGCCTTAGGCATGTACAAGAAGCCTTATGCACCCTTCTCTAACACTTATAATCTAGGATGGCGAAATCACCCCAACTTCAGCTGAAAATCTGAAAACCAGCAGCTTACACAACCCCCTAGAACACACCCTGCACCATATCATGCACCCTTATCCTCTAGGAGTTCTTTAGAAGACACTTTACATGCTTTTATTGAGGCACAGAGCAAGATAAACCAAAAGTGTGAGGCATTAATTACACAGGTTCTGGAAGAAAACAAAGAAATAAGGAGCCAAGTGTCCAAGTTAATGGGCTCCTTGAATGTGACTGAGCAAGGGAAGTTTCTTTCCCAAGCTCAGTCCACACCCCATGGTCAACACATGGCACAAACAAATCTGGAAAATGTAAATGCCATTGTAACAAGAAGTGGTAAGACCTTACATATCCCCACAACGAATAAATCCGAGGATGTGGAAAAGGGTCAAGGTAGTGATGCTGAATTTCCCAAGGGCCCTGAGATTACCAAAAGCCCTGTTAAGGCACCATTCCCTCAAGCCTTAAAATCAAACAAGAAAAATTTGGAAATAAATAATGAAATCCTAGAGAACCTAAGGCAAGTAAAACTGAATCTCCCACTATTACATGTGATTAAACAAGTACCCACCTATGCAAAGGTTCTCAAGGATTTACACATAATTAAGAGGAAGCACCATGTAAAGAAAACAACATTCCTAACTGAGCAAGTGAGTGCTTTGATTGAGCAAAGAATACCCCCAAAATACAAAGATCCTGGTTGTCCAACCATTGCATGTAGCATTGGAAATCATGAAGTTGGACAAGCCTTGCTAGATTTAGGAGCTAGTGTAAACCTGATGCCATTCTCTATTTACTTACAACTGGGTTTAAGAGAAATCAAACCAACCGATGTGGTATTACAATTGGCTAATCGTTCAGTCAAAGTAACCTGGGGTGTAGTAAAGGATGTTTTGATTTAAATTGATAAATTTTACTATCTTGTTGATTTCTTAATCCTTGATACTACTTTTGTTGTTGACACTAACTCTAAAATTCCTTTGATTTTGGGTAGATCTTTTCTTGCTACTGCAAATGCTCTAATAAATTGTAGGAATGGACTCATGAAGTTATCCTTTGGAAACATGACCCTTGAAGTGAATATTTTCAATGTTGCAAAACAGCTCGAAGATGAGGACGAGAACTACCAGCTTTACATGATCGAGTCACTTATCAATGAGGAAGTTTCCATAGCTCATGATTATGATCCTCTTGAAAATTTTCTTGTTAATTCTAAGATTGATTTATTTGATGATAAAACTAATATAATTGATATTTGTGCTGTTTTTGATAAATCTCAAGATTATGGCACTCGGGAATGGTAACCCAAGTTTGAGGAACTGCCCGAAAGAAGTGAGAAACAAGTTCCCTCAAGTGTGGAAGCACCTAAAGTCGAATTGAAGCCATTACCTAAGGGTTTAAAGCATGTCTTTCTTGGTCTAGGTGATACTTTTCTTGTTATTATCTCATCTGAATTATCTGAGACCCAAGGTAAGAAATTAATTCAAACTCTAAATGCACATAAATCAGCATTAGGATAGAGCATGGCTAATTTAAAAGGTATTAGTCCCTTGATTTGTTCGCATAAAATAAATTTGGATGAAGGAACTAGTCCTCGTAGATACCCTCAACGTAGGCTTAACCCCACTATGAAAGAAGTACTGAAAAATGAAGTGCTAAAACTGTTAGATGCAAGAATCATATATCCCATAGCTGATAGTAAATGGGTAAGTCCTACACAAGTTGTTCCTAAAAATTCCAGAGTCACTGTGGTAAAGAATGACCTAGGAGAGTTAGTCCCTACCAAACTTGTGACCGGGTGGCGTATGTGCATTGATTATAGAAAATTAAATGCTGCCACCCGAAAAGACCACTTCCCACTCCCTTTTATTGATCAAATTCTTGAGTGTGTAGCTGGTCATCCTTTTTACTGTTTTCTAGATGGTTATTCTGGTTATTATCAAATTGAAATTGCATTAGAAGACCAAGAAAAAACCACTTTCACTTATCCCTTTGGCACTTATGCTTTTCATAGAATGTCATTTGGATTGTGTAATGCCCCTGCCACTTTTCAACGCTACATGATGACTATTTTTAGTGACATGGTTGAAAATTGCATGAAGGTTTTTATGGACGACCTAACTGTTTTTGGATCTTCATTTGATACACGCTTAATGAATTTAGAAAGAGTGTTGATTTGTTATGAGGAGAAGGAATTAGTTTTAAATTAGGAAAAATGCCAATTCATGGTGCCATCCGGTATTGTCTTAGGACATATTGTTTTTTTTTATCAGTAAATAAAGCTTGTATTAATCAACAATGTACAAAAAATAACTGGGCATACCCAAGGGATTTACAATGAGAACTTATACAGAAAGCAAAAATAAGCTTACAAAAGAAGCCTAATCAAAAAAGCTTACAAGAGAAGCCTAATCTGTGGGCAAAATGCATACACAATTCTATAAATTAAAATTTGGATCCTCTTGGCTAGGCTGATAGGATGAACTGAGGTTTACTCAAACAATTTGGCATTTCTAGCCATCCATATACTGTACACTGTGCAAGCTAGAGCAATCCTTTGTGCTATGGCTGGGGGGCCAGAACCTCTTACTTTTTGAGTCCACTTGATTGGACTTTCAATTTTAGTCATTTGTCTTCTGCAACCAAGCCAAACTTTGATGGTGTTCCAGGTTTCCTTGTTGATCCGGCATGAGAATAAAAGATGCTCTCTAGACTCCTTATGCTCTTTACATAGAGGTGTAGATCGAGGTTTCAACCCAAGAGGGGGGTGAATTGGGTTTTTAAAACTTTTTGCGAAATTAATACAAGTTTATAAAAATGAATAAGCAGCAAACAATTAAGACGAGTAATATGCTGTAAATAAAGAGTTTTGAGAGAAGAGGATGCAAACTCAGATTATAGTGGTTCGGCAATATCGGATTCATTCTGACCCTACGTCCACTCTCTTCAAGGAACCTCCTTGAAGTAATCCACTAAGTAACTTAGTCGTACAACTTTCCCGGTGTTGTACAAACCTTACAATCCCTTTCTCTCGGAAGCTATCCCCTTCTTCTCGGAAGTAATCCCCTTCCTTTCAGAAGTAATCCCTTTACAAAAGATGTTGTAAAGTAAATGGTAGAGAAACAGTAAATTGAAGCTTATACAACTGAATAATGTCTCTCTTTCAAAGTAAAACTTGAAGAATGGCTCAACAAGAATATTTCAAAGCTTTTGTGTTTCAAAGAGTACAATAACTTGATTGTGTAAGATCAACTCTTTTTGAACATGTGTAGCTCTGTATTTGAAAGCTCAATAGAATGGGTTTATATAGCCATCAAATAATATGGCCGTTTTAATTTTAATTTGAAAAATATTTGCTTTTAAAACATTCAGATTTGGTGTCCAATGGCCATATTCTTGAACTACCAGTCGACTGGGTCTTGATACTAGTCGACTAGGTTCTCTTGAAAAAACTCATTTTCAAAGCTTCTGGGTTACCAGTGGACTGGTATTTTTCATCCAGTCGACTGGGGACTTACTGTCCATTAGTCGACTGGTATGACTGACCCAGTCAACTGGAGACATACTGTCTCATATACCAGTCGACCGGTATATGTACCCAGTCGACTGGGTTGTCTTCCAACCCAGTTTTTCTGTTTTAACTTAAAATGTTTGTTTTAAAATGATCGGTTTAGAAAATCTTTTGTGTTCGAGCCATTGAACAAGCTATTATAATGTATAAGTGAGACTTACATTGATTCTAATACTTAAGACCTATACTAGTTCTTCAGTCTTCACTTGATAGTTTGATTCGGTTTGAGTTCTTGCACTTTGATCCTTGGTTGAATGTTTTTGTTGTTTACAACACTTAGTTTGAACTGTTAGAATAATAGCAGTTGTGTTTTGTTATCGTTAAAATACGGGTGATGGTTAACAATCTCCCCTTTTTTGATGATGATAAAACTAATAATTGTGAAAACAGTTTAAAAAACTAAGTGTTTGGATTTTGAGAAAATTTGGACAGAGTCTCCTCTGTTTTTTGAGTAAAACCACACTGTAAACAAGAAAACGCAGCTTATATAAATATTTTAACCAACTACAATCAACTAAACCAATCAATGAATCATTTTTAATAAGCTTTGGAGCAGTGCTCCCCCTAAATCTATGCATTAGTTTCTGTTTACTTAGTTTTTCTCGTTTTTCTCATTTTTCTCCCCTGTTTTGACAACAAAAACCAAAGGGGGTTAGAAATAAAAAAAAAAAAAAAGCTATTTAGCTATTATAATCACCTAGAGTACACTTAAACAAACCTGTACACGAAAATTTGGCTTCATTCGGAGTTCAGAAGCCTTCCCGAGAAGAACCGAAAGTTTTCATACAAGCATAATCATTTTTCATAGCATTTTCGTGAATAAAAGTAGTTGGAAACTATGCATCCATATCACAAATAATGTAAATAGATGTATGAAATATGACTAAAGTAAAAGCAATATCATATATAAAAAGTCAATACATGTACGAGCTTCATAGAGCCAAATATAAGACTGAAATACATAAATAGATGTTTGTGCTACATGCTAAGAGCTGGAAAACGCTAATAATATGGAAAATGACTCAAGGAGTGGGAGAATCCGAGCTGTCGTGAATGAGATCACATATCTCAGCTAATGAACGCTCTGTACGCTCTCTGTGTAGCTCGAAGTCGTCTCGTAGATGATCGATGGAAGAGCTCAATCTCTGGTACTCTGACTGCATAGTCTGGAACCCGGACTGCATCGTCATCTGGAGGCTCGAGATAGCCTGAAGAATATCACCGTATCTAGTCTGACCAGTACTCGAGTCACCAATCATAGGTGCTTGGGTATCTGTGTCCATGTCAGCAGTAGCATCTGCAGCAGCCTCCTCATCCTCATCATCATCACTCTCATCCTCTTTGACCCGTAGGTGCTTCCCAGCCATCGAATAGAGAAAGCCGTCACGAATCACGCATCCCATCTTTTTCAGTGATGAGACATTGATGATGTCCGTTGGTCCAATATCCTGAGCCTCGGAGGCAGGCAGAGGCACCCGAAAGTGCTGGAGTATGAACGTAATGAGCATGCCATAAGAAAGACACCCGGAGTCGCTCGCTTCTCCATTTATCATATTGGCAAGCAGCAGAGGATATATATTGAAGTAGTGCCCAATTTTAAGGCACCAAATCAATATCGTATCTATCTTAGATAGATACCCTTGACTCTCGAGTCTCGGGTGGATGGTCTAACTTACCATCAGCTAAAACATCTTCAAGTTTAAGGGCATATCACTACATGTATGGAATATAGTCGGTCTGTACACATAGTTAGGGTCTCCCCTGACTATCTGACAGGCCGCCTCGACATCAAAGCTGTCGAGCCATCCATCCATACTCCATTGGATCCCCCTTACAGGGATTCTCAGAATGCTCATGAGGAGGTCAGTGTTGACCTCAAACTCCACACCACTGACTCTGGTCCTGAATCTCAGAGCCAGAGGACTAGGTTTCACCAAGTTCACGTAGAACTAGTGAATCAGTCTCGGGTAGAATTTTTCATGCACTTTGATCAGTGGGGTCAAGTGAATCGCCTCAAAGGCTGGCAAGATTTCAAAATTGCCATGATGAATAGAGTCGAAGTCAACAACTCTACCCGTCATGATCTTCTTATGGCGAATGATTGAGTCATACCTTCCCTTTGCCGTAGGACTGGAAAACAGAGACTCATCAAGCTCTATTATAGGCATCTTGCTTGATGAGCCCGCTACACCCTTCCCCCGTGACTCCGATACCAATGGTTTTGTAGACCTTGGCCTTTTAGGCTCATTTGGTCCACTAGTTGTGAATTTAACACGGATTCTATCGGCCATTTTGAGGAATTTAGAGTTTTTGGGTAAAAGATATTTTAGTGAAAATAAGAGATTTTAACCGTAGAAAGTTAAAAATCTCGTTACGGATGAGTAGATCGGTGTGTTTAGATGAAATTTGGATGGTTTTTGGATCAAAAGGATGAAATTTTTTTAGAGAGAGAAAGTAAGGGTGCTCGAAAGTGGCGTAAAAAATAGAAAAAATGAACAGTCTTTTTATAGAATCGTGATACCAGTCGACTGGGTCGTGTTACCAGTCGATTGGATCCCTTTGAAAAGTTAACTGGATGATAACTGATTTAAAAATAAATGGCTCCAAACAGGATCTAGATGTACCAGTTGACTGGATAAGACTTCCAGTTGACTGGACAATTTGGCAGAGACTTACCAGTCGACTGGGTCATATTTACCAGTCAACTGGATAAAAGGGCAGTGACCTATCAGTCGACTGGGATAGAGTTACCAGTCGACTGGACCCTTAAGAAAATTTTCAGTCTTGAATTTGCAGCATGAAATTTGTTTATCTATGACATCTTGAATGAGGGAGATATTTAAACAATAATTAATACTCTTTCACTAGATGTCAAATTATGCATATGATGCATGAAGGAGCAATCAGATATTCAGTTTATCATAATCCAGCAATCCTATTAACATTCTTTTCTTACAAAAACTAGCTTCACCTAGAGGTTTTGTAAGAATGTCAGCTATTTGATCTTCTGAAGGTATGAATTCTAGTCTTATGTCACCTTTTTTAGCATGGTCTCTTAAGAAATGATGTCTTATCTCTATATGCTTTGTTCTAGAGTGTTGAATAGGGTTCTTGGTTATGTTGATAGCACTAGTATTGTCACAAAATATTGGGATGTTTTTTAGGTTCATGCCATAGTCTTCTAGTTGTTGTTTCATCCAAATTACTTGGGCACAACAACTTCCGGCTGCAACGTATTCCGCCTCGGCGGTTGATAGTGCAACGGAATTTTGTTTCTTGAAAAACTAAGAGGTTAACATAGCTCCTAAGAATTGGCATGTACCACTTGTGCTTTTTCTATCTCACCTACATCCAGCAAAATCAGCATCTGAATATCCTACAACCTCAAAAGATGAATCTCTAGAATACCATAATCTTATGGTTTGGGTTCCTTATAGATATCTAAGGATTCTTTTTACTGCAACTATATGTGATTCCTTAGGATTATACTGAAATCTAGCACACATGCATACACTGAACATTATATCAGGTCTACTTGCAGTCAAATAAAGTAAAGCACCTATCATGCTTCTATAATATTTAGAATCTACAGTTTTACCTCCTTCATCAAGATCGAGTTAGTAGTTGTGCTCATAGGCATTCCAAGTGGCTTTGAGCTTTCCATCCCGAACCTCTTTAGTAGGTCCTTAATGTACTTCTGTTGATTGATGAAGATGCCTCCTTTTAGTTGCTTGATTTAAAGTCCAAGGAAGTAGGTAAGTTCTCCC
Source organism: Bretschneidera sinensis (assembly GCA_023935145.1). Lineage (NCBI taxonomy): Eukaryota > Viridiplantae > Streptophyta > Magnoliopsida > Brassicales > Akaniaceae > Bretschneidera > Bretschneidera sinensis. The sequence continues at coordinate 85,845,222 of CM043698.1, read as the reverse complement.
ATCATGCTCATTTCAAATTCACCTTGCATGCACTTTGCAAACTCTTGACACATAGATTCATTAGTAGCACCAAATATAATATCATCAACATATATTTGAACTATCAAAGTGTCATTTTTGTGAGTTTTTGTGAAGAGTGTTGTGTCTATTTTACCTCAAACAAAATTACTGTCAATCAAAAATTTTCTTAGTCTTTCATACCATGCCCTTGGAGCTTGCTTCAACCCATATAGAGCTTTAGAAAGCTTGTAGACATGATTTGGAAGACTAGAAATTTTCAAATCCAAGAGGTTGCTCAACATAAACCTCTTCTTCTATAAAGCCATTTAAAAAGGCACTTTTCACATCCATTTGAAATAGTTTGAATTTATTAAAGCATGTAAAGGCTAATAACATTTGAATAGCTACTAATCTAGCTACGGGAGCATAGGTCTCATCAAAGTCTATTCCTTCTTCTTTATTATATCCCTTAGCAACTAGTCTAGCCTTGTTCCAAATTACTATTCCATTTTCATCCATCTTATTTCTATATACCCATTTAGTTCCAATTATCGAATGATTCTTAGGTCTTGGAACTAGTTTCCAAACATTGTTTCTCTCAAATTGATTTATTTCTTCTTGCATTGCAATTATCCATTCATTATCTTTTTCAGCTTCTATAAATGTCTTAGGTTCTACTTGAGACAAATAAGCTACAAAGTTGCAAATATTTCTAATAGAAGAGTGAGTTCTTACCCCTTGTGAAGGATCACCAATCACTTGATCAATCGGGTGATAATTTACATACCTCCAATCTTTGAGTAGACTTTCCTCTTGTTGGCTTGAGGATGGTTGGTCCAAATTGGGAGTTTCCATCTCTTCATTTGCTTGAGGTGGACTCTCTTTTGGGTCAACAATGGGAGTAGGAGTTTCCATTCTTGGAATGAAATCTGCATCATCTTTAAAGGAAACTTCTCTACTACAAATTGGGTTAGACTCATCAAGAGTTACATGTACAGATTCTTCTACCACTAAAGTTCTCTTATTGAAAACTCTATAAGCCTTACTCGATGTAGAATATCCTAAAAATATCATTTCATCGGTCTTAGAATCAAATTTACCCAAGTTAGTTTTATTGTTATTTAAGATGAAGCATTTACAACCAAATGCACGAAAATAGGAGATATTAGGCTTTCTTCTTTTCAATAGTTCATATGGAGTTTTATCAAGTAGAGGCCTAATTAAAATTTTATTTAAGATATAGCAAGAAGTGTTCACGGCTTCAGCCCAAAAGTATTTTGGTAAATTATTTTCACAAAGCATAGTTCTTGAAAATTCTTCTAGAACTCTATTTTTCCTTTCAACAACTCCATTTTGTTGAGGAGTTCTAGGAGCTGAAAAGTTGTGATTAATTTCATTTTCATCACAAAATTTTGAAAAGCTTTGATTTCCAAATTCTTTGCCATGATCACTTCTTATGCTTGAAATACAAATTCCTTTTTCATTTTGTACCTTTCTGCAAAACTTTTCAAATCCTTTGAAAGCTTCATCCTTGTAAGCAATAAAAATAACAAAAGTATATCTTGAATAGTCATCAACAATAACAAGAGCATATTGATTGCCACCTAGACTTATGGTACTAATTGGACCAAATAAGTCCATATGCAGAAGTTCCAAAGGTCTAGTAGTTGAGACTACATTTTTAGCTTTAAATGAAATCCTAGTTTGTTTTCCCATTTGACAAGCATTGCATACTTTGTCTTTTTCAAAATTGATTTTAGGAAGTCCAATGACTAAATCTTTTCTTAAAACGATTTTTAGCAACTTCATGTTCACATGACCAAGTCTCCTATGCCATAGCCATGGATTTTCACTAAAGGCAGGAAAACATTTTTCATTTTCAGAATGCAAGGATTTCAAATCAACTATGTAGACATTTTCATGTTTATGGCCAATAAATTTGATCTTGTTGCTCTTAATGTCTATAACTAGACAATAAGAGGTCTCAAATGTGACTTTGTAGCCTTTACCACATAGTTGACTAATGCTAAGTAAATTTGGCTTAAGGCCTTGTACTAGCAATACATTATCTAAGGTTGAGAAATCATTACCGACTTTTCCATGCCCGATGATCTTTATTTTTGTATTGTCTCTAATGGTGACATATCCACCATCTCTTAGAGTTAGCTCCTTGAATACATTTTTATTACCAGTCATTTGCTTTGAGTATCTACTATCAAGATACCAACAGTTACCTTTCTCCTTGGTATGGAGACATATCTACATCACACAAGGATATACGATAGCACTTTTAGGTACCCAAAATTTCTTGGGTCCTTTGGGGTTAGTCCTAAAAAACACGGTTCCTTTTGGAACCCATACTTTCTTAACAGTATATGGTGATCTATGGGCATATTGATGATGCACAATCCTAGGATGGTAGTTCTTGAAATTTCTAGCATATCTTAGATGTGCATGCCTATAATCCTTAGGATAATAGTTCCTAGGATACATGTTTCTATGGTGAGGAATATGAAAATGCATGTCATTTCCAGAAAATGTGTGATGATGCATTCTAGGATACATGCTAGCATTATTATGTGCATGCAAATTATTTCTAGGATAACCATGATGGTAATTCCTAGGATGAGTATGAGCAGAGTGCATATGTTGATTATACATATTGTTCCTAGAAAGAATATATTGGTTATTTCTAGGATGTGTATAAGCATTTTTAGAGTGTGCATACATATAAGCATGTGTATTTCTAGGATTCTTTATTTTTGTATGAACATTTGTATTCCTAGAATTTCTAGCATTTAATGAGGGAGTGCTTTTAATCTTACTAGGGTTTTTTGAAGTAGAGGCTTTATTCACATATGTGGCTTTCATGAATAAGCTCTCTTTTGATTTTTGCTTTTCCAAAGGAGAGTATCCTACACCAGATTTTCCTCCGCTTAATCTTTGGAAAAAAAGCACTTCATCAAGCCTTTCTTTTCCAAGCATAAGTCTAGATATAGTGCTATTCAATTCTGAAATTTTATTTTTTAAATTCTCATTTTCATCTTTGAGAAAATCTTGAGAAGAATCATACAGTAAAGACGATAATTTTTCTTTTTCTTCTCTAAGACTTATCATCTCTTTAGAGAGAGATGATACCTCATTTTTAAGAATTGAATTTCTAGAATCAAATTTCTTCAATTCATCATGCATTTCATTTATTACTTCTAGCAGTTCTTCACTACTACTCACAATATTATTCTTAGAAGAAGGAGAAGATGTTACCTCACTTTCATCGTCGATTGCCATCAATCAAAGGTTAGCAACGTCCTCGTATCCGACTTTTTTGTCTGATGACTTATCTTCTTCCTCGTCATCACTCCAAGTAGTTGCTATCATGGCTTTCTTCTTCAAGCTCTTGTATGGTTTGTTTGAAACCATATAACCAGCCCTAATGTGACCAGGCTTCTTGCAGCCATAACACGCAAGTGGTTCCCTTTTCGAAGTGGGATCCTTTGTATAAGGTTTCTTGCTTTTCTTCAAGAACCTATGGAATCGTTTGGTGATTAATGCTATTTCACCATCTTCCTAACTGCTCTCCGCTTCTTTTTCCGATTCCATTTCTTTGTTGCTCATAGAAGCTTTGAGAGCAATTACCTTTTTCTTCTTCTCATCATCATTGACGATGGGAGTCATTTCTTCCATCTCATATGTCAACAATGATCCAAGTAGTGTCTCAACATCAAGTTTGTCAAGATCTTTGGCCTCCTGAATGGCTGTCTTCTTTGGTTTCCATGAAGGTGGCAGAGATCTCAAGATTTTTCTAATTAGTTTAAACTCCTCAATATTCCTACTAAGTAGCTTTAAACCATTTATAATAGTTGTGAACCATGAGTGCATTTCAGAAATTGTTTCGTTAGGAGACATTTTAAATGACTCATATTCAGAAACTAACATATATATTTTTGACTTTTTTACCTCACTAGTTCCTTCATATGTAATTTGCAGTTTGTCCCATATCTCTTTAGCCGAAACACATGCAGATATTTTATTATATTCAGAAATATCTAAAGCACAATGTAGCATATTTGTTGTTCTGCTATTAAGAGACATTATTCTACAATCATCGTCAGTGTACTCAGTTTTGAGTTTAGGCATTGTATGATGGGTCTCTCCAATAGTTATTTCTTTTGAAGGAATTCTAGACCTTTTTCAATGACTCTCTACAGATTATAATCTTATCATTCGACAAAGATTTTCATTCTGTTTTTCCAATATTTATAATTGGAGCCATTGAACAAAGGTGGTCTAGTATATGAGTGTCCTTCAGAGTAGCTATTTGCTGCCATTGGATCAACTCAAGGATTTTGAGCCTAAATATGAGAACGAAGCTCTGATACCAATTGTAGATCGAGGTTTCAACCCAAGAAGGGGTGTGAATTGGGTTTTTAAAACTTTTTGTGGAATTAATACAAGTTTATAAAAATGAATAAGCAGCAAACAATTAAGACAAGTAATATGTTGTAAATAAAGAGTTTTGAGAGAAGAGGATGCAACCTCAAATTATAGTGGTTCAGCAATATCGGATTCATTCCGACCCTAAGTCCACTCTCTTCAAGGAACCTCCTTGAAGTAATCCACTAAGTAACTTAGTTGTACAACTTTCCCGGTGTTGTACAAACCTTACAATCCTTTCCTCTCGGAAGCTATCCCCTTCTTCTCGGAAGTAATCCCATTCCTTTCGGAAGTAATCCCTTTACAAAAGATGCTGTAAAGTAAATGGTTGAGAAACAGTAAATGGAAGCTTATACAACTGAATAATGTCTCTCTTTCAAATTAAAGCTTGAAGAATGGCTCAACAAGAATATTTCAAAGCTTTTTGTGTTTCAAAAAGTACAATAACTTGATTGTGTCAGATCAACTCTTTTTGAATGTGCAGCTCTGTATTTGAAAGCTCAATAGAATGGGTTTATATAGCCATCAAATAATATGGCCGTTTTAACTTTAATTTGAAAAAGATTTGCTTTTAAAACGTTCAGATTTGGTGTCCAACAGTCATATTTTTGAACTACCAGTCGACTGGGTCGTGATACCAATCGACTGGGCTCTCTTGAAAATTCTTGTTTTCAAAGCTTCTGGGTTACCAGTCGACTGGTATTTTTCATCCAGTCGACTGGGGACTTACTGTCCATTTTACCAGTCGATTGGTATGACTGACCCAGTCGACTGGAGACATACTGTCTCATATACCAGTTGACTGGTATATATACCCAGTCGATTGGGTTGTCTTCCAACCTAGTTTTTCTGTTTTAACTTAAAACATTTGTTTTAAAATGATTGGTTTAGAAAACCTTTTGTGTTCGAGCCATTGAACAAGATATTACAATGTATAAGTGAGACTTACATTGATTCTAATACTTAAGACCTATACTAGTTCTTCAGTCTTCACTTGATAGTTTGATTCGGTTTGAGTTCTTGCACTTTGATCCCTGGTTGAATTATTTTGTTGTTTACTAGACTTAGTTTGAACTGTTAGAATAATAGCAGTTGTATTTTGTCATCATTAAAATACGGGTGAGGGTCAACAGAGGGCATAGTTTTTCTTCTCCATCCAGCTGAAGCCTATCCTTTGTGAGAAGTCTGTTCTTTATGGCCAGCCAAAGAATAAAGGAGTGCTTAGGGGGGCAGTGACCATTCCACACCAAGGAAGCCCAACTGACTACATTTCCTTTCAGCCTGATTGAGTTGTACACCTTCTTTATGCACAAATCATTCTGGTCCTTCCATTCCATTAATCTTTCCCTGGCCTACTGAGTAGAAGATGACTGGCCAGTCAAGTCATTTCTGATTTCTAGAATTTTCTTCCAAAGGGGGGAGTCATCCTTTCTTGCCATGGTCTCCCATATAGATCTGTTCAGCAAGTAATAGTGCTGAACCCACTGGATCTATAGGGAGTCTTTCTTCATGTGGATGTTCTAAATGACCCTGGTTAAGAGTGCCTTATTCCAAACTTTTAAGTCTACCAGGCCTAACCCACCTTCAGCTTTTGGTTTGCATAAATCTGCCCATGCTACTAGGGCCTTCCTCATACCACTGCTCCTGCCATTCCATAGAAATGTTCTGTACATCCTAGTTATTTTCTCCAGGATGTTGCCAGGGATAGGGAAGATGGCAAGCCAAAAACACTCCACCCCTTGAAGCACTGATTTGATCAGTTCTGTTCTGCCAGCATAGGACAAAGAAGAACCAGCCCAGATATTTTTTCAATGAGGGGGGAGTAGTGGGTAGCATTTAATCTTGCTGAAGCCAGAGGAACACCCAAGTATTTGAAAGGGAGACTACCATCCTCCATTCTAGTAATCCTTCTGATTTCCATTAACTCAGCAGCCTGGACTCCAGCATGGAAAACATTTGATTTGGACAAGCTTGCTTACAGCCCAGAGCACTCACTGAACTGGTTGACACATTCCATTAGTTGCCCAACAGACCTAGCATTCCCTCTAGAAAAGAGAATGAGATCATCAGCAAAAGCTAAGCGGGTGATCTTGAGTTTGTCACACTTAGGGTGATATTTGAACCCATCCTCTTCATTCAATCTCCTAAGAAGTCTGGACAAGTACTCCACAATCATAACAAACAGATATAGGGAGAGGGGGTCTCCTTGTCTGAGGCCCCTTTTGCCAACAAAGAAACCATGCAAACTCCCATTGATGGATAGAGAAAAGGCTGTTGATGAAACACATTCCATAATCCATCTTCTGAATTTATCAGGAACCCCAAGGCCAGCAATTAGACTATTCAGAAACTCCCACTCTACTGTTTCATAAGCTTTTCTAATATCTATCTTGATCATACATCTTGGTGAGATTCTTTTCCTGCAGTATTTCCTGAGGAGCTCCTGGACCAGATGGATGTTTTTAGCCATGCTTCTAGATTTTATGAAAGCAGCCTGGGCTAGATTGATAATGCATTCCAAGCAGGGGCTAATCTGGAGGCAAGGATCTTAGAGATGATCTTATATATCACATTACAACAGGCAATAAGTCTGAAATCCTCCACTTTTGAAGCTTGTTTGCATTTAAAGATCAAAGCAAGGGAGGTGTGGTTTAACTGTTTAAGTAACCTCCCATTCTGGAAAAAATCCTGCACAGCCTCAATGATATCTTGGTTGATTACATCCCATGCTTTCTTAAAAAATATGGAAGAATAGCCATCTGGACCTGGGGACTTATCCTCCCCTATACTCCAAAGGGCTTCCTTTATCTCTTCCTCTGTGACATCCTTGATCAACAGGTCAGCTTGGCTCTCTTGGATTAAAAGGCCTTCTCTAATGACTTCCAGGTCAAGGGGCCTACAACTGGCAGAGGATCCTGAAAGGTCCTTATAGAATTTTAGAAATTCCTCTATCACTTCAGCTTCAGAGGCAGTTAGTGAGCCATTTGAGTAGACAACAGCAGCTATATGGTTTTTACTGGTCTTCCTTTTTAACAAGGCATGGAAGAATTTTGAACCCCTATCACTGTTAAGGAGGTATTTGCATTTGGCCTACTATGATAGGAAGCTTCTCTCTACTTCAGCCAGTTGAAAGGCCTTCAGCTTCATAGCAGCCACCATAGATTGAAGCTCTAAGTCAGAAGGGTTATCATGGAGCTCCCTTTGAAGACTAGACAGCTTAAGTGAAGCCTTCAGGGCTCTCTCTAAAATGTGGCTGAAGTGTTTCTTATTGAGCAGTTTGAGAACTTTCAGGTTTCTACACAATTTGAATAGTTTAGTACCTCCCAAGGTTCTGCCTTAGTGTGATCTTACAGTATCAAGAAATTCATCATGGTCTGTCCACATATTAAAGAACTTAAAGGATCTTCTGCCCCCACTAATTTTATCCAGCAAGTTTACAAGCCATGGAGAATGATCAGAAAGGCAACCAGCAGGCAGAAATATAGCTTGGGCTCTAAGCCCCCTTTGATACCATACATTATTCACCATTACTCTGTCCAGTTTGCTCCAAACTTTGTTATTTGACCAAGTAAACAGGCACCCAGTAGCCTGACATCTGATAAACCAGTTTCTCTACAACAAAATGAAGGGTCCCTTAACTCATAATCTGTAACAGACAGCCCATTAGCTTTCTCATCAGCAGCAAAAACATTGTTGAAGTCCCCCAGAACAAGCCAAGGGGCTGGGTTATCATAGCTAAAGTTACAAAGATTATCCCACAAAGGTCTTCTAGCAACAATGGAATTAAAACCATATATAAAACTTACTAAAAATTTATAAGAGGAAATTAAGCATAGAACATTACAATGGATAACTTGGGGACAGGCTTCTATGATAGATATACTGACCTTAGAAGGGTCCCACAGCACCAAAATTCTGCCAGCAGGATGAGCTGAAAAATTATTGATCTGACTCCAAAGGTTGAACTTGCTGCCCATGATTCTTAGCAGCTTAGCTTCATCAAGCTTGCACTCCAAAATTCCCATCACATCAATTCTATTACTTTTTATGAGGTGCAACACCCCATTGTGTTTCAGGGGTTTGTGAAAACCCCTAATGTTCCAGCAAGCTACAATCATTGAGAGGGCTGGGAGGCTTTCCCTCCCTTCCCAACTGTATGAGGATCTTTCAAGCCTGATCTTCCTTTCTTCTTCTTTGCTAAATGGATGCTGCTCCCCTGTACTCCTGTCTCCTTGGGCTTCACACAAGTGTCAGGGGGTTCAGTAGGATGGATGGGCTTTTTGGTAGGTTCCAAATGAACTGGGGCTGAGCCAGGCCCTTGTTCACCATCCACCCTTGTTTTTTAGCTTCTGGAACCCTCCCCTTCAGGTAGAGTCACTTCTTAGACAGCACCTCTAGGTTCTTGAGATGTCTTTCCTATAGCTGGAGGAGCTGGACATGGGCCAACCCCCACTGTCTCAGCATCATGAGAGCTCCCTCTTGTCAGTAGCAAGTGGAGCTTTAGTCCCATCTTGTCTTGCTATTTTTGTCCCCTTACTATTCTGCTTTCTCCCTTTATCTGCCTTCCCAATTAGGCTGCAGGAGTGGAGGTCATGGCCAAGAATCCTACACTTAGAGCAGAACCTAGGAAGGTTTTCATAAGATACCTTTTGCTCAAAGGTGTTCCCATTAGGGAAGCTAACTGGCACAGAGAATTTAATTTTCTTTGCTACATCTATCTCCACAAGCAACCTGGCATATGAAATTCTTTCTTTATTATTAGTTAACTGGTCAGCATAGAGAGACTTTCCAAGTTGGGTGCCAATCTTACTTAGGCAGTTTGCAGTCCAAAACTCAAGGGGCAGACCTTTCAGCTGAATCCAAATAGGGATAGTGCTTATTTCCTCATTACCAAATTGAAAGAATTTAGGCATGGATTTCAAAAGTAAAGGTCTACCATAGACTTGGTAGGGTCATTCTTGCAGAACATTCATACTAGACTCAGCATTTTCAAATTTGAAAACAATCCACCCACTATCATGGAATTATGTTAGAACTTTTACCTTCCATGAGTCTGTGAGCATCTTCAAGGCAGTCCTCCCTGGGAATCTTCCAGCAAAATACCCTACCAAGCAGTAGGGGTAGTCTACAAACACTTCCTCAATGTCTTCTTCTGTAACACATACTGTATCTCCTTCACTTTTAATAGAAGAGAGTTGTAAGCCTTTGTTTTGCTTTCTATTGTCAGCAAATAAGCTTACCTAAGGAGCTTTCTTGTTTTTCTCTAGGGGAGTATTGCCATTGAGACCATGTCCTTTAGCACTAGTTCTACCTTGAGCACCAAAGGATACATCCAGCCTTTGGAGAGGCTCTTTGGAACTGGAACCAATATGGGGACTCCCATCTATCAAGGGAGAGTGTGGTCTGGTTCCCTTTCTCATCTCTTATCCATGAACAGTAGCTTGGCAGCTGGAATCTTCTTCCTCACTGGAAGAATAGGATCCAACCTGGTCTGAATCCTCACCACTCTCTTCAGAGGAGCTTAGGTTCTCATCCTTTGAAGCCTGCGCATCTTTATGCATTGCCTTCTTTACCATAGCTTGATTTTGGTTACTGTTCACCATCGATACTCTATGTGAACTTTCTTCATTGCCCGAGGCAGAGCCTTCCAACTCAAATCTCAAAGACTTTCACTCCTCCTCTCCTAAGGAGCAGAAAGAGCTTTCTAACTCTTTGCTTAGTCCTCTAGACCCATTCTTGCTGGAGTCTACTGGAACTTCTTCATGCAAATCCAGAATTGTAGCAGCTTTGGTTTTGAAATAATTTTGTACAAATTCCAAGTCTTTCTTCTCTTAGACTGAGAGGGGAAGCTTCCTACTGGATTTCTTCTTTCCCATGCTAAGGATAGCAGTGATTTTGACACAGAGAACAGGGGAGGGGGAGGAGAGAAGAGCGGGAAACCATGGACAAGTTACTGTAGCAGTTGAGAGCTTCTCTCTCTTACTTGCCCGTGACTGACTTAGGACATATTGTTTCTTCTAAGGGGATAAAGGTCGATCAATCTAAGATTGAATTAATCTCTAAATTGCCTACCCCTAAGACAATAAAGGATGTGAGATCTTTCCTTGGTCATGCTGGTTTTTATAGGAGGTTCATACAAATTTTTTTGAATATATCTAGACAACTATGTGCCCTCCTAGTTAAAGATACCCCCTTTGAGTGGACTCAAGCTTGTCAAGAGGCCTTTAAAACGCTGATTGGCAAGCTTACTTCAGCACCTATAATGCAGTCACCTGATTGGACTTTACCCTTTGAAATCATATGTGTTGCTAGTGACTATGCTGTAGGTGCTGTTCTTAGACAGTGAAGAGAGGGGAAACTTTTTGTCATTTACTATGCTAGTAAAACTTTATATAGTGCTCAAATGAATTACTCCACCACTGAAAAAGAATTGCTAGCTGTAGTATTTGCTTTGGATAAATTTCATGCCTATTTAATTGGTTCTCCTATCCTTATTTTTACAGATCATGCAGCCCTCAAGTACCTTCTTACAAAGAAGGATACTAAGGCACGACTTATACGATGGATCCTACTCTTGCAAGAATTTGACATCACCATCAAAGATAAGAAAGGAGTAGAGAATGTAGTGGCTGACCATCTTTCAAGACTCACTTTTGAGGACACTTGCGATGACATACCAATCAAGGATGACTTTCCCGATGAGCATTTACTCTTCGTTACTTCTCTACCATGGTTTGCTAACATCATGAATTATTTGGCTACAGGTGAGATACCAATGGATTTGAGCGCTCAAGACAAGAGAAAATTCTTATATGAGGTACGTAATTTTTATTGGGATGACCTCTATCTTTTCAAGTACTGCCCTGACCAAATTTTAAGGCATTTCATCCCTAATAAAGAGATTGCTAATGTCTTGGAATTTTGTCATTCCCAAGCTTGTGGAGGCCACTTTTCAATGAAAAAAACTGCTGCAAAAATTTTGTAGTGTGGATTTTATTGGCCTACCTTGTTCAAAGACGCAAACATCTATTGTCACTCATGTGAAAAGTATCAAAAGTTAGGAGCTATATCTCGTCGAAATATGATGCCCTTAAACCCTATTTTAGTAATTGAAATCTTTGATTGTTGGGGCATCGATTTTATGGGACCATTTCCTCCTTTCTATGGATATCAATATATCATTGTGGCAATAGATTAAGTGTCGAAATGGGTAGAGGCAGCAGCTTGCTGAAGCAATGATAATAGAACGGTAATTAAATTTCTGAAAGAAAATGTGTTATCTCGATTTGGTACACCACGAGCTATAATTAGTGATCGAGGTACACATTTTTGCAACCGTTCTTTTGAAGCTTTGATGAGAAAATATGGGGTGTTACATAAAATTTCTACTACCTACCATCCTCGAACTAGTGGATAAGTAGAGCTTGCTAATAGGGAAATTAAACAAATTTTAGAAAAAACGGTTAACCCAGATCACAAGGATTAGTCTTTAAGACTAGTTGATGCGCTTTGGGCTTATTGTACAGCCTTTAAAACTCCCTTAGGTATGTCACCTGCTTGACTTTGGAAAGCTTGTCACTTACCTGTTGAGCTCAAGCATCGAGCTTATTAGGCCATCAAGTCTTTTAATTTTGACATAGGAGAAGCGGGTAAGCTTAGAAAATATCAGTTGACCAAGTTAGAGAAGTTACGAAATGATGCTTATGAGAACTCTAGAATCTATAAGACTAAGATGAAAGTATTCCATGATAAAAATATTTTGAGGAAAACATTTAAATCTAATGATCGAGTGTTCTTATACGATTCTAGACTCCATAAGCATCCCGAAAAACTTCGGTCGAGGTGGATCAGTCCTTTTATAGTGAAAACTCTTTTTGAAAATGGAGCGGTAGAAATTGAGGATACTAGGGATGGTCGGATTTTTAAAATAAATGGTCAATGCCTTAAGATCTTAATTGATAGACAAGATCTGGAAGTGGAAGACATTCCGCTTATGGATTTGGTCTATTCACCTTGACCACACAACAAAGGTACGTTTTTACTTTTATTTTTATTTTGTTTTGTTTTGTTTTAATTGAGTACATTTTAATTTTTAGTTTTTTTAGTTTAATATAATCTGATTCTATTTATTATTTATTTGGCTAATTTTATTTTATTTTCTCTTTCTTTTGGCAACAAACAAGTTTTTTTCATTAGGATCAGTTTCAGGCCGCGCCGAGGCCCACCAGAGGCCCACCTCGCCCCACAGCACCAGGCTCATTTCGTCCCAGCCTGTGCCATGCCCCAGCTGTAGTCACGTCGCACCCCACAGAGTGCACCTGTTCTAACACACCCTCAAACTGGCCATTTTAAACCCAAATATGCATTTCTTCTTCATTTCCACTCTGCGAAAACACAGCCCCATACTCTTTCTTTCTCATCCTCTCTCCAAACCCTCACTTACCCACTCACTTTCACTCAAAATTTCTTGATTCTAACATCACTTCTTATAGGATTTAGCACTAATATTGCAGATTTTGTTGAAACTTTCTCCACAAAGCTTGGTTTTAAGAAGATTTTGGGTCCTTCAAGAAAATTTCAAATTGGTGGATAGTCTTTCTTCTCTCCAACTTTGGGCATCAAGTAAGCTAAATTTATTCTCTTTGTTGTTCATTTGTGCTATTTGGGTGGTTGATTTTGAATTAGTACTATTATTCTACATATTTGATTCAAATGGCACCGAAACCTAAGAGACAAAGGGGGAAACAAGCACAAGAGTATGATGAGGGCAAATTTGTTAGTTTTGAGGCTAGTGAGAGATATGTTAGGATGATGCACACTAGAAAACCCATTCCTGAGAGAGGATTCAATATAACAGAAAGAGCAAACCCGACCTTATTTAGAATGATTATTGATAGAAATTGGGGTACATTTGCTAGACAACCATCTCACTCCCTCACAAATGTGGTTAAGGAATTCTATGCTAATGCAGACAAACAAAGGAATAGTAAGGTGAGAGTGAGAGGAAACATAGTTTCTTTTAGAAGCACATCTATCAACAGATTCTATGGGCTCCTTGACATAGGAAACAATGAGTATATTGCATATTTGTCTAACATTAATTATGAAGAGATTTGCAATACTCTTTGTATTCTGGGCACTACATGGAAAATGATAGGTGATACCCCTATTACCTTGCCCGATACTTCTCTGACTGTCAATGCTAGAGCTTGGCAATATTTTGTATGTCAGAGCTTGATTCCTACCATGCACTATAGTGACCTTACTGTTGAGAGAGTTGTGCTGATTTATGCCATTTTGATGGGCATGACCATTGATGTGGGCTAGATCATATTTAATTCTATCATACACACTGTATAACAAAAGCTTGGATTATATTTCCCTTCCTTAATTACCCAATTATGCATCCAAGCCAGAGTTCAGTACAGTCCTGATGAGGACGCCCAGCAACCAAAAAAGCCCATCGATGATGGCATGCTTAATATGATTAAAACCTTAAGGCTTCCAGTTCCGGGAGAAAGAGCAACAATTGCAGCCCCTCCTACCCCTAGGCATGTCACTGTTGCAGAGCGCATTGAGTGTTTAGAGATTCGTTTTGATGAGCATCAGAAATTTTTGCATGATAAATTTGATCGGCAGGAACGTTTCTTGGCTAGGCAAGCTAATTATCAAGCAGGGGTGTACTCTTCTTTTGGTCAAATGTACCAACACCTTACCTCTGCTACTGGTTGTGACATGGATCATTTTCCCACTTTGCCACCCTATCCGGGTTAATCTTTTAATCCAACTCCTGAGGAAGGTGAAGAGAATGAAGAAAATGAATAAGAGGATGAAAACTTAGAGGATTTGTTTTGGGTTCTATCTTTTTTTTTATTTATTTTATTTTTGAATGACTGTCCTAACATTTTTTTTTCTTTCTTTTCCTTTTCAGTATTTTATTTTTTGTACTTTCTTTTCATTTTTAGTTCATGTGTTAACTTAACATACGGTGGGAATCTTAATAGTATACCGCATTTGCTTTCTTTTTGTTGTGTTGTTCTATGTTGTAGATAGAAATTTCAGCAAGAAGAATGGCATGCAGTTCAAATGGTGGTGCACAATTTTCAACTGCTGTGCACTTGTGGCTACAAAGGGAGTTTCCTTTACTCTTTCTTTTACATTAAGGACAATGCAATTTTTAAGTTGGGGGTTGAGGAAACATATTTCTATTTTTCATTGAACTTTTTGGTGCTACTTTCCTTTTATTTGTTTGATTTAAGCATGCTTTGCGTTAACCTTAGATGTAATTCACATATCAATGATACGAATTTAATTGAGATAGCATATAGCATTTAGAAGAAGTTAAATTTTGACTCGGTTTGAGAATAATTTAAGTGTCAATCTTGATTTGGTTTGAGACTCTAGTTTGCGGTAAGATTGTATGATTAGTCTAAAACATTTAGAGAAGTTTTATGTGTGATTGTCTTGTGAATACTTTTGCGGTCTCGACAAGCTCTAGAACTTACTTGATTATCACTTGAGGCGAATTCTTAGAATGCACACTACTTAGGATATGATATAGGTCATTTTTTTGGACTGTTTGAGCCGTTCAAACTTACCATTGCTATATTTATCGCTAGTCACCTATTTGAGCCTTTTTCTTGAAAAATAATTTGAACCTTGTTTCTTTCAATAACCCATTTACTTACCTTTATGAGCCTTAAAATATTTTATCCTTATCTTTCTCTTAAAAGAACTTAGTTATACACATTTGTGGAGAAGCACTTAAGAGGAATAAGGATGGAAATATGAATATATATATATATAAGCACATTAAAGGAGACAAGTTGGGGGTTGTGGAAAAGAAAAGAAAAATAAAATAAAAAAGGAAGTGAATGGTTACTTGCCAAAAAAAAAAGGAAAACAGAAAAAGAAGTGAATTATAGCAAAGAAAGAAGAAGAAAAAAAAAAAAAAGTGGTGATCTATTGAGAGAATTGCTAGAAAAATGGCTCAAAGAGTTGGGTGTTGAAGTAAGTTATCTAAGTGCTTAAAGTGGTTGTGTTTAACTTAAGAGACTGAGTTCTTTTACTTGTTTAATCCTTCCCATTCTTTCTTAACCTCTACCTTAACCTACTGTTACAAGCTTATTAAAGACCTATTGATCTGATGTAGTGTGATTTTTCTACAATAGTGGATAGTGATTTGAAAAGTAAGCCTATGGAGCTTGATTTGTGATTGATGTCACGCAATTTATTATGTTTTTAGAGGCCAAGACTTGTATTCATGAATGTTGCGCATAAAATCATCTAGATCTTCAGATTAATTGATTGTGATAAGATGGATGTTAAGAGTCGATAACGATTTTAAGATTGATGTTTAGATTACTTTTAGACTTAGGTGCTATTTAATAATTCTATATGATGTGTGTTATATACAATTTCAAAGACAAAAAGTGAACTGCTCATAATTTAACACTAACATTGCTTTATCTTGTTTTGATTCCTACCGTAAAATTCATCTCTTGTTTTCACTTGAATTGCTAAGGGAGTGGCAATAAGCTATTTGGGGGTTGTGATGAGAGTCATAAAATGCACCTTAACAGTACTTAATTGTTAGCATTTTTGGGTTGATCTAGGTTTTAATTGCACTTTTATATGTTAACAACTCTAAAGTGTCATTCTTGGATCATTCATCTATTTCGATGCATTTTCAGGAATTTTAAGCTCAAAAGAGGTGGATAAGTTATCATTGCTTGAAGCACAAAGACTCAAGGCATACCAGAGTGAAGGCATGGATGTGGAAGGATAAATGAAGAGAAATCAAGTCTTGAATGTGTGCGCTGCGGCCGGAAGATATCCAAGCCTCTGCCTCCAGAACTAAAGCAAAAGATCAAGAAAGAAGCTTCAGTGGAAGCCGTGGCCTGGACTAAGGAGGGCCACAGCCTCCAAAAAGGGGAAAAAGCCAAGCCTAGGTAGAGTCATGGCACAAAGAAAGGAGAGTCGCGGCCTCCAGAAAGGAAGAAACCAAAGACTAGGCAAGAGTCACTGCGCAAGGAAAGGAGAGCTGCGGCACCCACCCGGTCCACTTCTCTGAGATATGACCTAATTAAGACTTTTTAAGCCCTAAAACACCCTTGGACCTTGTATATTATAAACAAACCACTTAGGATTTGTAATAGGAGAAGCATTAAGTCTGAAAAACTCAGAGAAGTAGCCATATTCTCCTCTGTTGGTATTTGTCTAAGGTTTGCACAAGTCCAACCATGGTTCAAAGATGGTTAAAGTCTAAACAAAAGTTAGAGGATTAAAGTTCATCAAGTTAGAAGACTACACACATGTGTGTGCATCAATTTGGATCAAGGGAAGGCCATGCGCACTAGTGTGCGCACTTTTGCACACAATCAGGAAAATGTGAGCGCACCGCACCAGCACATAGGAGCTTCCCACCAGCACCATGGTGTCCATAAGGTATGCAAAGGTGTTCTGCCCAGCGCCATGATGCCCCCTGTTGAGCGCCTAGACGTTAGGCACACCAAAGCACACATGGACAACCTGCTTTAGCCTTCTCTTAGGTGCATGAGTGCAAGGTTAAAATGTACAGCACCATTTAGGAGTGATGGAGGCCCAAGATTAAGTGGTAATTAAGATCCAAGGGTGGAGATTAACTCACAAGAATGACCAAGAAGTGTGTGGCTATAAAAGGGGTCTCCTAGCCTCATTTTTCACATATAGAATATATACAACAACACAAGTTTGTGACATTGTGAGATCAATTGTAAACACATAGAGAGAATTGTGTGAGAGACGTAAACACAAGAGGGACACTTTGTAGTGAGGCTGGTTGTAAAGAAGAGAGAGTAGTATAGAGAGAGAGCATTGTAATCTTCTTTCTTCTCTTCTTGGTTTCTTCAAGAACTTGAGTTTCTTGAAGGGGATTGCTATAACTTGTAAGAACCATTTGAGATAGTGCAGAGAGTTCAGAGGAACTCACAGGGACGTAGGCACATTACCGAACCTCGATAACAAATTGCTTGTCTTCTTTCTTTCTTTGATTTTCTGTTCCTGTTTTCGATTCCAATTCTTTCTACAAGTCATTCTAGACTTGGGTGTTTGGAAAATCACCACCTGAGCATCTTGTCAAGGTGATTTCCAATAGTGGTATCAGAGCTACACAGCTAGGTATCGAAGCAAGAACAAGAAGGTGATGGTGATGGAGCCAAGACTCCAAGAATCAAAGATCAACTTCTTGGGTGATTCAAGAATGGTGTAAAGATCAAGATCCGATCGTGTTCTTGAAGGTTGATTCAAGAACGGTGTTAAGATCCATCTTCGATCTGTGTTCTTGAGGTTAAAGAAAGCATTTGTGGGTAGTGCATAAATCTAGGATCTTGTCCGCAAAAGATGGCTTCAAATTTCTGTGTAGAGAAGTTTGATGGAAAGGGAGACTTTGCCCTTTGGAAGCGGAAGATCAAGGCGGTTCTAATGCAACAGAAAATTGACTTGGTTATTGGAGAAGATGATGCTTTTCCAGCAAGTTTACGGAGGACCAGCAGATCGAGATGAAGAAGATGGCTTATAGCACCATTTTCTTGCACATGTCAGATAGTGTCACAAGGGAGTGCGGAGACTCGGAGGATCCGGCTGTCATATGGAAGAAACTAAATGAGTTGTTTCTTACCAAAACTCTTCCTAACAAGATTTATCTTCTTAAAAGAATCTTTGCTTTTAAAATGGATCCTAGTAAAGAGTTATAAGATAATCTTGATGTCTTTAATAAGCTAGTTTAAGATTTGAATAGCTGTAGCATTATTTTTCCGGATGAACAATTAGCTGTCATTTTGTTAAATTCTCTTCCTGATTGCTTTGATAACTTGATTAATGTCATTGAGTATGGAAGGGATACTTTAACAAAGGTGATTGTGATCAATGCCATAAGGGCAATAGATTTCAAGGCCAAGATGAAGAAGACATCAAGTGGAGATGGGCTATTCATAAGAGGAAGGCCAGCAACTTGGAATGGCAGTAGCAACCATGGAAACTACCGGGAGAAATCAAGAGGTAGAGGGCAGAACTATAGGAGATCTCATTCCAAGACAAGACTTGGAGGAGGAAGAAGATGCTTTTACTGCAACAAGGAGGGTCATTTCAAGAAAGATTGCAAGAAGAGGATATGGGATGAGAGAAGAAGCCATACCAACAATGGAGATGCTTCGGTTGCCAAAGGAGAACAACAAGATGATGTTCTTGTTGTGTGCTCAAATGTGAGCAGGAGGCAAGGCAGCGGAAAGTGGATTCTTGATTCTGGGTACACTTATTATATGTGCCCTCATAAGGAATGGTTCAAGAATTTCAAGGAGATCAATGATGGAAGGGACTTCTTGGAGAATGACAATTCTTGCCAAGTGAGAGGGATTGGAGACATCCAATTGAGGATGTTTGATGGAGTCACAAGGCTACTGCGAAATGTGAGGTATCTTTTAAATTTGAAGAGAAATTTGATCTCATTGGGGTAGCTGGATTCCATGGGGTATACATGCAAAGTAGAGGGAGGAAAGATCAAGGTAGCCAAGGGATCTTTGGTAGTGATCCAGGTAGCAAGAAACGATGGACTCTATGAGATGATCAGAGAGACAGAAATCAATGATCAAGCAGCAACCTTGATGGCTGAGATGGACAAGGCAGCCCTTTGGTACACTCGCTTGGGACACATGAGCGAAAAGGGCCTACAAGTGCTTAGCAAAGAAGGTCTACTTGGTGGTGACAAAGTAAAAAAATTAGATTTCTATAAGAGTTGCATTCTTGGGAAGCAACACCGGGTCAGCTTCAACAGCGGAGTGCACAAGTCCAAAGGGATTCTTGACTATATTCATTTGGACCTTTGGGGACCAGCTAGGACACCAACACAGGGAGGTAATTTTTACTTTCTGTCTTTAATTGATGATTATTCAAGAAGAGTGTGGGTTTATTTGCTTAAGAATAAATCTGATGCCTTGAATAAATTTGTTGTGTGGAAGAACTTGTTGGAAACTCAAACGGGTAGGGTAGTTAAGGTTTTACGAACCAATATTGGCTTAGAATTTTGCAATAATGATTTTGATAAATTTTGTGAATTAAATGGCATTCTAAGGCATAGGACGGTTGTAAAAACACCCCAGCAAAATGGAGTTGCTGAAAGAATGAATAGAACCCTTATGGAGAAGGTTAGGTTCATGTTAATAGGATCCAGGTTACCAAAACATTTTTGGGGAGAAGTGGCTACAGCTGCATACTTGATAAATAGATCACCCTCTAGAGCTTTAGAGCTCAAGACTCCCATGGAGATGTGGAGTGGAAAACCCCCTGAATTAAACAACCTTAGGACTTTTGGTTGTGCTGCATATGCACATCAAAATGAGGATAAACTTGGCCCTAGATCTAGAAAATGTGTATTTCTAGGATATGGTGATGTGGTTAAGGGATATAGGTTGTGGTCCTTAGAAAATAAAGGCATAAAACTAATCATAAGTAGGGATGTTATCTTTAATGAATTATTATTTCCCTACTTAGAGAAAACTAACCCTGCAGGGGCTAGTGAGCAAACCAGTCCGGAAGTTGTGGAGCATCGAATCAAGAAGAACTCGGTTCAGGTAACGCAAAGGAGGTAAGAGGGTTCGGACTAGGTAAAGCCCTTAGATGAAGACCAAGCTCAAGAAACTCAAGAAGTGGCTGAACAAGAAGAGGTTGATGCAGTAAATAACTACCAGCTCACAAGAGACCGGGGAAGGAGAGTGGTTAAACCACCCTTGAGATATAAGTTTGCAAATGCTAATGTAGCAGCTCCTTGGAGAGAATGAGAGGTTGAACCAAAAACTTACACGGATGCCATGGACCATAAGGATTCGTCAAAGTGGCAGCTGGCTATGGAGGAAGAAATAGATTCTTTGATGAAGAACAACTCTTGGGAGTTGGTGCTCAAACCTGAAAAACAAAGAGTTGTGGATTATAGATGGCTCTACAAGATCAAAGAAGGGAATACTCCAGGGCATGAAGCTGGTATAAAGCTAGGCTGGTGGCGAAAGGGTTCACATAAAAAGAAGGCATAGATTTCACCGAAATCTTCTCACCGGTTGTGAAGTACAAGACGATTCAGATAATGTTAGTATTGGTGGTCTAATTTGATTGGGAAATTGAGCGAATGGATGTGAAGACAGCGTTCTTACATAGAGAGCTCGATGAGACCATTTTCATGAGGCAACCCGAAGGCTATGAGGAAGGAAGGCAGGGAGAGTTAGTGTGCAAATTGAAAAAATCTCTCTATGGCCTAAAGCAATCACCTCGGCAATGGAACAAGATGTTTGATTCCTTTGTAATCAGCTTGGGTTTCATGAGGAGCTACTATGATTCGTGCTTGTACTATAAGAAGCAGAAGGTTGAGGAAGTGGTGATCATCCTCATTTATGTTGACAACATGTTGCTGGTTAGGAGCAGCATGAAGAGGATAAAGAAATTGAAGCCTCAACTCAGTGAAGAGTTTGAGATAAAGGATCTTGGCCATGCACAAAAGATCATTGGGATGTGTATCATCTTGGAAAGGGAGAGAAACAGATTGAAGATCTCTCAAACTTCTTACATAGAGAAGATAATATCTAAATTCTCTATGAAAGATAGCAAACCAGTGAAGGTTCCCCTTGCTGGTCATTTCAAGTTCTCCAGCGATCAATGTCCAAGATCAGAGGCGGAGAAAAAAGAAATGGAGAAAGTCCCTTACTCTAGTGCGGTTGGTTCTGTTATGTTCACCATGGTAAGCACTAGACCTGACATTGCTCATGTAATGAGTGTTCTCAGTAGGTTTATGAGTAATCTCGGAAAAGATCATTGGCTTGAGATGAAGTGGTTGCTGAGGTATTTGAAGGGAAGCCCAGAAGTAGGGCTGGTGTATGAGAAAAGAGGTAAGTCCATCTGCCTTGAGGGTTTTGCTGATTCGAATTATGGAGTAGACCAGGATAAAAGAAGATCAATTACCTCCTATTTCTTCAACTTAAACGGATGTTATGTAAATTGGAAGGCTCAATTGCAGCCAGTGGTAGCATTCTCAACAACCGAGGCTGAATACATAGCGGCTACGGAGGCCATTAAGGAGGATATGTGGTGCAAAGGGTTGCTTGAAGAGTTAAAGGTACTGAAGGAGTAGGTTATGGAATTTTTTAATAGTCAAAGTGCCTTGCACTTGTGTAAAAATACAGTGTTCTGTGAGAGGACAAAGCATATGGATGTTCGGTATCATTTCATTTGGGAAAATGTTACGAAATGATGCATCCATGTGGACAAGGTTGCCACGGAAGAAAATCCTGCGGATTTGGGTACTAAAATTCTACCTCTAAGTAAGTTCAATCATTGCCTTGGACTACTTAGGATTGGAGTTGGTTAATTGATGACTCAAGATGAGTTTGGATCCCGAAACTTTCTGCACAATGGTTCAGGTTTAAACACTTAGACAAAGGTAGAAATTGTTAGAATTTGTCTAAGGTTTGTATAGATCCAACCATGGTCAAAAGATGGTTAAAATCTAAACCAAAGTTGTAAGATTAAAGCTCAGTAAGTTAGAAGACTGCACACATGTGTGTGCATCAATTTGGAGTAAGGGAAGGGCATGCGCACTAGTGTGTGCACTTGCGCACAGCTGCAGCATCAGTGTGCGCCTAAGTGCCCTCCACCAGTGCCCTGACGCCCAGAATGATGTCTCCCTAACCTGCACCAGCACCTAAGCACTCCCCACCAGCACCATGGCATCCAGAAGGTGTGCAAAGGTGCCCTGCCCAGGGCCATAACGCCCCCTGTTGAGCGCCTAGGTGCTAGGCACACCAAAGCACACATAGACAGCCTGCTTTAGCTTTCTCTTAGGTGCATGACTGCAAGATTAAAATGTATAGAACCACTTAGGAGTGATGGAGAGCCAAGATTAAGTGGTAATCAAGATCCAAGGGTGAAGATTAGCTCACAAGAATGACCAAGAAGTGTGTGGCTATAAAAGGGGTCTCCTAGCCTCATTTTTCACATATAGAATATATACAAAAACACAAGTTTGTGACATTGTGAGATCAATTGTAAACATATAGAGAGAATTGTGTGAGAGACATAAACACAAGAGGGACTTTTTGTAGTGAGGCTGGTTGTAAAGAAGAGAGAGTAGTATAGAGAGAGAGCATTGTAATCTTCTTTCTTCTCTTCTTGGTTTCTTCAAGAACTTGAGTTTCTTTAAGGGGATTGCTATAACTTGTAAGAATCATTTGAGATAGTGCAGAGAGTTCGGAAGAACTCACGGAGACGTAGGCACATTATCGAACCTCAATAACAAATTGCTTGTCTTCTTTCTTTCTTTGATTTTCTGTTCCTGTTTTCGATTCCAATTCTTTCTACAAGTCATTCTAGACTTGGGTGTTTGGAAGATCACCACCTGGGCATCTTGTCAAGGTGATTTCCAACATCCTCCAACAAAGTGTTCAACCATGAGTTCCATGGCGAACTAATCTCCAAGCAAGGCGAAGGGATGATTCCCTAGGTGTAGTTGTTCTTTATTTTCCTTTGTTGGTTCAATTGTAATTGGTATTTATTGTCAAACATTGTTATGGGTTACTCTTTAATCTTTAGAAGATTTTCTCTCAGTCTGGTGATTATATCTTTATCTTTGATATAAGTCTAGTCATACTCTTCTTATGTCAAGATTGTTAGATGCAATTGAGTCCGGCAAATTTATCTTTTAGGTTTGTCCATTACTGCGATATTGTCGATGAGATATATTGTCGTTTCTTGACAATCTTATAGGATAGGTTATGTATGCTTAAATCGAAACTAAGAGTAATCATATCACTTACATTAGGGTTTATATATGCTTAGATTGAATATTTGCCAATTGCCTGTTTGGGATGTGAAACTTGCAATCGAGATAAAAGCAACTGAATCAAGATTGGAATAAGGCAACGAACCTAAGGAGGATTCCCAAAACCTTGTTGTTTCTCTATTATAATTCTCAATTTATTTTCTCACAATTACTTCATTATCAAAATTCATATTTTCTCACTTGATTGTTATCGTTTGTGTTAAGGTTTGCACTTTTCCTTCATAGATCGCTTTTCCTAGTGGAATCGACACCCCAAAGTTGTGCTACAACTACCGCGTTATACTTTGGGCGTAATCACACACTAAGAATGCTTCAGAGTGTAACTCCACGGTTCCAAATATTCTAATTAAGGTAACAGGTGTTACAAGCCCCACATGTACCACCCACTATTAGAAAACTATTTTAAATGAAACTTTAACACTTAGCTAGCTCATCAAGAGACACTGCAAAGTGCGGTCAAAATTTTTGCATCATGATATTTATATGCTATTGCATCAAACAAGACACACTCTTTTAGCCTTCTGTAATAGTTTTTGGTCTTTAACCACTTACTTCTCATTAGATTATCAAATAACTCCGCAAATAATGGCTGATCTTGTGATTTTGACTTCATAAAATCACTTGATCGTCAAAATCACAAGATCAATAATTATTTGTAGAGTTCTTTGATAATCTAATGAAAAACAAGTGATTGAAGACCGGGAATGGTTACAGAAGGCTAGAGGAGTGTGTCCTGTTTGATGTAGCAACATATGAATTCCATGATGTAACAAAAATAAACAATACTTTTGGGTGTCACCTTATAAGTCAGATCCACCTGCACCACCCATTTTAAGTAAACTGATTTAAATGAAGTTCAACACATAGTGGTTAGGATAAGTTGGGGACACTCGACCATTTTTGGGGTCAAACATTACCCATGGGAACAAACAGAATACATTCTGGATGGCCATATTTGTAAAAGTGTGGGTTTCAATTTAATAAAGTTCAATGCTAAACAATTTTTCAGGGTAAGAATGCAAAATATACTCTTGTAATGGACGGGTCGAGGGCACCGACACGTCCATGGAGTTAGATGTTACTCGTGGGAACAAACGGAATTCATTTTGGATGACTGGATTAGAAAATGTGTGGGTTTTAATCTAGTAAATTTCAACGCTTAGTGTTTTTCAGGGCAAAAATTGAAATACTCATGTAAGGGATGAGCCTAGGGTACCAACACATTCGTAGAGTCAAACTTGACTCATAAGAACAAACGAAATCCATTTCAGATGGTTGGGTTAGCAAATTTGTGGGTTTTAGTCTAATAAAGTTTAATACGCAGAGGTTTCTGGGTTGAAAATGTAAAATACTCATGTAATGGACGAGCGAGGGGTATAAACATGTCTATGGAGTTAAACGTGACTCATGGGAACAAACGAAATCTATTTTGGATGGTTGGATTTGAAAAAGTGTGGGTTTTACTTTAAAAACGTTCAACATTTAGCGGATTTCAGAGCAAAAATGTAAAACACTCGTGTAATGGATGAGCTAGGAGTACCAACACATCCGTGGAGTCGAACATAACTCGAGGGAACAAACGAAATCCATTTCGAATGACCTGATTAGAAAATGTGTGGGTTTTAGTTTAATAAAGTTCAACACTTAGTAGTTTTTCAGGACGAAAATATAAAATACTTGTGTAATGGATGAGCCAGGGTACCGGCACATCCGTGGAATTAAAAATGACTCGTGGGAACAAACGGAATCCATTTTGGATGGTTAGGTTAGAAAATGTGTGTTTTTTAGTTTAATAAATTTTAACATTTAGTGTTTTTCAGGGAAAAAATGTAAAATCCTCGTGTAATGGACTAGTTGGGGTTACCAACATGTCCGTGGAGTTGAACATGCTTCGTGGGAACAAACAAAATCCTTTTTGGAACAAAATCCTTTTTGGATGGCCAAAATAGCAAATGTGTGGGTTTTGTTCTATGAAAGTTCAACAGTTAACGGTTTATAGGGCGAAAATATAAAATACTCTTATAATGGACGACCCAAGGGCACCTAACACATCCGTGGAGTTGAATGTGACTCGCGGGAACACACGGAATCCATATCGGATGACCAAATTTGCAAAAGTGAGGGTTTTAGTCTAAGAAAGTTAAATACGTAACGGTTTTCAAGCGAAAATGTAAAATACTCATGTAGTGGACGAGCCGAGGGTACCAGCACATCCGTGGAGTCAAACATCACTCGTGGGAACAAATAGAATCCATTTTGGATGGACATAGTAGTAAATATGTGCGTTTTAGTCTAATAAAGTTGAACACTTAGTGGTTTTTAGGGTAAAAATTTAGAATACTCATATAATGGATGAGTCGAGGGTACTGACACGTCCATGGAGTCGAACATGACTCGTAGGACAAATAGAATCCATTTTGAATCTCTAGCTTCGGTTTGGGTTAAATAGTACAGGTTTAAATCTTTTAACAGTTATTAATTTTCATATTCATTGATATATATGTATATATATGAATGTATGTAATGAATACATATCTATGCTTTTTGTTTTATTCTATAGGATCCTACAACTCTGGAGGATGATGCTAAGACCCGAGATGATGATGGCACAGACCTAGTGGACCCTTGATTTGATTTTAATACAAAATATTGTATTACATTTACGTATATTGTATTGCTGAAAGCGATTTAATTTTTATTTTTTAAATATTTTTTATTAATTTCATTAGTACTTGATGAGGTGATTATTTAAATATGGATGCATTTTGGAACAGGTTTACACATGAAAAAATAAATGTAATAAAAAATATTATCACCCAGGGAATAATTCCCTTGGTGATAATCTTTTAAAAAAAATTATTATCACTGGGTGATAATCTTTTAATTTTACAAATATTATCACCGACAGAATTATTCCCTAGGTAATGATATTTTTTATTTTAAAAGAATTATCACAGAGGTAAATATGATCCGGAAATAAAAAATTATAATTGAGGGAATTATTGTCTCGGTGATAATATTTTTTTACAAACATTATCAATGATGGAATATTTACCTTGATGATAGTTAATTTTTAATTAAAGTCGAGGAAAAATATTTCTTCGGAAAAAAATCGTCGAGGGAAAATCCATCGGTGATAATATTTTCTCTGATAGATTTTGGATTCATCGATGAAAAGTATTGTTGGTGAGGGTATTACTGATAAGTGCTTAAATATTCATATTTAAACCCCTTAATTTACATTTGTTAAGCTCTTAGTTTGCGTATTTTATTCCATTTTACTTTATTTTTGTGTTTTCTGTGTTTTTATAGGTTTTTGGAAGAAAGGAAACATTTTGGAACTCAAAGAGCAAAACTGGAACTGGGATCGAGCGTAGTGCTTGGTGTGATCGAGTGCACACGAATCAATAAACATCAAAACGGCAGTTCCTATTTTGGAAAGGAGGGTTAAAGCCCTATTTTGGAAATTAGGGTTTCTAAGTGTCCTTAGAACCCTATAAATAGACTTGTAAAACACAGAAACAGTATCTTCTTTTTAGTTTAATTTTTTTTCGGGAGATCGGAGAAGGAAACTGTGGAGGAGAATTGGCGACTCTTCTCTCAGGTTTCTTCTTTCCTTTATTTTTATTATGTGTACTTAAACTTTTAGTAAGGGCTTGGTTGAAGCCCTAATTATGTTTACTAAATAAATTCAGTATTGGTGCCTTTGCGATATTTACGTTGTGTTGCTTGACTTGATTAATACCTGTTTTTATTTAAATTCCTCATATGTGTGTGTCTGATCAACGTATGTACGTGGTATGGATTAGTTAGTTGAATCAATTTGGATGACCGAGTCCTGGGTTTAACATTAGTAACAAAAGATATCAACGCCAGATTCTTGGGTTAATCAACATGGGAAACCGGGAGTAGATACCATGCCCTAGGTCCAGTGTGGTTGTCGATTTCCACAGATCGTATGCTCTCTTAAGGAACAACTCAGTATACACCATGTTGAATCCCTTGAGAGATAAAAAAGTTAGAGTAGATACCATGCCTAACTCGTTGCTTAGGGAGATCAATTGCTTAAGGAGTAGATACTATGACCTTAGGTTGACAAACATTAGGTATTCTGACATGAGTAAAGCACTGGCATACTGTTTTATTGTGATAGCATGATTAGTGGTGGATATCAAGTCCCTACGCCTTTATCTTTATTAAATTCCAACTCAATATTTATTTCTCTTATTTTTATTTTATTTTTGTGAAACTAATTCTAAATCAAAATTTACCAATCCTTGTGGAGATGATCTTGCATTCACACACTATACTACTAAGTTAACTTTGTGCCCTTGCAAGTAAAACAAGTACAATTATTTGCATATTTATTTAGGTAGATAATCGTCCAACAAGTTTTTGGCGCCGTTGTCGGGGATTATGCTAAATTTCTTTTTGGAATTATTTTTGTTGGTTTTTTATTTTATTTTATTTTGTTCCATTTTATTTTTATTTTTATCAAAAATCAGATTTATTCCTTCTTTTCGTTTTCTGTTTTTCTTCAGGTGTGCAGAGGAGGAGTTTTTGTCCTCATTGCGATCGAGTGCACTCCTTGGTGTGATCGAGTGCAATCCCAGTGCGATCGAGCGCTGTTCTTGGTGCGCTCGAGTGCAAAAGCTCCAGAGAGTACCCGAGAAGCAGTACTGAAACTGCTACATTGAAGCTTTTTAACTAATTCATTTGAAGGAGAAGCACCAATGGCAGAAGCTAGTTATGATTATCTAGCTGCTATGGAGAGGAAGCTAGATATGCTTATAAAAGCTATGACTACTCAAAATATCTCACCTAGTCCACGAGCCAAACAACTCTAGGTATGTGCCACATGTTCTCGTTTTGATCACACTACTTACACTTGCCCTTTGTATTCATCTGCAGATCAAGAGCAAGCAAATAATGTGGGACCAAATAACTACAATATATATGCAAATACCTATAATCCTGGATGGCAGACTCACCCCAACTTCTCATGGAGCAACGATCAAAATGCCTTAAACTTTCAATGGCAACAAAGGAACTCCCAACAAGCAGCCTACTCAGTTCCTGAATCAAAGAAAAGTGACCTAGAGAGTCTTATGATGCAGTTGGCAACTCAGCAACAACAATTGATGACCTCACAAGATCAGTTTATGGCAGAGGAAAGGCAATTTCGGACTGAGATAAGACAAACCACTGCAAGGCATGAACAAGCCATTCAAAGATTGGAAGTACAAGTGGGGCAATTGGCTACAGAGCTGAGTGAACAACAGTAAGGTGTTATTGAGCAAGTTTTTCATGTCCATCACATTGATCCATTGGAGACCACCCTCACCCATTGTTTCAAAGGATCAGATGTTGAGCCAAAATCTGAGGATGTTACTGATGACATCATTGAAACTGTGCACCTTCTAGAAGCTTCTCCAAAGCATCCAAGTAAGTACACCGATCCATTTGAACCTCATGTGCCTACTAATACTATTTTTTTTCCTTCTATTGTCCAGGTACCAAATTTGGAGTTGAAGCAATTGTCGAAGCATTTGACTTATGCTTATATGGGAGAGAATAAGAAACTACCTGTGCTAGTTGCTGCCAATCTTAGTTTTGGGGAAAAATAAGGCTTGGTCCGACTGAAGACGTTAAACTTAGCACTCATGGGAGGCACCCCACAGCTTATCCTTTTATTTTTATTGTTTTACGTATTTATTTTTAGTACTTCTTGTTTTCCCGTATTACGTTAGTTTTTCTTTTTTAGGGACAATGTGTGCATCCGTTCAAGTTTGGGGGTATGCTATGAGCCATGCCGACCTAGCTAGTTCTCCATCTCCCATGTCAGATCTTTCCATGTTATTCACACACTGGGGACAATGTATAATTTGGGGTATGGGAGACACATTCACACACTTTGTCCCAGTTTTTTTTAGATAAATACACATTCATATTTAATGTAAAAAAATATATATTTGTTGTTTACAACAAATATTATGGTAAAACTTCATTAGTAATCTTAAAATCTAGAACACATAGCCTAGTAATAAGAATTTTAAAAATTAGTTACCTACCTTAAGGTACTTAACAATTCACAAGTTTGATCCAGATCTGACACGAGCACATTAACACGCATTTGTGTGGGTTATGACATGTAATTTTAATATATATGTTTCCATGACTTAACCGTAATCAAATAACTTGTTAGATAAACACTTTGGCATAGACAAATAAAGAGAAAGATGTCCATCATGCAAAAAGAAAAAATAAAATGCTCCTAATGATCATTAAATAAAATTTCCGCTGAGTAACTGGACCTCTTGCCTCAGTAAGCATTGAGTGTTCACGTCAAAAGGTAGGGATTAAGCATTTAATGATCATAAAAATTTTCGCTGAGTAACTGGACCTCTTGCTTCAGTAAGCAGTGAGTGTTCACGTCAAAAGGTGAGGATTTTTGCTTGGAAGCATTAAGACCTATTAGTTTCGTAGCCTTTTTTACTCGAGTTAATAAGTCCTTAGGGGTGTCTTCACACCTAATGCCCTAGAACCATCTGGTTTGGGAGTCATTGGCTAAACACTCGTTACAAGGGTCAATTAGAAAGCTTAATGGAACTCAACGTGGCAAAGATCTTATGATGAAAGAAAAAAAAAGAAGTAAAAACTATGCCATTTTTGTTTCGTCTAACAAGGAATTCGATGAAGGTTTGGACACCAAAACACTATACATTAGAAATATTTGGAAGTTCCATCTTTTATGTGCTAATCCACCACATACACTAAGTCAACTTGTGATGCCTTAAACTAGCCTTGTGTAAGTAACATGAACTTTTAAAATCCTTATTTATTGCAAAAATGTGTTTTTATTATAAGCTTACTCATGAACTATCATCATGGTTTTCTGTGCAACCCAAGTTTTTAAATAAAACATGAATGCTGAATTTATCTTTGTTGTTTTTTTTATTTAGTTTTAATTTCGTATTGCTAAGGGACTAGCAATATTTAAGTTTGAGGGTGTGATAAGTGCTTAAATATTCATATTTAAGCCCCTTAATTTACATTTGTTAAGCTCTTAGTTTGCGTATTTTATTCCATTTTTGTGTTTTATGTGTTTTTATAGGTTTTTGGAAGAAATGAAGCATTTTGGAACTCAAAGAGCCAAACTGGAACTGGGAGCTGCAAAAGAGTACGATCGAGCGCACAAAAATCAGTAAAACATCAAAACGGCAGTTCTTATTTAGGAAAGGAGGGTTAAAGCCCTATTTTGGAAATTAGGGTTTCTAAGTGTCCTTAGAACCCTATAAATAGACTTGTAAAACACAGAAACAGTATCTTCTTTTTAATTTAGTTTTTGTTCAAGAGATCGGAGAAGGAAACTGTGGAGGAGAATTGACGACTCTTCTCTCGGGTTTCTTCTTTCTTTTATTTTTATTATGTGTACTTAAACTTTTAGTAAGGGCTTGGTTGAAGCCCTAATTATGTTTACTAAATAAATTTAGTATTGGTGCCTTTGCGATATTTACGTTGTGTTGCTTAACTTGATTGATACCTGTTTTTATTTAAATTCCTCATATATATGTGTCTGATCAACGTATGCATGTGGTATGGATTAGTTAATTGAATCAATTTGGATGACCGAGTCCTGGGTTTAACATTAGTAACAAAAGATATCCACGTCGGATTCTTGGGTTAATCAACATGGGAAACCAGGAGTAGATACCATGCCTTAGGTCCCGTGTGGTTGTCGATTTCCACAGATCTTATGCTCTCTTAAGGAACAACTCACTATACACCATGCTGAATCCCTTTAGAGAGAAAAGAGTTAGAGTAGATACCATGCCTAACTCGTTGCTTAGGGAGATCAATAGCTTAAGGAGTAGATACCATGCCCTTCAGTTGACAAACAGTAGGTATTCATGACATGAGTAAAGCATTGGCATACTGTTTTGTTGTGGTAGCATGATTAGTGGTGGATATCAAGTCCCTACGCCTTTATCTTTATTAAATTCCAACTCAATATTTATTTCTCTTATTTTTATTTTATTATTGCGAAACTAATTCTAAATCAAAATTTACCAATCCTTGTGGAGATGATCTTGCATTCGCACACTATACTACTAAGTTGATTTTGTGCACTTGTAAGTAAAAAAAAATACGATTATTTGCATATTTATTTAGGTAGATAATCGTCCAACAATTACCGATGAGAATACCACCTACGGAGTCATTATTGATGGTGATGACTATCACCAAGGGATTTTTTAGTATCACCGACATATTTTGTGTGTGGGTGATACCCTTTTTTCTTGTAGTGTCTATACATGGTCCTGTTACATAATTATCCGAAATAATTTCGATAAATACTTCAATGCAAAACTTAAATAAGTCATATCAAATATACATAAGACCATAAAATCCTAGCCAACCAATGACATATTTATCCAACATATACATCTAATTTATACATGAATATATTAACTTGAAATCATTTTCTTTATATTCATCAAATCAAGAATTCTTAATAAATGACTACAAAGTATCCCAAGATAATCAAATCGCTTACAACTACATGAAATTGTTTCAGCAATTAGTTGTTCTACTAGTGTGTGCTCCTGAGTGAAGTTACTTTTTATAAGCGAAATGGTCCAACCTCCTGACAATCATTAATTACCATGAGCAAGGAATTCACCCACTCATCTTGAAACAATCCAAATATGATGTCTCTCACATGCCTTAATAAGGGCACATCAACTTTTAAAATGGGCAATCTTTCTGTCAAATCACAAATTTCTTTCAATTCATTATAACGCTTAATAGCAACTAACCTTTCAAAGTGCGTGAAAAATTGTGTAAGAGATCAAACTTTAAGTAATTTCTCAATGAACCATTCAAAATCTCACACAATTATGCATTTCTCGTACCAATTGAAAATGTGTTTCTTCTGTATGCCATTGACCATTTTTTCCTCAAGACAAAAATAACTGCAAACAAGAAAATTACATCATTAAGGTCCAATTGTAACTAGTAATTACTTAATATGTGTGTATATATATATATATATATATATATACACACACATATATATATATACACATATATATATATATTAAATTTTACAAATACAATACCTTTCAGCCAATCATTTTCTCGGACTTGATAAGTATTAAGCATGTCCTCCCAAGCTTTCAAGAGCTCTTCTTTTTCCTCATATTAGCAAATAAGTTACCGAAATCATTGCTAAAGCAACTTGGACCTCTAAATAAGTGATTGAGGTGCTTAAGTGCATTTTGTTCTGTATGCCAAACACAAATCTGATACCAATGAGATTTCTATACTCATAGCTGGATCTTAATCAGCCAAAAGTGTTTTTTGTTTTTTTTCTCAAGTTTAGTGGTAAGGAATGTCTCAAACAACCATTCAAATGATTTAATAATTTTATCATACAACAACTTAGCCCCAAAAATGATTGTTTTCCTATGATTATTCATACAAACAAGTAATTCCAATGGTATATAATCTTTATGTTTTTTTAATAGATAGAATCATGATAATACATCACCGAAAAGACCATAATCCAATATCATCTTTCCCTAGAATATGTTAGTAATTAAATCATCCACATCCAATTGTAATACAAAAAAGAACAAGGGACTATCACCTTTTTATTTTTTTTGAAGGTAATTCAACAAACTACCTACTTCTCCAATCTTCAAGGCTCTTTGTTTTTTTTTTTTTTTGTACGAAGATAATTCTTATGATCTCTAACTATATAACCCAAGTTAGCTTTTGTCACTCCATAAACTCACAAGCAGAGCTAATAGTTATCCTAGAATCATTAGCTAAATCAAGTTCATATTCTTGAGCTTTATTATTTTCCTTTGAGATAGTAACATGTGAACACATGATCTAGGAGCTAGAGGATGATTGAGCTTTACCTTATATTCGATGTCTTAGTATTTTCCATCTTGTTGATGTTTAACACTGATATGAGGCAAGCAACCCGTTCTTGTCTACTTGCAATGTAAAAAGTAAAATATAATGAAATAATATAATAAGTCATAATCAAGTGGATCTTTGTTGCATTATACATGTAAATGGTCCCAAGTATTGCTTTACTTCATCTACAACATCATAATAATGTTGTCCTTCAATAGTTTGGGGAATGGAATTATATTGGATGATGCAGGTTGCGCGATAATGTCCTTTGTGTATATACTTGCATATACTATTTAATCAACTTGCTATCTCGAGAATGTGGATGGTCAAGTATTGGGCCCATCCCTATAAATATTAAATTGAAAGAAAGATGCAAAATAATCAATTAATAATTTCAATTTCAATTAAAAATAATAAAAAAAATAATCAATTAATGTTATAAATTAAATTGAAGTCTATATAAAAGAAAACAAAATCCACACTAACCTCTAATAGGTACGAATATGATATGAAAATAAAGAAAAAATAAATATAATTTCAATTTGATATATAAATAAATTGAAATGAAAGGAGAAAAAAGGAAAAGGCACACTAACTGCAGGAGAAAAAGGTTAATAAGGTTTAACATAACCAAAAAGGAAAAAAAATAGATGAAAAACATTAGGTTAGAAAACAACCTTGCTCGGGTAGTTTTGAGCAGTAGAAGAATCACAATTGAAGTTTGTGTTGTTTATAATATGACTTTTAAGGTTTGCAAATTTAATTAAGACATGATTTAGAATGATTATAGAATTTTATTGAATATGATTTAATGATAGATTATTGACTGTTGTTTGAATTTCTTATTAAGGTATGCACACATTCAAGAGTTGGTGGAAGGTATCATGGAATGAAGGCAAAAACTCTGCAATTTTCATCAAGGCAATCATGTTTAGTATTAAGAGCTGCTTAATTTTCGGGGAAATATATATTTTCCTAGAGATGAAAATCTACAATTTACAGTCAAACCATTCAAGGTTATAAGTTGGAAGTGCTCAATTTTGAAGCAAAAAAATCTACAATTATGAGTGAAAGCAATCAATTATTGTCATTTCTTACTTGTGAGTGAAAGATCCAAATTTATTAATATTGCGTAATTTCTGAGACTACATATTGTTTTAAAGATGGAAATCTGCAATCAATCTTGTCATTGCAAATTTATTAATATTGCTTTATTTTTTAGATTATATTTTCTAGATACATAAATCTACAATTTACAGTCAAACCAATCAAAGTTATAATTTTAAAGTTGTTCAATGTTCAAGTAAAAAATTTGCAATTGTTAGTAAAAGTCTTCTTCCACTTACCATAAAGCAATGAAAAGAACTTGTAATGACCCATCCCCGAGTAGGTCCTATCCGATGAGGTTTCATCATCTTTCTGCTTTGATCACACTGACTTATATGTAAATATACCATTTTTACAAGCCAAAAAAATCACAATTTACATAAACAAATGACCTTTACAACACATGAGAGTCAAAGTTTAAAACTTTGAAATCATAAATAAAGGGAAAACTCCCCACTACAAAATTCTTGAATGGACTCCTAATGAAAAACCCAAAAGATGAGGATGTCGTAAACGAAAGTCTTATGAAGTACTCCATTCAACTCAACCATAAAACTTTTGGTACTACTTATAAATAAAGGAGTGAGCTAAAAATCCCAATGAGAAACACATTACTAAGACTAATCATATTGGAGGACAATTTTTTTTAATTATAACTGTAGCATATATTTCATCAAATTTCAAAAGTACCAAAATTTAAGTTTCACTGAGTTTTCTCCAATTATCTATTTCGGCTTCTTAACCTTTTAGATATTTTAAGGTTTGGACAGAGCATACTTTTTTCCATGATTTTGTTTTGAAGTGTTGGAATATGGATTGTCACGGTCCTCCCATGGTTATCGTACAACAGAAATTAAAATACCTCAGTAAATAGCTTCGTGATTGGAATTGGTCGGTTTTTAGTAATGTCATATGAAAAATTACTGATGCTTAAGCAGAAGTGATTCAAATGGAGTGTCTGTTGCAGAATGATTTGTAAGCTGCCCATGTGGATGACTTGAGTCAAGTAAAATCTCGGTTGAACTATTGGCTTAATGTGGAGGAATCCATACTTCAGGTTAAATGGTTGCAAGTTAGAGACTGAAACACTCAATTTTTTCATACAACCCTGAAAGAAAGGACACTGGGTAGTAAATTCAAAATGAAAAAGATGATGGTACTTGGGTTACAAGACGCAAATGAACTAGGGGATGCGATGTGAGCATACTTTAAAAATTTGTTCACTACTTCTTTGCAAAGGGATCTTCTTGATGGTCCTATTGATTATGGTCCATCAATTATCACGACAGAGTAAAATATGGCACTTGATAAGATCCCTACCAAATAAGAGGTATTTTAGGCTATGCATGCATTAGATCCAAGCAGTGCTCTTGGGGCGGATAGGTTTACTGGGTATTTCTTTTGGCAGTGTTGGGATATTATTAAAACCGATATTTTAGCAGGAATCCAAGATTTTTTCAAAGGTAGAGCCCTTCCTCGAT
Organism: Bretschneidera sinensis; assembly: GCA_023935145.1. NCBI lineage: Eukaryota > Viridiplantae > Streptophyta > Magnoliopsida > Brassicales > Akaniaceae > Bretschneidera > Bretschneidera sinensis. The sequence goes on along the minus strand of CM043698.1, from coordinate 85,809,414 downwards.
TGTTCATTGCAACTAATTTGGTGCTACTATCGAAGACTGATAATCGTAAAGTCTTATTGGATTTAAGGCCCATTAGTCTTAGGACTTTTATGTATAAAATCATATCTTGGTTGCTTATAGCTCAACTAACGCCTCTCCTCACCTTGTTGATATCTCCAAAGTAATCGGGTTTTCTTCCTAGGCGCAGTATCCATGAAAATATCACTTTCGTACATAAGTGTATACAAGATATGGATAAAAAGGCCCTTGAGTCCAATATAGTTTTTAAGATAGACATGTCGAAGGCATATGATTGTCTAGAGTTGAGTTTCTTGCTAAGCACTCTACGAAAATTTGGTTTTGGTGAAAATTGGTGTGACCTCATCTTTGCTACTTATCCAATGTTTGGTATTCAATTTCTTTAAATGGAGACTAGCATGGTTTCTTTCAGTCTACTTGAGGGGGTCGTCAAGGTGATCCTCTTTCTCCTCTTTTATTTATTCTTGCAACAGATATGTTGTCTAGGAATTTGAATAAGAAGTTTAATGATGGCACAATTGCGTGGTATAAATTCCCTGGTCAAACGGTAAGCATTTCACACTTGTTATGTACCGATGACATGTTAATTTTCTTGAATGGTTGTAAATCATCAATGGACATTTGTACTGCACTTCTTCGAGATTTTAAGGCAGTTTTGGGTCAAAGATTCAATTATAGTAAGAGCTATTTCATTGGTAGTACAAAATGGTGTTATGCCCACATGGCTATGATGAAAAGGTGGACTGGTTTTTTCTGGGCTTTCTTACTAATTCACTACCTTGGGGTACCTTTTTTGGAGGTAGAACAGTGGGGCATCATTTTTTATATATGGAGAAGGTAATTTGTAAAAGACTCGGTATGTGGAAGGCAAAGTTTCTATCTTTAGGAGGTAAGCTTACTATAATTAAAGTGTTCTTACCTTTGTTCCCATTCATTTTTTATCCATTGTATAGATTTCGAAAGGTTTTCTTCATGGGTTAGAAAAGTTTTTTTCTGGAATAACAAGGAGAAATAAAGGAAACACTAGGTTGCTTGGAGCACTATTTGTAAACCTGTGAGAGAAGGAAAGCTGGGAATTCAATCTTTGCGAGAAGTGATGGCTATGTTACAAGGAAAACTCGCATAGAATTTACTGCAGAATAAATTTTTTTGGGATGATTTTATGCGTAAAAAGTATGGGGTGAATATAACCTCATTACATATCCCTTGTTATTCCTCCCATTGTTGGCATACAATTGTCCTACACATTAAGAAGCTTTTGGCTCATTCTCGGTGGGAGGTAGGTCGGGGGTGACATCAATTTCTGGTCTAAAAAATGGAACTACTTACAATTTTCTAGGAATGTACCTTTTAATGAGTGTTCTATAGCTGAAATTGTTTAGGACTCAAGACAAATTTTGTGAGGTTATAGCTCGGTTTACAAATTTGGGTGCTGAAATTGATAAGCTTCAGCTTGCTAACTGGCTTGATAGATTGGTTTGGGAATTAGACTCTTCTGGATAGTTTTCATCAAATAGTTACTAAGAGCTTCTGCGCATGAAAGGTCCAATTTTAGATGGCATAGTAAAATTTAGAACCAATTGAAACTATTTAAAGGTGCCTTGCCAGTGGATAATATAGTTCTAAATCTTGAGGTACACTTGGTGCCCAAATGTGTTTGCTGCAGTCATCCTAGGTTCGAATCCATTGTTCATTTATTTAAAATAGGGGAAACTGCTCATCAGGTTTGGGCTTTCTTTGATCTTCGTTTAATTTTCTGCTTCCCTAATACTTTTGACAACCTAGTAAAGTCATGGTTCTATAAGTCCAGTTTACGTTCGTAATTGGGCTTTATCAAAATCGTGGTGTTTATGCTTATTGTGCCTGGCACGTAATAATGCAGTTTTTGAGGGACTTCCCATGCGAGCAGAAAGTATTATTGCAAAAGTGATGTCCATTGTCCGAGAGCTTAATAGTTTGTTTACTTCAATGAAGATGTTACGGTTTGGTGACATAATCACTCTACAGACTTTTTTAATTAGAATCTCCAACCTAAGGTTTATAAAAGGAAATTGGTAAGGTGGATACCTCTAGAAAACATTTTTATTAAACTCAACTGCGATGGATCTTTAGTGCACAATAAGGGGGCTAGTGGAGGTATCCTTAGGGCTAACAATCATTTCATGTTTGCGGCTTTTTCTTGATATTTTGGTTTTTGCACTAACATGCAGGTCGAGACAAGGGCATTGTTTGAGGGCTTGCAATTAACGCAACATCTCAATATACCGGTGCATTTTATTGAATTCGATTCCCAACTTTTAATTCAAATTCTACAAGACCAGTTTGATCAACCATGGGACTTAGTGTACATTATCCACAAAATCAAAGATTACATGGGTTCCACCATCACTGCACAACATATCTTTCGAGAAGGTAATTAGGCCACAGATTCTCTGGCTTCGTATGGTCATGTCCACCAAGCACACCAAGTTTACCAGTCTAAAGAGGATCTTTCAACTCATAGTTATAGGTTATATACTGCTGATTGTAATGATCTATTTTCTTTTCAAAAGAAATAATGTATTGTTTTATCTAGGGTAAGGCCTAAGGCTCTTTGAGGTTAGGTTCATGTCCCCCTCAAGTATGGTGCCCTTTCATCCCCCTATTTGCTTGTATCTTTTATTTTTAATTTAAAAAACAAGTAGAAGTCTGTCAAACCCCCTCCACCACAAGGAAATTTTCTAAAAAATGACGTATGTATAATTTATTATTAATTAATACCTTGTGTCTGGTTATTAAACCAAATACGTGTTTCGTTATGTTTGCATAGGATGCCACATGGTTGATTAACCCACTATGTGATGTTAGGTTTGCTGTCTTTTATATTTAATATTTTTTATTATTTCTGTTCTCTTGTTGTTTCTTGTAATTTTGTGGGAATGAATGTGGATCCATATATAATCAAAGAGCATTGTAGAGTGAAATGCACATTTTTAAGGTGAAGCATAAGCTTCATTTTTGTATAATTCGAGTGTAACTAATTCTGGCTTTAATATTAAATGCAATTTGTCCTAATGTAAGTGAAAGATCATCTGGTCATGTGCCTTTGAGTCATTTTCTTCCCTTTTTTTTTTTGCTTTTGTGTGGGTGTTTGGTGTGCTAGAAATATCAAGAAAAAAGGTAAGGCTAAAGTTTCTTAGTTTCTATTTGATTTAGCTAGTAATGGTTTCTTATTTAGTTCACTTCGAACTAAATGAGATAATAGTGGATGGTTTTGAGTCTTTTTCTATAATTTTTTATAAACAATCATACTTTCAATACCATAGCCATTAAACCAAAAAAATCACCCATCATCTCATCTCATCTCATCCCGTCTCATCTTCCCGGTCAAGGAGTGCGAGATCAAGCTGCCAATTTAGTGTGTGTGGAGACGGTGATCAACCAAATTGCCAGTGCAGATTTCTCGCTCCTTTTTAAAATGGGATGATATTTTCACTTGACCATTGGTAAAAGATTGCTTCTAATTTTTCTTGAGAACATTAACAATCTTAAAGGGGATCTTTTTGTTCTTCGTCGAAATGAGGAAGATTTGAAACAGAAAATAAGGAAACCTAAGAAGATTAGAAGGAATTAGAGTGTGAGGTTGCATATTACAAGGGAAATGAGAGGATTTGTAATGACCCATCCCGAGCGGGCCCTACTCGAGACAACATTCTTAACTTCCGAAATTAAGCACCTAGATAATTTTAGAATGGATAGAATCTAACATAGATATAGAATAATATAAGTATATCATAGTAAATAAGTACAATTTCGATCCATAATACAATACTTTAACTTTACAAAAAAAAAAAGTCTCAACTTTAAGATATACAACTTAGTACAAAAATGCTAGACCACTAGTACAAAAAGATTGGACGAGGATGCCAGCACGTGGACCCACCTAGTGACCCCTCCTCTTTGCTTCTTCACTTATGGTTCAAGGTCCTTAAATGATCTTTCTGAAATAGTAAAAGGGAGGGGTGAGCTAAAAAGCTCAGCGAGTAATCACATTACTCGGAGTAATCAAAGAAATCCATTTACAAAACCCCTTGCGGGTAGTTGAGTAAAAAATCAGATTTTATACAGTATGTAACAATTCATACAGCTCATGGGTTCTGAATACACAACTCAAACATGATGTATAAAACAATGTAAAGCACTCCTTTAATCACTTCAATTCTTTACCTTTTCAATCGGGTAGCTCACGAATGTCGGGGCGTCTCCCATTTATATAAATTAAGTTCTCCTCTACTCCTTACTAAGCGAGGTCTCCACTTCCAAAATGAGGATCTCCCCTTGCCAGGTGGAGTTATGATATTTTACACATTAACACCTCCTTCCTACCCACTACCAAGTGAGATTTACATAGCCACTCAATAAATACATTCATTCCACATTACTCCATAACAACAAAAGTAATACAATAGGTACAAGGCGTTTTCGGTAATAAGATCGTTCAATACACATTGCATGAATTAATTATATTTAACCTTCTTCCCCAAACGTATAAAATTTTTATACATAAGTATTATCTACATGCATCTCATGATCCTTAAGTCTTTTTATTTTATAGTGTGTGAAATTCTTAAGTTCACACTAATATGTATAATCTAAGCTTTTAATTTCATTCAAGATTCTCACGCTTATCGAGAGTAAGGTGATACTCACCTTGGAGGCTAAGCCTTCATTCATGAACCACCTCCTTGCCCTTTTAACATTCCTCACACACACCTAAAGAATTCATCAATTAATATCAACCTTTGAGGCATATACAATTACACACTAGTACTCGAGTTAAGAAATTAAGATTAACTATTTAATTCGTCTAATTATCCTTATGGACTTGTGACATGAAAGGAAAGGAGAATTTTGATGTAAAAATATAAAAATAGGGTTGGATAGTTGACCGTCTTACTAGTACAATCGACTGTGAGACTTCCAGGGAGATTCACAATCGACTGTTTAACTCCATAGTCGACTTTGGGACCTCCAAAGAATTTCATAGCTGACTGTTTATCTCCACAGTCGACTGTGGGACCTCCAGAGAATTTCACAATCGATCGTTTAACTCCACAGTGGACTGTGAGCTCTCGGAAAGAAAAGTATAGTCGGTTGTCTAAATTTCACAGTCGACAATTTTAAGCACCTAGAATCTCTGATGCTTTCACAGTCGACTGTGCAATCGCGACAGTCAACTGTCCTGAGATCTGAAGCTCAGAAATGGGCGAAAATCTTACCTTTTCCTTTTGAAAACCAAATCAAACTTTCATAAAGTTCCTAACCTTTTTGAAACACAAGTTTTCCAAGACTCTAAATTGATTTTCTACTTTACCCATTGCAAATTTTTCAAGTTAAAATCTTCAAATCTACAACCAAGCACAAACCTCTTTTTTTCAAACGAAAACCTAACTTTTTCTTAAATCCTTTCTTGAACACAATTTAAATCCAAAATCTTGAAACAAAACCTAAAGAATCTCGAGAGGTATGGAAGGAAGACAACGTACTTGAGATCTTTAGCACTTGAATCCCCCAAAATCAAAAGAAAAGAGAAAAATAAAAAGCTAGGTTTTGTGTCTTGAAAGGAAAAAGAGAGAAGTTGAAATGAATAACTCTCTCTCACCTTACATATTTGTACTACCCTCCCAATATATATGGCTAGGTTACCCCTTTCCCCCTTGAAATCTCTTAATATTATAATTGGACCCAAAATATAGCTTTCTTCTCATAAGTCCCTAATCAATTAACTGACCACTAAATATTAAAGTTCATAAACACCTATACAACATTTAAATTTAATAAGCTACTAAAATAATTTAATTAAAAGAATGAGATGAGCTTTACAATTCTCCCTCCTAACAAAAATTTCATCCTCCAAATTTAACTAACCTAAGCTCGTGAACAAGACGGAGTATTAACTTTTCATATCTGCTTCCCTTTCCCAAGTAGCCTCTTCAACTCCTCTATTCCTCTAAAGTACTTTCACCAAGGGAATGACTTTGTTACGTAAGGCTCACTCCTTAGTGCCTAATATTTTTACCGGTGCCTCTACATAAAAAAGATTTTTTTGGACTTCCACGAATTGGGATAGAATAACATATGATTCATCCGGTATGTACTTACGTAAGGCCGATACATGGAAAACATCATGCAACTGGGCAAGTTCTGAGGGTAAGGTTAACCGATATGCCATGGGTCCAATCCTTTCGATAATTTCATAAGGTCCAATTTAGTAAGGGATCAACTTCCTTTTTCTCCCAAACCTCAACACTCCTTTCCATGGAGAAACTTTAAGATGAACTCGATCACCCACTTAGAATTCTAATAGTCTTCTTCTCTAATCTACACAACTCTTTTGTCTACTTTGAGCTATTTTTAGGTGTTCCCGTATACACCTGATCTTTTCAGTAATCGACTTCACTACTTTTAGGCCAAAAACCTTCCTCTCACCTGTTTTCTCCCAGCATGTCGGAGTTCTAAATCGTCTACCGTACAGCGCCTCAAAGGGCGACATTCCAATACTAGTGTGAAAATTGTTGTTGTAAGCAAACTCCATGAGGGGTAAATATGCATCCCAATTACTTGTAAAACTCTTAACATAAGCTCGTAGCATATCCTCTTAGGTTTGAATTGTCCTCTCGGATTGGCCATCCGTTTGAGTATGAAAAGCGGTGCTAAAATGAAGTTGGGTACGCATTGCTTGCTGAAATCCCTTCCAGAACCGAGATCTGAACTGCGTATCATAATCAGATACAATGCTTAATGGTACTCCGTTAAGTTTCACAGTTTCTGCCACATATAACTCTGTCAATCTCTCAAGAGTCCATGTTATCTTAATTGGGAGAAAGTGTGCTGACTTTGATAACCGATCAACAATAACCCAAATAGCATCAAAACCTCTTTGTGTATGAGGAAATCTAAAAATAAAGTCCATTTTTACTCTTTCCCATGACCACTCTGGTACGGGAAAAGGTTGTAATAATCCCATTGGGTGTCTATGCTCAGTCTTCCCTTGCTAACACACTAGACAATGAGACACATACTCCACCACATCCTTCTTTAGTCCTAACCACCAAAATTTTTGTCTTAGTACATTACACATCTTGTTGCTTCCCAGGTGCATAGAATAAACAATATCATGAGCTTCCTCTAGAATTTCTTTCCTTAAATCCAAATCATTAGGTACACAAGTTTGGTTTCCCATCAATAGCATGTCGTCTTCTCTCACTAAGAAATTTATTCGTCTACCTTCTAAAATTTCCTTCTTTATTGACATTAATGCCTTATCTCTACTTTAAGCATCCAAGAGACGATCCACCATAGGTGGTTTCACTACCATATTAGTTATTAGTCGCCCACTGGTATTCACCTCTACTTTCGCTTCCAAGCTCCTTAATTTCTCTACTAGTTCGAAATTGTAGGTTTTCAAAGTTGCCAATTTACTACTAGACTTCCGACTTAAATCTTCTGCCACCATATTAGCCTTCCCAGGATGATAGTTTATAGTACAGTCGTAATCGCTAATTAGCTCCATCCATCGTCTTTGTCTCAGGTTTAACTCCCTTTAGGTGAGTAAGTACTTAAGGCTCTTGTGATCTGTGAATATCTTACAACTAGCTCCATAGAGGTGATGTCTCTAAATTTTTAATGCAAAAACTATTGCTGCTAACTCTAGATCATGGGTGAGATAATTCTTCTAAGGATTCTTCAGCTGCTGAGATGCATAAGCCACGACCTTCCTATATTGCATTAAAACATAACCTAAACCTTGGTGTGATGCATCACTATATACCACGCACCCTTCATTACTTGATGGAAGGATTAACACTGGTGCTATTGTCAACTTTTCCTTCAGCAGTAGGAAACTCCTTTCACAATCATCTGACCATATGAATTTTTCTCTCTTTTTTTGTCAACTTATTTAAAGGAATTGCAATTAAAGAAAAGTCATTAATGAATCTCTGATAATATCCCTCCAATCCCAAGAAACTCATCACCTCGATCACATTCATAAGTCTCTCCCAACCTAAAACTGTTTTGACCTTTTAGGGGTCTACCTCCATACCTGCTTCTGACACTATGTGTCCCAGAAATACTACTTCATTTAACCAAAACCTACACTTACTAAACTTGGCATAAAGCTTCTCCTTTCTAAGAGTTCCCAATATAGCTTCCAAATGTCTAGCATGCTCTTTTTCACTCTTTGAATCCACTAGGATACCATCGATGAAGACTACAACAAATTTATCTAAGAAGGGCTTAAATACTTTATTCATCAAATCCATAAAAGCTACGAGGGCATTCGTCAAACCAAAAGGTATAATTAAGAACTCATAATGACCATACTGTGTTTGAAAACAGTTTTTGGTACATCTGAATCCTTAATTCACAACTGATGGTATCTCAACCTCATGTTTATCTTAGAAAACATTTTTGCTCCTTGAAGTTGTTCAAATAGATCATCAATCCTTGGCAAGGGGTACTTGTTACGAATTGTAATCTTATTCAATTGTCTATAATTAATACAAAGCCTCAACGTCCTTCTTCTTGACAAACAAAACTGGGGCTCCCCAAGATAATATACTAGGACGACCAAATTTCTTATCTAACCATTCTTGTAATTGAACTTGGAGTTCCTTCAATTCCATCAGTGCCATTCAATAAGGGGCCATTGAAATGGGAGTGGAACCAGCGGCTAGGTCAATAGAGAATTCGACTTCCATACAGGGTGGCAGACCAGGTACTTCCTTAGGAAAGACATCTAAGAAGTTCTTAACCACAGGTATTCCTTCCATCTTCACATTTTCCTCATTAGAATTGATTACATAAGCTAAATAACCCTCACACCCTTCTTTAATAGCTTCTTAGCTAAAATAGCAGAGATAATACATTGAGAAAGTATTTTACGCTCCCCTTAAAAGGTAAACTCCTCTTCTCCTAGAATTCCAAAAATCACCATTGTCGTAAAGCAATCCACCTAAGCATGTGTAGATCGAGGTTTCAACCCAAGAGGGGAACGAATTGGGTTTTTCAAACTTTTTGAGGAATTAATACAAGTTTATAAAAACAAATAAGCAACAAATTAAAACAAGTAATGTGCTGTAAATAAAGAGTTTAGAGAGAAGAGGATGCAAACTCAGATTATAGTGGTTCGGCAATATCGGATTCGTTCCGACCCTACGTCCACTCTCTTCAAAGAACCTCCTTGAAGTAATCCACTAAGAAACTTAGTCGTACAACTTCACCGGTGTTGTACAAACCTTACAATCCCTTCCTCTCAGAAGCTATCCCCTTCCTCTCGGAAGTAATCTCCTTCCTTTCAGAAGTAATCCTCTTCCTTTCAAAAGTAATACCCTTCCTATTGGAAGAAATCCCCTTCCTCTCGGAAGTAATCCCTTTATAATAAATGCTGTAACGTAAATGGTAGAGAGACAGCAAATGAAAGCTTATACAACTGAATAATGTCTCTCTTTCAAAGTAAATCTTGAAGAATGGCTCAACATGAGTATTTCAAAGCCTTTTGAGTTTCAAAGATTGAATGACTTGATTGTGTGTGTTCTTCTCTTTTTGAATGTCTTCTACTTCTTGTTGAATGCTTAATTGAGTGGGTTTATATAGCCATCAATTAATATGGCCGTTAGACTTTAATTTGAATTGATTGTGCCTTTAAAATCTCAGATTTCGAGTCCCAACGGTCATATTTTAGAACTTCTAGTCGACTGGGTCGTGATACCAGTCGACTAGATCCTCTTTAAAAATCACATTTTTGCTGCTACAGTGTTACCAGTATAAACAGTGTTTTCTGAATGAACAGTGTTTTCAGCATCAATTTTCTTCATATCTCTTTATTCTTTTTGGATTTTTGAGTTCCAAAAAATCTCCTAATTGAATCAAACTTTCTTGCACATTAAACACACGAGTTAAACACTTCAAAAGTGTTTTGTTATTATCAAAATTAATCTAATCAATTTCTTGATTAAAGCATTTTTTATGATGACAAAACATATTACAAATTTAAGCATAATGTGTGTGCAAGATATATGAAGAATGATATATTACAAATGCTCAAGTAATTTTCTATATCAACATAAATTCTTCTTAAGTTTAATTAGAGAATGTTAAGTATTGAGCCCAAAGAATTTATTTACATTTAATAAAATCACTTGGAGATTTTATATCTTCAATTAATTAAGACTATATAATAAAATGCAATGCAAATATAATTAGCTCCTAACAATTGAAATGCTTACAAAGAGTATTTTAGGATTCAAACCTATAATTTATCTCTATTGTCTTTGAAGTTGCATTTCAATTATTCTCCTTGAATTTGATCTTTTGGAGAGCTTATTGACTTTTGAGATCATCAACTTTGATGCACCAATTTCTACAATCTTGATCTCCTTTAATGTATAAGCACTATTAACAATGTGTTTTACTTAAGTAATATTCATTAGTGCTTAATTAAGATTTTTGTCACTATCAAAATCATTCAGGGTCAACAATCTCTCCCTTTTTGATGGTGACAAAAATCTTAAGAATAAGGTCTAACAAGATCTCTAATATTCTTATTTTTCTCCCCTTTTTTGTCATAATAAAAAATGGTGGATTTCAAAGAAGGACTCCCCCTCAAAATATGCTATTGAAAATATTTTGATGAAACGTTTTGAGAAAAGAATCATTGTACAAGATATCAAGAAATATAAAACAATTTTCAAGCATTATAAATCTTTAAAATAACCTCAATGCTTAGAGTATCTTACACTTAATCAATAAAGGACAAGAGTTTGAACTCATTGCTTGATTTACCAATAGGTTTTCTCTTTTACCAATAAATCAGATTTTCTCCCCCTTTCAAAAAGTCTAAAGTAATTATTTTTAAAGAAATAAAATTGGATAAAACTTAACAAGCCTTATTGGTAGTTGATTGATTGAATAATCAAGACAAAGAGCTCATCAACTACTCAAAAAGATGTTCAAATTGGAAATATCTATAATTACTTGAAAAAAAATTACTTCCCCTGCATATATGCACCGAAATATAATTTTCAATTATCAATCAAATATTATAATCTAGCAATCCCATTAACATTCTAATCTTACAAAAACTAGCTTCACTTAGGGGTTTTGTAAGAATGTCAGCTATTTGATCTTCTGAAGGTATGAATTCTAGTCTTATATCACCTTTTTGAGCATGGTCCCTTAAGAAATGATGTCTAATTTCTATGTGCTTTGTTCTAGAGTGCTGAATAGGGTTCTTGGTTAGGTTGATAGCACTAGTATTATCACAAAATATCGGGATGCCTTTTAGGTTCATGCCATAGTCTTCTAGTTATTGTTTCATCCATATCACTTGGGCACAACAACTTCCAGCTGCTACATATTCCGCTTCAGCGGTTGATAGTGCAACGGAATTTTGTTTCTTAGAAAACCAGGAGGTTAACATTGCACCTAAGAATTGGTATGTTCCACTTGTGCTTTTTCTATCTAACCTACATCCAGCAAAATCAGCATCTGAATATCCTACAAGCTCAAAAGATGAATCTCTAGAGTACCATAATCCTATGGTTTGGGTTCCTTGTAGATATCTAAGGATTCTTTTTACTACAACTACATGTGATTCCTTAGGATTAGACTGAAATCTAGCACACATGCATACACTGAACATTATATCAGGTCTACTTGCAGTCAAATAAAGTAAAGTACCTATCATGCTTCTATAATATTTAGAATCTATAGTTTTACCTCCTTCATCAAGATCAAGCTTAGTAGTTGTGCTCATAGGTGTTCTAAGTGGCTTTGAGCTTTCCATCCCGAACCTCTTTAGTAGGTCCTTAATGTACTTCTATTGATTAATGAAGATGCCTCCTTCAAGTTGCTTGATTTTAAGTCCAAGGAAGTAGGTAAGTTCTCTCGTCATGCTCATTTCAAATTCACCTTGCATGCACTTTGCAAACTCTTGACACATAGATTCATTCGTAGCACCAAATATAATATCATCAACATATATTTTAACTATCAAAGTGTCATTTTTGTGAGTTTTTGTGAAGAGAGTTGTGTCTATTCTACCTCTTATAAAATCATTGTCAATCAAAAATTTACTTAGTCTTTCATACCATGCTCTTGGAGCTTGCTTCAACCCATATAGAGCTTTAGAAAGCTTGTAGACATGATTTGGAAGACTAGAATTTTCAAATCCAAGGGGTTGCTCAACATAAACTCTTTTTCTATAAAGCCATTTAAAAAGGTACTTTTCACATCCATTTGAAATAGCTTGAATTTATTAAAGCATGCAAAGGCTAATAACATTCGAATGGCTTCTAATCTAGCTACGGGAGCATAAGTTTCATCAAAGTCTATTCCTTCTTCTTGATTATATCCCTTAGCAACTAGTCTAGCCTTATTTCTAGTTACTATACCATTTTCATCCATTTTATTTCTATATACCCATTTAGTTCCAATTATTGAATGATCTTTTGGTCTTGGAACTAGTTTCCAAACATTATTTCTCTCAAATTGATTTATCTCTTCCTGCATTGCAATTATCCAATCATTATCTTTTTCAGCTTCTATAAATGTCTTAGGTTCCACTTGAGACAAATAAGCTACAAAATTGCAAATATTTCTAACGAAAGAGCGAGTTCTTACCCCTTGTGAAGGATCACCAATCACTTGATCAATTGGATGATAATTTACATACCTCCAATCTTTGGGTAGACTTTCCTCTTGTTGACTTGAGGATGGTTGGTCCAAATTGGGAGTTTTCATCTCTTCATTTGCTTGAGGTGAACTCTCTTTTGGGTCAACAATGGGAGTAGGAGTTTCCATTCGTGGAATAAACTCTGCATCATCTTTAAAGGAAACTTCTCTACTACTCATTGGGTTAGTTTCATCAATAGTTACATGTACAGATTCTTCTACCACTAGAGTTCTCTTATTGAAAACTCTATAAGCCTTACTAGAAGTTGAATATCCTAAAAATATTCCTTCATCGGTCTTAGAATCAAATTTACCCAAGTTAGTTTTATTGTTATTTAAGATGAAGCATTTACTACCAAAAGCACGAAAATAGGAAATATTGGGCTTTCTCCCTTTCCATAGTTCATATGGAGTTTTATCAAGCAGAGGCCTTATCAAAATTCTATTTAAGATATAGTAAGAAGTATTCATGGCTTCAACCCAAAAGTATTTTGGTAAACTATTTTCACAAAGCATAGTTCTTGAAAATTCTTCTAGAACTCTATTTTTCCTCTCAACAACTCCATTTTGTTGAGGAGTTCTAGGAGCTGAAAAGTTGTGATTAATTCCATTTTCATCACAAAATTTTGAAAAGCTTTGATTTTCAAATTTTTTGCCATGATCACTTCTTATGCTTGAAATACAAACTTCCTTTTCATTTTGTACCTTTTTGCAAAACTTTTCAAATCCTTTGAAAGCTTCATCCTTGTAAGCAATAAAAATAACAAAGGTGTATCTTGAATAATCATCAACAATAATAAGAGCATATTGATGGCCACCTAGACTAATGGTACTAATTGGACCAAATAAGTCCATATGCAAAAGTTCCAAAGGTCTAGTAGTTGAGACTACATTTTTTGCTTTAAAAGAAATCCTAGTTTGTTTTCCCATTTGACATTCATTGCATACTTTTTCTTTTTCAAAATTGATTTTAGGAAGTCCAATAACTAAATCTTTTCTTGAAACAATTTATAGCAAGTTCATGTTTACATGACCAAGCCTTCTATGCCATAACCATGGATTTTCACTAAAAGCAGGAAAACATTTTTCATTTTCTGAATGCAAGGATTTCAAATCAACTATGTAGACATTTTCATGTCTATGGCCAATGAATTTGATCTTGTTGCTCTTGATGTTTATAACTAGACAATGAGAGGTCTCAAATGTGACTTTGTATCCTTTGTCACATAATTGACTAATACTAAGTAAATTTGACTTAAGGCCTTGTACTAGCAATACATTATCTAAGGTTGAAAAATCATTACCGACTTTTCCATGCCCGATGATCTTTATTTTAGTATTGTCTCCAATGGTCACAAGTCCACCATCTCTTAGAGTTAGCTCCTTGAATACACTTTTATCACCGGTCGTGTGCTTCGAGCATCCGCTATCAAGGTACCAATAGTTACCTTTCTCATTGGTGTGAAGACATATCTACATCACACAAGGATATACGATAGCACTTTTAGGTACCCAAAATTTCTTTGGTCCTTTGGGGTTAGTCCTAGAAAACACGATTCCTTTTGGAACCCATACTTTCTTAATAGTATATAGTGATCTATGGACATATTGGTGATGCACAATCTTAGGATGGTAGTTCTTGAAATTTCTAGGATATCTTAGATATGCATGCCTATAATCCTTAGGATAATAGTTCCTAGGATACATGTTTCTATGGTGAGGAATATGAAAATGCATGTCATTTCCAGAAAATGTATGATGATGCATTCTAGGATAAGTGCTAGCATTATTATGTGTATGCAAATTATTTCTAGGATAACCATGATGGTAATTCCTAGGATGAGCATGAGCAGAGTGCATATGTTGATTATACATATTGTTCCTAGAAAGAATATGTTGGTTATTTCTAGGATGTGTATAAGCATTTCTAGAGTGTGCATACATATAAGCATGTGTATTTCTAGGATTCTTCATTTTTGTATGAACATTTGTATTCCTAGAATTTCTAGCATTTAATGAGGGAGTGCTTTTAATCTTGCTAGGGTTTTTTGAAGTTGAGGCTTCATTCACACATGTGGCTTTCATGAATAAGCTCTCTTTTGATTTTTGCTTTCCCAAGGGAGAGTATCCTACACCAGATTTTCCTCCACTTAATCTTTGAGAAGAAAGCACTTCATCAAGCTTTTCTTTTCCAAGCATAAGTCTAGATATAGTGCTATTCAATTCTAAAATTTTATTTTTTAAATTCTCATTTTCATCTTTGAGAAAATCTTGAGAAGAATCATACAGTAAAAATGATAATTTTTCTTTTTCTTCTCTAGGACTTATCATCTCTTTAGAGAGAGATGATACCTCCTTTATAAGAATTGAATTTCTAGAATCAAATTTCTTCAATTCTTCATACATTTCATTTATGACTTCTATCAATTCGTCACTACTACTAGCAATGTTATTTTTTGAAGAGGAAGAAGTCGATATCTCATTTTCGTCGACGATTGCCATAAGACATAGGTTGGCAATTTCCTCGCATTCGATCTCTTTATTCGAGAAATCTTCTTCTTCTTCATCACCATCACGATTAAGATCTTCAATTTCCATAAAAGGTAAGGATGTGGTGGAACCATCAATTTTGTAATCCAAGTAGCTTTCATGCTTCTTGAAGGATTCCACAAGCTCTTCTAAACTTTCACTTGTAGAATGCTTTGTCAAAATAATTTTCCATTGATTTGACAAAGACCTAAGAAATATTCTCACAAGTTCAAGGTTAGAATAAATTTTACCCATGAAAGATAAAGTTTTAACAAGTATGGTAAAACGATTTTGCGAATCAAAAATTGATTCATTTTCATTAATTTTAAAATGCTCTAAGTCATGAACAAAGTTTTTCAATTCGAAATTCTTTTCTTGTTCATTTCCTCCATGTATGACCTCCAATAAATCCCAAATTTCTTTTGCAGTCTTACATGAGGAAATTTGATCAACTTCGTTTTGATCAAGAGAACTATAAAACATGTTCATAACTTTAGCATTTAGTTGAATGAATTTACAATCATTTACACCAAAATCATTTTCATTTTCAAGAATGAAATACCAAGCATAACAATCATAAGCTTGAATAAAAATCTTCATTTGAGCTTTCCAATGGGTGAAATTTGTTCCATGGAGAAGAGGAGGACTAGAAGGATCTCTTCCTTCTAAAAATATAGTTGCCATCGGATCAACTCTAGGATGTTAAGCCTAAAATAAGAGCACATTGCTCTGATACCAATTGTAGATCGAGGTTTCAACCCAAAAGGGGGGTGAATTGGATTTTTAAAAATTTTTGCGGAATTAATACAAGTTTATAAAAACGAATAAGCAGCAAACAATTAAAATAAGTAATGTGCTGTAAATAAAGAGTTTAGAGAGAAGAGGATGCAAGCTCAGGTTATAGTGGCTCGGCAATATCGGATTCGTTCCAACCCTACGTCCACTCTCTTCAAGGAACCTCCTTGAAGTAATCCACTAAGAAACTTAGTCGTACAACTTCACCGGTGTTGTACAAACCTTACAATCCCTTCCTCTCGGAAGCTATCCCCTTCCTCTCGGAAGCTATCCCCTTCCTTTCGGAAGTAATCTCCTTCCTTTCGGAAGTAATCCCCTTCCTTTCGGAAGTAATCCCCTTCTTATCGGAAGTAATCCCCTTCCTCTCGGAAGTAATCTCTTTACAATAAATGCTGTAAAGTAAATGGTAGAGAGACAGTAAATGAAAGCTTATACAACTGAATAATGTCTCTCTTTCAAAGTAAAGCTTGAAGAATGGCTCAACATGAGTATTTCAAAGCCTTTTGAGTTTCAAAGAATGAATGACTTGATTGTGTGTGTTCTTCTCTTTTTGAATGTCTTCTACTTCTTGTTGAAAGCTGAATTGAGTGGGTTTATATAGCCATCAATTAATATAGCTGTTAGACTTTAATTTGAATTGATTGTGCCTTTAAAATCTCAGATTTCGAGTCCCAACGGTCATATTTTTGAACTTCCAGTCGACTAGGTCGTGATGCCAGTCGACTGGATCCTCTTTAAAAATCATATTTTTCCTGCTACAGTGTTACCAGTATAAACAGTATTTTCTGGATGAACAGTGTTTTCAGCATCAATTTTCTTCATATCTCTTTATTCTTTTTGGATTTTTGAGTTCCAAAAAATCTCCTAATTGAATCAAACTTTCTTGCACATTAAACACACGAGTTAAACACTTCAAAAGTGTTTTGTTATCATCAAAATTAATCTAATCAATTTCTTGATTAAAGCATTTTTTATGATGACAAAACATATTACAAATTTAAGCATAATGTGTGTGCAAGATATATGAAGAATGATATATTACAAATGCTCAAGTAATTTTCTATATCAACATAAATTCTTCTTAAGTTTAATTAGAGAATGTTAAGTATTGAGCTCAAAGAATTTATTTACATTTAATAAAATCACTTGGAGATTTTATATCTTTAATTAATTAAGATTATATAATAAAATGCAATGCAAATATAATTAGCTCCTAACAATTGAAATGCTTACAAAGAGTATTTTAGGATTCAAACCTATAATTTATCTCTATTGTCTTTGAAGTTGCATTTCAATTATTCTCCTTGAATTTGATTTTTTTGAGAGCTTATTGACTTTTGAGATCATCAACTTTGATGCACCAATTTCTACAATCTTGATCTCCTTTGATGTATAAGCACTATTAACAATATGTATTACTTAAGTAATATTCATTAGTGCTTAATTAAGATTTTTGTCACTATCAAAATCATTCAGGGTCAACAGCATGATATGCGGCTAACCATTCCATACCCAAAATCAATTCAAAGTCTTTCATCTCTAAAGGAAACAAATTCACCATAAATTCTCTATCTCCAATTTTCAAGGTATAATTCCAATACCCTCATTCAATTTCTACCTTTTCTCCTGTGAGAGTCTCGACAATCAAATTGTTATCCAAACATAATTTAGATGCATCCATAAATAATATAAGTAAAGTAAATACAAAAGAATGAGTTGTTCCGAGAGCAATCAATATTCTAGAATTTCTACCAAAAATTGAAACCATACCAGTCACGACATCGGGTGTAACATGGGCATCCTGCTAGCTAATGGTATAGACTCTATCCCTACTGATTCTGACTTGTATTTCCTTTCCCTACTACAGCCCCTCGACTTTGAGTCCCACTCCTACCACCTCTAAATCCACTGTCTCGACTCGATTGGCCTCTACTAGATCCCTAGTAGTACTCACATTGCTGGGTGATTTGAACTTCGATCAACACTATACGCCCATATGGCCACTATGACCACAGACAAAGCATACTCTACTCTATATCATATGAAAATCCCTAAGGCGATGTCCAGTCAAGCCATAAGTATGATATGACACATTGGGGTAGTTCTGAGAAAAGTGGCCAACCTGATCACATTGGAAACAAGACCTGGAACCCAATTCAAGGACCACGCCACCTCCCCTACCTTGAGTACCCGCTCCTCTGTTGTGAGCTCCAATTAAAGTTGACTGTCCTAAAATTCTTTAATTTCCTCCTATTGAACTCTAAACAACTAATGTTGTCGGCCTATCCTGTTGATTTTGACTCATCGTAAAAGGTTTACTCCGCACACTTTGTCCTCCTTAAGTAACTAATCTACTTCTCTGAGAAGGGTGGCAATATTGGATTCCAAATCCATAATCACTCTCTCTAACACCTTTTAACCTACTTTTCTTTTTCTTTCATGCCATCCCTTCCACTCCATCATATCTTTCTCTACCAACAACACTTTGTCCACTAACCTTGCATAAGTGGGAAGTTTCAAATAAGAGAGTCAAGAGTGAATATCATAGTTCAAACCATCGAGAAATCGCTTGCACTTCTTCTCTTCCATTCACCATCTCGGGGGCAAACCTAGACAAATTAATGAACTTCCCATCATATTGAGTCACCGACATGCTATTTTTCTTCAAGTGAATAAAATCCTTCTTTAACTGCGCTTTGACAGTTTCAAGAAAATGCTTCTCAAGGTATACTTGCTTAAACGTTTCCCAATCTAGGGATCGATCCTTATCTCCACTTAACCTAGGTAAAATATCTTCTCACCAATTTGATGCTTCTCCTTCTAACTTAAATGATGTAAAAGCCACTTTTTGCACTTCAGTAACTAGTGATACTCTAAAAAAGTGTTTCATCTTCTTGATCTATTCCTCTGTGTCCAAGGGGTTAGTAGAACTACTTAAACCTAGGTTTTCAACTTATTAAACTGGGTAAACAAATCTCCCTCTATTTCCTATCTTAGATCTTCGTCCCTTAACCGAACACCATGCACTTCAGAAGTCCTTAATAGACCTTCAGATAACTCAGGAACTTATCTATTTTGCCCTTCCAACCAACACTCCAATTCCCCAATTCTTCCCAATGCTTGGACCAGGGTCTCTCGTAACTCATTCCTCTCTACAATAGTATCCTTAGTAGTTCTACTAGTAGCACCAGTTGCACTACCAACATATTTTTCTTCAAGGACCTTGAGTTCCATATCAACCCCAACCCTTCGCAAAATGGGTCATCTAAGCCCGCGGGTTAGGGCACTACCCCTTCCTCGTACACGTCCCGCACCTTTACATCTACCTCTATTTCATCCACATGGCATCCTCGAACCCCACACGAAAGAACTTATTTAGAAATGACAACACTAAACCTAGAAAGTCTATGGAATCATAAAGGTCCTGGACAAAACTAAAGCTCTGATACAAAAAATGTAATGACCCATCCTGAGCGGGCCTTACTCGAGATGACATCCTTACCTTTCAGAACTAAGAACCTGGATAATTTTAGAATGGATAGAATCTAACATAGATGTAGAATAATATATGTATATCATATTAAATAAGTACAATTTTGATCCATCATACAATACTTTAATTTGACAAAAGAATGTCTCATGCGACGTAAACTTCAAGATATACAACTTAGTACAAAAATGCTAGACCACTAGTATAAAAGGATTAGACGAGAATGCCAACACATGGACCCACCTAGAGACTCCTCTACTTTACTTCTTCACTTACGGTTCAAGGTCCTCGAATGATCTTCCTGAAATAGTAAAAGTGTTGGAGTTTTGTCCAAGGATTAAACAAAGAAGAAGAATGGAGTTCAGCATGTACAAAGTATGCACACTAGTGTGCGCCTCGGCCCAGCTCTTCCCAAGCCATGGCGCCCAGCAAGGGAGGCAGCCTGGAGGAGATGTGCACTGTGGCTAAGCCTCCCCCAGGCTGCGGCACCTAGAATGGATGCAAGGTGTGGTGGTTCAGCCTTGCCTTGAACAGCGACCTACCCTGTTTTGGGTCGCGGCTTGAAGGCACACTAATGCACACTGATTCAGCAATTCAAAGGGTGCGTGAGGCATGTTAAAAATGCACAGCGTTACTAAGGATTGATGAAGGGCTATGGATGATTAGTCTTATAGATCTAAGGGTGGATATTGACCCTCAAGATTGGACAAGAAGTTGGTGCACTATATAAAGAGTCACCTAGCTTCATTGTGACATAACTTGTGAAAACTTGTGATTAGAATTGAGATCAATTGTAAGAGTGTAAAGACACTAAATTCAAGAGAGATTTTGTAGAGAGGCTGGTTGTTTAGAAAGATAGAGTAGAATAGAAAGGGATTCAAGGGCTTGTAAAGGGAATTTTCTTGGGAAAATTCTAGTGTTAGTTCTTATCACTTTCTTCTTCTTCTTCTTCTTCTTCTTTTGTTCTTCAAGAAAATGTGAGTTCTTGGAAGGGTATTACTAATTATAAAGAACTCCATGGATAAAATAATGCAGAAAGCTCGAAGGAGCTCACAAGGACGTAGGCATGTTGTCGAACCTCGTCAACAAATTGCTTGTGTTCTTTTCTTTCTTGCTTTAATTGGTTGCTGTCTCTTTTCTTTATACAAGTCACTCTAGATTTGCGTGTTTGGAAGACCATCACCTGGGCATCTTAAGAGGTGGTTTCCCAACAGTGGTATCAAAGCTTGCACAACTGGGTATCGGAGCAAGAACAGAAGGTATCAGAGCAAGACTCCAAGAATCAAATAACAAACTTCTTGGGTGATTCAAGAACGGAGTAAAGATCAAGATCAGATCGTGTTCTTGAGGGTGATTCAAGAATGGTGTTGAGATCAATCTTCGATCATGTTCTTGAGGTTTAGAAGAAGTTAGAAAGCATTTGTGGGTGCTGCACAAATCTAGGATCATTTCTGCAAGATGGGTTCAAATTTCATTGTTGAGATGTTTGATGGAAATGGATATTTTTCCCTGTGGAAGCGGAAGATCAAGGTTGTTCTTATGCAATAGAAGGTGGACTTGGCTATTGGAGAATATGATACTTTTCCAATAAGTATCACGGAGGACCAGTGGATTGAGATGAAGAAGATGGCATACAGCACCATCTTCCCACACATGTTGGATAATGTCACAAGGGAGTGCGGAGACTCGGAAGATCCTGCTGTCATATGGAAAAAACTAGATGAGTTGTTTCTTACCAAAACTCTCCCTAACAAGATTTATTTTCTTAAAAGAATCTTTACTTTTAAAATGGATCCTAATAAAGAGTTGCAAGATAATCTTGATGTCTTTAATAAACTAGTTCAAGATTTGGCTAGTTGTAGTATTAAATTCTTGGATGAACAATTGGTTATTATGTTATTAAATTCTCTTCCTGATTGTTTTGATAGTTTGATTAATGCAATTGAATATGGAAGAGATACACTAACCAAAGAAATTATGGTCAATGCTATAAGAGCTCATGATTTCAAAGCCAAGAGTAGGGAGGCATCAAGTGGGGAAGGGCTGTTCATAAGAGGAAGACCAGCAACTCGGAATGGTAGTAGCATTCATAGTAACTACCAGGAGAAATCAAGAGGTAGAGGGTAGAGCCATGGGAGATCGCATTCCAAACCAAAGTTTGGAGGAATGCGATGCTTCTATTGCAACAAGAGAGGTCACTTCAAGAAAGATTGCAAGAAGAGGTTGTGGGATGAGAAAGGGAGAAGTCATACCAACAATGGAGAGGCTTCGGTTGCCAAATGAGAACAGCAAGATGATATTCTTATTGTGTGCAGTGAACAGGAGGCAAGGCAGTGAGAAATGGATTCTGGATTCTTGGTGCACTTATCACATATGCCCTCACAAGGAATGGTTCAAGAATTTAAAGGAGATCAATGACAATTCTTGCCAAGTGAGGGGGATAGGAGACATCCAGTTGAGGATGTTTGATAGAGTCACAAGACTGCTGTGAAATGTAAGGTATCTCCTGGATTTGAGGAGGAATTTGATCTCATTGGGGCAGCTGGATTCCATAGGATATACATACAAAGCTGAGGGAGGAAATATCAAGGTAACTAAGGGTTCTTTGATAGTGATCAAAGCAGTAATCAAAGATGGACTTTATGAGATGATTGGTGAGACAAAAATCAAAGATCAAGCAGCAAGCTTGATGGCTGAGATGGATAAGGCAGCACTTTAGCACTATCGCTTGGGACACATGAGCGAAAATGGGCTACAAGTTCTCAGCAATGATGATCTGCTTGGTGGTGACAAAGTAGAGAAACTAGATTTCTGTGAGAGTTGCATTCTTGGGAAGCAACATCGGGTTAGCTTCAACACCGGAGTGCACAAGTCTAAAGGGATTCTTGACTACATCCATGCGGATCTTTGGGGACCATCAAGGACACCAACACAGAGAGGTAATCATTACTTTCTATCTTTAATTGATGATTATTCAAGAGTAGTTTGGGTTTATTTGCTTAAAAATAAATCAGATGCTTTGAAATTTGGGGTGTGGAAAACATTGTTGGAGACCCAAATGGGTAGAGTAGTTAAGGTGTTAAAAACTGATAATGGCTTAGAATTTTTTAATAAGGATTTTGATAAATTCTGTGAATTAAATGGCATTCTAAGACATAGAACGGTTGTTAAAACCCCTCAGTAAAATGGAGTTGCTGAGAGAATGAATAGAACCCTTATGGAAAAGGTTAGGTGCATGTTAATTGGGTCTAGTTTACCAAAATATTTTTGGGGAGAAGCTGTGTCTACAGCTGCATACTTGGTTAATAGATCACCCTCTAGGGCTTTAGACCTTAAGACTCCCATGGAGATGTGGAGTGGAAAACCCCATGAGTTGAACAACCTTAGGATTTTTGGATGTGCTGCATATGCACATCAAAAGGATGATAAACTTAACCCAAGGTCTAGAAAATATGTGTTTCTAGGGTATGGTGATGGGGTTAAGGGGTATAGGTTGTGGTCCTTATAACCAAAAGGAATGAAACTCATAATAAGTAGGGATGTTTTTTTTAATGAACTATTATTTCCTTACTTGGAGAAAACTAACCCTGTAGGGGCTAGTGAGCAAACTAGTCCAGAATTTGTGGAGCATTGCATCAAAGAGAATTTGGTTTAGGTAGAGCAAGGAAGGCAAGAGGGTTCGGACCAAGTAGAGCCCATTGATGAAGGCGAAGCTCAAGAAACTCAAGAGAAGGCTGAACTAAAAGAGGTTGATGCAGCAAGTCAGAATGACTACCAGCTCACAAGGGACTGGGAAAGGAGGGTGGTTAGACCACCTTTGAGATATGGTTTTGCGGATGCTAATGTAGTATCTCCTTAGACAGAAGGAGGGATGGTTAAACCAGAAACTTGTATGGATGCCATGGAGTGTAAGGATTCGTCAAAGTGGCAGTTAGCTATGAAGGAAGAAATGTCTTCTTTGAAGAAGAACAACTCTTGGGTATTGGTACCCAAACTAGAAAAACCAAAGAGTTGTGGATTATAGATGGATCTACAAGATCAAAGAAGGGAACACTCTAGGGGATGAAGTCTGGTATAAAGCTAGGCTGGTGGCGAAGGGGTTCACTGTTGTGACGATTATCTACCTAAATAAATACGCAAATAATCGTACTAGTTTTACTTGCAAGTGCACAAGGTCAATGATACCATAGTGTGCAAGTGCGAGATCATTTCCACAGAGATTGGTGAATTTCAATTTAGAATTAGTTACTTCAAAGTAAAAAGAGAAATAGTTGTTGATTGTGAGTGAATAATAATGAGAACATAGGACTACAATATCTACCACTAATTATACTTTCCCACTAAGTAAGGTGTCAATGCTCTAGCCTTACCATGAATATTTAATGGTCGCCAACCTAAGGGCTTGGCCCAGACCTTAGGCTATTGATCTCCCTATATAACGAGTTAGGCATGGTGTATACTCTAACTCTTTTCTCTCTTAAGGGATTCAGCATGGGTGTATACTGAGTTGTTCCTTAAGAGAGTATGAGAGCTATGAAGATGGGCAACCACACGGGACCTAGGGCTTGGTCCGCTCCCAGTTTCCCATGTTGATTAACTCGAGAATCCGGTGTGGATATCTCTTGTTACTAATGTCGAACCCAGGAGTCGGTAATCCAAATTGATTTGACTAACTTATCCATACCACATGCATACGTTGATCAGACACATACATATGAGAAATTTAAATACAAACAGGCATTAATCAAGTTAAACATTCTAGCAAGGCTATAGCAAAGATAATCAATGAATAAACATGTAGAAAAGCATAACTAGGGCTTCAATCAAGCCCTATAAGAGTTTAGTTACACATACTAGTTAAACTAAACATTCTAAACATAATGAAATAAAACAGAAAAATAAAACTGAAGAACACTCGGGAGACGAGTCGTCAATTTCTCTCCTAAGCTTGCTACTTCGAAATTAAAACAAAATGTATGATTTATATGTTTTACAGGGCTATTTATAGGGTCCTCATGGTGTCCCAAAACTTTAATTTCCTATTTGAAATCCGGAGACTTCTTTCCATATCTGACTTTGCCGTCTCTGCAGTGATTGCGCTTGATCGTATGCGGGATGCGCTCGAGCGCAAGTGTGGGCTCGAGCCTTCTTCAAGTGCGCTCGTGTGCTTGTGCACTCGATCACAAGGGAGGTGCGCTTGAGCGAACCTTGTTGGATGGCAGAATTTGACTTTTACTCCTAAAAGCTCCAAATTATCATCTTTTTGTTCAAGTCCTATGAAAAATACATAAAACACGAAAATGAAGTAGAATCTACTGAAATAGATAAATAAAGAACCTAACAAGCATAAATTAAGGGGCTTAAATATGACTATTTAAGCACTTATCACACCCCCAAACTTACATTTTGCTAGTCCCTTAGCAATACAAAACTAAAGACTATGTTAAAACAAAATTAAAGATAAATTCATTTCCATTACACTCAAAGATTTGGGTTGTGCATAAAACTATGATAACTGTTTGATGAGAGTCATAAAATGTTTCTCAACAGTGGTTAATTGTTAGCATTTTAGGATTAATCTCGGTCTTTATTGCGCTTTTATGTGTTAATAACTCTAAAGTAATATTATTGGACCACTGACTTATTTCAGTGCAATTTTCAGGTACTTTGAGTTTAAAAGAGAAAAAGAAGCGATCGTTGCTTAAAAGGCCAAGATTTCATGCTTCTGGAAGGACAAAATGGACTGTTGCCTGTTCTACGATCGAGCGCACAAACAGGGCAATCGAGCACACATCCCACATCGACCAAGAAGTACTCTACAGCGCAACTGCGATCAAGCGCACCAATTTGCGATCGAGCGCACTAAGGCTGCGATCGAGCACACTCGGGCAGTATCCCACATCGATTAGAAAACATATATCACTCCGGGAGTTTGCCTATATAAAACCCACTCCACTTCAGCTTTAGGCATCAATCGGAGCTCATCTGAAATCATCAGAGAGTGAATCCAGAGGGCCTTTAGGAGCAATCCAGAGGGCCTTTAATCCAAAGTATACTTTTCTATATTAGATCTTAAAACAAGGATGATACAGTTACTCCCTAATTAGATCTTAAAACAAGGATGATACAGTTACTCCCTATATTTTATGGCATGGAAAATGAGAACTCATATGTGCACATTAGAGAGTTTGAGGAAGTAGTTGCGACTTTCCATAGTCAAGGTGCAACTGCTGACATTGTGCGACTTAAGTTCTTTCCTTTCGCTTTGAAGGATAGAGCTAAGAGTTGGCTATACTCATTGAGACCACGATCTATTGGATCGCAGACTGAGATGACTCGGGTCTTCTTTAACAAATACTTCCCTCAACATAAGACTAATGTGTTGAAAAGACAAATCTCCACCTTTTCACAAAAAGAAAACTAGACTTTGTATCAGTCTTGGGAGAAATTTAAAGAGTTTTTATGTATGTGTCCACACCATGAGTATGAAAATTAGCGTTTAGTGAGCTATTTCTATGAGGGTCTTACCTATAGAGAACGCCAATTTGCAGAGATGATGTGCAATGAGGAATTTCTGCAAAAAGACCCCGATGAGGCTATTGAATACCTCAATGAGCTTGCTGAGAAAGCTCATACATGGACTAGACCTAGTACTACTGAAAACATGAATAGGTCACGACCTATAGGAAACCCTAGTAGTGGAGGAATATACCATCTTAGGGAAGAAGACAACCTGAAAGCTAAGGTCGAACTGCTCACTAGGGAGTTAGAGGCATTGAAAACTAAGGGCTTAAAGCAAACACATGTGGCTAATCATGCCGAGTCTTTAGAGCCGTGCTTTATGTGTGGCGGGGTAGATCATCTCACCCAAGAATGCCTCATATTTGTTGATATAAGAGGGATGTATGAGGAACAATGTAATGCCTTAGGCATGTACAAGAAGCCTTTTGCACCTTTCTCTAACACTTATAATCCGAGGTGGCAGAATCACCCCAACTTTAGCTGAAAATTTGAAAATCAGCAGCATGCACAGCCCCCTAGATTATACCTTGTACCTTATCATGCACTCTCATCCTTTAGGAACTCCTTAGAAGACACCTTACAGGCTTTTATAGAGGCACAAGGTAAGATGAACCAAAGGGTTGAGGCATTAATTACGCAGGTGGTTGAAGAAAATAAAGAAATTAAGAGCCAAGTATCCAAATTAATGGGCTCCTTAAATGTGACTGAGCAAGGTAAGTTCCCTTCCCAAGCTCAGTCCATACCTCACGGTCAACATGTGGCACAAGAAAATTTGAAAGATGTAAATGCCATTGTAACCCGAAGTGAATCCGAGGATGTGGAAAAGGGTCAAACTAGTAGTAATACCGAGCTGTCCAAAGACCCTGAAGTGACCAAAAGTCCTGTTAAGGCACCATTCCCTCAAGCCTTAAAGTCAAACAAGAAAAATCTGGACTTAAATAACGAAATCCTAGAGAACTTGAGGCAAGTGAAACTCAATCTTCCTCTGTTGCATGTGATTAAACAGGTTCCTACTTATGCAAAAGTTCTCAAAGATTTATGCACAATTAAGAGGAAATACCATGTGAAGAAAACTGCATTCCTAACTGAGTAAGTTAGTGCTTTAATTGAGGAAAGAATTCCCCCAAAATATAAGGATCCGAGCTGTCTTACCATTGCTTATAGCATTGGAAATCATGAGGTTGGACAAGCCTTGGTAGATTTAGGAGCTAGTGTAAACCTGATGCCATTTTCCATTTATTTACAGCTAGGTTTAGGGGAAATCAAACCAACAGGTGTGGTGCTACAACTGGCTGACCGTTCAGTCAAAGTACCCCGGGGTGTGGTAGAGGATGTGTTGATTCAGATTGATAAATTTTACTATCCTATTGATTTCCTAATCCTTGATACTACTTCTGCTATTGACACTAACTCTAGAATTCCTTTGATTTTGGTTAGACTTTTCCTTGCTACTGCAAATGCTCTTATTAATTGCATGAATGGACTCATGAAGCTGTCTTTTGGAAACATGACCTTAGAAGTGAACATTTTCAATGTTGCAAAACAGCCCGAAGATGAGGACGAAAACCACCAGCTATACATGATCGAGTCACTCATCGATGAGGGAGTTTCTATAGCTCATGATTTTGATCATTTTAAGAGTTTTCTTGCTAATTCTGAGATTTATTTATTTGATGATAAAATTGATATAATTGATACTTGTGCTGTTTTTAACAAATCTCAAGATTATGGCACTAGGGTATGGCACCCAAGGTTCGAGGAGTTGCCTAAAAGAAGCGAAAAACAAATCCTCCCAAGTGTTGAAGCACCTAAAGTTGAATTGAAGCCACTACCTAACGGTTTAAAGCATGCAATTCTCGGTCTAGGTGATACCTTTCCTGTTATAATTTCATCTGAATTATCTGAGACCCAATGTGAGAAATTAATTCAGACCTTAATTGCACATAAATCGGCTTTAGGATGGAGCATAGCTGATTTGAAGGGAATTAGTCCCATGATTTACTCCCATAAAATAAATTTGGATGAAGGAACCAATCCTCGTAGAGACCCTCACTGTAGACTTAACCCCACTATGAAAGAAGTAGTGAAAAATGAAGTGCTGAAACTGCTAGATGCGGGTATTATATATCCCATAGCTGATAGCAAATGGGTAAGACCTATACAAGTCGTTCCCAAAAAGTTCGAAGTCACTGTGGTAATGAATGACCTAGGAGAGTTAGTCCCTACCAAACTTGTGATCGGGTGGCGTATGTGCACTGATTACAGAAAATTAAATGCTGCCACCCTGAAAGACCACTTCCCACTCCCTTTTATTGATCAAATTATTAAGTGTGTAGCTAGTAATCTTTTTTACTGTTTCTTAGATGGTTATTCTGGCTATTATCAAATTGAAATTGTATTAGAAGATTAGGATAAAACCACTTTTACTTGTCCCTTTGGTACTTACACTTTTCATAGAATGCCATTTGGATTGTGTAATGCACTTGCCACTTTTCAACGTTGCATGATGAGTGTTTTTAGTGACATGGTTGAAAATTGCATGGAAGTTTTTATGGATGACCTAACTGTTTTTGGATCTTCATTTGATACATGCTTAATGAATTTGGAAAGAGTATTAATTCGATGTGAGGAAAAAGAATTGGTTTTAAACTGGGAAAAATGTCATTTCATGGTACCATCCGTATTGTCTTAGGGCATATTGTCTCTTCTAAAGGAATAGAGGTTGATCAATCTAAGATTGAATTAATCTCTAAATTACCTACACCTAAGACAATAAAGGATGTGAGATCTTCCTGGGTCATGCTGGCTTTTATAGGAGGTTCATACAAAAAAATTTCAACATATCTAGACCACTATGTGCCCTCCTAATTAAAGATGCCCCATTTGAGTGGACTCAAGCTTGTCAAGAGGCCTTCAAAACACTGATTGGCAAGCTTACTTCAGCACCTATAATGCAGTCACCTGATTGGAATTTAACCTTTGAAATCATGTGTGATGCTAGTGACTACGCTGTAGGTGCTGTTCTTGGACAGTGAAGAGAAGGAAAACCTTTTGTGATTTACTATGCTAGTAAGACTTTGAATAGTGCTCATATGAATTACTCCACAACTGAAAAAGAATTGCTAGCTATAGTATTTGCTTTAGATAAATTTCATGCATTCTTAATTGGTTCTTCTATGAAGAGATTGTAAGTGTTTTAGAATTTTGTCACTCCCAAGCTTGTGGATGCCACTTTTCAATGAAAAAAAACCGCTGTAAAAGTTTTATAGTGTGGATTTTATTGACCTACCTTGTTTAAAGATGCAAACACCTATTGTTGCTCATGTGAAAAGTGTTAAAAGTTAGGAGCGGTGTCTCATCGAAATATGATGCCCTTAAACCCTATTTTGGTGATTGAAATCTTTGATTGTTGGGACATCGATTTTATGGGACCCTTTCCTTCTTCCTTTGGATACCAATATATCATCATGGCAATAGATTATGTATCTAAGTGGGTAGAGGCAACAGCTTGCCGAATCAATGATAATAGAACGGTAATTAAATTTCTTAAAGAAAATGTGTTATCTCGATTTGGTACACCACGTGCTATAATTAGTGATTGAGGTACACATTTTTGCAACCGTTCTTTTGAAGCTTTGATGTGAAAACATGGTGTGTTACATAAAATTTCTACCGCCTATCATCCTTAGACTAGTGGGCAAGTAGAGCTTGCTAATAGGGAGATTAAACAAATTTTAGAAAAAATGGTTAACCCAGATCGCAAGGATTGGTCTTTGAGACTAGTTGATGCACTTTGGGCTTACCGTACAACTTATAAAATTCCCTTAGGTATGTCACCTTATCGGCTTGTTTTTGGAAAGCCTTGCCACTTACCTGTAGAGCTCGAGCATCGAGCGTATTGCGTAATCAAATCTTTTAATTTTGACATAGGAGAAGCCGGTAAGCTTCGAAAATATCAGTTGACTGAGTTAGAGGAGTTAAGGAATGATGCTTATGAGAACTCTAGAATCTATAAGGCTAAGATGAAAGTATTCCATGATAAAAATATTTTGAGGAGAACGTTTAAACCTAATGATCGGGTGTTCTTATACGACTCTAGACTCTATAAGCATCTTGAAAAACTTTGGTCGAGGTGGACCTGCTCTTTTGTGGTGAAAAATGTTTTTGAAAATGGGGTGGTAGAAATTAAGGATACTAGAGATGGCTGGTCTTTAAAGTCAATGGTCAATGCCCTAAGATCTTAAGGGATAGGCAAGATCCGAAAGTGGAAGACATTCCGCTTATGGATCATGTCTACTTACCTTGACAAACAGAGGTACATTTTTTTTTCTTTTTATGTTGTTTATTTGTTTTTTTTATTATTATTGAATGCATTTTAATTTTAATTTTTAGTGTGCTAACACACGATGGGAGTCTTTAATTTTTTTTGTAGTAGATCAGACTTTCAACAAGAAGTTTAGCATGCAGTTCATATGGAGGTGCACAAATTTTAGCTTCCGTGCACTTTTGCTTACAAAGAGAGTTTCCTTTACCTTTTCTTTAACATTGAGAACAATGTAATTTTTCAGTTGGGGGTGGAAGAAACATATTCTTTTTCTTTCATTGAACTGCTTGGTGTCATCTTTGTTTTTGTTTAGCATGCTTTGTGTTAGCCTTAGAGTCAATTTACATGTCAATGATATAAACTTAATTGAGATAGCAGATAGCATGTAGAAGAAGTTAAATCTTGCTTCGGTTTGAAATTAATTTAAGTATCAATTTTCATTTGGTTTGAGACTCTAGTTTGTGGTAAGATTGTATGATTAGTCTTAAACATTTAGAGAAATTTTATGTGTGATTGTTTTATGAATACTTTTGCGGTCTTGACAAGCTCTAGAACTTACTTGATAATCACTTGAGGTGAATTCCTAGAATGCACACTACTTAGGATATGATATAGGCCATTTTTGAACCGTTTGAGCCTTTCAAACCTACCATTACTATATTTATCACTAGTCACCTATTTGAGCCTTTTTCTTGAAAAGAAAAATTGAACTTTGTTTCTTTCGATAAACCATTTACTTACCTTTATGAGCCTAAAAATATTTTATCCTTACCTTTCTTTTAAAAGAACTTAGTTATACACATGTTGTGAGAAGCACTTAAAAGGAGTAAGGGTGAAAATATGAAAAAATATCACTACCGCAACCCAAGTACATTAAAGATGATAAGTTAGGGGTTGTGGAAAAGAAAAGAAAAGAAATGAAAAAGAAGGTGAATGGTTATGTGCTAAAAAAAAAGGAATTATGGCAAAGAAAGAAGAAAGAAAGAAAAGAAAAGTGGTGACTTATTGAGAGATGTGCTCTTATAAAAAATGGTTGAAAGAGTTAGGTGTTAAAGTAAGGTTATCAAGTGCTTAAAGTGGTTGTGTTTAAAACTAAAAGATTAAGTTCTTTTACTTGTGAATCCTTCCTGTCCTTTCTTAACCTTTACCTTAGCCTAACATTACAAGCTTATTAAAGACCTATTGATCCAATGTAATGTGATTTTTCTACAATAGTGGAGAGTGGTTTGAAATGTAAGCATATGAAGCTTGTTTTTGTGATTGACGTCACGAAATTTATCATGTTTTAGAGGTCAAGACTTGTATTCATGAATGTTATGCATAAAATCATCCGGGTGTTCGGATTAATGGTTTGTGGTAAGATGGCTGTTAAGAGTCAATAACGATTTTAAGATTGATGTTTGGATTACTTTTGGATTTGGGTGAAATTTAACGATTCTTTGTGCCGTGTGTTATATGCAATTTTTGAGACAAAATGTGAATTACTCTTGGTTAACACTAATATTCCCTTCATTTACTTTGATTCCCACCGTAGAATTCATCTCTTGTTTTCGCTTGAATTGCTAGGGACTAGCAATAAGCTAGTTGGGGGTTGTGATGAGAGTCATAAAATGCTTCTCAACAATGGTTAATTGTTAGCATTTTAGGATTGATCTCGGTCTTTATTGCGCTTTTATGTGTTAATAACTCTAAAGTAATATTATTAGACCACTGACTTATTTCAGTGCAATTTTCAGGTACTTTGAGTTTAAAAGAGAAAAAGAAGCGATCGTTGCTTAAAAGGCCAAGATCCCATACTTCTGGAAGGACAAGATAGACTGCTGCCTGTACTGCGATCGAGCGCACAAGCAAGGCGATCGAGCGCACATCCCACATTGACCAAGAAGTACTCTGCAGCACAACTGCGATCGAGCACACCAATCTACGATCGAGCGCACATGCGATCGAGCGCACTAAAACTACGATCGAGCACACTCGGGCAGTATCCCACATTGATTAGAAAACACATATCACTCTGGGAGTTTGCTTATATAAGACCCACTCCACTTCAACTTTAGGCATCAATCGGAGCTCATTTAAAATCATCAGAGAGTGAATCCAGAGGGCCTTTAGGAGCAATCCAAAGTATACTTTTGGAGGGCAAGTTGAGGAATCGCCGAAGCTTTCGCTACCAAGGAGGAGATGATTGTTGAGAGGCCAGAGGCAACTCAAGGAAGCATGAGCTCTATGGCCGACTAATCTCCAAGCAAGGCGAAGGGATGAATCCCTAGGTGTAGTTGTTCTTATTTTCCTTTTTTTGATTCAGTTGTAGTTTCGTATTATTTTCATTAAACATTGTTATGTTTTATTCTTTAATTTAATTAGTAGATTTCTTATTAGTCCGGTGATTGCATGCTTCTTTTCCATATAAGTCTAGTCATGCTCTTCTTATGTGTATCTGTTTGGGTGTGATTGAGTCCGGTAGATCTCTTTTATAGATTTGTCCATTGCTGCGGTATTGTCATTTAGATATATCGTCGTTTCTTGATAATTTATAAGTTAGGTCATGTGTGCTTGAAAATAAAGAATAATTCATATCAATTACATTAGGGTTTATACATGCGCTTTAATTGAATATTTTTCGATTGTCTGTTTGGGAAGTGAAACTTGCAATCGAGATAAAAACAACTGAATCAAGTTAGGATTAGGGAAACGAACCTAGGGAGGATTTCCGGAGCCTTGTTGTTTCTTTATTATATCCATCAAATCTATTTACACAATTACAATTTTCTCACAATTCAGATTTTGTCACTTTAACTTTTATCGTTTGTGTTGAGGTTTACACCTTCTTTTGTAATTAGTTTGTTTCCCTGTGGAATCGACACCCCAAAGCTGTGCTATAACTACCACGTTAAACTTTGGGCGTAATCACCGTTCATGAGTAAGCTTATAATAAAAACACATTTTTGTGTTGAAAAAGGATTTTCAAAAGCTCATTTTACTTACCTAAGGCTGGCTTAAGGCATCGCAAGTTTGATTTGTGTGTGATGAATTAGCACATATAAGATGGGGCTTCCACATAATTTTAGTGTATAGTGTTTCAGTGCCTAAACCTTTATCGAATTCCTTATCAAAGAGAGCAAAAACGGCATAATACTTGCTTCTTTTTCTTTTTCTTTTATCATGCGATCTTTGCCATATAGAGTTCCATCGAGCTTTCTATTTGACCCTTGTAACGAGTGTTTGGCCAATGACTCCCAAACCAGATGGTTTTAGGGCATTAGGTGTAAAGACACCCCTAAGAACTTACTAACTCGAGTCAAAAAGGCTACAGAACTAATAGGTTTTAATGTTTCTAAATGAAATTCCCACCTTTTGACATGAACACTCAATGCTTACTGAGGCAAGAGGCCTAGTTACTCAGTGGAAATTTTTATTATGATCATTAAAGGCTTACTTCCCACCTTTTGACATGAACATTCAATGCTTACTGAGGCAAGCGGCCTAGTTACTCAGTGGAAAGTTTTTAATGATCATTAGAAGCTTTTGATTTTCTTTTTGCATGATGAACATTTTTCTTTATTTTTCTTATGCCAAAGTGTTCTTTTTAACAAGTTATCCAATTATAGTTAGGTTATGGAAACATATATAAAAGAATTATGTGTCATACCCCACACAAATGCGTGCTAAATGTGCTTGTGCAAATTTGGATCAAACTCGTGAATTCTTAGGTGCCTTGAGGTAGGTAACTAAACTTTGTAAAATTCCTATTACAAGACTATGTGTTCTAGCTTTTAAGCTTATGAATGAAGTGTTATCAAATTTTTAAATCAACCAAAATTTTTGTTACCAAATGAACATGCATTTATCTTTTCTAAAAACAAAAACTGGGACCTAGTGTGTGCATGTGTTTCAAGTGTGTTCGTAACAGTATCTCCCACTACCCCCAAACTTAAAATACACATTGTCCCCAATGTGTGTGTGGCATGGAAAGATTTGACCCGGGAGATGGAGAACTAGGTTGCTTGCTTTGCTTGTAACACGCCCCCAAACTTGAACTGGATGCACGCACTAAGTACCTGACAAAGAAAAATAAATGTTGTTTCGGAAAGCAAGAAATATAAATACTAGATATGTAGATATAAATATAAACAAAAGAAAAGTATTAAAATGAAAAGAATATGTCTGGGGTGCCTCCCATGAGTGCTAAGTTTTACGTCTTCAGCCAGACGGGGTATCCTCTCATTGCTGATCATATGTGGGTGCAGTCGAAGAGGTACCAGATGTAGGAGGTAGGCGGTCAAAGATGGCCTGTAGTATCACCTCCAGTCATGTAAATTGTGCCTCTAACCCATCAATCTGCTGATGGATCAAATAGGCTGCCTCACGATCCTCCCGGCAAATGTCGGACAGGTCACAGCAGAAGGAAGACAACTCATCTAGAAGGTGCTAATATTCCACAGATCCCATGTTTGGCTGGTCCTCTTCCCATGAAGGGCTCATTGGTGGATGCTCGGCCTCCATCGGATCATCCATCATAGGCTCGGCAGCTGGAATCTGCGCCCGGGGTCCTCAGGGCATGTGAGACTGGCTGAGGCTCTATTAGGCTCTCCCAAAGAAAGAATGGTCATTAACCGGGCCATCTATAGAGGAGCCTCTAATCCTCTTCTTCTTGAAGATGTGACTGAGCAAGAAGGGGAAAGGAAGCCCCAGGCATTAGCTGTGGTCGTCTACCGGTTATGTACCCCATCCCATAACTTATGTATCTGACTCCATATAACCGCTGGGATGGAGTACCAATGACCTCAGTGAAAGGCATAGAGAGCCTGTAGAAATTGATCCTGACTCTGTGTCTTGTGCCCTAAAGGACACATGTTGCGCTACAGGACTGAATTAATGAACCATAAACGCGGCAACCTCGACCGGTTCCCCGCATTGTTGTGGCGGTCTGCATACTAGCATACATATCCTCTATGATGTGTGGTAGAGGGAATGGGTCTGGCTGCTCCTCTATGTGGTTGTCCTCCGGTGGGGACTCATCACAGCAGTGTAAAGAGCCGGTTATGTCGGTGATGGTCAGCTTTATGAATCTACCCTGGACTGAGGAAGATAAGATCTCTGGCTTAGTGCAGTCATAGGTCAGGTTCTCGTAGAAACTGACCACGAACCAAATGTATGCCGTCGAACAGACCGGCTTGAACAGCCGCTTGAGTCCCCGACTCTTGAATTCTTGGACCGCCCATCTTGTGGCGTCCAAACTCTTGAAGTCCTCATCTATATTGAATGTGGTTTCAAAGAGTATTTCACGCTGCTCGAAACTGGGCCGGGATGCCTGGTGGCGGCTGCTGGAAGCTCAAGATGTGGAAGCCATATATTGTAGAAAAACAGTGTTGCTTCTGGTGTGATTGTACTCGTGCGCAGCTGCTGGTGCACTTGATCGCATAGATTGAGGTACGCTCAATCACAAAGTGTCAGCACTCGATCGCACTCACACAGACAATATGTCAAACAGTTGGTGTGCAACAAACACTTGAAGCTGTGGAAAATACGTTGGATTTGATCCTAACCTCCTTTAGTCATGAAAACAATCCATCAACACATAAGATATACATATAATAAGACGATAATAAATGAAAATCTAATGTGTAATGTGTATGAGTGATTTTTTTCACAGAACATTGTTTTTGCATACCGTTTAGGTTTTGGGAAAGTGTGGGGATGTTTGTTGGGGGAGAGAAAAAAAATGTGTGACTAGTGGTATGTTGGTTTGCGGTGAAAATGTGATGGTAGGAGTGGTGTGTTGGTGGTGAGTTAGCTTGGAGAATGAGTATAAGAGCAGTTGGTGGTGTGAGTGCGAGAGAGCGTAGCCAGAGTGCGTTTGAGCGTAAGGGTGAAAATGGGTTTCTGAGCTGAGTGTACTTAAAAATCCTCATGTGCTTTTTGCCCTGAGTGCGCTCGAGCGCATATGTGAAGTGCGCTCGATCGCACGTGTGCGCAACTGCTTAATGTGATGCGCTCACACGCACTGGTGTGCAGGGCAAGAGGGTGCTCGAGTGCATGTGGTGTGCGCTCGATCGTACAACAGATTTTTGTTAAGAGCAAAAGGAATTTAAGTAAAGAAATGAATAAAGGTAAAAATAGGAATGATACAGTCATACCAACTTGTAGTGGCTTCAGTACCACTAACCTCGATAGAGGCACTTGAGCTATATGTTATGCAAGTGGAATTGATGCTCAAGCACTCTCTATGGTAGCTTCAAGGCTACATCCTTTGAAGGAGGCACTTAGGGCCCCCATCAGGTGGTTCCAGTGCCGTCGACAGCTGATTTGTCTCTAACTTTGGTGCCTAGTCAATAAAATAAGGAAAAGTAGTATTAGTAAGTGCAAGATTTTTAACTCGAGGATTATACTTACTTGAAGGCTTAGGTGTGCTCTTGATGGTGTGCACAACTCCATTGATATCTTTAATCACATTATCCTCTGGCCTAGTATCCAATCTTATGTCAGCATGGTTGGGGATGGTCTCCAATGGAACAGTGTAATGGACCTTAGAAATTTTCTCACCAATACCTTGAATGAAGCTCACATTATAGCACTCATCATCAGTTTTAGTGGAGTCAAGTGTATTAAATATTTTGAATTCTATCTCTTCATCATTTACTTTCATAGTGACAATGCCTCTTTTTACATTAACATTCGTGTCAGTAGTGATCATAAATGGTCTCCCTAAGATGATAGAGAGTGGTACAGGCATATGACATTCCTCCATGTCTAATACAATAAAATCAGTAGGTAAAATAAATTTACTTACTCTTACCAAAACATCCTCGAGGATACCTATCGGTCGTTTGATGCTTCTGTCAGCCAATTGCAAAGTAATGGAGGTTGGTTAGAGTTCCCCCAAACCTAGTGTCTCGAATACACTGTATGGTAACAAGTTGACACTCGCTCTTAGATCCAATAACGCATGCTCGAAAAGCTGGCCACCTAGCCTACAAGGAATAGTAAAACTACCCGGATCTTTTAGTTTAGGTGGTAATTTTCTTAATAGCACAACACTCACCTCTTCGATCAGGGCTACCGTCTCATGTTACTGAAACTTTCTTTTGTTAGTGGAACAATCTTTTAAAAACTTAGCATAAGCAGGAAGTTGTTTTATTGCATCTAATAAAGGAATATTTATTTCCACATTTTTCAAGGTTTCGAAAATGTCAATCATTTTAGTTTCCTTTTTAGACTTCACTAACCTTTGAGGGAAGGGTGGAGGTGTATTTACCTTTTCCATCTCACTTACTTTAGATTGTGGAGGCTTGGTCTGGAGATGCTCGTGTAGGCTCATTGGTGCTAATAATCTTACTACTTCTTAAGGTTGTTACAGCATTTAGTTGCTGATGTCCTCTTAGATTAGGTAGTGGCTGGGCTGGGAGCTCTCCTTGCTTTCTGGTACTCAATTCCTTGGCTAATTGTCCCATTTGTATCTCTAGTCCTTGGATGGATTGATCATGTTTTGCGGTGATTTGCCTCATTTCAGTCCGAAATTGCCTTGTCTCTTCCATGAATTGTTCATGTGTATTCAGAATTTGTTGCTATTGAGACTCTAATTGCCTCACAAGACTTTCAAGGTCATTCTTCTCTGGTTCAGGAACAAATTGGGCTGCTGGTTGGAAGTTTCTTTGCTGCCCTTAACTGTTTTGATTGTTGCTCCACGAGAAATTTGGGTGATTCCGCCATCCAGGGTTGTATGTGTTTACAAAAGGGTTATTCTTTGGCAGATAATTATTTGGTCCAACAAAGTTAGCTTGCTCATGATCTGCAGATGAATATAAGGGACACGTATCAGTATTATGATCAAATTGTGAGCAAATGGCACATACTTGGAGTGGTGTAGCTGATGGGTTAGATAAGGTGTGTTGAGCAGCTATGGCTTTAACCAATAGGTCTAGCTTTCTCTCCACAGCAGCTATTTGAGGAGATGATCTTCCATTTAGGCTTACCTCACACATACCCTTACTTTTGGTTATATGTCTACCTCGAGAGGAGAATTGCTGCGTGTGTTCACTTAGGGTTTCAAAGAGTTCCATCGCTTCTTTGCTACTCTTCTCCATCAGTACTCCTCCACAACCTGAATCCATAATATTTTTGTTAGAGTCACTCAAACCTTCATAGAAAGCTTGTACCAGTTCGTCTCGAGGTAGGTTGTGGTGGGGGCATTTGAGTAGTAGCTCATTGAAGTGTCCCCAGGCCTCGAAGAATAGATCTTCATCCTTTTGTTAGAAGGATTGAATTTCCTTCCTCATTTGCCTCGTCTTTTGGGCTGGGAAGAACTTCCTTAAGAATTTGCTAGCCAATTCCTCCCAAGTGTGGATGGAAACTGCAGGCAAAGAATTATACCATAATTTAGCATTATCTTTCAAGGAAAAAGAGAAAAAAATTAACCTTATTCCTTCTTGGTCTAAGTCTCAGATGTGCTGGAATTTGCAGAAGTCGAAAAACTCTTGAAGGTGCAAATGTGGATCCTCACTAGGTGTACCCCTAAAGTGAGTCAGTGCACTGAGTATCTGCGGAGATATGTAGTAGTTTCCTTCCGCCTCAGGTTGATACGCAATGCACGAAGGTTGATCGAGGTTCTGTAGGATGAAGGATTGCTTCATTGGCCTTCGCTCAGGTGGTTGCTGTTCGGCTATCTGTTCTGCCATTGGTATTTCTTCCTCAATTCCTTCTTTTACCTCTTTCGAGTTGTCTCTAAGCCTTTGTCTGATAGTCTGCTCAAGCTCGGTATCAAGGGGAAGGAATGTCGGATGCTTGGATCGACGTCCGTGCATGAATCAGTGGCAGTTACGTAAGTGCAGCAGTCAAACATTGCTGCTCGGATGACTCTCTGCCTCAATTGCAGTCGATCGCACAAAAGGGTGCGCTCGATCGCAAGTGGCACAGAAAGCTCTCCTAGAGTACCTGAAACAGAAAAAAAAGAAATTGATTAGGGTTTTAATGGAACGAAAAATAAGATAAACACAATAATTAAGAATAGAATAGAATAAAAAGGAAATAACAATAATTAAACTAAATGAAAAAATTAATTCTAAAAAGAAATTTAGTGCAATCCCCGGCAACGGCACCAAAAAACTTGTTGTGACGATTATCTACCTAAATAAATACGCAAATAACCGTACTAGTTTTACTTGCAAGTGCACAAGGTCAATGGTAGCATAGTGTGCAAGTGCGAGATTATTTCCACAGGGATTGGTGAATTTCAATTTAGAATTAGTTTCTTCAAAGTAAAAAAAGAAATAGCTGTTGATTGTGAGTGAATAATAATGAGAACATAGGACTACGATATCCACCACTAATTATACTTTCCCACTAAGTAAGGTGTCAATGCTCTAGCCTTATCATGAATATTTAATGGTTGCCAACCTAAAGGCTTGGCCCACACCTTAGGCTATTGATCTCCCTATGCAACGAGTTAGGCATGGTGTATACTCTAACTCTTTTCTCTCTTAAAGGATTCAACATGGGTGTATACTGAGTTGTTCCTTAAGAGAGCATGAGGGCTGTGGAGATCGGCAACCACACGGGACCTAGGGCTTGGTCCGCTCCTGGTTTCCCATGTTGATTAACCTGAGAATCCGGTGTGGATATTTCTTGTTACTTATGTTGAACCCAGGACTCGGTCATCCAAATTGATTTGACTAACTTATCCATACCACATGCATACGTTGATCAGACACACACATATGAGGAATTTAAATACAAACAGACATTAATCAAGTTAAACATTCTAACAAGGCTATAGCAAAGATAATCGATGAATAAACATGTGGAAAAGCATAACTAGGGCTTCAATTGAGCCCTATAAGAGTTTAGTTACACATGCTAGTTAAACTAAACATTCTAAACATAATGAAATAAAACAGAAAAATAAAACTGAAGAACACTCGGGAGACGAGTCATCAATTCCTCTCCTAAGCTTGCTACTTCGAAACTAAAACAAAAGGTATAATTTATGTGTTTTACAGGGCTATTTATAAGGTCCTCATGGTGTCCCGAAACCCTAATTTTCTATTTGAAATCCGAAGATTTCTTTCCATATCTAGCTCTATTGCCTCTGTAGTGATTGTGCTCAATCGTATGCGGGATGCGCTCGAGTGCAAGTGTGCGCTCGAGCCTTCTTCAAGTGCGCTTGTGTGCTTGTGCGCTCGATCATAAGGGATGTGCGCTCTAGCGCACCTTGCTGGATGGCAGAACTTGAATTTTGCTCCTAAAAGCTCCAAATTATCATCTTTTTGTTCAAGTCCTGTGAAAAACACATAAAACACGAAAATGAAGTAGAATATACTGAAATAGATAAATAAAGAACTTAACAAGCATAAATTAAGGGGCTTAATATATGACTATTTAAGCACTTATCATTCACACAAAGAGAAGGCATAGACTTCATCGAAATATTCTCACCAGTTGTGAAATACAAGACGATCAGGATAGTGTTAGCATTGGTGGTCCAGTTCAATTGGGAAATCGAGCAAATGGATGTGAAGACAGCGTTCTTACATTGAGAGCTTGATGAGACCATTTACATGAGGTAACCCGAAGGCTATAAGGAAGGAAGGCAGGGAGATTTGGTGTGCCAACTGAAAAAATCTCTATATGGCCTGAAGCAATCACCTCAGCAATTAAATAAGAGGTTTGATTCCTTTGTAACCAGCCTAGGTTTCATGAGAAGCTACTATGGTTCGTGCTTATATTACAAGGGGCACAAGGTGGAGGAAGTGGTGATCATCCTGATCTATGTTGATGATATGTTGCTGGTTGGGAGCAGCATGGAGAGGATAAGGAAATTGAAGACTCAACTCAGTGAGGAGTTTGAGATGAAGGATCTTGGCCATGCATAGAAGATCCTTGGGATGTGTGTCATCCGGGAAAGGGAGAGAAACAGATTGAAGATCCCTCAAACTTCCTACATAGAGAAGATGATATCTAAGTTCTCTATGGAAGATAGCAAACAAGTTAAGGTTCCCCTTACTGGTCATTTCAAGTTCTCCAGCAATTAATGTCCAAGATCAAATAAGGAGAAGAAGGAAATGGAAAAAGTCCCCTACTCTAGTGCAGTTGGTTCTGTAATGTTCACCATGGTAAGCACTAGACCTGATATTGTTCATGCAATAAGTGTCCTCAATAGGTTTATGAGTAATCCCGAAAAGGAGCATTGACTTGGGATGAAGTGGTTGTTGAGGTACTTGAAGGGAAGCCCAGATGTGGGGCTGGTTTATGAGAAGAGAGGTAAATCCATCTGCCTTGAGAGTTATGCTGATTCGGACTATGGAGCAGACCGGGATAAAAGGAGATCGATTACTTCCTATTTCTTCAACTTAAACGGATATTGTATAAATTGGAAGGCTCAGTTGCAGCCAGTGGTAGCACTCTCAACAACCGAGGTTGAGTACATAGCGGCTACGGAAGCCATCAAGGAGATTATGTGGTGCAAAAACTTGTTAGAAGAGTTGAAGGTACTAGAGGAGCAGGTTGTGGTGTATTCGGATAGCCAAAGTGCATTGCATTTGTGCAAGAATCCGGTGTTCCATGAGAGGACAAAGCACAGGATGTTCGGTACCATTTCATTCAGGAAAATGTTACGAAAGGATGCATCCATGTGGACAAGGTAGCCACGGAAGAAAATCCTGCGGATTTAGGTACTAAAGCTCTACCTCTAAGTAAGTTCAATCATTGCCTTAGACTACTTTGGATTGGAGTCGATTGATATAATGACTTAAGATGAGTTTGGATCCTAAGTTCTCTGCATAATGGGTTTGGGTTTAATTGCTTAGACAAAGGTAGAGATTGTTAGAGTTTTGTCCATAGATTAAACAAAGAAGAAGAATAGAGTTCAGCATGTATAAAGTATGCACACCAGTGTGCACTGCGGCCCAGCTCTTCCCAGGCTGCGGCGCTTAGAATGGATGCAAGGTGTGGTGGTTCAACCCTGCCTTAAGCCGCGACCTGCCCTGTTTTGGGCCGCAGCTTAAAGGCACACTAATGCACACTGATTCAGCAATTCAAAGGGTGCGTGAGGCATGTTAAAAATGCACAGCTTTACTAAGGATTGATGAAGAGCTATGGATGATTAGTCTTCTAGATCTAAGGGTGGATATTGACCCTCAAGATTGGACAAGAAGTTGGTGCATTATATAAAGAGTCACCTAGCTTCATTGTGACATAACTTGTGAAAACTTTTGATTAGAATTGAGATCAATTGTAAGAGTGCAAAGACACTAAACTCAAGAGAGATTCTGTAGAGAGGCTAGTTGTTTAGAAAGAGATAGTAGAATAGAAAGAGATTCAAGGGCTTGTACGGGGAATTTTCTTAGGAAAATTCCAGGGTTAGTTCTTATCACTTTCTTCTTCTTCTTCTTCTTTTGTTCTTCAAGTACCTGTGAGTTATTGGAAGGGTGTTACTAATTGTAAAGAACTCCATTGATAAGATAGTGCAAAGAGCTCGGAGGAGCTCACGGGGACGTAGGTATATTGCCGAACCTCGTCAACAAATTGCTTGTGTTCTTTTCTTTCTTGCTTTGATTGGTTGTTTTCTCTTTTCTTTATACAAGTCGCTCTAGACTTGGGTGTTTGGAAGACCATCACCTGGGCATCTTGAGAGGTGGTTCCCAACAAAAAGGGAGGGGGTGAGCTAAAAAACTCAGCAAGTAATTATATTACTCGGATTAATCAAAGAAATCCATTTATAAAATCCTTTGCGAGTAGTTTAGTACAAAATCAGATTTTATACAGTATGTAACAATTCATATGGCTCGTGGGTTCTGACTATACAACTCAAACATGATATATAATACAACGTAAAGCACTCATTTAATCACTTCAATTCTTTACCTTTTCAATCGAGTAGCTCACGAATGTCGGGACGTCTCCCATTTATATAAATTAGGTCCTCATCTACCTTTTACCGAGCGAGGTCTCCATTTCCAAAATGAGGATCTCCTATCTACCCTTTATAGGGTGAGATTTACCTAGCCACTTAATAAATCCATTCATTCCACATTACTCCATAACAGCAAAAGTAATCCAACAGGTATAAGGCATTTTCAGTAATATGATCGTTCAATACACATTGCATGAATTAATTATATTCAACCTCCCTCCTCAAACGTATAAAATTTTTATACACAAGTATTATCTACATGCATCTCCTGATCCTTAAGTCTTTTATTTTATAATGCGTGAAATGCTTAAGTTTGTACTAACATGTATAATCTAACCTTTTAATTTCATTCAAGATTTTCACACTTATTGAGAGTAAGGTGATACTCACCTTAGAGGCTAAGCCTTCAATCTCGAACCACCTCTTTCCCTTTGAACGTTCCTCAAACACACCTAAAGAAATCATCGACTAATATCAACCTCCGAGGCGTATACAATTACAACTAGTATGAGAGTTAAGAAACCAAGATCAACTATTTAATTCATCTAATTATCCTTAAGGACTTGTGACATGAAAGGAAAGGAGAATTTTGATGTAAAATCTAAAAACAGGGTTGGATAGTTGACTATCTTACTGGCATAGTCGACTGCGAGACTTCTATGGAGATTCACAGTTGATTGTTTAACTCCACAATGGACTATGGGACCTCTAGAAAATTTCGTAGTCGACTCTTTATCTCCACAGTCGATTGTGGGACCTCCAAAGAATTTCACAGTCAACCATTTAAATCCATATTCGATTGTGAGCTCTTGGAAAGAAAAGCACAGTTGACATTCTAAATTTCACAGTCGAATGTGTTGAGGACTTAGACTCTCTAGCTCTTCCACAATCGACAGTGCAATCGTGATAGTAGACTGTCCTGAGATTTGAAGCTCAGAAATTGGCGAAAATCTTACTTTTCCTTTTTGAAAACCAAATCAAACCTTTATAAATTTCTAAACCCATTTGAAACACAAGTTCTCTAAGACTCTAAATCGATTTTCTACTTTACCCATAGCAAAACTTTCAAGTTAAAATCTTCAAATCCATAACCAAGCATAAACTTCTTTTCTTCAAACAAAACCTAACTTTTTCTTAAATCCTTTCTTGAACACAATTTAAATCCAAATCTTGA
Source organism: Bretschneidera sinensis (assembly GCA_023935145.1). Lineage (NCBI taxonomy): Eukaryota > Viridiplantae > Streptophyta > Magnoliopsida > Brassicales > Akaniaceae > Bretschneidera > Bretschneidera sinensis. The sequence continues at coordinate 85,764,941 of CM043698.1, read as the reverse complement.
AACAAAACCTAAAGAATCTTGAGAGGTATGCTATCCTCCCAAAATAAATGGCTAGGTTAGCCCTTTCCCTCTTGAAATCTTTTAATATTCTAATTGGACCCCTAATATAGCTTTCTTCTCACAAGTCCCCAACCAATTAAGTCATCACTAGATATTAAGGTCTCATAAACACCCTACAACATTTAAATTTAACAGGCCACTAAAATAATTTAATTAAAAGAAGGATACGAGCTTTACAAAGTTAAATTGGTTTTCTTGAGTGCTTCCATTTGTGTTTTAATATTGTGTCCATGCATATTTAAGTTGATGTAAGATATTATCGGATTATGTTTATGTGTCTTTCTATGTAATTAAATTTTGAAGCAAATATAAGATACTTGATGAAATGCCTCAATGAGTGATTAGTGTAAGGATTTTTAAGTTATGAAGCAAATAAGTGTTTGATGCTTCAATATCTTCCTATATATATATATATATATATATATATATATAATAGTATACTATGCCTATAAAAAAAAGTATACTATAAACACTAGGGCTTGTCACTTCTCTATGGCTTTTATTATATCAAATTAATTATATTGATTTTTTTTCCTCTTACAGATTTTTGGATCTAGTTGCTACATAGCTATACTCTTTTTACTATTACAAGAAAACTGGCTTTTAATAATGATAAATGTCGTTGCAAAAGACCACATTGTCTTTGCGAAAGTGTTTTAGCAATGACAGCATGTTGTTGCAATGTCGTTGATAAGGGTTTGTTATTTAAAGTATTTCGCAATGAAAATCGAGTCGTTGCGATAGATACTTTTTCGCAACGGCAATTAACCATTGTGAATATGTTGTTGTTGCCAATAATTAACAATTAAAAACGATTCATTTTGAATTGGCAATGGAAGCTTTCGTTGCAAAAGGTTATATCGCAACGAAGTAATTGTGTTACTTAAATACTCATTTGCAATGACTTATTCTCGTTGCAAAAAATCATTCGCAATGACTTATTCTCATTTTAAATTATGTTTTTCCAAAGGCTTATTTGTATTTCCTCTCATTGCAAACATTATTCGCAACGGTGTATTCTCATTGCGAAACATGTTTCGCAACGACTTACTCTCGTTGCAAACATGTTTCGCAACATATTCTTTGTTATGAAACCTGTTTCGATAATTGATTCACTAAATTTTAGCAATTTTTATTATATTTACAATAATCATGTAACATCTAAATTTTGAATCTATTAAAGCATATATACAAATCTAAGATACTTTTATATTCAAAATAATTTTGATTCATTTAAAGCAGAGATACAAAAGCATTATCAAGTTTTTACACGTCAAAAGACTTAACCTATGAACAATCAAAATCTAAGTATTCAGATAAAGATTGTATTTTTGCTATTAAAAAAAATACTTTAAATGATTTATTTTCATAATGAGGATGTGATTGTAAAGAATGATTATGATATTTCAAATCAATTAATGTTTATTACTTCACAAAAAGAATTTCTCTTTGATATCATAGATAAAGTAGCAAACCCATATATTAAGAGGGAATATTTACTCAAACTTAAAGATATCATAGCTCAGGAAAAGAAATTAGAACATTTTGTAGCAACTTTTTGATAGGATAAAAACATTTTTTTAGAATTCAATCAAGAAACACACATGGAAAAGATAAAGGAAATTGTTACATATAAGACTGATTGCACACACCAACTCCAAAAGAGTATCTAACATTTAGAGTCGCAAAATGATTTTTATATGTAACTCTCTTTGAGCATATCTTTTCAAGGTGGGATAATAGTCATTGGGATATATTTTAAAGTAAAGCAGCAGTTGTGACGTATTTCTAGAAAAAAAAATGATAAAAACACTTTTATGTATTCTCTCTCGTAGTGTATATTTAACCTTAGCTTCTTTGGCAGCTTCTGCTACCAAAAAGGAGAAGTTAGACCAAACATTTATTTTTTGAGGTGAATTTTTTTTTATAAATGAGAACTTGAAAATAGCTTTAAAAAGTCGATTTAGACTAAAATAAGAAGTTGTGTTTTGTAGTTTTTTTTAATCCCAAATAAGTTTTGAGGTCAGATCTATGTCCCCTCAATTTGGATTCCTTTCGTCCCCAATTTTTCTTGTACTTTTGAATTATTTATAATAAATGGGTAAGGATTATACCAAATCCCCCTCTACCACAAGGAGATGTTTTTATTTTTAAAAGTTTTGAATATAATCACTTCTTTAATTGCCATTAGTTGATAATGATATTTTATACCCCACCATTGTATAAATATCAATTATCACTATTAGTGTGTTGTGTTCTCTATTGCAAAATTATTATTTATAATTTAATTACTAGGATTAACTGCCCGTTAATAATTTCTCCACTCAAAAATGATTTTGCAAGTGCAAATAGAATTTCAGATTTTTTTGTTGTGTCATCGGTGCTTTCCTTGACATATAAAAGTGTAACCAAATCCTACCTAATCGCCAGTATGGTAATATCATTTTTCTGTCACAAAAACATAACGCTTAATCGAATGGATAGCGATCTCATTCATACGTACGTTTGATTGACGTGCTAATATTGCCCTCGTTCTTTCTAATGACGTAATAAGCCCGCCGTTGGATGCAGTTTGTATTTTTGGATAATTAAGCCTTAAAAGGGCATTCTCTTCTTAAAAGTACAACCTATAAAATGCATATAGTCGTAATTCATTTTAGACAGAAAAACAAAAGGAGAGAGACTTATTACCTTCCCTTAAAGCTTCTTTTTTCCCCCTTTTTTTTTTTCACTGTACCCTTTAAAAAGCTTCCTTCTCTCAGATCTCTCTTTTCACTCTCTCTCTAAAGACTCGCTTTCTCTCTCTAAACCTATGCTGTATGTAGAGCAGGTTTGTTGAATCGATTCTCCTATTGTCGGATCTTTCATTTTCTAGATTTTTGTAATCTCTAAATCTATGCTTTTGTCATCTTGAATTCAACATTTGCAAGAGCTTGGATGATACTCTATCTGCTTTATAGGGTTTTCGTATCTCTCTTGTATCTCAATCCCTGGCCCTAGTTTTGTTCGTGCTTTTTTTCCGATCATTTTGAATTGCCCAATTCTTATATTGATAAAAAGAATCTATTTTCTGGGGTTTTCTTGGTTCTCTTCTTCGCTGGGATCTCAGTTTCAGGGTCCTTTTGTGAGGACTCAATTGTCAAACTACCTAAAAAAACCTAGCTCGTACTTCTCTAAGTGAATTTAGCCTTGCTGTTCTTAGGATTTTGCTTTGATTGGAGACAAATTTATGATTTGCAGGGTATTGTGTGATTATAGAGCTGTTTGTATAAGTTTATTTGGAGTGGTTTTCTGGATGGATAAGGATAAATCCACTAGTCATTGTGGTGGTTTTCCACCCCCATCGGGCCGGTACTCCAGTTTTTCACCGACCAGAAGTGGTTTCAATATGAAACCAGATTCCTCACCGTCCTTATCTTTCCCTCCATTGGCTCCCGGTGGTAGCTCAGACGCGGGTCGTTTCGCTCATGGATCGGATTCTAGCCGCTTTAGCCATGATATTAGCCGCATGCCCGATAACCCACCGAAGAATTTGGGTCACCGCCGTGCCCATTCGGAAATCCTCACGCTCCCTGATGATATCAGCTTTGATAGTGATCTCGGTGTGGTGGGTGGGGCAGATGGGCCTTCTTTCTCGGATGAGACAGAGGAGGACTTATTTTCTATGTATCTTGATATGGAAAAGCTCAATTCTTCTTCGGCGACGTCGGCATTTCAAGTGGGCGAGTCATCTGGTGCCGCTGCTGCTACCGGGCCAGCACAGACAGTGGCGAGGGGTTTAGCTGCTTCTTCGGCCGAGATTTTTTCTGCTGGTTCTTGTGAGAGGCCGAGAATTAGGCACCAACATAGCCAGTCTATGGATGGGTCAACAACTATAAAATCTGAGATGCTTATCTCTGGCTCGGAGGAAACGTCGCCAGCTGATTCTAAGAAAGCTTTGTCTGCTGCCAAGCTTGCTGAGCTAGCACTCATTGATCCGAAGCGTGCTAAGAGGTTTCTTTTCTTTGATTTTAAAAGCTTTGCTGTTGGTAATATTGTCTTTTATCAAATAAGTCATTGGTTTTGAGTTAGTATTTCTAAAGCATGGAGTGCTTTGGTTCTTTATTGATGGTGCTTTTATTAACTAGGATGTGATTTGTTCTTTATGATTATTTCTGATGCTCCGATTTTACTAATGACTGTAATTAGTAAAACATCATGCTTTAAAATGATTCAATCTTAGTGCTTTAAGTAAGTTGATCTACATGAAGGTTAGCGCTTGAAGCATTTTTTTTCCTAAACTTTTAGGATCTTTGATTTTCCCAACTGCTGTAGGATTCATGGTTACTTGTGTTTAGCTTTGGTCGTTCTACCATTTAGTGTTTTTTATATTTGTGTAATGAGATTAAAAGTAATCGTATTTGTGATTTTATATGCTATACATTTACCTTGTTTATGCTTTAATTAGTTGTTATGCCCGGGATTAATTCAGTTATAGCATGTAATTAGATTTCGGAATGGTACAGAGCCATCTAATGCTTGGATGGCCGTGAACTTCTAGCATTCTTTACCTGTCAGTGAAAGAATTCCCCATTTTTTTTTAATATATTCTTGAAGATGTCATTACATTTCAGAATTGTTTAACTTCTTCGTGAAGTTTCTGGTGGGGAACCTATTCTACATGGAGTTGTTGGACAGAACCAGTCGCTTCACATCATCCACTAATTTCCTGTTAATTGTCGATATATACACACACATATATATGGTCTGTTATACTTAAGAGAAGTGGGTTGTGAATTTGCACTTCGTGCACTGAAGTCATCATGGTCACTGTCCAACCTTATACTATCTTTTTTACACTTCTTACCTGTTGACTAGTGGTGCACAGTTAATTGTGGTGATGTGTTGACTTGCTATCCATTGTGATTCCATTATACTCAGAATCCTTACGAGTTACTTCTTTGTCTTCTACGATCCTTGGGATGTGATTACGTCCAAAACATAACGCGGTAATTGTAGTACAGCTTTGGGCTGTAGGTTCCACAGGGAAACAAACTAATTACATAAGAAGGTGTAAACCTCACCACAAACGATAAAAGTTAAAGTGATAAAATCTGAATTGTTGATTGCTTGAAAATTGTGTAAATAATTGATGGATATAAATAAGAAACAACAAGGGTTCGGAAATCCTCCATAGGTTCGTTGCCCTAATCCTAACTTGATTCAGTTGTTTTTATCTCGATTGCAAGTTTCACATTCCAAACAGGCAATCGACAAATATTCAATTAAAGCGCATATATAAACTCTAATGTAATTGATACGAATTACTCTTTACTTTCAAGCATATATGACCTAACTTATAAATTATCAAGAGACGACGATATATCTACATGACAATATCGCAGCAATGGACAAATCTATAAAAGAGATCTACCGGACTCAAATCACACCCAAACAAATACACATAAGAAGAGCATGACTAGACTTATATGGAAAAGAAACATGCAATCACCGGACTAATAAGAAATCTACTAATTAAATTAAAGAATAAAACATAACAATGTTTAATGAAAATAATACCAAACTACAACTGAATCAAATAAAGGAAAATAAGAACAACTACACCTAGGGATTCATCCCTTCGCCTTGCTTAGAGACTAGCCAGCCATGGAGCTCATGCTTCCTTGAATTGCCTCCAGCCTCTCAACGATCATCTCCTCCTTGGTAGCAAAAACTTCGGCGACCCTCCAAAAGTATACTTCGGATTGCTCCTAAGGGCCCTCTGGATTGCTCCTAAAGGCCCTCTGGATTGCTCTTAAAGGCCCTCTGGAGTCACTCTCTGATGATTTCAGATGAGTTCCGATTGATGCTCAAAGCTATAGTGGAGTGGGTCTTATACAGGCAAATACCAAGAGTGCAATATGTTTCCCATCCGATGTGGGATGTGGGATATAGAAATGTGTTTTCCAACCGACGTGGGATGTGGGATTTAAGCCCAAAATCGCGCTGAAATCCCGCACAGCCTGACCTTTGTCTACTAAAACTGCCATAACTTTCTCCAGAAAAATCCTTTTGACGAACCATAAAATTCTCCAGAAAATAGACTTCTGGATCTTTCTAAGCATATATGGCTCATCTCCTGGTTCTTCTTGTATCAATACAGTTTAATTTTCAAAGATGATTGATCTGTACGGGCAATTTTCGCAATTTAGTGAAACTCCTTTCCAGTGTGGGCAGCAACTGTTGCTCTTTTAAGCCCTCCATCTTGTCCTTTCGGAAGTATTCCTTCACTCCAGTATGCCTCGAGTCTTTGTGCTTCAAGCAATGATAACTTTTCATTCTCTTTTGAGCTTAAAGTAGCTGAGAATGCACCGAAGTAGATCAATGATCCAAGAATAATACTTTAGAGTTGTTAACATATAAAAGTGCAATTAAAACCTAGATCAACCCTAAAATACTAACAATTAAGTATTGATAAGATGCATTTTATGACTCTCATCACAACCCCCAACTAGCTTATTGCTAGTCCCTAGTAATTCAAGCGAAAATAAGAGACGAATTCTATGGTAGGAGTTAAAAACAAAGTAAAGCAATGCTAGTGTTGAACCAAGAGTAATTCACTTTTTGTCATTCTCATTAATGTTATCGGCCATGTTAACAAAATCCTCTAAATTCTCACTTGGGTTTTCACTGTTGGTTGATCTAGGCGAGGTTTCACTATCAGACTCGAAAGAAGAGGGTAATTCTAGTTCGGGTCCTCTAATGAATCTATCTCGCAAATCTTTCGGTCTAAGCATGCACCAAATGAATCAGAGAGGAAATAAATAAAACAAAATAATAATAATAATAAATAAATAAATAAAATCAGAAAATCGAAACTTAGAAAAAAGAACAATATTAAATAAAAATACTATAAAAAGAAAGAAGGGAAAAAAATAAAATAATGCAGCAAACTAAAAGAAGGAACGAAGTTACTGCCTTTACAACTGCTGAAAAGAAAAACTATTTACAATTCTTCTACCGTCATGTCAAAAGTTGACAATCTTCCTTGTACTTAAGCGCGTTTCCCCGGCAACGGCGTCAAAATTTGATTACGTCCAAAACATAACGCGGTAGTTGTAGTATAGTTTTAGAGTGTCGATTCCACAGGGAAACAAGTTAATTACAAAAGAAGGTATGAATCTCAACACAAACGATAAAAGTTAAAGTGACAAAATCTGATTTCTTGATTGTATGAAAATTGTGTAAATAATTGATGGATAGTATAATAAAGAAACAACAAGGTTCCGGAAATCCTCCCTAGGTTCGTTGCCCTAATCCTAACTTGATTCAATTGTTTTTATCTCGATTGCAAGTTTCACATCCCAAACAAGCAATCGTCAAATATTCAATTAAAGCGCATGTATAAACCCTAATGTAATTGATATGAATTATTCTTTACTTTCAAGCACACATGACCTAACTTATAAATTATCAAAAGACGACGATATATCTAAATGACAATACCGCAGCAATGGACAAATCTATAAAAGAGATCTACTGGACTCAATCACACCCAAACAAATGCACATAAGAAGAGCATGACTAGACTTATATGGAAAAGAAGCATGCAATCACCGGACTAATAAAAATCTACTAATTAAAGTAAAGAATAAAACATAACAATATTTAATGAAAATAATACCAAACTACAACTGAATCAAATAAAGGAAAATAAGAACTACACCTAAGGATTCATCCCTTCGCTTTGCTTGGAGACTAGCCGACCATGGAGCTCATGCTTCCTTGAGTTGCCTCCGGCCTCTCAATGATCATCTCCTCCTTGGTAGCGAAAGATTCGGCGATGCCTCAGTTGGCCCTCCAAAATTATACTTCGGATTCGTCCTAAAGGCCCTATGGATTCACTCTCTGATGATTTCAGATGAGCTCCGATTGATTGCCTCAAAGCTGAAGTGGAGTAGGCCTTTTATAGGGAAATACCACGAGTGCAATGCGTTTCCAATCCGATGTAGGATGTGGGATATAGAAATGTGTTTTCCAATCCGATGTGGGATGTGGGGTTTAAGCCCAAAATCACGCTGAAATCCCGCACAGCCCGCACAGCCTGATCTTTGTCTACTTAAACTGCCATAACTTTCTCTAGAAAAATCCTTTTGACGAATCGTAAAATTCTCCAGAAAATAGACTTCCGGATCTTTCTAAGCATATATGGCTAATCTCCTGGTTCTTCTTGTATCAATACAGTTTAATTTTCAAATATGATTGATCTGTACAGACAATTCTGACAATTTAGTGAAACTTATTTCTAGTGCGGGCAGCAGCTGTTGCTCTTTTAAGCCCTCCATCTTGTCCTTTCGGAAGCATTTTCCTTCACTCCAGTATGCCTCGAGTCTTTGTGCTTCAAGCAATGATAACTTTTTCTCTTCTTTTGAGCTTAAAGTACTTGAAAATGCACCGAAATAGATCAATGATCCAAGAATGATACTTTAGAGTTGTTAACGTATAAAAGTGCAATTAAAACCTAGATCAACCCTAAAATGATAACAATTAAGTGCTGTTAAGATGCATTTTATGACTCTCATCACTACTTATCGTTGGTCTCACTTAAGAAAGAAATAGTTTACTTTCACGACTACTATTCAATGTTCCACTTGTGGTTGCATCATCTCCTTTTCATTTTTTATGTTTTATTCTTGCCGTGGTGTTCCTCGCTTGTGGGGGGTGGGTGCATGTGCGTGTAAGGAGAGTTTTTTTATAAAAGCAATTAGTTTTATATGGAGAGTTTTTCTTCCCTTGCATGTCTTGCCATCTTGCTGTGTTTTACGGTGAGGTAACCTGATATTTTCTGTGCAATGTAATAGGATATGGGCAAATAGGCAGTCAGCTGCAAGGTCAAAGGAAAGGAAGATGCGGTACATATCTGAGCTTGAAAGGAAAGTACAGACTCTGCAAACAGAAGCGACATCACTCTCTGCTCAATTGACTCTGTTGCAGGTTGGTTTCATCAGAAGCATCTACTCTGTATTTTCACTACTGAATGGTGTTGCCCATTGCATAGATGTAATAGCTTATGTTTGCTGTTTGTTGTGCACTAATGAAATAGCTAAGATCTTTTTGAGCATATTTAGCTTACACAGTGATAATAATGGATTTAACATTTTTCTGGTGGGTTTCTTTTAATCAGAGAGATACAAATGGTCTGACTGCTGAGAATAGTGAGTTGAAACTGCGTTTGCAAACGATGGAGCAACAAGTTCACTTGCAAGACGGTGAGAGTCTTCTTTTGGGAACACTTTCTTAAAGACTAAAATTGCTTTATGGTTGCTTCTTGTTCCTTATTATTTTTTCTCTCTTTCTATTGAAATCGAGACACATGTTAGAAGCTGCATTTGGTTAGTTTCTAGTATGTTTCATGGATAATTTCAACATGGCAAGAATGTGACATGATGTAAACATACTCATTATGTATATGGAAACAATAGGAGATGGGTTGTTGTGATAGGTGAATGCATATGCTTATATATGTATACCATTCAGGATATGAATGAGACAGATAAATGAGTTCCATGTTGTTTCTTTTTATCTTATTTAGCTGTAACTAGGGGTTTGAACCCTCGGTAAAGTTTTATTGTCTGACTTGCCATACTTCATTTAAGTTTTATAATTTTTTATTTATAAAACAATTTAATTATACTATTGTTATACATTATTACTCCCTCTGTCCCATAATTTGTCACGTTTACTATTTAGCCAAATTAAATGAATATATATTTTTTAAATCATTAAGAAAATTTAATTTTTTTTCATATATACATAAATAGAGTTTAAAAGTTTCTAAAAAATATATATATATTTTTAAAATAATATATATAAAATAATTAAACTCAAACTTAAGTAAAAAAAAAGTGATAAGTGACTAAAATTATGGGATAGTGGGAGTATTATATTTCAATGGAGACGTGGTTCCAAGTGGACCTTTTTGTCACTCCGAAAAGCCATTGCTTCTGAGAGTGTGATACCTTTTTGTCACTCCGAAAAGCCATTGCTTCTGAGAGTGTGATGATGCTTGACATGTGTGAAGTTGCCCCAAAAGCAATCAGTGCAGCTCTTTTTACTAAACTATTTTATTCGTAAATATTTTTCCATCTATATCCCTTTGTAGTTCCCATAAACGTTTGTTACTCTTGACTCTCCTGTTGGAGTTTTAACTCAAAAAATTTGGTAAAACTTTAGGTCGCGCTTGGTATGAAAGAAAAGTGAGGAGAAAAAGGGTAGAAGTTACATTTCTCCTGTTTGATAGGAGAGAAAGGTGGGAGGAAAGAAAATGAGGAGATCTAAGTTTTCTCCCAAAACCCACAAATCGTGATCTACCCAAATTGGGCGGATTGGATAGAGGAAAAATTGTAGAGAAAAGAGACGGGGCTATGCTTTTATCAATTTTCCCTTAGTTTAAGTTCTCATGTCAACTTTAGTGATTTTGAGAAAGAGTGACATTATAAAGGGTATGATGTTAAAATGATCATTTTAATTCTCTCATACCATTATTCCACTCTTCTAAGCAAGGAAAAGGATCCATTTTCTTTCTTTCGACTTTTTCATCCTCCCTACCAAGGAGATTAATGAAAAAATATTTTCTTCCCATTCTTCCATCCTCCCATTTTTTCATCTTCCTTACCAAGCAAAGTGTTTCTTCCCTTAACAAAGGCTTTTTTGAGCTGTGGCTGTGCAAGATCAGTTGTTTGCGGTGGAAATGACTCCCATCTAGGTTTCTTTGTAATAATTAGGATTATATTAACAATGACCATTGAGAGTAACTTGTGTGCAAGGTCAGGTTTTGGACATGGGGATGACTTCCCTCTAGGTCTTGGTGCTAATTATAATAACGTTACTATCCTATGCTTTGTATTTTTATTTAAGTGATTAGTTCTCAAATCATGTCTCGAGTATAAATTTCGTAGCTAGTTTTACACGGTTTGTATGGTTGGGGAAAAGGTTTTAGCAATTGGGTTTGTAAATTAGATCATTATTGCACAAGGTCGGTTTTGATGGGTAGATCAAGTTCTTCTGGTGTTTTGGGCTGTGAACAACACCCATGAACAATATCCAGGAACTCTTTTTTGGGGATTAGGCTGCTTGGGTTGAATGAATCGAGGATATTGCTATCCCTAAGGATGGTTTTAAGGATTGAGCGAAATGTGGTTGCTTATGAAAGTGTGCATGAAGCTTAGGATTAACAATAGAAGAATAAAATATTACAAGCTTCAGGTGCATTCAAACATTCAAATATATTTATGTGGATTCTTTTGCTCTAATTCTAATTGGATTTGACGCGTATCGAAAATTAATATGCTTGATTGTAGACCTATATTGGGCAAACACATAAAGGCCAGTTACACACATAGGCCAAAGATAAGACCGCTGGACCATGATACTAGCCAATTCCAGTGACTCTTGGGATTACCAAAAAAAGAAAACCTCTGTGAGATTGGAACATACTAAAGTTAGGAGTAATGGATGGTTTCTTTTTTTTTTTTTTTAATTTTTTTTTATAAGTAAAAAAACAAAGGAGTAATGGACGGTTATTCCTGGACCTATAGGATTTGATTGGTTTGGGGTCCACAGCGTCTGAGAAGATTGTTTCTCCAATCATGCTATGGGTGCTGCATGATTGGGTTATATGCATTGTTCCTGTGCATTGGATTCCTATGTTAGTTAGATTGCCATTGTACTAGGTTGCCAAATATACGTATGGTTATTTACTTCTTGGTTATTGCAGTACAGAGTTGATCATTAGTATCTTTACTAGGTGATAAGGTTCGATGGCTCTATATATGGTTTGTTATCCATCTTGATAACTGCATGCATTAGAACTACACCTTGTGCGTAACTGATAATTAATTTCAGTTAATTAAATTTTCAGGGAAAGATAAGAAAGTTTTCTCCTTTGTCTATTGACAAAACATTTTGGTTTTTATGATAAATGCTTAAGTCCAATAGGTTTAAATGTTGTGTAATTATTATCAGACTGCATTATCATTAGTTTTGTCACATTAAGAAAGCTTAGTAATTGTATCTTTATTTGCGTGTAATGTCATCCAATAATTAACGTGTCTCATCATACATGGTAACCTAATATTAGTATTACAAATAAAGAGGTTAATTTGGAAATTTATTGTTTTTTTTTTTTTTTTTCATGTTTGTAACTTATTATCTGTTTATTCTTTTTCTGTGTGTGTATGCACAAGCACACGTGGACACGTGCATGCGTGTGTGTATACATATATGGCTACCTTCAAGATTGCTTTTGTCATCATGCATTGCATGAATCTGACAGCAAAAAGAAAAAGAATCTGACATCAACTATAGCATTAATGAGTGTGCATTAGAAGGACAGTTGGAAAACATGTCATTGTTCGTGACGACATGAGATTAGGATTAGGACTGAATACTCCTATCCCCACCAAAAGGAGAAAAATAAAAACGAACCCAAATATTAGGAAGGTGTAGGGAATGACCTAAAATTTTCCTATCAACGATTTATGCTCATAGGATGTGAAAAATGAGCTCATATGGCCACAATCTACTGCAACACTCCTTACTTCTTGATTCGGGCTCAGAATTGGTTTTGGAGAATATAATGCTCAAACATGGCATAGGTGGAGTTGAAGTAGTAAAGAAGTGTTTCATTTAAGAAAATCTTACCAAAAATATAACCCGAAATTGCATGTAGAGCCGAGTCATAATGAACCCAACTAGTGTGGAGTTTCGTCTAATTAGGAAGGAACATATATGATGCACTTTTTAGTAACACGATCTTTAGATGATTGTGCTATTATTAACAGTTAGTTGATAGAATTTGGTTTGGGGTTGACAATGTTTTAGTGTGTTAATGATTTCCAGCATGGATAACAGCTATGTTACTTGTGTTTTGAGTACAGGTGTCGCATATGGGTGTGTCCCCGACATGGGTACTTGTCTATTTTTCATTGATTTGGAGAGTCAAAACCCATATTTTTAGACGCATTTCAGATGTGTCCGACGTAGGTAAAAAAAGGTCAAATCAACGTAGGATATCAGTGAGCATTGTTAACTTTATAAGCCTGGGTAATGTACAAGTTCTTAATCGTGCAACTGTATGAGAAGATACCAGTAACTTAATTTTGTCATTTATTGTTCACTTATCGTTCTCAAGGCGTTAGGTTTTCTTAGAAAGTTGGGCCCTTAATGTAGTCAGTATGAAATTTTTTTTATGTATTTTACTAATCAGAACAGATGGTTAATTAACTTGCACATTATTTAATTGCTCTTTTTATGGTTTACTATATTAGGGACTTTTGAATATTCTGAATTCCTTTTGTCTGGAACTTATATTGAATGTGGTTAATGCAGATTTTGTTAAGTTTTCTGTTTGTTTGTTTGTTTTTTTGTTTTGTTTTGTTTTTTTTTTTTTCGTTTTGTTTTGTTTTGTTTTTTGTAGTCACCATTGCAAGGAAATACTTGATTTTTTTTTTCCACAGCTGTTGATGTGCAGAATTGGTTTGAGTGACAGCCTGAAAATGAAGTTGTTATTACTTGCAGAACTAGATAGGGCAGTTGGGCAGAATTGAGTTGTTCATTTATTTTTGCAATTTGATGTATCATTAATGTTTCTAATGATACGTTTTAAATAGATTTATAAAAAAAATGATACTTTTTCAATAGAGGATTCCAATCTTTGCCATGTATCCCTCTATTGTTACGAAACGTTAAATGTTTGTCCTTCCACCACTATTTTTCCTTCTGTTTTTTTTCATAGTAATTTTATTCTATTTTTGCTTTTCTTGTTGATAGCATTAAATGATGCATTGAAAGAGGAGATCCAGCATCTGAAGGTGCTGACCGGCCAAGCTATGGCAAATGGTGGACCAATGATGAACTTCAGTTCCTTCGGAGGTGGCCAGCAATTTTATCCCAATAATCATGCTATGCATACTGTTTTAGCAGCGCAGCAGTTCCAGCAGCTTCAGATTCATTCTCAGAAGCAGCAGCATCATCAATTCCAGCAGCATCAACTGCATCAGCTTCAGCAGCAGCAACTTCAGCAGCAGGAACAGCAGCAACAGCAACAGCAACAGCAACAGCAACAGCAACAGCAACAACAACAGCAACATCTGCAACAAAGTGGAGACTTGAAAAGAGGCTCCATGCCTTCTCCCAATCAGAACAATAATGCATCAGATATCAACCCTCCAGCAGCGAAGGATTGAGAAGTGTGTGGTTAATTCGGTGAGGTATTTTTGGAGGGACATTCCCATTGTTCATTAACTTTAGTCATAGTTATTTTTAGTTAGTCATCTTGAGTCACAGTCATCTGTTGTCAGGTAGAACATCTCTGCTTTTCAATATTTTTTCCTCCCATCTGTTTAGAGATATATATAACATTTACTGTATTTTGGGATATATATATATATGACATGGTATAGCTTATCTAGCACATTAGCTGTATTTATGGCTCTTTCAGGTGATTTGTTGGTAATGCTGTTATAGTGCAGCAGCAAAGGTACCAATGGGTCGGAGGGTTTTTCAATTCAATTTTGTCTGCCCCCTCCATGTGTGGGTGCACACGCACACAGAAAGAAAAAGAGAACTGAAGAAGTGATTTACTGTGTTTAGATTTCTCACTCACTTTGATTTAGTTCGCACAAAGAAAAAAAGAGAAACGAAGAAGTGATTTGCTGTGTGTAGATTTTTCTCACTCGCTTTGAAGTTGCCTTGCTTTTCATAACGTCTGCATTTGTGTGGAGAGTTCCGTTCTTATGTCACCCTGTTTTGGGAGTATGTAAGGTTGTCTGTTGGCCTATGTTTGTTCATATTGCTTGCTTTCGCAAACATGGCAATACTTTCTAGATGCTTCAAGTTCTCCCATACTGTGATAGGTTCCTTGTGTCTGTTTTTGTGTCTTACTACTAGTTTTAAGTTTTGGAGTTTTGGAGTTCTGTCTTCTTGACATGTGCATCAATGATGATTAAGCAAGCAGCTTCCGACAGTAGGGTTTTCAGACTTGAATTACAGCATTGTGGAATATACCGATACATCCCTCTAGAGGTATCAGACAGGGATAATAGGAATTTGAGTCATAAGGATCAGTTCGGTAATTGGGTTTTGGGGAACAATGGCATTGAATATCTTATTGTTTGACATTCTGAAACTCTTTTAACCACCTGTTAGTTTAGTGTATGGATTTTGCTAGATGAATCAGACAGGTACTAGATGAATCAGACAGGTACGCGCTTCTTGAAATGGTGAAATCAAAGCTGCTCTTTGTGGTTTACCTCTGAAAGTGCCAGGTCGGATGGCCTGCATCTGATGATTTTTCAAAACTGGGGACAGTGTTTGCAGTGCTATTATAAAAGATTTTGTTTCAGGCAGAGATCCTCAGGTTTGGAATAGTACATTGATTTACCTTATCCCCAAAAGGTCTTATTGCCTGGAGTCTATCAATCAGTTTAGACCCATTAGCTTCTGTAACATTTTTTACTAGCTTGTCACCAAAGTTCTTGTGAGTAGAAGTCGCCCCTTTTTGATTGACATAATTAGTTCTTTTCAAGGTGGTTTCATTTTTGAAGGGAAAGCTATCCTCTTACTAGGGTGAAAAAGAGCACGTAACTGTTCTTGGGATCTAAGTAAAATGCTCTCCATTGTTGATAACAGAAGCCATTGTTGATTTGGATGTTACTAGAAAATGTGAATTGGGTGTCGACTTAGCATAACAAAATTTGTTAATTTACCTAGTTATGTTCCCTCAGTAGAGATGAAACAAAAGCTTTTAGCTGAAGGTGTTGCTGACAGTCTTGCCACTCGTGTAATAGCAATGATGGAGGACGCATTTCAGATGAAATATTGGGGTATTTAATGTTATAGGATACTGTGTAACTATTTGTCATGCTGGTGCAATGTACGGATCCCTTGAAATGTTTTCTTTGCTGAAGCTTGCTGATTAATTTGGAATGTTGTGAGGAATCAACCTTCATTTAACATGAAAACGAAAACCAAATGGACATCCTCAATCGAGTGTAGATTCAAGTATCTTGAATATTTTCACCTTGTTTTGAATGATTAGCCAAGGGTCAATCCATGATAGTGCAACTCCGTTGGTGTCCAGCTTATCAAAGGTTTGTCGAAGTTAAACACTAGAATGATTGTTAAGGGAGTAATGTAAAAGTAAAGAAAAGTGAGAGAAAAGAGGAGGAAAATGGGGTAAATTTTGTGGTTCCACCTGTGGTTTAGGTGGGTTTAGAAGTCCACTTTGGGTTTAAATTGTTTTAACTTAACCCTCTGAAGTTGCTGTCATTTCAAGGGGGATTATGCCGATATCTCTAATAGTCTAAGTGCATGTTTTAGGCATGTGCATCGATTAAATATGTTAAAATCGTGCAAGGGACCACAAGGGATGAGAAAATTTGAAGATTATGGTATGTAGTGCTTGGGATGTTTTTTAACTAGAATGTGTTTGATTTTCTTTTCTTGATATAATTTTAACTTAATTAAAAACAAAAATAAAACATCAATTTCTTCATTTTTTTTTCCTATTAAATGATAATAAAGTGTTTTGCGTTCAACTTTTTTTTCCTTTCACTCGTTATTATTTCTCTCATTACCAATTATTACACTTTTCCTCATCAATTATAGCATACTCTTATCAGGTGGGAAAGACATCACCAGACACTGACATTCTCAATAAGGATCCACTGAACAAGTTCCATTTTATGCGTTCAAATTATTATCTCCCGTGGTGAAGGCAAACAGATTTAAGTACACCATTCTTCAGGTTTCTAGCTTTTTTTTTCTTTTACTTCTGAAAGAAAGCATTTGAACCTAACCTTATATAATCGTATTTGTAGCCTGAAAGATCTTGCTAAAAGCTATGGATTGGATCACCAATTTATTTCTAACAAAAGTGAACTTAATATACAGGACATATCCTTTTGCAATGACAAGAAGACCATGCACATTTTACATGATTGAGTAACCAGGGCCCCCGCCTCCTTCTGGCACTGACCACGCAATGCTTTGCTTTGGGTCTTTGATGTCGCAGCCTGAAAAACGTACATGCAAAAAATTGCGTTGAGTTTCACCTCAAGAAACATGGGTTACTTTGCACAGCATTGTGAAATAAGATAAAATTATGCATCGAAAACAGAGCATGATTCTTTATTTGACGCTGAAAATGTCATTTTCCTCAAGGTTACAAAAGGAGTACAAATCTTATTTTTTATTTTTTCAATTTCAATAAATGCAACAAAATACATCACTGAGACAGATTTGACTCAAGTTAAAATTCTATATACAAAAAATGAACTTATGTTCATTAACGCTAGTTGCCACTTGTCAAGTAAGCAGAGTCCAAGGCAAATTCCAACAAGGAACATTGAACTTAATAGGCAAATGATAAACGAAAAACTTACACTAAAGAAGGTTCAGCTGTCCCATTCAGAGTACCTCGTGAACTTAAAAACCATCACTGGTTAGTCTTTCAATTCACTCATTACGGGGTATCATGCCAAGGGTCCGTTAGGTGGTAACTTGTGTGAAGGATCATAAGTGCTTTTTTACCGGGTCAGAACTGCTATGCTAATAAAAGTTTCTCCTAAAACGCTGTAACAGAACTTGGTTGACAATACTTCTGAAGAAATTTATAATATATATAAAAGTTATCAAAGGACATAGTTGTCCACACAAAAATGTTTTAAGTGGAAACCTATTTTATACTTCCTCTTTTTGTGGATGCACAGCGGAACTGCTTCCCTGTAAAGTGCTTTAATCCCTTATTCTTTAAACCTTGAAAAATATTTTTTGAACTAACAATACATGTATCATTTTTGATAGCTAAGAAGTGCTCTGAAGTAAACTGCAACATACTATCAAGCAAGGTCTAGAGGAAGAAATCTGAAAACACCAAAAGTAGGTGGGAGCATACCAGAAGCCTGACTAGAATAAAAAATATGTTGGGGAAGGGAGGGGCAAAGAGATGACTCAGCACCAGCGCCATAAATTCAAGTCCAATTTATGCAGATAAAAGGATGATACTTTACCTCTTAGAAGTATTTTAGGTACAAGGTTATGTCATTGTAAATCTAAAGAAAGGGAATGGATATCTCTACATGCCCTTTACCCTTTATAAGCCCATAAATGTGAAGGAAATAAAGAAGGAAAGATAAAAAAAAAAAAAAGACGAAACATGTGAAACTAGCTTAGGGAGCAGATGAAGGAATAAGATCTCTTAGTCTTCTGCGAAAATTTCCCTGTTTGTGCGTGTAAATGCATATTTATGTTGTAGTTGTGATATACTCAGCAGCAGCTTGTACCAACTAGCATAAACGGTTTGAATATTACCTTGCAGTGTAAACAGTTTTGAGCATTTATCTGCAACTCTGACCCTTTGCATCTGGGGCATACCTTCATTTCAACCAAAGGGGCATACTTTCATTTCAACCAAAGATGAAAAGACATGATAAACAATTCATCTATAGAGGATTACCAAAGCACAAGCCACAATAAGATGAGCATCACTCCTACACACGTGCAGGACATTATCGTGACTCAGGTCCAGCATAATCTGGCAAGTTCACAAGTTCAGGAATCTTGGGGTCCCTCAAACGAAGATTATCTAGTTGATCATGCTCATGATTGGTGTTGCTCTTAAATAAGAAAACAAATTAAACAAATCAATATATCATTGCTCTGAACTGGAGAAAGTGCTAATAAAGATAAACATGTCATTGCATATGAAATGCTAAAGAAAGAATAAGCACAGTGCAGTTCTCCCTAAATAGTGGATTTCTTATGACTGGTTCATCATTTTTCCTTCGCTTGATTCATCTGCCCATATCTCCAAGGAAAATGCTATTTTCATAGTCTATTTCTTGAACATCGAACTAAGAGAGACATGAATTACATAATGCAAAATAGTGCCATTATACAAAACATGTGCAGTGAAGTTTGCACATCAAAAGTCAAAACCCGATCTGGCTTTGTATATTCAACTGGATAATGTTCACGTGCAAGCTGCAAATATGAGCATGTGACAATGACTAATTGTTTGCAGACAAACTTATTTTTAATAACACAACTTGTTCACTCATTGCATGTCACTGTATTATCATGCATAGTACGAGAAATTACACATTAATATTATTGAAACATTCTAACATTCACAGTTTTTTAACAGATATGTTCAAACTAATTCCTTGCTCAAAATCATCGCAATTCTGGTAGAACTTGAACTCATGATTTATTGAACAGTAGTCTCCTTACATTTGTTGCTTCACGATCAGGTTTGCCATGCTTCAGTGTGAAGGGCACCCTTCCTTTCAGTACATAACTGCCAAACAGAAAATACAGCTGAGTGTGGTTCCATTGCGAAAAGACAAATTATACGAAAACTGTGCAACTTCATTAAGTCAAACTGAGAGTTATGTAAGTCCAGCAGAATATGAGATCTTACTGTTCTAAACCACTTATAGCCAAACCAGAAATTAGCCCATACTCAAATCCCTATAGGAATAAAGGGATTCAGATGTAAGGTGACACCAAAATAGTAATTAAAGATTTCTTAACTAAAGAAACTACATATTAACCAACGTCGGCCACAACTAGCAGCATATTATTTGTGGAATAAAGGGATTCACGTATTCTTTTCTGGAGACATCTGCATTATTAACCTAAGTTCACTGTGAAACACTCTCTCTAGCCATATCAGTTGTGGGATATCATGTGATTAACTAAAAGCTAGCTTATTTGAAAAACAGTTTGTGATTTTTTAAATCAGAACTAGCAGTTTAAGGTTCGAGGTTAGCTAATACGTGAATCTGAAGTCTTCTGAATAGATGGTAGCCATTTCTTTCCCATTTCCTATATATCTTTAGAAAAAAGATGCAATAAAGGAGCCCCGTTTATTAAGGAATAGCTATGAACCTCTTATGTTTTTATTTTTTGGTATTTAATAAAATAGCATGGAAATAACTACAATCACACAATGTGATCTGTGATGACTATTTACGTAACATTTTGAGTTTCACTGTTCCATTGCTTGAATTGTTGCATTGTGGAATTTCTACCACAACAAGACTTCAAGTAATTCAATAAGTCCTCATTTGGAGACATTCAAGCATCAGTATAATGGAATATAAACCGAACCATAACATTAACATGAGTGATACCTGATTTCATTGCAGTATGCGTACCCTTTATTTTTGGTACATTTAGAAAACCAGCCGAGCATCCAATAATTGCTCCTCCAAGGGAAAACTGGATACGGAATAGACTGAAATTTAACTAGCATCATATTCATATATGCATAACCTGTAATAAGCAATATGAGATACTACACATCACTTATAACCAAAAGTTTAATCATATAGGAAGAACACAAACCATGAGCTCCCTTTTGAGTTGCATCTTGTTCTGCTGCATGTGCCAGAGATATCAAAATTGAAAGATAGCAAGAGGAAAACAATTAAGGAATTTAAGGACATTTTCTCCTTGGATCTTTCCATCTTCAAAAAACCAGTAAAGTTTCATAAATTATACAGGATAATCAGACAACGTCTTAAGAGAGCACAAGAATGAACCTAATTCAGAATGCCACATTATGAGGCTTCTTGAGAATTTTTTGTCTAAGAAAAACATCCTCCTCTTATTCCAAGCTTTGATGCTAGTGATTCCAGCATCTATACAACAGAGAATGCTTACTAACTTGGAGGCCACCTTCATTTAGAGTGCGAGCACCATACGGAAGTACAGTTCCACCTTCCAAAAGTGGTTTAATGGCAGGATGATGTTTGAGTTTCTATTTGGGAGGAAATGAAAAAAAAAGGCCGAAAAAAAGAAGTGAGATTCCATACACATGCTTCACAGTAAGATTAAAAATACTGAGATCAAAATCATTAAAAATACTAAGATCTCCTCCAACCCCAACCGAATCCTTTCAACACTTTAGCTGAAGTCCAAAGTCACTTGGAAAGTTGAATATAACCAACCAAATATAAAAGTTGTATTGAATGAATAACCAAGGTATATAGAAGAATCTGCAACCTAATAAATTCATATATTTGGAAAAAATACTTAAAAGAATCTTTAAAAACATTTTTCAATAACAAAACAACCTTAACATTGGTGCCCAAATAATCAAAATGTAGATTTGCTATCAACAAATCGAATCTTTTGAACTTTTGTTAACATCTATGTCATAAGGCTTTGTTTGGGTTACCTTATTTTAAAATAAGCACTACATTAAGCACTTAATTATTCAAACACTAAATCAGCTTAAAGCATAATCAATAAAAGCACCTGATCTGTTTGGGTTAGTTCTGGTCCAATCTCTTGGAAAATCAAGGTATTACGTCGCTTTCATTGATAATTTTTCAAGGTATGCATGGATTTACTTCATTAAGAGTAAAGCTAAAGCATTTGACAAGTTCCATGAGTTTAAAGCATTTGTACAAAATCATATAGAAAGAAAGATAAAGGTACTAAGAATAGATAATGGAGGGGAATTTAGCTCAGACAAGTTTGAGCAATTCTGTGTGGCAAGCGGCATTGCAAGACAGAAAATAACTCTATATACACCTCAATAAAATGGGGTAGCCGAGAGACCCAATCAGTCACTCATGGAGAAATCGAAGAGTATGCTAAATTGTGCAGGCTTGGTGCCAAAGTTCTAGGTAAAGGTTGTGGCTATTGCATATTATCTGAAGAACAGGTCACTAACATCAGCTTTGCAGGAACAGACACTGTTTGAAGCACTATTAAGGAAAAAGCCGAGTTTGGCTTATGTTAGGGTGTTTGGGTCTGAGGCTTATTTTCATGTGCCAAAAGAAAAAAAAGAACAAACTTGACAGCAAATCAATGAAGTGCATTTTCATTGGTTATAAGGATGGGGTCAATGGGTACAAGTTATGGAATCTAGAAAACAAGAATACAGTTTTCGGTAGAGATATTGTGTTCAAAGAAACACAAAAGGATGTGGCGGCTGTCCAAGATGTACCGGAATAGCCAAAGTAGGTTCAGATTGATCTTAGTTCGGGAGATAAAGAGTGGGAGACTATCCTACAGATTGCATCGGATACTTCAGATTCTGAGTCAGTTGGGTCTGAGCACGATATTCATGTTTCTGATGTAGAGGATGAGGATTCAGATGCTGGCTCGGAGGTAGAGACCACACCTGTCATAAGGAGATCCACACGGGTTAGAAGACCACCCATCAAGTATTCCCTTAGTACTTGTAGTGCATTATATGCTTTAAATATTACTAGTGATAATCCTAGCACAGTGAAATAGGCGAGGACCTTGGAGGATGCAAATCTGTGGGAGAATCCTATGAAACATGGAGCCTTGTGAAATTGCCTAGAGGTAGGAAGGCAATTGCGTACAAATGGGTTTTAGAGAAGAAAACAAATGCAGATGGAATGGTAGAAAAGTACAAGGCACTTCTGGTTGCAAAGGGGTACTCGAAAATAGATGGAATTGACTATGGTGAGATATTTTCCCTGGTAGCAAAGTTGACATCTATCAGATTTTTCTTATCCATGGCAGTTGCTTATGATCTAGAGATTGAGCAACTGGATGTGAAGACAACTTTCCTTCATGGGGACATAGAGGAGGAAATTTGCATGAAACAGCTTGAAGGCTTTGTGAGGAAAGGCAAGGAAGAGTTGGTTTGTAAATTGAAGAAGTCTTTGTATGGACTAAAGCAGTCACCACGGATGTTGTACTAGAAGTTTGACACAAATGCTATTCAGCTTGGGTTCACTCGCAGTTTTGCTGATCACTGAGTCTATGTCAAAATGTTGTTGATTGGAAATAACAGGAAGATGATTAGCACCGTGAAGGTATCATTGGCAAAGCAGTTTGACATGAAAGACATAGAGCCAGCAAACTTTATCTTGGGCATGCAGATAAAGAGGGATCGTGAAAATCAAAAACTATGGCTGAGTCAGAAAAAGTATATTGAAGAAGTGTTAAAGAAATTTAACATGTCTGACAGCAAGTTGGTAGGGACTCCCATGCCTTTGGGAATCAAGTTATTTACGGAACAATGTCCGAAGACGGAGGAAGAAGCTGAAGAGATGGTGCACGTACCTTATGCTAGTGCAGTTGGAAGCTTGATGTACCCCATGGTGTGTACAAGATGAGATATTGTCCAAAAAGTGGGAGTATTAAGCAGATATATGTCTAATCCTGGGAAAAAACATTGGACTGCATCAAGAGAGTTCTTAGATATCATCGTTGCACGTTAGAGTTTGCATTGTGTTATGGAGGTATGGGAGGCAAGAAGAATCTTGATATTGTAGGATCGGTTGATATTTACTGGGGAGGAGACATTGATAGCAGGAGGTCTACAAGCGGATATGTGTTCAATCTGTTTGGTGGGGCAGTGAGTTGGATGAGAAAGAGGCAAAGAGTTGTTGCTCTTTCATCCACAGAAGCAGAGTATATAGCGATAACTCATGCTAGAAAGGAAGCGGTTTGGCTTCAAATGTTGTGTGCTGAGCTTGGGTTTAAACAATGAGCAATGAAGGTGAAATGTGACAATCAAGTTGATATCTTCTTAGCAAAGAATCTTGCATTTCATTCACGGATGAAGCACATTGATATCCAATAACACTTTATCCGAGAAAAGATTGAATAAAAAGTGATAATCTTGGAGAAAGTCGATACAACAATGAACAACGCAGATTTCTTGACTAAAGCAGTTTGTCTAGTGAAGTTCTTCACACATTGGGTTGGCCTTTGGATCACAAGACATATGGGGGATCGTTTCTGTACCATATGAAAGATAGACAGGTAAGAACCGTCTCCTTTGTTTAATGTCATCGTTTGAGTTGCAACATTACCATCATAGTTACTTTTGTCATGGCCACCATCATTATCATTCCTTAAGTGTCAAAAAATTATGATTGTTCATTTGTATCTATGTATGTGTTCGATAGATTGAAATATGAAACATTGTTCTTGGAGTTCTCTCATAAAGTTTCAAGCATTATTTTTTTATGTGAATTGTTAAATACTGAATTTCTGTTTTAGGCAGGTCATTTAGTGTTGTCTCTGTGGTTGAGCATACAGATCTCAATTGGCCTTGTGGTTGCTTTGAATTATCATAATCCTTTCTTGAATCCTTACGAGGAATTTCAAGTAAACTAGATTCCTAAGTCTATTGTTAAAGTGAATTCACTTTTCTCAGTTCTTGGTTAACTATGAATGCATACATGGATCTTGGTCTCACATTATATTTTCTTAGGCATAAATAGGGGGGAAAACATGTTTATCTTTTGGATGAATAAAAAACCATCAGAATATTTAACTTTGTTTTTGGTCTTCCAATTGTTGATCTGGCGAAAAAAAAACATGTAAATTTGTGATGAGTAATCTACATATTCTGGGTAGATTAGGTATCTATTTTATTTCTTTTTCTGTTTTTTTTTTTTTCTTTTTGAGGCAGAATAAAATACTCTAATGGTATAGGCCAGCCTCAACACTTTATTCAAGTAGCGGACTTGTCTATTTTCTTTAAGCTTTTAATTTATTAGAGTATCTCAAGAGGGCAAAAGGTATTCTCTTCTTTGATAGAGAGTAGTATAGAGAGGAGTATAGATTAGATAGAGGGCTTTGTAATAGTTCTTATCTTCTTCATTTCTTCTCTTCTTTGTTCCTTCAAGAACTTGAGATTCTTGAAGAGGGGTTGTTGTATTGTAAAGAACCATTGATTTAGTGCAGAGAGTTCGGAGGAACTCACGGGGATGTAGACTATTGCTGAACCTCGATAACAAATTGTTGGTGTCTATCTTTGATTGATTTTGATTCCTGTTTTGCTTCGGTTGTATTACAAGTCACTCAAGAATCGGTTGTTTGGAAGATCACCACCTGGGCATCTCCAAGGTGGTTTCCCAACATATCAAAAAATATAAGCACATTGAGTAGCTTATACAGTTGATTAGTGTAATCCTTGGAAGAGGTTACGTAAGCATACAAAGACTAGGTCAGCAGAGAATACAAAAAATCCACTAACTAAGGTATTCGCACAACAGTACTTTGACCGTCATCTTGAGAAGATGGGTATTATATATATGAACGATCGACTTTAGTTCAAGTGAGAGATTGTTAGTAGTACGCCCTATAAGCCAATGACATTTAATGTCTAAAGATATTATTTATAAAACAATCTTATTCAAATCGTTATCATAATTTATAGCAAGTTCATTTATCATGAATACTTGTTTAATTATATTATTAATTCTATAGAGTAAGAGCAAGGGAGACAAGATTATGATGATATCATAATTTTGAGACCTAGTATTCTCGAAAGCTTTTCTCTTAAATGTTCCTGGTCGTAGGATACTAAATGCACTTTAGTAATTCGGTTAGACTAGTACATACTATGTTTGCTCAATTTGGAGAGTGATTGATCTCAACATCATTTATATGGTAGACCCTAAAACAATTATGCAGGTGCTCATTACAGAATGAGTTCAATGAACGTGACTCAACTTAAGAACATCTAATAGAGTTTTACTTGCTTGTTAATAGGTAGTTCTTATGTTACAGTTGTGCATGTGAACCTTAGACCTAAGGCACCATGATTATTTTGTATGCGACTTATTATACTTTGATGCTATTTAATATGGTTCTATTCATGGATTATTAATTGGTTGTAATTGGGTATAATGGATTTAATATGGAGGTATGTGAGTGTAATACCCGTATTCTTAAAATAAGGATAAAGAAGTAATTTGATAGATTTTATATTGAATTAAATTATGCATACATGAAAGATTTATTATTGATTTGAAATAATAATTGAAAGATGACATTGAGAATTTTATTGAAAGAATTAAATTTTTTTTTAAAGAAGAAAGCACTGAAAATTATGAAATTTGAAGTTGAAATGAGGTTGAGGAAAATAATTAGAAAATTTGATGGAAGAAAAAATATGTATATTTTTATAATTTTTAGAAACATTTTTTAAGGAAGAAAATATAAAAAATTGATTTTTAAGGGAGATAGTAAAACTATAATTATGCAATGGTAGAACTATAAATTTTAAACGATGACAGAATCATTAATAACCAATGGCAAAAGTGTAAATTTTAAATGATATAAAAAAGGGAAGTGGCAGAATGGTGAAGCAGTAGACTTCATGTGAAATTGAAGATTTTTATTTATTTATTTATTAATAATTAATAATTAATATTATAATATTATAATTAAAAAAAGTGAAACATAACTTAAGCACCTTAATTTAAGATGCAAGCATACAACTTACAATTCATAACAATAAATTCATTCAACACAAGGTAAAATTTACACATTCAACTTACAAAACCCAAACAATCTTACAATACAAGATCATTAAAGTTTTTAAAATTTATGTAAGACGCGAATAAAAAGAAAACTCCCCCACTACAACTAACTTATGCATTTTCTTTTACAATGACTAAACCATACCCAAGTATTTAATTCCTAACGAAATCTAGATGACATTGATGCCGTGATCTAGAGCCTTATTAAGGACTCCATTCAAATTTGACCGTGAAACTTCCGGTGCTTCCTGAAATGTTAGTAAAAATAAAATAGTGAGCTAAAAGCTAAATGAGAAACACTTTACGAGAAGTAATCATATTGAAGAAATTTATTATTTTTAAACTCAACTATAACTTATAATTTATTAAATCTCTAAGCAAGTGTAATAAAATTATTCAGTTTCTCCCAATCACTTTTCTTAATTTCTTAACAAGAATAAAATACTACTTGAACAAGAATTCACCAATGTCCTTCCAATAAATTTCAAACATACAATTAGAGCTGGCAATCGGGCAGGTCGGGTTGGGTTCGGGTCAAATCAGGTTCTGTTTATTTCAGACTCGGGTTGTTTCGGGTTCGAGTCATTCGGGGTATGGGTAATTCGGGTTCAGGTCGTTTTAGGCTCGGGTTCGGTCTCGGCTCGTTCGGGTCTTAAGTCTTTCGGGTTACAGCTCATCTAGGGTCTCGAGTCGTTCGGGTTGTTGGTCATCTCGGTTCGGGTCATCTCAGGTTTCGGGATGGCCCATCGGGTTTTACCAATTTTTTTGAATTCAGGTTGACCCGATAAGTCAACTTATTTTTTTCTTTTCTAATTTTCAATGTAATTACTAATTAAGTTCATGCTAGCAATAATAAATGCAAAGAAATTTTTCTCTTTGTTAATAACATAATATATTATACTCTAAGTTTAGGTTGTGAAAAGGTAACCAATTCGTAGTACAAATGTGGGACAACAAAAGTTAGA
Source organism: Bretschneidera sinensis (assembly GCA_023935145.1). Lineage (NCBI taxonomy): Eukaryota > Viridiplantae > Streptophyta > Magnoliopsida > Brassicales > Akaniaceae > Bretschneidera > Bretschneidera sinensis. The sequence goes on along the minus strand of CM043698.1, from coordinate 85,737,601 downwards.
GGGCAAAAACATAATTTTTTATAAAAAATTTATGAAATGAGAGCTTCTTGAGTCTTTTACTCTTGAGAGTATATATATATATATATATATATAACATAAAACTACATAGTTTTGATTTTATAATGAATTAAAGATATAAACCCCAACCCATAAACTCTATAGAGCTTAAAATAATAAAACTTAATAAATTAAAACTAAATGTAAAATTTCCAAATAAATTTTCAATATAAAAAAATCTAATCAATTTGATATTGAAATTGTAAAGTAGCTTAAATCTATTGATATAACTATTTCAAACGATTCTTTTTGATAAGGCATATTATTTTGACATGTGTTTTATTTTTTTGTAATCAATCAAAATTATATAGTTTTGGTTTTACAAATATTTGGGATATAAAGCCCAAATTATAATCCATATAAAGGCCAAAAATAATAAAGCCTAACATAAAGAACCTAATCAAATTAATCTTGATTTTAAAAAATAAAATTGCCTAAGAAACAAAATTATGAAAAAATATATATATTCAATTGAAACGATCTTTAATATCCAATTAACTACTTAAGAATGCATATTTACATATGTCAAATGAAATTAATCACGTGAATATAAAACTAAGGTATAGAAATATCAATGCATATAAAGATAAGAAAATTTTAAAAAATTATATGATAATCAAATAAAAAAAATCAAAATTTTCAACTATATACATACATAAATGAATATTCACTTATGATTTAAATAATATAAAAAAATAAATTGTAATTTTTTTTTTAATTTGAGATGTTTAAAGTTTTGCACATGAGATTAAATATTAAAATCATAATAATATCTTGGTATAAAATTAAACAATTTAGATGATTACCCTCACATTTTTCTAATACATTATTAGCACTTGAAATTTTTTAACCATATATATATAAATAACTGCAATGACCCGTCCTCGAGTGGGTCCTAGCCGAGAAGGTATCATCATCTCTTAGCTTTGATCATATCGACCTATATGCAAACATAAAATTTTTACTAGACAAACAATCACAATTTACATGAGAGTCAAAGTTTAAAACTTTGAAATCATAAATAGAGGGAAAACTCTCCACTACAAAATTATTGAATGGACTCCTAAAAAAATACCCAAAAGATGAGGATACCATAGACGAAAGCCTTATGAAGGACCCCTTTCAACTTGACCATAAAACTTATGGCACTGCCTGAAATATTAGTAAATAAAAGAGTGAGCTAAAAAACCCAGTGAGAAATACATTACTAAAATTAATTTTATTGGAGGAATAAAATTTCGTTTTAATTATAACTGTAGCATATAATTCATCAAATTTCAAAGGTACTAAAATTTAAGTTTTATTGAGTTTCCTTCAATCATCTATCTCTATTCTTAATAAGAAGAAATAACAGTTAAGCTAGGATTTACCAAGATCCTTACAAGCCTTTCAAGCATACAAGCTTATGAAACTGTACTTAATTATAAAGTCAATAAGAATAAATACTACAACAAAATTGGTAGCTTTATGTTCTAGAAAATTAGCAGCGATAGGATTCCCTTTGCTAATAATTTTTGCCCCTCACTGATACTTTGATTCCCGTTTCTGATATTTAATAATCCCGTTGCTGATATATATCCAAAATATCTGGTTTTAGAAAATTCTAAAAATAAAGTGTATTAATATCTGTGAGGGGATTCCTGTCATTGATAGTTACAAATCCCGTCACTTATGTTATAATTGTAAATTGAAAAAAAGAGAGCCAAAAACGAAGTAGTTTTGATTCACAATTCCAACCTAAATTTAAAACCTCTCATAGCTTCTGTCTATTCTCTCTCTCTCTCTCTCTCCTTGATCTTTTCATCTCACACCTTGCTGCATTGACCACCACCGACGACACCACACCGGCGGTAGTGAATCCTCCCAACTCCTCAATCTCTCTTCCATTTTTGTCTTTCTTTTCTCTCTCCACTGTACTCTCTCTCTTTCCCCGCGTCTTCTTCGTACTTCTTCTTCTCTCTCCTCCATGATACTGTACCAGGTAGCACCAGACACTGGACTACAACAGCTACTCTAACGCGGCAAAAAGCTTATCCTCTTCCTTCATCTCTTCCCTAGGCCAAGAATCGCATCCCTCTCTCTCTAAAACGACAATTTTCATTTTTTGATCTACTTCCTCTCTGTACAAAAACTGAAAAAATTTGGCCACTTGTAGACATTTTTCTGATGGTCCACACGATGATTTAGAAAGGGTAAGTCTCCATCTTCCTCTTTGTCCCTTCCCTATTCATATTTCTTCCTATTTCTAAACTTTCTCTCTTTAAGCTATGTTTAAACAATACGAATACAAATGATTATTTGTTTGAATTATAAGCTTAAATCATAAGCTGTTTGACGATAGAGTCAACAGATGATTATTTGTTTGAATTATGAATAAAAATGTGATTTTTTTAGTTACACTATTATATTAAGATTTCAATATTATAATTTATTAAACAATGAAATTGTTGAATTGTGTAGTTATGTTATGATTTAGCAACATTTGGTGGAGTTGATTATCAGACTGTTTATACTTAATTTCGGATTTAATTCATGATTTAAGGTTTTGGGCTATGAATAATCGTTAGATTTGATGATTTCACAGAAGTAGGTTATATTGACTTATAATCATGATTATAGCTTCCATATGAGCTGCTGTAGCAGGTGATAATTTTGTCGTTATAATGTTAGATATATATGACCAAAATTTTTTATACTCTGATGTTTAAATTTCTACTTTCATTAGCAGGTGGACCTCCAGCACAAGTCAGCACTTGAAATTTTTTTCATTGAAACAAAGTACGCTTCTATTGCTATTCTTCGCTCTGTTTTATACAAGGCGACTTTTTTTTCAATGATTGTTTTGCTCATTCTCTTTCATATGTGGTGCTATAAGATATCACTATCAATTTTACCCTAAGTACTTATTGAACTTTAGCTTGCATCCTTCACTAGTTAGGTAAGATTGTAACACTTATACAAAAGGAAGAAGCAAAATAGAACGATAGAAAACAAAAATAGATTTACCTAAGAGGAGACTTCAATTTGAGTCACTTGAACTTGTTGTATAGTTCTCTTTTGTAACATCCAAAAGAGAATGATACACCAAGCATATTACTATATTAGCATGCAGGATTGGATTGGTTGAATTATCAAAGGTTTCTTTGGCACTTGTAATCTTATAATTTAGGTCTTACCCTTAGATTGCTCATCTAGAGATTATTGAGTCTTACAAATGGTCTTGTTGCTTACCAATTAATATGTTTGCAATGAGAGTGTTTGTGTTCAAATAATCTTTGGATTGTCCAGTGTGGACAGTTTATGAATATGTGATCTATATTACAGTTATTTTTTCCATGCTAGTTTTGTTTCTAGTAAATTTTGGTAGCATCTTTTCCATGTTCTCTGGGTACATATTTAATTCGAGGTTATCTCCTTGGGGATAGGTTCAAATTTAAGTCATGCACTTGGAGAATTAAGGGGAGATGCTGGTGAAATTTACTTGAAACAAACAAGTCTGAAAAAACTAATTGCAATATGGATCATGCATTCTTGAATGGGTTAGAAACCTCCACCTATTAATGAATGGAAAGAACACATTTATTAAGCAGAAACATGCATTAGTTGCAAATTATGGGAATAACTTTGAATTTTTTTAATTATTTTAGTCGGTAGAATGATGTTAGTTAACCGGAGTTAGATAGACCGTCAGGTCGTGGATAATGCTCTATCATGGGAATTTGAGTGCGAAGTTCAAAAATTTCTTGACTTCGCCTATAAGAATGTAAGTTTTGTGCACGAGGGAACTATTCGATGTCCTTGCAAAGTTTGTAAGAACAACAAGTTCCTAACTCGAGATGAGGTTACCCTGCACCTATACGAAAAGGGTTTTGTTAATTACTACAAGAGTTGGTCTCTCCATGGGGAAGCTAATTAGGTGGGAGAACCGTCCACATAATCATTTGACAGTGTAGAAGAAGGTTATAGAGAAACAAATCGGATTAGGGACATGGTAATAGATGCTTCTGGGCTAGATTTTAATTGGGATACGGAAGATAAACCAAATCCTGATGCTGTAAAGTTCTATAATATATTGAGAGATGCTAATGTGCCTTTGTGGGAGGGTGCGAAAAATATACTAAGTTATTAGCAGTCTCGCAGCTATTGAATTGTAAATCTGATTTCAACATGTCTGAGAACTGTTACGATCAGTTAATGTCAATAATCAAGAGTATGTTACCGGAAAGCGAGAAGTTGCCTGAAAACTTTTACCAATTGAAGAAGATGGTGAAGGGGTTAGGACTTAGGTATGAGAAGATACATATATGCCCAAATGATTGTATGTTGTACTATAAGGAAGACAAAGAGAAGAAAAATTGTTACATATGTGGCCATGATCGATTTCAACCTAAACAAGTGGGTAATAAGAATCAAAAAGACATACCGTACAAGGTGTTGCGTTACCTTCCAGTCACACCAAGGCTTCAAAGGCTTTATATGTCCAGAAACACTGCCCAACACATGAGATGGCACAAATAGCGTAAATGTAGTAATCTAAAAATGGTCATCCACTCGGCTAATGGTGAGGCGTGGAAACACTTTGATGATAAACACCTATCGTTTCCCATTGAACCATGGAATGTTAGGTTAGGACTCTCGGCTAACGGGTTCACACCGTTCAGTCATTCTGCTGCTCCTTACTCTTGTTGGCTGATATTTGTCACCCTATACAGCTTACCACCTAGGATGTGCATGAAGGAGCAATTTCTTTTCTTATTCTTTTCATTCCAGGTCCAAACCACCCTGGTAAAAATCTGGATGTATATCTAAGGTTGATGGTAGATGATTTGAAGACGTTGTGGACAGATTTACTTATGATGCATCTAAAAAACAAAATCTTAATATGAAGGCCTCTTTTCTATGGACGATTAGTGACTTTCCTAAGTATGTTATACTTTTTGGTTGGAGTACTAATGGAATATTGATTGTCCTTACTGTATGAAGTGTACCAAGTTATTATGACAGCCCCATGGTCATAAAAACTGTTGGTTTGACTGCCGTCGTCAATTCTTACTGATTGATAATGTTTTTCGAAAGCAAAACTACAGTTTCAAAAAGAACACAGTGGAGTACTCTTTCCTACCACATCGGTTGTCTGGTGAAGAATTGAAAGAGATAGTTTTCTCTTTTGAACAAATAATCTTTGGATATGGCTCAATACAGGTGATTCTTAGATTTGGGAAGGAGCACAACTAGGTGAAAAAAAGTATCTTTTGGGAATTGCCTTACTGGTCAACAAATCCAATTCGCCGTCATGCATATTGAGAAAAATATTTTCAATAACGTCTTCAACCTTGTTATGGATACTAAGGCCACGAAAGAAAATGCAAATGCTCAAGAAAATATGAATTAGTTATATAAGCATCCACAATTAGAGTTGGTTAAAGTGAATGGAAAAATAAAGAGACCTAAAGCGACCTACACATTGGACAAGTCTCAGATAAAGGTTGTGTGCGAATGGGTTTCAAATTTGAAGTTCCCGGACGGATATGCCTCTAACATAGCTCAATGTGTTAAAGTAAATGAGCTCAATTTCCATGGCATGAAACAGTTGCCACGTGTTCATGGAGAGATTAATACCATTGGCATTTCGTGACTTTTTGTTAGATTCAATATGGGATGCTTTGACAGAATTCAGTCACCTTTTTAAAAACATATGTGCAACCAAACTGTGAGTTGATCATATGGAGATGCTTAAGAAGAATATAGTGGTGACCTTATGTAAGTTGGAGAAGATATTTCTCCTAGGATCTTTTTATTCTATTGATCATTTACCAATCCACTTATAATACGAAGCCAAAGTTTGTGGCCCTGTGTATTCTTTGAGAGGTAACATATAGTGGTGACCTTATGTAAGCTGGAGAAGATATTTTCCCCAGGATTTTTTTATTCTATAGAGAATTTACTAATCCATTTATAATACGAAGCCAAAGTTTGTGGCCCTATGTGTATTCTTTGAGAGATAACAATGTTTTCCAATCTTTATCCATTTTATAAAGTGTTTTCTATCTTCCTATTAATAATTATTTTTTAATCTCTATATATGAAAAATAGTTGCATGAACAGTTTAAAAAAAGGCTCGTAATAAAGCGCACATGGAAAGTTCCATTGTTGGATCCTACATTATAGAGGAAGTTTCAAACTTTTGCTCCCATTATATGTTTTATTGAATCCAGTGTTCAAACAAAGTTGAATTGAGTCTATCGCAATGATGATAGGGGGTTATGGGCCCAAAGGATCGTCTTTCAATTTTCTGTTACCTTGGTCGTGCCTTTAGTGGTCCGAAGAGTAGAGTATTAGATGAGAATGAGATCAAAGCTACAGAGACATGTTTTATTTAATTGTGCGGAGATCGGGCCATATATGGAGTAAGTATTTAGCTCAATCATTATTTCCAAATTTTTCTTTCCATAATTTTATATGTTAGTTCAACACATAATAATGTAGACAATATGATGACATGCTGAGGCATAACCAATCCCTTCTTAGTGACGCTAAAATAGAGAAGCTTCGCGAAAAGAATTTCGCATTATAGCTTCATGACCTTGTAAGGATATTTTTATAATACATTCTAATTGTGAACTACATTGAATTAATATTCTTAGTGATTTTAATATTCTTGCACAATTTTTTATTGTAATAGGTTTTAACCGACTAAACCATAGATAAAAGGATTCGAGAAATAGGAGTTGGCCCCTTTAAACATGTGAGGTGTTATAGCGGTTATATTGTAAACGGGTTTAAGTTTCACACCAAAGAGTATAGAAAATTTAAGAAGACAATGAATAGTGGTGTATATGTCAAAGGTAGTTGTTACGATGCATATGAACATGACTTTTACGGTATGTTGATAAAAATTATAGTGGTATAATATGCAAGGGTTGGTAAGATCATTGTATTGCTTAAATGTCACTGGTATGATTATGAGAATAGACTTAAGGTGCACCGACTACATAGTCTAGTAGATATTAACAATAAATCAAGGCTTAACTTGGACGAGCCATTTGTCTTGGCAAAGCAAGCAACCCAAGTTTACTATTTCCATTATCCATCCAAAAAGAAATATAGAAATGACTGGTGGGCAGTTTGTAAAACCAAAGTGAGGGGCTTGGTTGATGTTCTTTCCAATGAAGATCCAACTAACGATCTAGTGCCTATTGTTGCGAAGTACTTCCAAGACGATGAAATGCCTTTTCTAATTAAACACCTTGGTTGATGTTCTTCATGATCGTGGTTGTATAATGGAAGATATAAATCCATCAGATATATGTTCTCTTAGAAACTTAGAAGAAGATGAAGTGTTATATGAAGAGGAAGAAGAAAATAACGATAAGGAGGAGGAAGAAGAGCAGAATGAAGCAGAAGAAGATGATGACGATAATGATGATACCAACTCTGGTACTTACATAGATGTTGATAAGTGAATGATAAAACTTTAATTCATGCATATTAATGATATATATTATACTAGTTGTATGAATTGAATGGATTTTTCTTGCTATTTGTGTAACTTGTAAACCATATATCATTTTTAAATTGTTTATACCAATTTTATTCATTCATTTTTTTTATAAGATAGGATGGTGATTAGAGGCCGTGTGGTCGGTCGCAGGAGGGGTATTGAACAACCCATGGCTGACATAGGAGCTACTGCAGGTAAAGTATATATATAATTTTTGTTCATTTTCTATATTGCCCCTTTAAATCTATATTGAATTTTTTTATTGACATGTCAATATATATTGAAACTGTAGGTAGAGGGGAGCCCATCGTGGGGCTGGATTTGGAGGGCATTCAAGAGGTGGTGAGGATTAGGAGACGATAAACACAATGAACCCTTCTGAGCGGACCCTAGTGACTATCCTATCTCCGAGGTGCTTTTATACTTCATTTGTACTGGGCTAAAATGTTTATTACCCGATATTGACAATATATCTTTGATGTTTGTAGGGCTTTCTCTAGGTGCAACAAGGTGGTGGGTGTCATTTCCCACATTGCTCTGTGGCATATGCCAGCTCGTTGTCCTTCATAGAACCATTACAAGAAATCAGTGAGAGATGCCGTTTGGAGAGACTTTTTGGTATAGAACAATTTATTTTATGTTAAGTAGTAAATGCATTTACTTATATATACATGTTAAATATATGTCCATATGTAAAAAATGTAGATTTTAACTAATATCTTATTGGTTGTTCTTAGAAACGCCATAGGTTTTAGACTAAAGAGAGTCAAGCTCGGGCCAAAAGAGTCTTTGATCACATCGCTGCCTATTGCATCTCTGATAATCTATCAAAGCTTTGGAAAAAGGGTGAAAATAGTTATGAATATTGAAGATGTGAGTGTGTGGAAGGGGTGGCATGACCATGGGCTGAGACAACCATTTTGGGAGGGGTTGTGTGATATCTAGTCTCAACTGTCCTGGCAAGAGTGTTCCCAGAATGCATATTCAAATAGGTGAGTGGGAGTTGAGATTGTCCACCATCTGACAGGGTCCAGCATTATATAACAACACAAGGAGAGATTGGTATTATGTTTCCGTTCTTTAGTAAAATATATATGGTTATCTATTGAAATTCATTTGAATTTTAATTAACAAAATTCATTACTATATTCAAAATAAGAAGTTTGGCCATGATCCTTCCAATATTGAGGTGTTCTTGGAGACATATAAAAGAAATGGATCTGGTAAATTTGTGGACACCAAGTCAAGAGTCATCGTTGTAAGTACTAGTTTTTTGTTTCATAAGTAGTATGTAGTGTAAGTATATCTAGTATGTTCTTTCATTAATTTTTTAATTATGCATATTGATGAAATGTGTTCATTTTTCATTGTAAGAGAGATATAATGAGGTGTTGCATGAGAAATATAAAGATGATCCCTCCTCACAGCCTGATTTTGATGAAGAGACATGGTTGGCAGTGTCTGGTAGATCTAGCAAGGGGAGGAATTATGGATATGGCAGTTTGATGGACCCTCATACTAAGCGAGGGTCCACATCTAGGTGTTCTTCGTGCCCTACTCCCACCTCGACATTCGATCCATCATAACTAGATTTTACTGAGTCCCAATAGCGCAACGTTAACTGAATGTTTCAAGAAAACGTGAATAAGGCCATGGAGAGGACTATGATTCACATGTATGCGAAGTTGAGCATCAATCCTTCAGATATCAGACCTCCACCATCACCCGGATAAGATGTAAGTATACACACACTCTCATATTAACTTTGTTATTTTCATAACATATTAGTTAAATTTTTTTATAACTTAGTTTTAGGATAAAATAGTTTATAACTTAGCAGTTTTAAGATCAAAAGAGTAAATACATGTCTAATGGATGAGACGGGGTTACTGTCATGTCCGTTTGGTAGAATGTGAGTAGTGGGAACAAACAAATTACATTTTGGATCACGGGTGACAAACATGAGGGGTTTCAGTGTAAAAAAGTATATAACTTAGTGGTTTTAAGGTCAAAAGAGTAAAATACTTGTTTAACGGACAAGGTGGGGTTACCATACTCCCGTTTGGTAGAATGTGAGTAGTGGGAACAAATTGAATCCATTTTGGATCATGGGTTACAAAACCGAGGTGTTTCAGTCTAAAAAGACAAATAACTTAGTGGTTTTAAGGTCAAAAGAGTAAAATACTCGTCTAATGGATACAACGGGGTTACTGTCATGTCCGTTTGGAAGAATATGAGTAGTGGGAACAAACATAATCCATTTTGGATCACGGGTTACAAACTTAAGGGGTTTCGGTCAAAATAGTAAAACACTTATCAAACGAATGAGGTGGGGTTACCGCCACATCCGTTTGGAAGAACGTGAGTAGTGGGAACAAACCAAATCCATTTTGGATCATGGGTTACAAACCCGAGGGGTTTCAGTCTAAGAAGGTAGATAACTTAGTGATTTTAAGGTAAAAAAAGTAAAATACTTGTGTAATGGAAGAGGCGGGGTTACCTTCACGTCGGCTTGGTAGAATATGAGTAGTACAAACGGAATTCATTTTGGATAACTTAGCGATTTTACGATCAAAAGAGTAAAATACTAGTCTAACGGACGAGGCAAGATTATTGTCACGTCCGTTTGGTAGAATGTGAGTAGTAGAAACAAACAAAATCAATTTTGGATCACGAGTTACAAACCCGAGAGGTTTCAGTCTAAAAAGGCAGATAACTTAGCGGTTTTAAGGTCAAAAGAGTAAAATACTCTTCTAACGGATGAGACGGGATTACTATCTTGTCCGTTTGGTAGAATGTGAGTAGTGAAAACAAACGAAATCCATTTTGGATCACGGGTTACAAACCCGAGGGGTTTCAGTCTTAAAAGGTAGATAACTTAGCGGTTTTAAGGTCGAAAGAGTAAAATACTTGTCTAACGAACGAGGCAGGGTTACTGTCTAGTCTGTTTGGTAGAATGTGAGTAGTGGAAACAAAGTGAATTCATTTTGGATCACGGGTTACAAAACTGGGGGTTTCAGTTTAAAACGTAGATAACTTAGCGATTTTCCACCAAAAAGCTTTCAAATTAACTTATTTAGTTTTTCATTCAATAATACTAATAATGCTTACTTTCTTGTTTCATCTTTCTCTCGATGATGCTAGGGAAGACGATAAGGCCAGTGAGGACCCTATGTGTGGTGACGATCTTGGGGACCCCTAGGATATTTTATTTAAATATTATAATATTTCATGCTTATTAATATTATATTTGGATATTGTACATCATATTTGTAATTTTGTCTATAATTAGAATTTGTTCACTTCATATTGATGTAATTATGTACGATTTTGAATGTCAATTCAATACATTGTTAAAAGGAAATTGAGCAAGAAATTTTTATTTTTGAAAAGATTTTAGGAGAAGAAAAGAACTCAGACAATTATCAACGAGGGGAATCCCCTCGTAGATACCGTCGTTGATACTGCAACATAAAAAAGTTATTTGCGATGACATCAGTAAGGGGAATTCCCTTGCTGATAGGTTAAAAATATATGCGAGGGGTGTCTCGTAGCTCAACCCGTCACTGATGCTCATACATATAAATGTTATTTGCGACGGTATCAGCGAGGCTTGAAAGACCTAAAAGAGGAGGATGTCGTAAACGAAAGTTTTATGAAGTACTCCCTTCAATTCGACCATAAAACTTTTGGTACTACCTGAAATATTAGTAAATAAAGGAGTGAGCTACGAAGCCTAATGAAAAAGACATTACTAAAAGTAATTTTATTGGAGGAAAATTTTTTGTTTTGATTATAACTGTAGCATATAATTCATAAAATTTAAAAGGTACTAAAATTTAAGTTTTATTGAGTTTCCTCCAATCATCTATCTCTATTTCTTAATAAGAAGAAATAATGGTTAAACCAAGATTTACCAAGATCCTTACAAGCCTTTTAAGCATACAAGCGTACGACACTGCACTTAATTATAAAGCCAATAAGAATAAAGAACTTCCAATTAAATACTATTTCATCATATAATCATCATTCATGCCCTTCACCGGGCCCAACACATTATATACCTCTTAAGGGCCAATCATAATGCACGCCTCTCATGGGCCAACCAAAATGTATGCCTCTCATGGTCCAATCATAATATAAGCCTCTTATTGGCCAATCACAAGGTATGCCTCTCATGGGCCAATCATAAAGTATGCCTCTCATGGGCAAACCATAATGTATGCATATCATGGACCAATAAAAAATTATGCCTCTTATGGGCCAATCATAAGGTATGCCTTCCATAGACCAATCATAAAGTATGCCTCTTATGGACCAACCATAAATTATGCCTCTCATGGACCAATCATAAAGTATGCCTCTCATGGGTTAACCATAAAATGTGCCTCTGATGGGCCAATCATAAAGTATGCGTCTCATGCGCCAACTATAAAGTATGTCTCTCATTGGCCAATCATTTTAATGTATAAATGCAAAAAGTAATTATATGTATAATCATGCATATAGTTTTATATCATTATAATGCCCGTCATTGGGCAAATCATATAGCAATGGGGATATTTCCCTTCATATCTGTATGTCAATCTTCATAATGCAAGTCGGATCCTCCCTTACCGAGGTCTTTTTATCATTTAAATTCTCCGATACCCCTTACTGGGATTCTCATCTCTTAGCACATATATATATATATATATATATATATATCTTGGATCCCTCCCTACCCATTTTTGGACATATATAAATATATATAAATATATTTTTTCTTATAACATTTCTCTTTATCTTTTATGCAATGAAATCTTATGTACTCACCTTTCTTATAATTCTATTATTAATGATTTATACAGTCATATCATATTTTCATACTTATTTTTCTATGGAACAGTTTAACACACTAAAAGTTAGGTGTACTCACCTTTATCAAGCCAAGATCCAACATTGGGTTTACTTCTTAGCCCTTGAGTTTTCCTTCCAATCGCACTAAGAAAAAATACATATATACTTAGTATAATCACACAAAAGCGCACAAGCATTTAATAACCAAACTCTATCATGAAATTTATACGAGCATATAGAAATCTATGGGGTTAAATCATAAACCCTTTTCCATTCTAAAACCATTTAGCACTCTATTGTTCTAATATGTTTTAAAACCAAAAGAATCCCTTCAAGATCTTAAATTAAAACATTATCATGTATTCAAATTCATTGTACCTTTGGAGAAGTTTAAGATTGAAATAATCTAACAAAAGTCACTTATTTTTTAATAAAAAGCTGAAAAACAGGTTCAGGGGATCAGATAGTCGACTATCCCTCTTGAGCAATCGACTGTAGGTTGTACAAAACTTTCATAGTCGATTGTCCAAGGTCTAGAGAACTTCACAGTCGATTGTGCTTAATGGATTGTCGATTGTATGGTCACGAAACCTAAAATTTTTATGGCAAAAACACATTTTACTTCAAACCAAAACCGTTATCTCTCATGAACTTTCAAATCAAATTAAACACAAGTTCTCAAGGGTTCTAAATCAAAGATTTAACACTACCCAAGAGAGAAATTGAACCCAAAATGATTTAGTCAACACATTTTGTACATAAACCCATATTTATTAAACTTTACTCAAGAACACTTGGGGCTTGTTTGGGGAAGATTTTCAAAAACCCTCTTCAGTGTTCAAACACTGAAAACTCTATTCAAACACCTGCAAACATGTTTGGGATGTAGTGTTCAAAAATAATTTTGAGTGTTAAGTTTTCTTAAATGGCTGTTCAAACACTGAAATCAGAACACTACAAATCGATGTTTCGGTCTGAAATTAGTGTTTAGTTTTCAGCTTCACTTTCCTAATTCATAGACTTCTCTCGCGACCTCGCCTTCTCATTCTCCAATCCATAGAGCTTCTCCCTCTCTCTGCAATGCCTTCATCCTTCTCTCTCCCTATTTTCTTACTTTTCACTTTCTACAGGTTTCTCTCCTGTTATCTTCAACGAATCGCGACAAACCCAAAAGTAAGCCTCATCTCTTTGTTCGAAAATCGCAGTCTTACTCTCTCCCCCCTTTGCCTCCCTATGTCGATTTATCATCTCTCTCCTCTGGAAACTCTCATCATTTATCATTTCTCCACTGAGCTTCCACTGTGAGAACGCTGCCATTACAAGTAAGCCTCTCTCCCTATCTATTCTCTCTCTCACAAACAAGTGCCGCCGTTCACGGCTAAACTCCCTTTTAGGTTGGTTTTTTTTTTTTCTATTATGCATGACAAAATTAAATGGTTCTATTCACTTGATTTCAGGTCTGCATCTTCTTACATCTCTCTCAACATTAGTGGAACATAGACCAGCCATGATTTCTGGAGACTTTTGCAAGGTAACTAACTCACTATTTTTCTCTTTCTCTCTTCTTGTTGCTTGTAGTCCTGTATCATCTCTGTTGTTTATTTGGGCATTTTAGTCTTAGTACGGGTATAACAACTTTTTAAGAAGATAGAAATTCACTTGTTTATTAATCTGGACAGATTTATTTTTCTTGATCTGTTTTCATTTTGTGATAGTTAAATGATTTACAGCTCTTTACTTTGATAGATTAAATGGATTTTAATGGTATTAGTAGTAGTTGTTACTGTTTTTGTTTCTAATGTTGATTTTCTACTGTATTATTTTCGAACTATTGTGGTGTGAGAAACTTTAAAGAAACAACAGGTAGAGCAGCTCACGTCAATAAGCAGGTAGCTTATTGTATGTTAATTTTTATTTTAAAGAATGATGATTTTTAGATGAAGACATATAGAGCAGGACTTCATACTGAAGGGGTATGTTAATCTTGTGATAGTAGCTGATGTTTGTGTAATTTAGAGAGGAAAAGAAAAATCTTGTGCCGAGATTTAGAGAAAAAATGTTTTTTGTTATGTTTTTAGGAAGCAAATTAATAAAAATAAAGGGCTCTCAAATTTTCGTAGTGCAGTTGAGTGGATGCTTTCATTGCTAGTAATGTGCACAGTTTATCAGTTCCTTTGTTGAATAACATGGTCAAATCTATTCTTCAGGTGATGGATGCTATCTAGATTTATAAATAATAGTCCCTTGGATTCCTTTCTCATCTTCTTTGATGATCTCTTGTGATCTTGATATGTTTACTAATCTGTATGCCTATATCAAACATACTAACAAGAATAGTGGATGAAAACAGCCTATAAGCAACTCTATCATTGGATTTTTTGGTCTCAAAAAGAGGAAGATCAGCTGCTTCTCTGCTAGTACCCATTTTTCTTATTACTCACAACTTGGCTAATTCCTATTTTGCTGAAGATTTTGTGGGATTCATTTAGAATTCCCACAAAATCTGTTAGCAAAATGAGAACCTTAAAATGATCCATTGCATAAATGAGGTGCTTTCTTTTTAAAATGATGCTAAAATCAGTGATTTTATTCCACATTTTAAGAATTTGCAAGTAATTCTGTTACCATGATTTTTCCTTTATCTCCCACCCCACCTCTTTTTACCTCGCTTTTTCTCTTGCAAATATGTCATTGATTGCAAGTGGGCTATTTGTAGGATCTAATTTTTGGTGCACTTATTTACAAAAACCATTTGATTAAATCCTGCAAGTTGAGAGCATGCTAAAATTAGAAATTTAGCCAATCTCATCTTTTTACTTAAACTTTAGTGGCTAATTAAAAGTGCTAAGTCATTGGGGTGACTTTTGTTGCTCTCTATGGTATGTTCACGCATGTCCAGTTTCTAATTGGTTTTATGGATGCAGCTAGTTATTCGCAAACATATAAAAAACTAAAATCTACTATGTTTTGTTTGATCCAACTTATTATTTTGGTCCAGTGGCTGAGCTACCCAATGGATGTTGTCCCTTCCCTATATGTTGAACCTCATAATTCCTGATGAAGGCAAGATTTTTTCCTAGGTCCTTGTTACAACAACAGGAGCACGTTAGCAGCTCTGCTAGCGGGTGCCTTCTGTTGATACAACTTGTTGGTTAAATCTTCACTGGAACAAGATGCGCATGCTGGCATTGAGCTTAAAGATTATCATCATCTCAAATGATCTTTGTGCCTTGTGCTTCTTACCAATGACCATTCACTGATTCATATCTCTGAATTATATCTTTGTTTATGGATTGTGGTATCCAAAAACTCTGGTTGTAGTTCTTTAGTTATAAAGTTTTTTTTCTCACATTTCATTGCACCTTCCAAGTATGCTTAGGTTACGGTGGCAATCCACTCTCTTACATTACAAATGTTTATCTAATTCTATTGCAGCTGTTACATATATGGACTCTAGTGCAGTTCAAGCCTTGAAAGACTTGCATCAAGAATACAAATCAAGGGACATCCAGGTTCAGTAACTCTTTTGATGTAATCTTTATTAGCTGTTTATTTCTTTGAGACTGCAGGAATAATATATGCCTCTTGTTGTTTTCTCATTACAACTTGTAATTTTCAACACAAGTCGAGAGGTTCTGCTGACCTTAGCAAGATTTGGTGTGGTAGAACTGATTGGCAAAGAGTGGTACTTTGTAAGAATGCATGATGTTGTCCAAGTTTGTCTTCAGCATGTGTAGAGCTTAAATGAAACTCCTAAAGCGTCAGATTCATCACTTGATCATAAACCAAGTTTCTTCCAGAGATTATTGAATAAGAGAGAGGAGGATTCATCGACTGCTGACTTGGAGTCTGGCAATAAAGTGTCGTTGGGTTCCAAGTATCTTGACCCTCATTTGGAGCCATTACTTTCTCGGAAGTCTTGAAACATGCATGCTTCTTATGCATATTTTTTTATCAATACCAATTTTTGCAAGGCAATTCATTTTGCACATTGTTAGACCATTCAAGCAAAAATAAAGTCTGATTGTTTGTTGTAACTAGGTTCCTCTGTTGTAAATTGTAATAGAATCAAGTACAGTATGGGCTTGGATTTCTTTTGTGTGATGTGTTATATCCCTCAGTTTGTAATGCTTCTCCCCTGTTTAATCAGTCCTCTTGTGAAGACACATTTATAAACAATTTTGTTCCCTTCTCTGATCACTCATAGTGATCATAGAGGTTCTAAATAAGCAATTGTTTATTGTAGCATTATTTCGTTTCATTACTCCTTTTTTTTTTCCATTTGAATCCTTTGGCTTCTGAAATTATAGTTTACCAATTAGTGTGAAGAAGCAGTTTGTTTTTCCTAAGTTTGCCGCATAACCAGTAAATAGCCTAATAGATCTTGCAAACTAACTATTCTCATTACTCTTAAGGCAACATTTTCTGAAAATTTATGAAGATAACATTCTAAATCTGGCGAGAATCTTTCTTCAAAATGAGATGGTTTTAGGACAAAGCATATGTTTTAAAATTTGACCATAATTTAGCTCCAAACAATAAACTTCAATCCTCAAGAGAGGCAGTATGAAATGTCCACAGGTATAAATGTACATGAATGCTAAGGGGCTTGGATTTTATACATTAGACATGATGCCTAGATTCAAGCCTGCTAGACAACCTCTTATAGTTGTTGCTTATTGTGTCGTACATAATTTTGTATGCCAGTGTTCTCATAGTGATCAACTGTTTAATGAATGGGAAGCAAAGGGTCATGAAGCAGAAAGAGAATGAGGGTCGAGCACATTTACAAATGATTATACAGTTGATTTGTCTGATGCGTGTGCAGCAGCTATGGCTGCGTCTCGTGAGCTTATTGCCAATCAGATGTGGGCAGACCATTTTGGTATTTGATTTAATATATGGTAATCATGTTAATCTTTGTCGGTAAGATTTAGTTAATTTAACATCTTTATTTGTGTTAATTTATTTTTTTTAGTTACTGAATTTTGTTTTTTTTTTCTTAGGAATATATTTCACATATTGATATATTATTTGACTTATAGGATGTGAGGATGGAAAACCAACCAAATTGGGCAGTTGAGGCAAACCCGTTTGAAGGAAGAATTTTGGGCCGTTCATTTCCATTTTATCAATTTATCAAAGTTGTATTTGATCAATGAATATTGTATCTTAAAGTTGTCCTCAACTATCTTATTTTTAAGAAGAAAAGTATGTCATCTTTTATATATTGAACAAACATTTGATGGGTTAGTTGTTCAAATTTTATCAAATTGTAAAAGTTGTATTGTATATTTTATTTTTATTTTTAAGAATTTATTTAACAAACAAACATGGGGGAAGAGTATTGTCATGTTTGATCGATGATATATAAAAAATACTAACATTTTAAAAATAAAATAATATTAATTATTTTCAAGTATTTAGTGTGTGCTTAAAAAATTATATTTAGTAAATATGATAAATAAAATTAATTTTAGATATTAAAATTTAAACTAAACACTGAAAACTGAAAGCTGAAAACAATTACAAGAAAGTGTAATCCAAACAGTTTTCTATTTTCAAAATAGTTTTCAAACACTGATTATCCAAACATGTTTTCGAACATTGAAAACTGAAAACTGTTTTCAGAAACTCTTTTCGAAAACAGTTTTCGAACACTGAAAACTGTTACCAAACATGCCCTTGGATTTTCAAAATTCCAACCCAAATCTTAATTAACTAAACAAGCAGGATTAAATTAGAAAGAAGGAAAGCAAACGTTTTTACCTTAAGCTTTGCTAAAAACTTTCATTTTCCTTCCTTTTTCTCTCATTCTTCTTTCTCTCACTCTTTCTCTTCCATTTCTTTCTCATTTCTTCTCTTTTCTCTTTTTCCTTTCCTCTCTCTCTCTCTCTCTCTCTCTCTCTCTCTCTCTCTCTCTCTCGGTTTCTTTAGACCCTTGCAAGGAAAAATATGATTTCTTTCCCCTTTATGTAGCCAAATTTTACACACATCCCTTCACTTACACCTCCTTTTATTTTCTTCCGAAAGACTTTTCTAAAACCTAAAACTGTCCACCCACTTTATAACTCTTTCATTACTTACCCAAACTTTTTTTAACTTTAAAAGGTCACCAACACAAGTTTCTTAATGCCAACTTTCTTTATTTACTTGTATCCAAGCTCTACACAACCAAGTATAATTTATTTACTACTCAAAATTGAACAAATACGCACTTTTTTGCGTTAAGGCGAAAACTCTAAAATTAAAATATCTATCTCTACAATTCTCCCCCACTAATAAAATTTCGTCCCCGAATTTTCCCTGATCAAGTTTTCACAAAATAACAGGGATTAGCACTATTCTAAATCTATTTCACATCATCAAATATCCTAACCATAATCCTTACCTTCTTCAATTTCATCAAAATTGTTGTTAAAGGGGGTAAGCCTCTTATTCACCATCATCTTGATCTTTTTATCCATCGATGTTAACTAGCTATAAATGCTACAGTGATCAAATTCACCATTTTAGTGGACTCCATTATACTTTATTAAAAACTCTTTCTATATTGTAAGCAATGTTCGTTTTGCTATCGACCATTCATCCTCAATACTTAATTTGTTACCATCTTTATTTCACTTAGATTATTCCTCTTATTTTACTTTAACCACTTCAAATTATATTTTCTTCTTCACGCTAACCACTTGTCCAATAATTCACTCCTATTTCCTTGTTATACTTGGAAGTCTATCTATACTCTTTCTTCAACTTTAATCACCCTTCTTAAGTCTCTCCTATTAACAGTATATCTATAGTTTCTATGAATCGATACAGTTGTCTAACTCTTAAGTTTTCCTTCCTAGCCCTTGAGTTTTCCTTCCAATCATAAGGTATTCCTCTTATGGACATAAAGTATGCCTCTCATGGACCAACCATAAAATATATCTCTCATGGGCCAATCATAATGTATGCCTCTCATGGGCCAACTATAAATTATGTCTCTCGTGGGCCAATCATTTTAATATATTAACGAAAAATGTAATTAGATGTATAATAATGTATATAGTTTCATATCATTATAACAACCATCATTGGGTAAATCATATAGCAACGGGGACATCTCCCCACATATATGTATGTTAATCTTCACAATACAAGTCGGATCCTCCCCTACCTCTTACTAAGTGAGGTCTTTTATCATTTAAATTCTCGCATGCCCTTTACTGGGATTCTTATCTCTTAGCAAATATATATATATATATATCTCGGATCCCTCCTTGCCCCTTTTCGGGCCAAATCCTCAACAAAATGGATCTTTTCTTCCAATACGTTAATCGTATATATAGATAGCATGGCAATGCATTCACCAAGCAACGAACATGCAAACAAGCACTCATTAGTCAACTATATCACATTTTTATACCAATCCAACCAATCACATTCATCGAAATCATACGTATCACAATCTCTTAGCATTCAAATTAATAACTTTCATTAAAATCAGATACATCACAATTCGTCAAACACAACCACATCAAATCATTTCTAAACTTGTGTATATATGTGTGTGTGTGTGTGTGTGTGTGTGTGTGTGTGTGTGTATGTGTGTATATGTATATGTACACATATACATATGTGTACATATATATGTACATGTATATATATATATATATATATATATATATATATATATATTTCTCATTATACTTCTCTTTATGTTTTACGTACTTAAATCTTATGTACGTGATCTTATAATTCTATTATTTATGATTTATACAATCATATCATATTTTCATACTTGTATTTATCTTATACAGTTTAACACGCTTACTAAAAGTTAGGTGTACTCACCTTTATCGAGCCAAGATCCAACATTGGGTTTCCTTCCTAGCCCTTGAGTTTTCCTTCCAATTGCACTAAAAAATTACATATATACTTTGTATAATCACTCAAAAGCGCACAAGCATTTAACACCCAAACTCTATCATGAAGTTTATACGAGCATATAGAAATCTATGGGATTAAATCATAAACCATTTTTCATTCTGTTTAAGACTTTTATAAAAATTATCCTAATATGTTTTAAAACCAAAGGAATCCCTTCAAGATCTTAAATTAAAAAAAAAGTTATCATATATTCAAACTCATTGTACCCTTGGAGAAGTTTAGGATTGAAATACTCCAAAAAAAGTCACTTATTTTCAAAGAAAAAGCTGAAAAACAGGTTAAGGGATTAGATAGTCGACTATCCCTCTTGGGCAGTCGACTGTAGGTTGCCCAAAAATTTCATAGTCAATTGTCCAAGGTCTAAAGAGTTTCACAGTCGATTGTGCTCAATGGACTGTCGATTGTTCGGTCATGAAATCTGAAAAGTTTAGGGCAAAAACACATTTTACTTCAAATCGAAGCCCTTATCTCTCATGAACATTCAAATCATATCAAACACAAGTTCTTAAGGGTTCTAAATCAAAGATTTAACACTCCCCACGAGAGAAATTGAAATCAAAATCATTTAATCAACACACTTTGTACATAAACCCATATTTCTTAAACTTTTCCCAAGAACACTTGGATTTTCAAAATTCCAACCCAAATCTTATTCTACTAAACATGCATGATTAAATAAGAAGAAGTAAGGCAAAAGTTTTTACCTTAAGCTTTGCCAAAAACTTTCATTTTCCTTCATTTTTCTCTTCATTTTCTTCCTCTCATTCTCACTCTTTCTCTTCTATTTCTTTCTATTTTCTTCTATTTTCTCTTTTTTCTTTCATTTCTCTCTCTCTTCCCCTCTCTCGGTCTCTCTAGACCCTTTCAAGGAAAAATATGATTTTCTTTCCCCTTTATATAGCCAAATTTTCCCTCAATTGCACACACATCCCTTCTCTTACACCTTCTTTTATTTTCTACCAAAAGACTTTTCTAAAACATAAAACTATCCTCCCACTTTATAACTCTTTCATTACTTACCCAAACATTTCTAGAAACTTCAAAAGCTCCCCAACACAAGTTTTTTAATACCAACTTTCTTTATTTACTTGTATCTAAGCTCTACACAACCAAGTATAATTTATTGTTACTCAAAATTGAACAAGTACACACTTTCACGCGTCAAGGTGAAAACTTCAAAATTAAAATAACAATCTCTTCACTTCTCCCCCACTAATAAAATTTCGTCCCTGAATTTTCCTTGATCAAGTTTTCACATAATTATAGGGATTAGCACTATTCCAAATCTATTTTACATCATCGAATATCCTAACCATAATCCTTCTTCATTTTCATAAAAAATTGTTGTTCAAAGGGCTAAACCTCTTATTTACTATCATCTCGATCTTTTTATCCATCGATGACAACCAGCTATAAATACTATAATGATCAAATTCACCATTTTAGTAGACTCCATTATACTTTATTAAAAACTCTTTCTACATAGTAAGCAATGTTCATTTTTCTATCGACCATTCATCCTCAATACTTAATTTGTTACCATTTTTGTTTCTCTTAGATTATTCCTCTTGTCTAACTTTAACCACATCCAATTATATTTTATTCTTTATGCCAACCATTTTTCCAATAATTCATTCTTACTCCCATGTTATACTTAGAAGTCTATCTATACTCTTGCTTGAACTTTAATCACCCTTCTTAAGTCTCTCTTATTAACAATATATCTATACTTTCTATGAATTGATAAAATTGTCTAACTATTTGAACTTCCCACCATTTCTAAATGATTTCACAACCCGAACTTTTTAAAATATTTCATTTTTGATATCCACTCAACTCTTCCTTCTCATATTCAGCCCCGAATATGAACACACTAACTTCTCATTCATAGATTCATCTATTTCATTTTATAATATAAATAATAGAGACTACCTAGGTCAGACATCACAAGGTATTCATACCATTAACATTTCCTAAAATCTTTAACATGTATGACATAAAAAGAATTCATTAAAAGAAACATCCATACATGACTCAGTGCAACCCATTCTGCTCATAACATGGGAAATCATTCTTAACAAAAACTCCAAATCCTTTGATTAGAATCTCATTAGCATTTTATCAAGGGTTATGCGCACGTGTGTGTGTGTATATATATCAAAGTAAGATTTTCAAGTAATTAAAACTCTTTAAAAAGACCTTTTCACAATTTTCTCTTTTCCACATCATTGTCAAACTATCAACCATGTACTAATACATTTATACATACAACCAATATATCAATCAAAATGCTTCATTATCTCAAAGCATTTCATACTCATAGTTCTCATTAAAAGGTATTACCATGGAAATTTACGATCCTAAATTCATTCCAAACCACACCATTTTCACACAACGTTCAAACACAAGTCAACTTAATTTTAGTCTTAAGATTTCTTACCTCCACCTAAACCATTACGGTTTACCACTCCTTTACAACATCCTCTCTAACTTTATATTTACGAATACGAGTATTACAAATATATTTTAAAACCAAAGGAATCCCTTCAAGATCTTAAATTTTAAAACTTTAACATGTATTCAAACTCATAGTACACTTGGAGAAGTTTAGGATTGAAATACTCCAATAAAAGTCACTAATTTTTGAAGAAAAAGCTGAAAAATAGGTTCAGGGGCTCAAAAAATCAGCTGTCCCTCTTAGGCAGTCGACTATAGGCTGCCCAGAAAGTTTCACAGTCGACTGTCCAAGGTCCAGAGAGTTTCACAGTCGATTATCTGGTCGCAAAATCTGAAAATTTTAGGGCAAAAAACACCTTTTTCTTCAAACCAAAACCCTTATCTCTCATGGGACTTTCAAATCAAATCAAACATAAGTTCTCAAGGGTTCTAAATGAAAGATTTAACACTACCTAAGAGAGAAATTGAACTCAAAATCATTTAGTTAACACACTTTGTACATATACCAATTTTTCTTATACCTTTTCAAGAACACTTGGAATTTTAAAATCCCAACTCAAATCTTAATTAACTAAACATGCAAGATTAAACAAGAAGAAGTAAGGCAAAAGTTTTTAGCTTAAGCTTTGCCAAAAACTTTCATTTTCCTTCCCTTTTCTCTTCTTCTTCTTCCTCTCTTTCTCTTTCTCTTCCCTTTCTTTCTCTTTTCTTCTATTTTCTCTTTTTTTTTTCCTCTCTCTCAGTCTCTCTAGACCCTTCTAAGGAAACATATAATTTCCTTTCCCCTTTATATAACCAAATTCTCCCTCAATTGCACTCACATCCCTTCGCTTACACCTTTTTTTTATTTTCTACCATAAAACTTTTCTAAAACAAAAAACTATCCTTCTACTGTATAACTCTTTCAATACTTACCCAAAAATTTATAAAATGCAAATACTCCCCAACACAAATATTTTAATGCCAAATTTCTCTATTTACTTGTCTCTAAGCTCTATACAACCAAGTAAAATTTATTACTCAAAATTGAACAGGTATACACTTTCATGCGTGAAGGCGAAAAATCCAAAATTAAAATATTCCAGTTTAAAATATTGGTCTCTACAATAACCATGTGCATTGCATGGGTGAATGATTAATCTATAATAACTAAAATTTATTTTTGAAATACGAAATTTATGTGATCATGCATATTTTACCATAAAATATAACAAAAAAAAATACTTTCACATTTTAAAATTAAATTATTTATGTGTACTATTGAAATTAGCATTGTCATTTTAGGGTTTAGGGTTTTTGACTTTTAGGGATTAATTGAATTTAATCTTGTTGGTATTTGTCTAAGGATTAAACGGGTTGAAGAGTTCAGCATCAGATCCAGGTAGGTGTGCACTATGGCATAGCCTCCCCCATGCCGCGGCGCCCAGCAAGGATGAAGACCTGGAGGTTGTATGCCCTGTTGTGAGCCGCGGCCTGCCCTGTTTTAGGTCACGGCTCCAGGCATACCTGATGCCAATTTTTAGCACTCTTCTCTTGGTATGTGGGGCTTAATGAAAACGCACAGGATCACTTAGACTTGTTGAAGGGCTATGATTGATTGGTCTTCAAGATCTAAGGGTTGAGATTGTCTTCAAGATTGGTTCAAGAAGTGGTTGCACTATATAAAGGATCATCTAGGAGCAATAACATAAAGAGTGTGTTAATGTGTGTGAAATAGAACACATAGTGTATGAGAGTGCAAAGGCACTAAACACAAGAGAGACTCATTCAAGAGAGGCTGGTTGTTTAGAGAGAGAGTAGTGTGGGGATTCAAGGGCTTTATAATTGGAATTTTCTTGGGGAAAATTCAAGGGAAACACTTAGTTCTTATCACTTTATTTTCCTCTTTTTTCGTTCTTCAAGAACAAGAGGGTTCTTAAAGAGGTGTTGCTGTAATTGTAAGAACTCCATTGATTTAGTGCAGAGAGCTCGGAGGAGCTCACGGGGACATAGGCACATTGCCGAACCTCGATAAAAATTGCTTATGTTCTTTATTTGATTGGTTTGATTGTTGCTTATTACAAGTCATTCAAGACCTAGGTGTTTGGAAGATCACCACCTGGGATTCCATAAGAAGGTGATTTTCCAACAGTGGTATCAGAGCTTTGGTGAGAGGGTATCAGAGCCAGAACAGTGCCAGGATTGGCGAGTATTGGAGCAAGACTCCAAGAATCAAAGAAAACTTCTTGGGTGATTCAAGAACGGTACTGAGATCAAGATCTAATCGTATTCTTGAGGTTCGGATGGTGTTGTTTTCAAGATTTGATCGTCTTCTTGAGGTTTAAAAGTTAGAAAGAAATTGTGGGTGCTGTATAAATCTGGGATTTTCTCTGCAAGATGGGTTCAAACTTCATTGGTGAGAACTTTGATGGAAAGAGATACTTTGCCCTTTGGAAGTGGAAAATCAAAACGGTTCTTATGCAATAAAAGGTGGACTTGGCGATTAGAGAATATGACATTTTTCCAGCAAGTACCATGGAGGTCCAGCAGAATGAGATGAAGAAGATAGCGTACAACACCATCTTTCTGCACATGTCGGATAGTGTGACTAGAAGTGTGGAGACTCAGAAGATCCAGCTTTCATTTGGAAGAAACTAGATGAGTTGTTTCTTACCAAGACTCTCCTTAATAAGATTTATCTTCTAAAATGAATCTTTGCTTTTAAAATGGATCCTGATAAAGAGTTGCAAGATAATCTTGATGTGTTTAATAAACTAGTTCAGGATTTGGCTAGTTGTAGTATAACATTCCTGGATGAACAATTGGCTGTTATGTTGTTGAATTCTCTTCCTGATTATTTTGAAAGTTTGATTAATACTATTGAATATAGAAGAAATACACTAACTAAGGAAATTGGGATCAATGCTATAAGGGCTTATGATTTCAAAGCCAAGATGAGGGAAGCATCAAGTGAAGAAGGGCTGTTCGTTAGAGAAAGGCCAGTAACTCGGTATGGCAGCAACATAATGGCTATTACCAAGACAAACCACAAGGTAGAGGATAAAGCCATGGGAGAGCGCACTCTAGACTGAGCTTTGGAGGAAAGAGATGCTACTATTGCCATAAGGAGGATCATTTTAAGAAAGATTGCAAAAAGATGATGAGGGATGAGAGAGGAAAAAGCCAAACCAATGATGGAGAGGCTTCGGTTGCCAAGGGAGAATAGTAAGACGATATTCTTGTTGTGTGCTCAAATGTGAGCAAGTGGTAAGAAGGCAGCGAGAGATGGATCTTGGATTCAGGGTGCACTTATCATATATGTCCTCACCGGGACTGGTTCAAGAATTTCAAGAAAACCGATGAGAGAAAGGTTTTCCTGGGGAACGATACTTCTTGCCAAGTGAGGGGCACGAGAGACATCTAGTTGAGGATATTTGATGGAGTTACAAGGCTGCTGCAGAATGTGAGATATCTTCCAGAGTTAAGAAGAAATTTGATATCATTGGGGCAGCTAGATTCCATGGTGTACACATACAAGGAAGAGGGAAGAAAGATCAAGGTAACCAAGAGATCTTTGATAGTGATCAAAGCAGCAATGAAGGATAGTCTCTATGAGATAAATGGAGACACGGACATGAAGGATCAAGCAGCAAGCTTGATGGCTGAGATAGATAAGACGGTTCTTTGGCACAATTGCTTGGGTCACATGAGCGAAAAGGGCTTGCAAGTTCTCAGCAAGGATAGATTATTTGATGGTGACAAGGTATAAAAACTCGATTTCTGCAAGAGCTGTGTTTTTAGGAAGCAACATCGGGTTATCTTCAACACCGGAGTGCACAAATCAAATGGCATTCTTGACTGCATTCATGTTGATCTTTGGGGGCCAGCAAGAACACCAACACAAGGAGGTAATCTTTACTTTATATCTTTAATTGATGATTATTCTAGAAAGGTTTGGGTTTATTTGCTTAAAAATAAATCAGATGCTTTTAATAAATTTGTGGTGTGGAAAAAGCTAGAAGAAACTCAAAAGGGCAGGATAGTTAAGGTTTTAAGAACCGATAATGGCTTAGAATTTTTTAACAAGGAACTTGATCAATTCTGTAAGTTAATTGGGATTCTAAGACATAGAACGGTTGTGAAAACCTCTCAGCAAAATGGAGTTCCTGAAAGGATGAATAAGATCCTTTATGGAAAAGGTTAGGTGCCGGATTATAGGATCCGGATTACCCAAATGTTTTTGGGGGGAAACAATATCTACTGCTACGTATTTCGTTAATAGATCACCCTTTTGGGCTGTGGACCTTAAGACTCCCGAGGAGATATGAAGTGGAAAACCCCATGAGTTAGGCAACTTTATGACTTTTGGGTGTGTTGCGTATGCACATCAAAATGATGATAAACTTAGCCCAAGGTATAGAAAGTGTGTGCTTCTAGGATATGGGGTTAAAGGGGTATAGGTTATGGTCCTTAGAGCTAAAAGAAACTAAACTCATAATAAGTAGGGATGTCATTTTTAATGAGCATTTATTTCCCTATTTGGAGAAAACTAACCCTGCAGGGCATAGTGGGCAAACCAGCCCGGTATTTGTGGAGCATAGTATCAAGGAAAATTTAGTTTAGGCAGAGCAAGGAAGGTAAGAGGGTTCGGGCCAGGTAGAGCCCATTGATGAAGGCCAAGCTTAGGACACTCGTGAGGAGGCTGAACTAGTAGGGGATGATGTAGCAAGTCAGAATGACTATCAGCTCACAAGGGACCGGGAAAGAAGGTTGGTCAGACAACCTTTGAGATAAGGTTTTGCGGATGCTATTGTAGCAACTCCTTATTTAATAGGAGGGAGTGAACCTGAAACTTACATTGATGCCATAGGATGTAAGGATTCGTCAAGATGGAAGCTAGCTATGGAGGAGGAAATGCATTCTTTGAGGGAGAATAACTATTGGAAATTGGGGCCCAAACCAGGAAAACAGAGAGTTGTGCATTGTAAGTGCACTTACAAGATCAAAGAAGGGAACCCTCCAGGAGATAAAGTCTGGAATAAGGCTAGGCTGGTGGCGAAGGGGTTCATATAAAGAGAAGGCATAGATTTCACAGAAATTTTTTCACCGGTTCACAAGGTGGAGGAAATAGTGAGTATCCTCATCTATGCTGATGATATGTTGTTGGTTGATAATAGTAGGGACATGATAGAAAGGTTGAAATCTCAACTCAGTGAGGAGCTTGAGATGAAGGATCTTGATCATCCACAATAGATCCTTGGGATGAAAATAATTCGGGAAAGGGAGAGAAACAGGTTGAAGGTTTCTCAGTATTCCTACATAGAAAATGTGATGTCTAAGTTTTCTATGGAAGATGGTAAACCAGTGAAGATTCCCCTTGCTGGTCATTTCAAGTTCTCTAGTGAACAATGTCTTAGAATGGATGAGGAGGAGAAGAAAAAAATGGAACAGGTCCCTTTCTCTAGTGCGGTTGGATAAGTCATGTTCATGATGGTAAGCACTAGACCTGACATTTCTCAGGCAATTAGTGTTCTCAGCAGATTTGTGAGTAATCCTAAAAAGAAGCTTTAGCTTGGGATGAAGTGGTTACTGAGGTACTTGAAGGCTCAGTTGCAGCCGGTGGTAGCACTCTCAACAACCGAGGCAGAGTACATAGCAGCTACGGAAGCTATAAAGGAGGTTGTGTGGTGCAAAGGGTTGTTGGAAGAGTTGAAGGTCCTAAAAGAGCAGGTGGTGGTGTATTCGGAGAGCCAAAGTGTGTTGCATCTGTGTAGGAACCCAGTGTTCCATGAGAGGACTAAGCATATGGATGTTCGATATCATTTCATTTGGGAAAATGTTACGAAATGATGCATTCATGTGGACAAAGTCGCAACGGAAGAAAAACCTACAGATGTAGGTACTAAAGTTCTACCTCTAAGTAAGTTCAATCATTGCCTTGGACTTCTTAGGATTGGATTCGGTTGATATGGTGACTCAAGTTGAGTTTGGATCCTGAGTTCTCTGCACAATGGGTTCGGGTTTAATCGCTTAGACAAAGGTAGAGATTGTTGGTATTTGTCTAAAGATTAAGCGGGTTGAAGAGTTCAGCATCAGGTCCAAGTGTGCACCGCAGCCACCAGCAAAGGGGGAAGTCCAGGGAGGTGTGTGCAGTGGCTCCAGGCACACCTGATGCCAATTTTCAGCACTCTTCTCCTGGTGCATGGGGCTTGATTAAAATGCATAGGATCACTTAGACTTGTTGAATGGCTATGATTGATTGGTCCTCAAGATCTAAAGGTTGAGATTGTCTTCAAGATTGGTTCAAGAAGTGGTTGCACTATATAAAGGATCATCTAGGAGCAATAACATAGAGAGTGTGTGAATGTGTGTGAAATAGAACATATGGTGTGTGAGAGTGCAAAAACACTAAACACAAGAGAGACTCATTCAAGAGAGGCTGGTTGTTTAGAGAGAGAGTAGTCAAGATTGGGGATTCAAGCGCTTTGTAATTGGAATTTTCTTGGGAAAATTCCAGGGAAACACTTAGTTCTTATCACTTTCTTTTTCTCTTATTTCATTCTTCAAAAACAAGAGGGTTCTTGAAAAGGTATTGCTGTAATTGTAAGAACTCCATTGATTTAGTGCAGAGAGCTCGGAGGAGCTCACGGGGACGTAGGCACATTGCCGAACCTCGATAACAATTGCTTGTGTTCTTTATTTGATTGGTCTGATTGCTGTTTATTACAAGTCATTCAAGACTTGGGTGTTTGGAAGATCACCACCTGGGATTCCGTAAGAAGGTGATTTTCCCACAAATCTCTTTTGATTCATTTTCTTAGATTATTAATCAATCTCTAGATTATAAAATTAAATTATAACAATTTATATTAAAATGTGATATTAAAAAGTAGACAAAGTCATCTCTTAAAAAATAAAGTACCAAAAAATAAACCCTATTCGGGTTGGTTTTATTAGAAATGGGTATCTGAACCGAAATACGTACCATATCTATCAGACTTGATCCGTTTGCTCTAAACTACAACCCATTTGAAGCCCTAGAAATATTTAAACCCAATTTCTATGAGCAGTTGCTGCTTTATTCCAACTTTACCACCATCAGTTAAGTGTTTACCCCCATTTTAGTTATAATAATGACTATATATGAGATAGTGAGATAACAATTTCTACTTTAACTACCATTAATTTAACCAAAAAAAAAATACTTTTGTTAAAAAAATCAATTTAATTCGGGTTTTTCAGTTGGGTTATTTTGGGTTTCAGGTTAAGTCGGGTTCGGATTCTCTCGGGTTTCAAGTTGTTCGGATTCGAGTCATTTCAGGTTTCAAGTTGTTTCTGGCTCGGGTCATTTTGGGTTTTGGGTCATTTGGGTTCGGGTCATTTCAAGTTTCGAGTCATTTTGGGCATGGGTCATATTGGGTTTCAAGTGTCTTGTGTTCGGGTCACTTTATTTTAATATGTTTTTGGGTTTCGGGTGGGTCAAGTTTCGAGTTAATCGAGTCAGATTTTTGGGTTGGGTTAGATTTTTCCACCTCTAAATTTATGGGCTCACCTTACTAGAACTAGGAAACCAAATCTGATTATCAAAAGCCGGATGGATGGCAAAGAGCTATGTCCTTTGGAGCCAAAAAGAGTGGTCCATTGCCATACTGTAGGGATTTTTCGGGTAGGGTTTTTATAGAGCTTAACTGAGCTTTATAAATTTTGACAGAAAGAGTAGGACTTAAGACTAAATTTCAATCTAGGATACTTTTGTTAATTGTTTTTCAATTTAGGGTTGAACAAATTCAAACTTCGACGATTATTAGATACATAGGCCCGGTTTGGATGACTGCATTAAAGCAGTCTTGTATTAAATCTGCGTTGAAATTGACGATATGTGTGCATCCTTTAGTGACTAAATGTGCGATATGACAAAACTACCCATCCACCCAACCAACACTGCTACCGTTTTTTTTCCTTTCCACTCAACACTGAAACCTGGGAGTTTGTGGTAAAATGGTCTACTCACTAAATTACAAATAATATTTTGATTTAAGATAACCCAGGTTTAATTCATAAACCAAACATGCCAATAATATCTGAGACTTTTTGAAAGTGTTTTGGCATCATTTCACTTCTATAAATAGGTAAACAATCTGCGATCACATATAACCTAAGTTTCTCCTTCCAACACCACTTATTTGTCTTCTCTCAATCGTTTTGCAAATGGGATATTAGTCCTTATATGATTATAAATTAAGGATTAAAGTGGCATTATTTTAATCTTACGTTTGATTTATAGGGTTGGTGTATTGATAATAAAATAGGACTGGTGTATTGGTATTAAAATAGGATAAAAATTTAAAGGACTATATTACCTTTCTACTATTCATCATCATAATTGGTTCCAAAATATGACCTCGATGATTGTTGTTAAGAAGCAGAAAACTTAATTTTTTTTTAGGAATTTACATACTTCATACTTAAAATGATACTTTATGAGAATATGAAAGAAAGATCGTAAAGTAATTCAAGTGAACCACAAACATGGAGATTTTCTCCATTAAAATTGAAAAAAAGAAGAAGAAGCAAACAATGAAGCCTTAGTCGTTTTAGTAACCTCTTCACATAAGGCAAATTCCATTTTCTATCTTTCATAACATGTTGAATCAAAACTCCATAGCTGATCTCAACCACAGAGAGAAAGAAACAACATATGATGGAAAGAGAGAAAGTCATATATATGTCTTTTAGCCATAATTTTCAGGTTTGGTTTTCATTTGAATATTATTAGCTTTATAAGGTAGGCCTTTATATCATCTGTTGTAGAACCCATTATTTCTATTAAAATATTTTAATTTTGGGTTTTTCTCTTCAACACATAAAGTATCTACCTGTTTAGTTTTGAGTCATAAATAATTTTTACTTGGATTTATGGAACTTAGAATCAAGTAATTAAAGTAAGATTGATAATAAAAATTTGTTTGAGGGAACTTTTGGAATTTTAAAGTGTCTGGGGTAGGTGTGAAAGAGTTATAGAATGGAGGGCTAGTTTTGCAATAAAGAGAGTTTGCTCATAAATAGGAAGAGATAGGGAGAGAAACCAACATTTGTACTAGAATTGTCTAGAATGGCCGAGAAAAAGGAAGAAAGGAAGGAAAAGAAGAAGAAGAAAAAGGAAAAGTTGGATAATTTCTTGTTAAAGCTTAAGGTAAAAGCTTTTTTTTTTCTTTCTTTCTACATATCAAGCATATTTAATACATCAAAGATTTGAGTTTTGAAGTTTGAATTTAAAGGATTTTCTTAAGAAGATGTTTGAAAAAAAGATTTGTTTCAAAAAGATGGGTTTTGTGCAAAGTTGGTTGGTTTGAGAGTTTTGAGTTCAAATTTTCTCTTTGATAGTGTTAACTTTTTGAATTTAAACCTTTAGAAACTTATATATTTGAATAATTGAAAAGAACTTTTGAAATCAAGAGAAATTTGGAGAAACAAATGAATTTTCATGAAGAAAATTGTTGTTGTCAGGGGACCCAGTCGACTGGATCGGGGTTTTGGGTTGTTTTGGAAGGACCCAGTCAATTAGCTCATGTGTTCAGTCGACTAGATCATGTGGCAAAATCTTTTGGACTTTTTCCTAGTCAATTGGATCAGGTACCCAATCAACTGGATCATGTTGATTTTTTATTAATTTAAAATTTGACTTTTTCTTTCATTTTTTGAATGTGAAAGCTTTCCAAAGTGATTTTAATGTTTATATAAATTTGAAGTATGATTAAAACTCCTTTAAAAGTATTATTATTCATGAAAATTAATTTTTTTTTTTGAGATTCAAAGTAAATGATTTGAAAAAAAGCTTAATGCCTCAATTTCTTTGATTTTTGGTTTCGTGCAAAGTGCGCTCTTAATATTTAAAGTGTGAAAATACCTTTGGTTCCTAGTATTCAATAATAATTGATAATGATGGGGTTAGATGTTGTTTCATCCCTAGGTACAAGAGGCAGATACCATTAAAGAACAAAGGGAGTAGTTTGAGATTAGTTATGGAGAATGTACGAGGTGAGTTTCATCTTACTTTTAGTAAGTGTAACAATTAGTACAAGGGAAAATCAAATGTTAAAATATGACTGAATGTAAAATTATAAATAGTAGTGTTATGAGTACTATATAAATATGATAAAAAAGGTGAGCATATAAGATTTTAGTATGGAAATGATAAAGAGTAATGTTATAACAA
This sequence comes from Bretschneidera sinensis, assembly GCA_023935145.1. Classification (NCBI taxonomy): domain Eukaryota; kingdom Viridiplantae; phylum Streptophyta; class Magnoliopsida; order Brassicales; family Akaniaceae; genus Bretschneidera; species Bretschneidera sinensis. The sequence continues at coordinate 85,704,620 of CM043698.1, read as the reverse complement.
TTGTATATGTATGTTGAGATACGAGTTTAGAAATGATCTGGTGTGATTATGTTTGAGAAATTGTTATGTATTTAATTGTAATGAAAGTGATTGTTTAAGTTGTTATTAATTAGTGATGTGATTGGTTGATGTATGTTTACTTAGACATTGTTGGATCATGAATTGCATGAGCCATTTCATGATCCATCTAATGAGGGGGAGTGTTGTGTAAGGTCGAAAACATCCGTCTAACGAGGGGGAGTGTTGGGTGAGGCCGAAAATGGAATTGACGCTGATATTGTGATGATATTATTGAGATGTATCAGTACGTGGGGAGACATCCCAGTTGTTATATGATTAGCCCAATGAAGGGCATGTGTTGAAATTGGCCAATGAAGGGAAAATGAAATAATATAAAATGAGTAAAGAACTAATCATGCATCACATTGCATTCATTCCATGAATAATGGACATTTGATGAAATTGGCCCATGAGGAGTATGTAATGTGAATGACTCGGTGAAGAGTATTAAAATATCAATTATTGTGAATTGAAAACTATTGGGATGGATGTAGATCATGAATGGAAAATCTTATGTTATATGTGGATTAAGATACAAATCATAAGCTATATGATAATTAAAAATATCAGTGTTGTTGTAATGATTGTTTCCTTTGAAATATGAAATGAAGAAAGTAAATTGGAAGTATAGACAAAAGTCTTATAACACTTATACATATAAAAGGAGATTTATATGACAAGATTTGGAAACAAAGAATTTAAACCTCAAAACGATTACTTTTAGTAAGATGTACTCTCCCTGAGCTTTTTAGCTCACCCTTTCCCTTTTACTAACTTTTCAAGAAAGTGGCAGAAGACTTGAGATTAAAGTTGAAGGAAATTCCTTGTAAGATCCTCATCCACGACATCCTCACCTCTTGAGTTCTCTTGGAGAGTCTAACTTTTTGTTATAGTTTACTTTGTAGAAAGATTTCAAGTTAATTGTAATCAAAGAAGTCTGGTTGATTTTAAAGAGTTGTTTAATATATTGAAAGAGGTTACAAGTATGTAAAAATGTGTAGTATAGAATTGAAGGGTACATTTTGGTAACAGTTTTCAGTTTTCAGTGTTCGAAAACTATTTTCGAAAATGAAAACTGAAAATTGTTTTATGATGTTTTATGAAGAAAACATGTTTGGATAACTATAACTCGAAAACTGTTTCCAAAACAATTTTCAGTGAAATGTTGTTTGGATAATCTTATTTTGAAAACTGTTTTGAAAAAAGAAAATTGTTTGGATTACACCTTCTTATAATTGTTTTCAGTTTTCAGTTTCCAGTTTAAATTTTAATGTCTAAAATTAATTTTATTTCTCATATTTACTAAATACATTTTTTTAAGCACACACCGAATACTTGGAAATAATTAATATTATTTTATTTTTAAAATGTTAGTATTTTTTATATATCATCGATCAAACATGACAACACTCTTCCCCTAGTCATGTCATGTTTGTTTGTTAAATAAATTCTTAAAAATTAAAATAAAAAATACAACACAACTTTCACAATTTGATAAAATATGAACAAACAACCTATTAAATACAATACTCAAGTTTGTTCAATATCTAAAAGATAACATACTTTTCTTCTAAAAAATATGATAGTTGAAGACAACTTTAAAATACAATATTCATTGATCATGTACAACTTTGATAAATTGATAAATTGCAACCATAACTTTCGAACCTTTGGTCAATAGCACTTAAATATCATAATCTTTAAACTTTTAAGTATTTTTTTTTATATGAACTCCAACTTCCATTCAAATTTGAGCAAGGAAACCAAGAGGAAGACCTCAGTTTTGAGCAAAGATGCTATCGTACAGAGCCAATTGTAGCAAGACCCCAGTTTAATGGATGCTATCAATTGAATAGTTTTTCAGATTTGCAAAGCCTAGCAGCCTCTCTCACATCTAAAATAATATTAAGCAGAACAGTAGCACTAAATATGGTGTGTGTGTATATATATATATATATATATATATATATATATATATATATATATGTGTACATATATGTATATATATGCATCCCAAGCAATTTTCAGGAGCATAACCACTGAACCAAGAAGGATTTTTCCCTTGAGGGTAGTGATTGCAGTGTAGCACATCATGCCAAAAACCCACAGAAGACTTTCCCTCATTTGCCTTCACTAAAATCTGCTTCTATACGAGTTTAAAGTAGCTGCAACTAAAGAAGAGATGCTCTCAATATTCTAAATCCGGGTTACATAGAGTACAGGTAGTATTTATTGTACTGTTACACGAGAACAGAGCTACATCATGTATATCCATATAGCCAAACAAACACCAACAATTAACATTTACAACACATGAAGAGCAAATCATGGCTACAATACTAAGCTGGTTGCCGCAAACAATGGAAGCAAATAACCACTTGAAAATTTAAAAACAAAATTCTTAAATCACATTATTATAAAGGTGACGGGCTGCTGAAGATGCCCTTCAAAGTAGGGCACACTGCACGTAACCTCCCCATGCTCATTGAGTATATCTGTCAGCCACCATGCAACAGAAAAACGATGAATCGAAGTCATACTCTTATCCAACTAAAGTAAACTATATAAACTCTTACAGATGACAGTGAAAATGAAATACTACTGGTTGGGAAGAAAGTAAAGAAACCATTAGTTCTCAACTTTAGGCAAAAATGGACATCCAAATTCTCCAGCATGCTACACTGATATTGCAGTTTCAACTGCTTCTTCATCAATGTTACAGGACTGTTAAAGACCCAGCAGCAATAGAAAATCAGTAAACAGAATTAGATGGGCGTAATTTGGGATCATACATCAACTAAGATAATGTAGGAAAAGCAAAACAAAAGAATAAAAGCATTCCAATATGTGAAAAATAACAGCCTCACATACTGCTGTTTTTTTGGCTCTAAAGCTGTTTTTTGGCAGCTACTGCTACTTAGCTTTTCCAATTACCATGCAAATTATGATGATAGTTTTAGATTTAGATTTAGTTATCTCACATATTGATGCCATTTAGCTTTAGATTTTCATATATGATGATAGTTTGCAAATAATGTATGCAAATGTGGAAAATGGATAGAATCTCAGCATGCTACATCAAAAACATGAATGCTTCAAATGCAAATAATGGGAATAACCCCCTAAAATACAATTAAAACGTGTTTCATGCTTTAATGAGAAAAGACTATGATACTCTTAAGGATCAACTTAAACCAGACCATCAAACAATTATGATGGTAGCACCACAAAAAAAACATAGAAACCTCTAACCCAGAACAATCATCAAGCAAATAATTTTAACGAACACAATTCAAGGATGCCAACAACTTGAACAAACCATATATGATAAGCCCTATTTACAAAACGAACACCTAAAACTTTGCAAAAAGGAGAAATGAACAATATCTCTTAGTACTAGTAATTATGTACCCAATGATGAAGACGATTTATTCAAGTATCAAAGGTACAATCAGATTTTTCAGCAGAACACCAAATGATCCAACTTTCAGACTTCTCCAAGTTAGAAGGTAAGCAGCTGAAACACAAAAGAAAAAGTGCTAAATGTAAAAATAAGAAACTCCATATTCAAAATAGCAAGTTACCAAATCTATTGATAGACAAATACATAGATGAATTATGCAATGCAAAATCTTCAAGGTATGCATACATCATATTCATACATCACAAATACCCAGACCAATTGATGGATAAATGAAACTCTATGGCTATGATTGGTAGCAGAGAAATGTGGGAGGAAATAAAAGTAAAAGGAAAGAAAAATGAAAAGAAAAGAAAATATTCATCTTTCCATCTTGTGTTTGGTAAAGAGGATGGACAAGTGAAAAGAAAGAAGAAGTGTTGGAAATCACCTTGACAAGATGCCCAGATGGTGATCTTCCAAACACCCAAGTCTAGAATGACTTGTAGAAATAATTTCAGCAATCGAACACAAGAACAAAAAATCAAAGAAAGAAAGAAGACAAGTAATTTGTTATCGAGGTTCGGTAATGTGCCTATGTCTCCGTGAGGAACTCTCTGCACTATCTCTAATGGTTCTTACAAGTTACAGTAATCCCCTTCAAGAAGCTCAAGTTCTTGAAGAAACAAGAAGAGAAGAAAGAAGATTACAATACTCTCTCTCTATACTACTCTCTCTTCTTTACAACCAGCCTCACTACAAAGAGTCCCTCTTGTGTTTATGTCTCTCACACAATCCTCTCTTACAATTGATCTCAAAGTGTGTCTTGTATGTGTTTTTTTTCTATATGTGAAAAATGAGGCTTAGGAACCCCTTTTATAGTCATTCAGATCTTGCACATTCTTGTGAATCAAGCTCCACCCTTTAATCATGATCTCCTTTTAATCTTAGCCCTTCATCACTTTTCAAGTGGTGCTGTGCGTTTCGGTATTACGCACACACACTTTGGAGAGCCTTTACGCTTACTACCTATGGGTGCAGCTGTGTGCCTTGTGGTGCGGTACTCAGCAGGGCACGGTGAGGCGCTGAGGCAGAGTGTGCTTGTGTGCACGCTGGATGGTGCACTACGGCTGGCTGAGCGGTGCAACGTTGGTTCTGTCCCAGCAGTATCCTTGCTGGACGGTGCGCCACTGGTGGATGGCCGGTGCACCGCTGGAGCAGTCCTAGAGCTTACCTTCTGGATGGCACGGCATTGGAGAGGGCGGGTGCACCGCTGGTGCACATTGATGCTGCCTAGCAGTGCACACACTCCATCAGCTTGTGTGCTGAAGTGCACACACTAGTGTGCCTAGCCTTCCCTTGCTCCAAATTAATGCACACACATGTGTGCAGCCTTCTAACTTGCTAAAATTTAATCTTCCATCTTTAGTTTAGATTTTAACCATCTTTGAACCATGTTTGAACCTGTGAAAATCTTAGATAAATACAAAAAATCTCTACCTTTGTCTAAGTGTTTAAACCTGAACCATTGTGCAGAAACCTTCGGGATCCAAACTCATCATGAGTTATCTATCAACCGACTCCTATCCTAAGTAGTCTAAGGCAATGATTGAACTTACTTAGAGGTAGAATTTTAGTACCCAAATCCGCAGGATTTTCTTCCGTGGCAACCTTGTCCACATGGATGCATCCTTTCGTAACATTTTCTCGAATGAAATGATACCGAACATCCATATGCTTTGTCCTCTCATGGAACACTGGATTTTTACACAAGTGCAAGGCACTTTGACTATCCGAAAATATCACAACCTACTCCTCCAGTACCTTCAACTCTTCAAGCAACCCTTTGCACCACATAGCCTCCTTGATGGCCTTCGTAGCAGCTGTGTACTCAGCCTCGGTTGTTGAGAGTGCTACCACTGGCTGTAACTGAGCCTTCCAACTTACACAACATCCATTTAAGTTGAAAAAATAAGAGGTAATCGATCTCTTTTTATCTCGGTCTGCTCCATAGTCTGAATCAGCAAAACCCTCAAGGCATATGGCATTACCCCTCTTCCCATACACCAGCCCTACTTCTGGGCTTCCCTTCAAATACCTCAGCAACCACTTCACCACAAGCCAATGCTTCTTTCTGGGATTACTCATAAACCTGTTGAGAACACTCATTGCATGAGCAATGTCGGGTCTAGTGCTTACCATGGTGTACATAACAGAACCAACAACACTAGAGTAAGGGACTTTCTCCATTTCCTTCTTCTCCGCCTCCGATCTTAGACATTGATCGCTGGAGAATTTGAAATGACCAGCAAAGGGAACCTTCACTGGTTTGCTATCTTCTATAGAGAATTTAGATATCATCTTCTCTATGTATGAGGTTCGAGAGATCTTCAATCTGTTTCTCTCCCTTTCCCGGATGATACACATCCCACGGATATTTAGTGCATGGCCAAGATCCTTTATCTCAAACTCCTCACTGAGTTAAGCCTTCAATTTATTTATCCTCTCTATGTTGCTCCCAACCAGCAATATGTCATCAACATAAATGAGGATGATCACCATTTCCTCAACCTTCTGCCCCTTATAGTATAAGCACGAATCATAGCATCTCCTCATGAAACCCAAGCTGATTACAAAGGAATCAAACCTTTTGTTCCATTGCTGAGGTGATTGCTTCAAGCCATAGAGAGACTTCTTTAATTTGCACACTAACTCTCCCTGTCTTCCTTCCTCATAACCTTTGGGTTATCTCATAAAAATGGTCTCATTGAGCTCTCCATTTAAGAATGTTGTCTTCACATCCATTTGCTCAATTTCCCAATCAAATTGGACCACCAATGCTAACACTATCCGGATCGTCTTGTACTTCACAACCAGTGAGAATATTTTGGTGAAATCTCTACCTTCTTTTTGTGTGAACCCCTTCGCCACCAGCTTAGCTTTATACTGGACTTCATCCCTTGGAGTATTCCCTTCTTTGATCTTGTAGAGCCATCTATGTTGTGAGTTTTAATTTACTCGCAAGCGCACGAGTCGTTTGCAATATAGTGTGTGCAAGTGCGAGGTCGAATCCACAGGGAATTGCGTTGTGAAAGTATATTTTCAATCTAAATTAACTCTATCTTAACCTAGTTCCGAATTTTGAATGATAATTTGTAAAATAAATTAAAACTAAATTAAATTGATTTTAAAAACTAATAATAAAAAGCACTAAGATTTCCGAATCCACCCCACCGAAGTTAAGCATACATGTTCTAAAAATATAGCCTATCAAAACATTCAATGAATCCAACTATAAGACAAAAAACAAAGAATATCCCAACTAAACCAAAAGCACCCGATGTATCCGCTCTTAACAAATCACAAAGGGAATCCAATTTAATCGAAAAGCATTCAATGTATCCATCAGATGAAACACAAAGAAAATCCAACAGACAATTTAAACTCAATCAATTATAAGATTAACTCAAATAATTGACAGAACATTTATACTAAAAATTGTCAGATTTGTACAAGCAAATCTGAACTACTACGCCAAACAATGGCGGGGCTTCATCTTCAACCTTAGCTGAAGAGTCTAGCCACTCATAACTATAAAACTATAATAACAAGTGCTAAACATTTAAACTAAAAACAACTGAATATAAAGAAATAAATAAACAACTTTACATGGAAGAAATTCCACTCGCTGCCGAGCGGCGCTTCCCCTCGTGGTAGCAATGCCTTCGGGATCCACCAGAATGCTGGCGGAAGTCCACCGGTAAACACCAAAGTGGCTTAGGAATTGTACATTGGATTATGAAGCCAAATGGTGTTTATATAGGGGAAGACCCGGAGTAAAACAGGTTGCAGAAACGATGTGGGATACAGGCCCGTGTGCGCTCGATCGCAGTGTGGTGCGATCGATCGCAGGTACGATCGATCGCATGTCTTGTGTGCACGATCTCATGTGCGCTCGATCGCATGTCTGCTGCGATCGATCGCAGATGCACTGATCTTCAAATATTTCGATGTGGGATGTTGACCTTGCGCTCGTTCAAAGGCAGGTGCGCTCGAGCGCTGGTGCGCTCGATCGCATGTCTGTTGCGATCGAGCGCAATGTCTCCAGAAGCTTCAAATCAACCTGAAATGCTGCACTTTCTCCACAAAGCTGTAAAAACACACAAAACACAAGAAAAACGTAAAATAGAGTAAAATAATACTAACTAAGAGCATAACAAATATAAGTTAAGGGTCTAAAATATGCAATATTTTAGACTCATCAAATACCCCCAAACTTATATTTTGCTAGTCCCTTAGCAAAACAAAATAAAAGACTCAATGAAAAACAAAGAACATAAAGATAAAGTCATCACTCATGGTATCCAAAAATTTAAGGAGCACACATCATCATGATATTCATTCATAAGCAAGCTTAAAAAGGTAAACACATCTTCGCAATGAATAGAAATGTTAAAATCTAATTACTTACAAAAGGCAAGATAAGGCATCACAATCTTGAATCAGTGTAAGGTGAATTAGTACATAAAAATGAAGCTTCCAAGTAACTCTAATGTGTAAGGTCTCCATGTCTCAAGATTCACCGAATTTCCCATCAAAAATGAACAAAAAGGCATAGTTTTTATTTTATTCACCTTTTTTTTTTTTTTTTTTTTTTAATAAGGCACGGCTATGTTTAGTTCCCTTAAGCTTTCTAATTGACCCATGTAGCGAGTGTTGAGTCAATGACTCCCAAACCAGATGGTTTTAGGGCATTAGGTGTAAAGACACCCCTAAGGACTTACTAACTCAAGTCAAAAAGGCTTACGAAATTAAACCGACCTTAATATTAACAAGCAAAATTTCACCTTTTGACGTGAACACTCACTGCTTACTGAGGCAAGAGGTCCAGTTACTCAGCGAAAAGTTTATTGATAATTTTTTTTTTTTTTTTTTTTTTTTTTCCTATGCCCAAGAGTTCATCCAACAAGTCATCCAGTTTCAGTTAAGATAAGGAAAAATACACATTAAAATCACGTGTCATACCTCACATAATTTGTGCTAATGTGCTCGTGTGAGATTAGATCAAACATGTGAATTCTCAAAATGCCTAAAGTAAGTAACTAAATTTTAAAAATTTATCACCAGATCATGTGTTCAAAATGTTAAGCTCACCAATGACATCACATCACAGAAAATGTTTAGATCAACTAAAATTTCACGATAACATGAGCATGCATTTATCTCTATGACGAAAAGACAACAAATTAGGACAAAGTGTGTGATGTGTCTCCCATACCCCCAAACTTAAATTACACATTGACCCCAATGTGTGACTATTATGGAAAGAGCTGACCTGAGATATGGAGAACTATCTGGACTGGTATGGCTCATAGCATACCCCCAAACTTGAACTGAAGTACGCTTTGTCCCTGAAAAATAAAAACTGGAAAACAAAAAATACTGGAAACAAACATTAATCATAAATATGCGAAATAATAAATAAACAAAAGAAAAGATAAGCTGTGGGGTGCCTCCCATGAGCGCTAAGTTTAACGTCTTCAGCCAGACCCAACATTAGTAAACATGCCCAACTAAGTGCTCCACCACCTGATCAATAAATGGGAATGGAAAATGATCAGGCCTGGTGGCAGCATTCAATTTACGGTAGTCTAGACACTTTCTCCATCTTGATTGTACTCGAGTTGGAACCAACTCGTTGTCTTTATTTACAACCGTAAATTCAGCACGTTTGGGCACGACTAGAATCTGGCTCACCCACTTGCTATCAGAGATGGGATAAATGATCCCTGCCTCTAACAGCTTCATATCTTCTCCCCTCACAACCTCTTGTATAGTAGGGTTGAGCCTTCTTTGTGGCTCCCTCGATGGCTTGGTATTCTCCTCCAACTGTATCGTGTGTATCACCAACGAGGGGTTGATTCCTTTGACATCCTCAATAGTCCAGCCTATAGCTTCCTGATGCTCTCTTAAGATGTCCAATAATTTCTTCTCTGGAGCATCACCCAAATCTAAAGCTATAATTATAGGCAAAGAATCTGCTGGACCTGGGAACTTATACTCAAGATTATCCAGTAAAGGCTTAAATTCCTTCTTGTGAGGTTCAGGTGTTGTGGTTTCCTCGGTCTCACTGCTTTCTCGAGGATCAGACTCCAAAATGACATTTACTTCATCGAGTAACTTATCTAAACCCAAGTCCTCTCCAAAGTGAGCAAAGCATGCCTCCAAGGGATCCTCAATACGGGATTCATCCATAGTCTCCTCTATCCTACTACTCTCCCGAGGAGCAGACTCCACGATAGTATTTGCTTGCTCAAGTAACTTATCTAAATCCAAATCCTCTTCAAACTGAGCAAAGCATGCCTCCATAATGTCCTCAGACTTTCCTTCTTTCTTGGGCGCTTGTAGTCTCTCAGGGTAAGGCGTTTTAGGTAAAAACGACCTAGAGAGATCCTTAATAATATGAGTGGCTGTAGATGGCTCAGCATCTCTATTCTCATTGTTGCCACTTTCTTGCCCTTGGTGCATAGCAGGGTTCTCTTCCACTTGATTGTGCACTTGTCTCCCAGACAATGGGACAATTGATTGCACTTGTTCCTGCCAATGCATAGGAGTTAATAAATTTCCCACCGCAAACTGTTCCTTTGAGTTAGGATCAGTTTGACTGGGGAACGTTCCTTCCTCTCCTTCACCCACGTAACTTGCGATTTGATCAATTTGACTCTCTAGTGTGGCAATTGCTTGGGTGTTTTCTATTGTTGCACTCATCACTTCACTCATAGATTGGCTAGTCGTTTTCATGAAATCATTGAGAGCGTCCTCCAATGACTGTGAAACCGATGCTGGCGCTTGAATGGGAGCTTGGTAAGCGGGTGATGGTGCTGGATAAGCTGAGTGACCATAACTTGGAATTGGTGGAGGAAATTCAGGAGGGTATTGATTGTGAGCATGATAAGGGTCTCCTCCCTGATTCCTCAGTTGGTTCTGCGTCCATGAAACATTAGAGTGGTCCCACCACCCTAGATTGTATGTTTCAGAGTAAGATCTATTTGATTGCCAACAACAGTCATTGAAAGCATTCATTTGTTCCATAGGATACTCGGCACAAACCGGCATTGATGGGCAATTCTGTGCTAGATGCATGGGACTAGCACAGATGGAACAGCTTTCAACATTGAAAGTGTTGGCAGCATTGAGGGACGGGCCGGTCATTTTAATGAAATCTTTGAGGGCGTCCTCTAAAGACTGTGAAACCGGCGCTGGATTCATCCACATGGTTTTTTTTTTTTTTTTTTTTTTTTTTTTTTTTTTTAATAAAAAAATAACTAACTAGTAGAAAAATAAAATCATTTTAGACCAAAAATTTTCACAAACCAAACAATTCCCCGGCAACGGCGCCAAAAACTTGTTGTGAGTTTTAATTTACTCGCAAGCGCACGAGTCGTTTGCAATATAGTGTGTGCAAGTGCGAGGTCGAATCCACAGGGAATTGCGTTGTGAAAGTATATTTTCAATCTAAATTAACTCTATCTTAACCTAGTTCCGAATTTTGAATGATAATTTGTAAAATAAATTAAAACTAAATTAAATTGATTTTAAAAACTAATAATAAAAAGCACTAAGATTTCCGAATCCACCCCACCGAAGTTAAGCATACATGTTCTAAAAATATAGCCTATCAAAACATTCAATGAATCCAACTATAAGATAAAAAACAAAGAATATCCCAACTAAACCAAAAGCACCCGATGTATCCGCTCTTAACAAATCACAAAGGGAATCCAATTTAATCGAAAAGCATTCAATGTATCCATCAGATGAAACACAAAGAAAATCCAACAGACAATTTAAACTCAATCAATTATAAGATTAACTCAAATAATTGACAGAACATTTATACTAAAAATTGTCAGATTTGTACAAGCAAATCTGAACTACTACGCCAAACAATGGCGGGGCTTCATCTTCAACCTTAGCTGAAGAGTCTAGCCACTCATAACTATAAAACTATAATAACAAGTGCTAAACATTTAAACTAAAAACAACTGAATATAAAGAAATAAATAAACAACTTTACATGGAAGAAATTCCACTCGCTGCCGAGCGGCGCTTCCCCTCGTGGTAGCAATGCCTTCGGGATCCACCAGAATGCTGGCGGAAGTCCACCGGTAAACACCAAAGTGGCTTAGGAATTGTACATTGGATTATGAAGCCAAATGGTGTTTATATAGGGGAAGACCCGGAGTAAAACAGGTTGCAGAAACGATGTGGGATACAGGCCCGTGTGCGCTCGATCGCAGTGTGGTGCGATCGATCGCAGGTACGATCGATCGCATGTCTTGTGCGCACGATCTCATGTGCGCTCGATCGCATGTCTGCTGCGATCGATCGCAGATGCACTGATCTTCAAATATTTCGATGTGGGATGTTGACCTTGCGCTCGTTCAAAGGCAGGTGCGCTCGAGCGCTGGTGCGCTCGATCGCATGTCTGTTGCGATCGAGCGCAATGTCTCCAGAAGCTTCAAATCAACCTGAAATGCTGCACTTTCTCCACAAAGCTGTAAAAACACACAAAACACAAGAAAAACGTAAAATAGAGTAAAATAATACTAACTAAGAGCATAACAAATATAAGTTAAGGGTCTAAAATATGCAATATTTTAGACTCATCAATCTACAATCCACAACTCTCTGTTTTTCAGGTTTAGGCACCAACTCCCAAGAGTTGTTCTTCATCAAAGACTCCATTTTCTCCACCATAACCAGCTGCCACTTTGACGAATCCTTACACTCCATGGCATCCATGTAAGTTTCTAGTTCTACCTTTCCTTCTCTCCAAAGAGCTGCTACATCTACAGCATTTGCAAACCCATATCCCAAGGGCGGTCTAACCACTCTCCTTTCTCGGTCTCTTGTGAGCTGGTAGTCATTTACTGTATTAACTTCTTCTTGTTCAGCCTCTCCTTCTTGAGTTTCTTGAGCATGGCCTTCATCCAAGGGCTCTACCAGGTCCGAACCCTCTTGCCTCCACTACGAGTTCTCCTTGATGCAATGCTCCACAACTTCCGGGCTGGTTTGCTCACTAGCCCCTGCAGGGTTAGTTTTCTCCAAGTAGGGAAATAATAATTCGTTAAAAATAACATCCCTACTTCTAATCAATTTCATGCCCTTCTTTTCTAAGGACCACAACCTATATCCCTTAACCCCATCACCATATCCTAGAAATACACATTTTCTAGATCTAGGGCCAAGTTTATCCTCGTTTTGATGTGCATATGCTGCACACCCAAAAGTCTTAAGGTTGTTTAATTCAGGGGGTTTTCCACTCCACATCTCCATGGGAGTCTTGAGCTCTAAAGCTCTAGAGGGTGATCTATTTATCAAGTATGCAGCTGTAGCCACAGCTTCTCCCCAAAAATATTTTGGTAACCCGAATCCTATTAACATGCACCTAACCTTCTCCATGAAGGTTCTATTCATTCTTTCAACAACTCCATTTTGCTGGGGTGTTTTCACAACCGTCCTATGCCTTAGAATGCCATTTAATTCACAGAATTTATCAAAATCATTATTGCAAAATTCTAAGCCATTATCGGTTCGTAAAGCCTTAACTACCCTACCCATTTGAGTTTCCAGCAACTTCTTTCACACAACAAATTTATTCAAGGCATCAGATTTATTCCTAAGAAAATAAACCCATACTCTTCTTGAATAATCATCAATTAAAGACAGAAAGAAAAAGTTACCTCCCTGTGTTGGTGTCCTAGCTGGTCCCCAAAGGTCCGAATGAGTGTAGTCAAGAGTCCCTTTGGACTTGTGCACTCCGGTGTTGAAGCTGACCCGGTGTTACATCCCAAGAATGCAACTCTCACAGAAATCTGATTTTTTTACTTTGTCACCACCAAGTAGACCTTCCTTGCTAAGCAGTTGTAGGCCCTTTTCGCTCATGTGTCCCAAGCAAGTGTGCCAAAGGGCTGCCTTGTCCATCTCAGCCATCAAGCTTGCTGCTTGATCATTGATTTATGTCTCTCCGGTCATCTTATAGAGTCCATCATTTCTTGCTGCCTTGATCACTATTAAAGATCCCTTGGCCACCTTGATCTTGCCTCCCTCTACTTTGCATGTATACCCCATGGAATCCAGCTGCCCCAATGAGATCAAGTTCCTCTTCAAATCTGGAAGATATCTTACATTTCGCAGTAGCCTTGTGACTCCATCAAACATTTTCAATTGAATGTCACCAATCCCTCTCACTTGGTAAGAATTGTCATTCCCCAAGAAGACCCTTCCATCATTGACCTCCTTGAAATTCTTGAACTATTCTTTGTGAGGGCACACATGATAAGTGCACCCGGAGTCAAGAATCCACTTTTCTGCCTTGTCTCCTGCTCACATTCGAGCACACAACAAGAAAATCATCTTGTTGTTCTCCCTTGGCAACTAAAGCCTCTCAATTATTGGTGTGGCTTCTCCTCTCATCCCACATGCTCTTCTTGCAATCTTTCTTGAAATGGCCCTCCTTGTTGCAGTAGAAGCATCTTCTTCCTCCTCCAAGTCATGTCTTGGAATGAGATCTCTCATGGTTCTACCCTCTACCTCTTGATTTCTCTTGGTAGTTACCATGGTTGCTACTGCCATTCCGAGTTGTTGGCCTTCCTATCACTAACAGCCCATCACCACTTGATGTCTCCTTCATCTTGGCCTTGAAATCATGTGCCCTTATGGCATTGGTCACAATCTCCTTTGTCAAAGTATCTCTTCCATACTTAATGGCATTAATCAAGTTATCAAAGCAATCAGGAAGAGAATTTAACAAAATGACAACCAATTGTTCATCAAGAAAAATAATGCTACAGGTAACCAAATCTTGAACTAGCTTATTAAAGACATCAAGATTATCTTGCAACTCTTTACTGGGGTCTATTTTAAAAGCAAAGATTCTTTTAAGAAGATAAATCTTGTTAGGAAGAGTTTTGGTAAGAAACAACTCATCTAGTTTCTTCCATATGACAGCCGGATCCTCTGAGTCTCCGCACTCCCTTGTGACACTATCCGACATGTGCAAGAAAATGGTGTTGTAAACCATCTTCTTCATCTTAGTCCGCTGGTCCTTCGTGACACTTGCTGGAAAAGCATCATCTTCTCAAATAGCCAAGTCCACTTTCTGTTGCATTAGAACCGCCTTGATCTTCCGCTTCCAAAGGGCAAAGTCTTCGTTTCCATTAAACTTCTCTACACAGAAATTTGAAGCCATCTTTTACGGACAAGATCCCAAATTTATGAACTACCCACAAATGCTTTCTTCAACCTCAAGAACACAGATTAAAGATGGATCTTAACACCGTTCTTTGAATAAACCTTCAAGAACACGATCAGATCTTGATCTTTACACCGTTCTTGAATCACCCAAGAAATTAATCTTTGATTCTTAGAGTCTTGGCTCCGTCACCATCTTGTTCTTCCTCCGATACCTAGCTATGCAGCTCTGATACCACTATTGGAAATCACCTTGACAAGATGCCCAGGTGGTGATCTTCCAAACACCCAAGTGTAGAATGACTTATAGAAATAATTTCAGCAATCGAACACAAGAACAGAAAATCAAAGAAAGAAAGAAGACAAGCAATTTGTTATCGAGGTTCGGCAATGTGCCTACGTCCCTGTGAGTTCCTCCGAACTCTTTGCACTATCTCCAACGGTTCTTACAAGTTACAGTAATCCCCTTCAAGAAGCTCAAGTTCTTGAAGAAACAAGAAGAGAAGAAAGAAGATTACAATGCTCTCTCTCTATACTACTCTCTCTTCTTTACAACCAGCCTCACTACAAAGAGTCCCTCTTGTGTTTATGTCTCTCACGCAATTCTCTCTTACAATTGATCTCAAAGTGTGTCTTGTATGTGTTTTTTTCTATATGTGAAAAATGAGGCTTGGGAACCCCATTTATAGTCATTCACTTCTTGGAAATTCTTCTGAATCAAGCTCCACCCTTTGATCATGATCTCCTTTTAATCTTAGCCCTTCATCACTTTTCAAGTGGTACTGTGCGTTTTGGTATTGCGCACACACACTTTGGAGAGCCTTTATGCCTATTACCTATGGGTGCAGCTGTGTGCCTTGCGGTGCAGCGCTCAGCAGGGCGCAGTGAGGCGCTGAGGCAGAGTGTGCTTATGTGCACGCTGGACGGTGCGCCGTGGCTGGCTGAGCGGTGCAGTGCTGGTTCTGTCCCAGTAGCATCTTTGCTGGATGGTGCACCACTAGTGGATGGCCGGTGCACCACTAGAGCAGTCCCAGAGCTTACTTTTTGGATGGCTGGGCGCTGGAGAGGGGGCGGTGCACGGTGCACACTGATGCTGCCCAGCAGTGCACACACTCCAGCAGCTTGTGTGCTAAAGTGCACACACCAGTGTGCCTAGCCTTCCCTTGCTCCAAATTGATGCACACATATGTGTGCAGCCTTCTAACTTACTGAACTTTAATCCTCTATCCTTGGTTTAGATTTTAACCATCTTTGAGCCATGGTTGGACTTGTGCATACTTTAGACAAATACCAACAAGAAGTTTATTTTAGCTTTCACTTCCTAATCCTCTTTGTGATTTGTACACGTGGGAAGAAAATATCAATCCTCTCACTTTTCTTTCCTCTCCCTCTTCCTTCCTTCCACTTTTCATCTCTACCAATCATAGCCTATGTTTCTCCTAATATAGAGTTCAAAATGAATTGAAATTTACCTATTCTCATGAAACTAAGTCAGAATATTAATCTCAGTTAAGGCTCAGTCAAACCACATGTTATTTATGTAAGCTAGCAAACAAGCTCCATGAGCTATTTGCAAGTCAATACTTGAGCTTGATGATGGTTTCTTGGCCAGTCAACATGCAAATTAGAGTTATCACCACAACAACCATAAGATCACAATTCACAAAAACACATATTTCCATGGCACACTAAAATCAGATAAATTAACAGAATATTCTGGCACAGTAATCACATGGATGAGTATGAAATTCTTGATAAATGTGATGAAGAAATTCAATTTCCATAAGCATTCCAAAATAGTTCTCAAATTTGCAGTCCACTAGCAAAAAGGCAGCCCTAGAACCACTGTTTTCCATATATATATACACATTGACTAAATTATACAAGAACAGAAAAGAAACAAATACCCAGCAGATAATCACTACTAAACAATTAATTAAGAAACTATACCTATCATCTTCTTCTTCCTCCTCCTCTTCTTCTTCTTGTTGAATTACTGATGATTGAGCTTGTAAAGAAGATGTTTTACTCCCTTCAAGATTGTCTTGAGGAGAGTCACCATCAAATTTCTCGAACTTAGCAAATGTTCTTGATCTTGAACAAGCTTTGTGCAGTGAAACTCCATTGTACCCACTAAGGATAGAGTGAGAAAGAGATAAGGAAAAGTAATTTCTCCTGAAAATTCTTAGGTAAATTGGAGATACACATCAGCCTGTAAAATTGGCCAACAGGTCATGCCATTTTATCATTAGTCACATTGTTATAAAACATTCACCAAAAATCAAGCTTTGGGCTTCACTTACTGTTGAGTAGCGATAAACACCCAAAAGGTCCAAAAAGCACTCACTGGGGCCGCGACAACTAAGGAAGGAGGCCGTACGGTGGATTCGACGACGAACATAGGGGTCTACTTGCTAGCACTTTGGATCGGCTCCTTCGCTTGATTAACAGCACCAAAATCGCTACGATGGGCTCCTCACCGGAGGAGGAAGTGGCGGCTTCTCCAAGGCAGATGAGGTCAATAATTGGGCAACTGGGAAAAAATCACTCCCTACCAGATCCTCTGCTTTTAAAGCAAACCCGTAAGGATTTAGAGAGAGATGACCAAATTTGAAATCAAAATATGTGTATTTGAAGAAAAAATCTAGAGGAACAAGAAGAACACAAGTTCTAAAAATGAAATGAAGATGGACAAAATGAAAAAACCCATAAGAGATCGAGAGAGAAGACAGAGAGAGAAAGGGGTCTAAGTTTGCAGAGAAGTAGTGTGATTTGGGGGAAAAAAGTGAATTTGTGAACACTGGACAGTGTTTTAAGACTGAAAACTCTGATAGAGAGTTTTCAAAAACCAGTGTTTGAAAACCCATTGATGAGAGTCATAAAATGCTTCTCAACAGTGGTTAATTGTTAGCATTTTCGGATTGATCTCGGTCTTTATTGCACTTTTATGTGTTAATAACTCTAAAGTAATATTATTAGACCACTGACTTATTTCAGTGCAATTTTCAAGTACTTTGAGTTTAAAAGAGAAAAAGAAACGATCGTTGCTTAAAAGGCCAAGATCCTATGCTTCTGGAAGGACAAGATGGACTGCTGCCTGTATTACGATCGAGCGCATAAGCAGTGTGATCGAGCGCACATCCCACATCGACCAAGTACTCTGCAGCACACATGCGATCGAGCGCACATCCCACATCGACCAAGAAGTACTCTGCAGCGCAACTTTGATTGAGCGCACCAATCTGTGATCGAGCACACATACGATCGAGCGCACTAAAGCTGCGATCGATCGCACTCAGGTAGTATCCCACATTGGTCAAAAAACACAAAGCATTTCGGGAGCTTGCCTATATAAGACCCATTTCACTTCAGCTTGAGGATCAATCATTCAATCAATCAATCAATGAAATCAATCGGGGATGAATCCAGAGGGCCTTTAGGAGCAATCCAGAGGGCTTTTAGGAGGAACCCGAAGTATAAATTTGGAGGGCAAGCTAAGGATGATCATTGAGAGGCCGGAGGTAACTCAAGGAAGCATGAGCCCTGTGGCTGGCTAGTCTCCAAGCAAGGCGAAGGGATGAATCCTTAGGTGTAGTTGTTCTTATTTTTCTTTATTTGATTCAGTTGTAGTGGAATTATTTTCGTTAAACATTGTTATGTTTTATTCTTTAATTTAATTAGTAGATTTATTATTACTCCGGTGATTGCATGCTTCTTTGCCATATAAGTTCAGTCATGCTTTTCTTAGGTGTACCTGTTTGGGTGTGGTTGAGTCTGGTAGATCTCTTTTATAGATTTGTCCATTGCTGCGATATTGTCGTTTAGATATATCGTCGTCTCTTGATAATTTATAAGTTAGGTCATGTGTGCTTGAAAGTAAAAGAAGATTTCATAACAATTACATTAGGATTTATAAATGCGCTTTAATTGAATATTTTCCAATTGCCTGTTTGGGATGTGAAACTTGCAATCGAGATAAAACCAACTGAATCAAGTTAGGATTAGAGCAACGAACCTAGGGAGGATTTCTGGAACCTTGTCGTTTCTTATTTATATTATTCAATCTATATACACAATTTGATTTTCTCATTTTCTCAGATTCTCTCATTTAATTTTTTATCGTTTGAGTTAAAGTTTACACCTTCTTTGTAATTAACTTGTTTCCCTGTGGAATTGACACCCCAAAGCTGTACTACAATAATTGCATTATACTTTGGGCGTAATCAAATTTTGGCGCCATTGCCGGGGAAATGCGCTTAAGTACAAGGAAGCTTCTCAGCTTTGAGTGTGATGGTAGAAGAATTGTAAATATTTTTCTTTTCAGCAGTTTGTAAATACGGTAATATTGTTCCTTTACCTTAGTTTTAATTTTCTGATTATTTATTTATTTATTATTTTGTTTTATTTATTTCCCCTCTGATTCATTTGGTGTATGCTTAGACCGAGAGATTTGCGAGGTAGATTCATTAGAGGACCCGAACTAGAATTACCCTCTCCTTCCGAGTCTGATAGTGAACCCTCGCCTAGATCAACCAATAGTGGAAACCCAAGTGATAGTTTAGAGGATTTTGTTAACATGGCCGATAACCTTAATGAGAATGTTGCTAGGACACTTCAGGATTACCTCCACCTTACACGCACAGCCACACCATCATGCATTATGTTTCTAGCCAATACTCGCCAATTAGATCTTAAACCAGGGATGATTCAATTACTCCCTACATTTCATGGCTTGGATAATGAAAACCCATATGTGCACATTAGAGAGTTTGAGGAAGTGGTCGCGACTTTTCATAGTCAAGATGAAACCGATGACATTGTGAGGCTTAAGTTCTTTCCTTTCACTTTGAAGGATAGAGGTAAGAGTTGGCTATACTCACTAAGACCACGATCTATTAGGTCGTGGACTGAGATGACTCGGGCTTTCTTTAACAAATACTTTTCCCAACATAAGACCAACGCTTTGAAAAGGAAAATGTCCACCTTTGCACAAAAGAATAGTGAGACCTTATATCAGTCTTGGGAAAGATTTAAAGAGTTATTGAGTATATGCCCTCACCATAGGTATGAGAGTTAGCACTTGGTGAGCTATTTTTATGAGGGACTTACATATAGAGAGCGCCAATTCGTAGAGATGATGTGTAATGGTGGGTTCCTGGAGAAAGATCCTGATGAGGCCATAGAGTACCTCAATGAGCTTGCTGAAAATGCTCACACTTGGACTGGACCTAGTGCTACTGAAAGTACAAATAGGTCACGACCTATAGGGAACCCAAATGGTGGTGGAATTTACCATCTTAGAGAAGAGGATAACCTTAAGGCCAAGGTCGAGATGCTCACTAAGGAACTAGAGGCATTAAAGACTAAAAGCTCAAAGCCGACACACGTGGTCAATCATGCAAAATCTTTTGAACCATGTTTTATGTGTGGTGAGGTAGACCATCTCGCTCAAGAGTGTCCCACATTTGCTGATATGAGAGGGATGTATAAGAAACAATGTAATGCCTTAGGCATGTACACGAAGCCTTTTACACCGTTCTCTAATACCTATAATTCGGGATGGCGCGGTAACCCCACATTCAGCTGGAAATCTGAAAATCAGCAGCTTGCACAACCCCCTAGCTCATATTCTGCAACATATCATACACCTGTGTCTTCTAGGAGTTGTTTATAAGACACTTTACATGCTTTTATTGAGGCACAGGGTAAGACTAATAAAAGACTTGAATCGTTAATTGTGTAAGTTGTTGAAGAACATAGGGAGATAAAGAGCCAAATGTCCAAGTTGATGAGCTACTTGAGTGTGACTGAGAGAGGTAAGTTCCCTGCTCAAGCTCAGTCCACATCCCATGGTCAGCACCTGGCGCAACAGAATTTGAAGGAGGTGAATGCCATTAAGACAGTAACTGGTAAGTCCTTACACATCCCAACAACGAAGAAATCAGAGGATGTGGACGAAAGCCACCAAGCATACACGATGGACTCATTCATGGAAAAGGTCCAGCATCTTAATCCATTGGAGTCCACCCCTACCCATGGCTTCACCAGAGCATATATCGAGCCAAAATTTGCGGATGTTACTGATGACATCCTTGAGGCCCCTCCCAAGCATAGAAGCACCTAATTTGGTAAAGAAGCAGTGGCAGATGCATTCAACCTATATTTTTTAAAGAGGGAATAAGAGCGTCTGGCTGAAGACGTAAAACTTAGCGCTCATGGGAGGCAGCTCACAACGTATCCTTTTAGTTTTACTGTTTTTCATATTTCTTTTTCTTGTTTATTATTATTATTTTGCTGTTTTCCAATTTTACTTTAGTATTTATTTTTCAGGGACAAATAAACGAAGTAGTTCAAATGATTGTGCACAACTTTCAACACCACGCACCGTTGGTTAAAAATGGAGTTTCCTTAACTTTTGTTTTTTTTCATTGAAGACAATGCTAATCTTAAGTTGGGGGTGGAAGATATACATTTCTTATTGCATATCATTGAACTGCTTGGTGTCATTTTTGTTTGTTTTTAGCATGCTTGGTGTTTGCCTTAGAGTTAATTTACATGTCAATGACATAAACTTAATTGAGATAACATATAGCATTTAGAAGAAGTTAAATCTTACTTCAGTTTGAAATTAATTTAAGCATCAATCTTCATTTGGTTTGAGACTCTAGTTTGTGGTAAGATTGTATGATTAGTCTATAACATCTAGAGAAATTTTATGTGTGATTATTTTGTGAATATTTTTGCGGTCTCAACAAGCTCTAGAACTTACTTGATAACCACTTGAGGCGAATTCCTAGAATGCACACTACTTAGGATATGATATAGGCCATTTTTTTGGACCGTTTGAGCCTTTCAAACCTACCATTGCTATATTTATCACTAGTCACCTATTTGAGCCTTTTTCTTGAAAAGAAAAATTGAGCCTTGTTTATTTCGATAAACTATTTACCTACCTTTATGAGCCTAAAAATATTTTATCCTTACTTTTCTTTTAAAAGAACTTAGTTATACACATGTTGTGAGAAGCACTTAAAAGGAGTAAGGGTGGAAATATGAAAAAAATATCACTACCGCAACCCAAGTGCATTAAAGTAGATAAGTTGGGGGTTGTGGAAAAGAAAATAATATTTTATAACAATTACATTAGGATTTATAAATGCACTTTAATTGAATATTTTCTGATTGCCTGTTTAGGATATGAAACTTGCAATCGAGATAAAACCAACTGAATCAAGTTAGGATTAGAGCAATGAACCTAGGGAGGATTTCTGGAACCTTATCATTTCTTATTTATATTATTCAATCTATTTACACAATTTTCTCATAACTCAGATTCTTTCATTTAATTTTTTATCGTTTGAATTAAAGTTTCAGCTTCTTTGTAATTAACTTGTTTCCCTGTGGAATCGACACCCCAAAGCTGTACTATAATAACCGCGTTATACTTTGGGCGTAATCACCCATCTTTTGAAAACTGTTTCTCAAATCTACTTTTCTAAACATGTTAAGAGTGTGTGAAAAGAGTTTTTAAGTTTTGAACACTGAAAAGGGATTCTGAAAACTCTTTCCAAACAAGGCCGAAATAATTGAAAAGATTATTTATTTGATTTATATGTTTTGTATGGTTGCATCTTGAGTCAAGGTACTCAGTAATGAAAGGTAATGAAGCCATTTTGAGTAGGACCCACTAAGGATGGATCAGGTTTGGGTCAAGATCTATTCGGGTTCGGTTCATTTCAAACTCATATCATTTCAGGTTCGAGTCATTCAGGTTATGGGTGGTTTTAGATGTTGGCTCGTTTCAGGCTTAGGTGGTTTCTAACCTCGGATCATTCGGGTCTCGAGTTGTTTAGGTTACGAGTTATCTCGATTCTCGTGTCATTCGAGTTACGGGTCACCACAATGTCGACCATCTCAGGTTTTGGGTTGACTCATCGGGTTGCACTAATTTTATTGAATTTAGATTGACCTGCTAAGTTAACTTAGCTTTATCTTTTCTAATTTTCTATAATGACACATCCCGAGAAGGCCCTACTCGGAATGATTCCATTACTTTTCAGGACTAAGCATCTTGACTCAAAATGCAACCATGTAATACTCATAAGAATACAAACATTCTATCAAACTTCAAAAGTTTATGAAATCACATTTTTACACATCCAAACAATATTTACAATACAAGAGAGTAAAAGATTTTAAAATTTTCAAAAGATGCAAAGGAAAGAAAAATCTCCCCCTTAATTAAACCTTGAACACTTTCTTTTACAACAACTAAACCAAGACCAAGGGCTGAGACTCTTAACAACAACCTAAAAGTCGAGGATGCCGTAGTCGAAAGTCTTATTTAGGACTTCCTTCAACTTTGACTATCAAACTCCCGGTATTACCATAAATGTCAGAAAATGAAAGAGTGAGCTAAAAAGCTCAGTGAGAAACACATTACTAAAACTAATCATTTTAAAAGTTTTATTCTCTATTTTTCAAGCCTTAATTTAAACTTTATTTCTTTCTAAGTATGGGAAATAATATGGCTTATAAGTATAAAACCATAAGTTTATCTCAACAGTACTTATTCAATCGATACCCAAGCAAAAGTCAACTCGACTTGTTGTCAAAATAGTTTACCCTCACCTAAGCCATTAATGGTTATAACCCCTAATTGACATCCTCTCTAACTCTACACAAATATATCTCTATAATCATCCCATGTAACAAACATTATGTAACTAAAGTCTACAGAACCTTAAACCTAAAGCTCTGATACTAAAAAAGTAACAACCTATCCCGAGAGGACCCTACTCGAAACGACTCCATTACCTTTCAATACTGAGCACCTTGACTCAAGATGCAACCACATATACTCATAAAGAATACAAACATCATATCAAAAATCACAAGTTTATGAAATCACATTTTTACACATCCAAACAATCTTTACAATACAAGAGAGTCAAAGATTTTAAAATTTTCAAAAGATGCAAATGAAAGAAAACTCTCCCAGTTAAATACTCCTTGAACACTTTCTTTTGTAATGACTAAACCAAGACCAATGAATGAGACTCTTAAAAAAAACCCGAAAGATGAGGATGCTATAGCTGAAAGCCTTATTTAGGACTTCCTTCAACTTTGACTATCAAACTTCCGGTTTACCTGAAATGTTAGGAAAAAAAAAGAGTGAGCTAAAAAGCTCAATGAGAAACACATTACTAAAAGTGATCATTTAAAAAGTTTTATTATCTATTTTTCGAACCTTAATTTAAAATATATTTCTTTCTAAGTACAAGAAATAATAAGTCTTATAAGTATAAACTTTTCAATTTACTTTTCTCATTTCTTGTTACTAAAGGAGTAGTCATTACAAGTATTCCTTATTTCTTTAATAAATCAGAAAGTATGTAGTTCTTATCACTTCGCATATATCATAAGATCAATTTTTTTAGAGTAATGACAAATCTCAAACATTTTCATAGTACAACAATCAACATTTTTATATCCTTTATTGGACCAAATACATTCAACACCATTCATTAGGCGAATCACATCACAAGTTCTTCACGGGCCAATTACAACAAGTGTCCTTTAATGGACTAATCACAACACATGCCCCTCATGGGCCAAACATCACTTGTGCCTCTCATGGGCCAATCAAAGTCATAAATTATACACTAATCATCCATTATGCAAATGTAATGCAATGCAATACGATGCATGTTCAATTCTTTATTTAATTCATTTCATTTCATTTCACTTCATCTTCAAATCATATTCAATTTATCCTCATTTGCCCATTTTTGGGCTAATCATAAAAAAAGAATGACTCTTATCATAAATAATTTGGATCCCCTCCCTACCTCTTACTGGATGAGGTCCATACATCTCAACAACTAGGATCCCCTCTCTACCCCTTATTCGGTGAAGTCCTATCTTTTAGACAACTAGGATCCCCTCCTTACTCCTTATCGGGTGGAGTCCTAACCTCACATGATTACTTCATTTGTTTATATTATTATTAAGAAATCAAGTTACATGAAAGGCATTTACAACACAACCAATTGTCAACACAAGTAATTACACACTCAATTCATAATGAATCACCATATCCACAAAAGAATATATCATTTCAACAAATCAACAATTTCTCAAACATAATATTTATCAATCAATCTTATCATAACAACTTGTCAAAAATAAACATATCAAGACTTATTTACACTTATTCTCTTTACATTTATTAATGTACTTTATGTCTTTCCCTTAGTCCTTCATTAAGTTAATCATATCATAATCCTTCTTCAAGGTACAACCGTATAATATTTTATATTATTCTTTAAATCATCTCTTATATATATTTTCATAATTCTGTATGTTTATTGTAAACCGAGGTCAAACCTAAGAGGGGAGGGTGAATTGGGTTTTAAAAAAAAAATCTAATTAAGCTTGCAAGTTTTTAAACAGTGAAATACACAAAACACCCAAACAAATAATATGCTTGAAAGTAAAGAGTTTAAGGAAGAGAAAGTGCAAACTCAGTTTATAATGGTTCACCAATATCAGATTCCTTCCAACCTTATGTCCACTCTCTTCAAATAACCTCCTTGAAGTAATCCACTAAAAATTTTAGTTGTACAATTTAACGGGTGTTGTACAAACTTTACAACCAATCTTTTCCTCACGGAAGCTAATCTCTTCCTCACGAAAGTCACTCTCTTCCTCATGGAAGTTACAATGAAGTGTTTAATCCTAATCAATCTAAGAGTTATTACAACTCTTTCCCTTTACAATAAATGAAGTTTGCTGTAAAGAAAGAAGTAGGGATATAGCAATAAGTGCTTTTACAAATGAATAATATCTCTTTTTTAAGAATTAGCTTGAAGTATGGCTTAACAATAAATTTTTCAAAGCTTTTGAAAATTAATGAGCAAACTTATGAATTGAATATGTTCTCTTGTTATTTTAAATGCTCATTTAAGTGGGTTAATATAGCCTTGAAGCAATATGGTTGTTTGACACTGATTTGATAGGTTTGGGGCATTAAATGCTCAAGTCTTGCGTCTCAAACGGTTATATTTTTGAATTACCAGTCGACTGGGTCCTTGTACTAGTCGACTGGGTCAAGTGAGAAATCTCACTTTTTAGGCTATAGGAAAGTATCAATCGACTGGGTCCTAAGCACTAGTCAACTAGGAACTTTTTGTCCTAATTGCTAGTCAATTGGGTTTTTGACACCAGTCGACAGGGGACCTTCTGTCCCATAACCCAGTCGACTAATATATTGAGCCAATTGACTGGGTTGCCCTTCAACCCAAATTTTCATGTTTCAAAATTGTTTTTGACTTGGAAACATTTGTATTAATAGTTTTATCAAAATCTTTTGTAAAATGAGTCACAGGTCAAGCTAAGTATTTGAACATGAGAGATTTACAATTGTTTTCATTACATTAATGTCTATTCTAGATCTTTTGTTTTGTCTTGGCATCTGAATCTAGTTGAGTTCTTCCATATTGTTTCTATACTAAATACTGTTACCGCTTAAACACTTAGATTTAACTCTTAGTGCAATTAGAGTAGTGTTTTGTCATTATTAAAATAAAATACAGGTCAACAATCTCCCCTTTTTTGATGATGACAAAACTAATGAAAGAAAAACAGTTTTAAAAACTAAGTGTTGGGTTTTTAGAAAAAATTGAGCAGAGTTTCCTCTGTTTTTTGGATAAAACCAACCTATTAAGCAGTTCAAACGCAGTTTATAATCAACCTAACCAATCAAAGCAATACAAAGTTATATTCATTAATGTGTTCAGAGCAATGCTCCCCCTAAATCTATGCTATATTATAAGTTTACATTGATTTTTCTCTTTTTCTTTTTTTTCTCCCCCGTTTTGACAATAGTAGAAAATTGGGTATAAACTTAAAAAATAAGCAACACAAACACAACAACTATGAATATAAGACAAAAGCAAACTTGTGGGTAAAAACTAGGTATGTTTCAGAATTTGGAGGACTTCCCAAGAAGATTCATAAGTTTTTACACTGATATCAGTAGATAAGGCATATAGTTAAGCATGAATGTTATAAACCATGCAACCATATAACATAAAAGTATGATATATAGATATGAGCTAAATGCTAAAAGTGTAAATCAAAGCAACAATATAGATACATCTATCTAATGTGAGCTTATAGGAAGCTTGTTCGAGTACAAAATGTGAATGAAAAATGAATATTCGTGCTACAACCATCTAAGAGCTATATATACATAACAAGGAGATAAAGCATAAAGCTTAGTGAGTAGGGGAATCAGAGCCATCTCATAGAAGATCCCAAAGCTCAACTAAGGAGCCCTCTGTATGTTCTTGGAGCAGCTCGAAATATTCACGAAAGTGTGCAGAGGTCGCGATGCATAGAATCAATTGAAGAGCTCAAGCTCTAGAACCCGAACTGCATGGACAGCTAGAGGCTTGTCATAGCCTAAAGTAGGTCACCGTATCCAACCTGACTGGCACCATAACCACCATACTGTGGACTAGGTGCACATTCATCAGTGTCCATCATAGTAGATCATACCCTCTCGGATCATGAATCATATCCTTTTCAGAGAGGAGACATTGATGATTTCCTTTGGGCCGATGTCCTGAGCCTCAGAGGCGAGAAGGGGGACTCGAAAATGCTGGAGGATAAAGGTGATGAGTATCCTATAGGGAAGGCACCTAGAGTCACTAGCTTTGTTGTTTATCATGTTGGCGAGCAGTAGGGGTAGATATTGAAGTGGTGTTCAGTTTTGAGACATTAAATAAGCACCACATCTATCTTCGAGAGATAGCCCCAACTCCCAAGTCATGGATGGATGGTCTAACTCACAATAAGATTGAACAACTTCGAGTCGAGGGGCATATCACTACAGGTGTGAAATGTAATGGGCCTAAAGATGTAGTTAGGGTCTCCCCTAACGATTTGGAATTTCTTCTCATAATTGAAGTTGTTTGGCCATCTGTCCAGACTCCATTGATCCGTCCCACTAGGATCCTTAATATGCTGACCAGGAGGTCAGTGTTCACCTCAAACTCCATGCCCATCACACTGGTTTTGAAATGAAGAGCCAGTGGACTAGGTTTGAGGTTCGCGTAGAACTGGTGAATTAGGCTTGGGTAGTATTTTTGGTGGATATTTACAAGGGGTGTTAGCTGTATGACTTCAAAGGCAGGCAAGATATCAACATTTCCATGACGGATAGAGTCGAAGTCAACGAATCTGCCCGTCATGATTTTCTTGTTGCATATAATGGAATTATACATGCTCTTTTTTGTTAGGCTCCAAAATAGCTAATCATCGAGATCAGTTCTCGGCTTTTTGCTTAACGAACCAGCTGGCCCCTTTCCCTTTGTGTTGGGACCCTTGGATTTCTGAGAGCGTGGCTTTATAGGCACATTTGGTCCACCAACAGTTGTTTTAATTCTGATTCTCTCAGACATTTGGAAGAAAGCATTTTTAGGGAGAGATTTGAGAGATTTTGGGAAATATGGATTTTTCAACCGTGGAAGTTGAAAAAATGGATGATTTAGGGCATGATTTAAAGTTTTATGATGTGGATTTGAGAGATTTTGGGCTGAAATCATGAAATTTCTAGAGAGAGAAAGCTTAGGGTTTTCAAAAATGGTGTAAAATTTCTGAAAAACAGAAGCGATTATTTTTAGTATCATGATACCAGTCGATTGGGTCTTTCATAATTTGGGAAAGTTTTTGCATACCAGTCGACTGGGTAAACTAGCAAAGATATACCAGTTGACTGGGTTATCCATGCTAGTCGACTGGGCAGGTTACCAGAATTTTAATTTTTGGCTCCAAACAATGTCTTGTTCTACCAGTCGACTAGGTACTTGATTACGCCCAAGGTATAACATGGTAGTTGTAGCACGGCTTTTGGGTGTCGATTCTACAGGGAGACAAACTAACTACAAGAGAAAGTGCAAACTTTAAAACGAACGATAAAAGTTAAATGAGAAAATCTGAGTTTGAAGTAGTGTGAAATAATTGTGTAAATATAATAGAGAACAACAAGGGTCCGGGAATCCTCCTTAGGTTCGTTGCCTTATTTTAATCTTGATTTAGTTGTTTTTATCTCGATTGCAAGTTTTACATCCCAAACAAGCAATCGGCAAATATTCAATTAAAGCATATATATAAACGTAATGTAATTGTTACGAAATACTCTTTGCTTTCAAGCACAAATGACCCAACTTATAGATTATCAAGAAACGACAATATATCATAATGACAATACCGCAGTAATGGACAAATCTATATGAGAAATCTACCGAACTCAATCACACCTCAACAACATCACATCAGAAGAGCATGACTAGACTTATATGGGGGAGAAAGATGCAATCATTAGATTAAGAGGAAATCTTCTAATTAGATTAAAAAGTAAATCATAACAATGTTTAATGATAATAAATCCAAACTACAATGAATCAAGACTAGAAAATAAGAACAACTACACCTAGGGATTCATCCCTTCGCCTTGCTTGGAGATTAGTTGGCCATGGGGCTCGTGCTGGATGGAGTTTTCCCTAGCCTCCGGCCTCTAAAAAAAATGTTCTTTTCTAAAACCCTAAGTGGTCTATTTATAATACACAAGGTTTAAGGGTATTTTAGGGTATAAAACATCATTAAAAACCCTAATTAGGTCATAGCTTGGAGAAGAAATTTCGTGTTCGAGCTGCACCTCTCCTCAGTGGGTGCCTAGGCTTTGTCTGATGGTGGGAGAGAGAGCTTTTGGGCGCTGCACCTCTCCTCTTTTGGTGCCTAGGCACTAGGTAAAAGTGGCTTGTGCATGTTTCTGGGCGCCTAGGCCCTCACTAGTCCAAGCCTAGGCGCTAGGCAAAAGTCTTCTTCCTCTTTTTGGGATTTCTTCACTTCAATATTCATTGAGTCATTGTGCTTTCAAGCAACAATAGCTTTTCCTTCTCTTTTGGACTCAAAGTACCTCAAAATGCACCGAAATAAGTCAATGATCCAAGAATATCACTTTAGAGTTATTAACGTATAAAAGAGCAATTAAGACCAAGATCAACCTTAAAATGCTAACAATTAAGCACTGTTGAGATGCATTTTATGGCTCTCATCACAACCCCCAACTAGCTTATTGCTAGTCCCTAGCAATTCAAGTGAAAACAAGAGATGAATTCTACGGTAGGAGTCAAAAACAAAGTAAAGCAATGCTATCTAATGGTTGCCAACCTAAGGGCTTGGTCCACACCTTAGGCTATTGATCTCCCTATGCAACGAGTTAGGTATGGTGTGTACTCTAACCCTTTTCTCTCTTAAGAGATTCAACATGGGTGTATACTGAGTTGTTCCTTAAGAGAGCATGAGGGCTGTGGAGATCGGCAACCACACAGGACCTAGGGCTTAGTCTGCTCCCGGTTTCCCATGTTGATTAACCCGAGAATCCGGTGTGGATATCCTTTGTTACTAATGTCGAACCCAGGACTCGATCATCCAAATTGATCCAACTAACCTATCCATACCACATGCATATGTTGATCAGGCACACATATACGAGGAATTTAAACACAAACAAGTATTAATCAAGTTAAATATTTAGACAGGGCTATAGCAAAGATAGTCAATGAATAGATATGTGGAAAAGCATAACTAGGGCTTCAATCGAGCCCTATAGGTGTTTAGTTACACATGCTAAGTAGAATAAACATGCTAAACTTTATGAAAATGAAAACTGAAAACTAAAACCGAAGAAACTTGGGAGACGAGTCATCAATTCTTCTCCTAAGCTCTCTACCTCGAGTCTAGAACCAAAGATGATCTATTATATTTTTTACAAGGCTATTTATAGGGTCCCGAAACCCTAATTCCTATTTGGAGTCGGAGGACTTCTTTCCAATTTTGGCTTCTACCACTTCTGGAGTAATTGCTCTCGAGCGTATGCGGGTTGCACTTGAGCGCAGGTGTGCGCTCGAGCCTTCTTCAAGTGCGCTCTTGTCCTTGTACGCTCGATCTCAATGAGGTGCGCTCGAGCACACCTTGCTGGATGGCAGGACTTCATTTTTGCTTCTAAAAGCTCTAATTTATTATCTTTTTGCCCAAGTCCTGAGAAAAACACATAAAAGACGAAAATGAAGTAAAATCCATATAATTAGCTAGGTATAGAGTCTAACAAGTGTAAATTAGGGGGCTTAAATATGACTATTTAAGAACCTATCACACCCCCAAACTTACATATTGCTAGTCCCTTAGCAATACAAAACTAAAGACTATGTGAAAACAAAACTTTGAAAGATAAATTCATTCTCATGACACCTAAAAATTTGGGTTATGCATAAAAACTATGATAACTGTTCATGAGTAAGCTTAAAATAAAAACACATTTGGATTGTAAGAGGACTTTCAAAATTTTTATGTTTCTTACCTAAGGTTGGCTTAAGGCATCGCAAGTTTGATTTGTGTGTGATGAGTTAGCACATATAAGATGGGACTTCCATATAATTCTAGTGTATAGTGCTTCGGTGCCCAAAATCTTTATCAAATTTCTTGTTAAAGAGAACAAAATGGAATAATACTTGCTTTTCTTTCTTCTTTTATCATGCGATCTTTGCCATGTTGAGTTCCGTCGAGCTTTTGAATTTCTTTTTGCATGATGATTATTTTTCTTTATTTTTATAATGCCAAAGGGTTCTTTTCAATAAGTTATCCGATTACAGTTTAGGTAATGGAAGTAATACAGAAGAATTACATGTCATACCCCACACGAAAGCTTGCTAAATGTGCTTGTGCAAATTTGGATCAAACTCGTGAGTTCTCAGGTGCCTTGAGGTAGGTAACTAAACTTTGTAAAACTCCTATTGCAAGACTATGTGTTCTAGCTTTTAAGCTTACTAATGAAGTATTATCAAAAATTTTTTTGTTTATAAAAAAAAAACATGCATTTATCTTCCTAAAAAAACTGGGACTTAGTGTGTGCGCATGTGTTTTAAGTGCGTGAGTGATAGTATCTAGTATCTCCCACTACCCCCAAACTTAAAATGCACATTGTCCCCAATGTGTGTGGCATGGAAAGATCTGACCTGGGAGATGGAGAACTAGGTTGTTTGCTTGCTTGTATATGCCCCCAAACTTGAACTGGATGCACGCACTAAGTACTTGACAAAGGAAAACAAACGTTGTTCAAGAAACCAAAATATAAATAGTAGACATGTAAATATGATTATAAATAAACGAAAAGTACTAAAATGAAAAAGGATATGTCTGGGGTGCCTCCCATGAGCGCTAAGTTTAACATCTTCAGCCAGACTGGGTATCTCCTCACTACTGATCATCAGTGGGTGCAGTCGAGAAGGTATCGGGTGTAAGAGGTAACTTCTGGTGTGGCTGCGCTCGATCGCAGGGAGTATTGAGCTCGATCGCATTACCTTAAGTGCTGATGTTATGTGTGACAGGAACTAGGAATTTAGGCGGGTCAAGCGCTTATGGATCAGCTATATAGTGCACATTTTGAAGTGTCAGGTCCTCGTCCCGATGAGGTATTGTGAGATCGAGGTACGGTTTGACGCGGTGCCCATTGACTGTAAAAGTGTGATTGTTGTGGGGGTTATGAATTTCCAAAGCTCCATGAGGGGAGACCTTGGTGACCACATATGGACCAGCCCAACGGGATTTTAATTTGCCAAGGAACAACCTCAATCTTGAATTGTAGAGTTGTACTCTTTGTCCCACGTGAAATTCTTTTCGCACTAATTGTTTGTCGTGATAGGCCTTTGCCCTTTCCTTGTAAAGCTTGGCATTCTCATATGCATCATATCGCAACTCTTCTAGCTCATTTAAATGTAGCCTTCTTTTCTCACTTGCTTGTTTCATGTCAAAGTTGAATTGTTTAATTGCCCAATATGCTCGATATTCAAGTTCTACGGGTAGATGGCATGCTTTTTCGAAGACTAGGAGGTATGGAGACATCCCAATAGGTGTTTTATAAGCTGTTCGATATGCCCATAGAGCATTGTTGAGTCTTAAGGACCAGTCTTTTCGACTGGGGTTTACTGTTCTCTCCAAGATGCTTTTGATTTCTCGGTTACTTATCTCTACTTGGCCACTAGTCCGAGGGTGGTATAGGGTGACAACTTTATGGGTTATGCCATATTTTCTGATGAGTGTAGCAAAAGAATGATGATGGTAGTGGCTGCTTCCATCACTGATGATTGCTCTTGGTGTTCAAAACCGGGTAAAAATGTTATCCTGTAAAAACTTTAATACCACTTTGTGATCATTAGTCTTTGAGGAGACTGCCTCGACCCATTTAGACACATAATCCACTCCCACAAGAATATATAAATTACCAAATGAGTTAGGGAAAGGACCCATGAAATCAATGCTCCATACATCAAAAAGTTCTACTATGTGGATATTTTGTGGGGGCATTTGGTTTCGGGATGAGATGTTACCTGTTTGTTGGCATCTATCACAAGGGTTGCAGAATGTGAAGGCGTCTTTAAATAAAGTAGGCCAATAAAATCCAGATTGTAGTACCTTAAGTGCTATCTTCTTGGCCCCAAAATGTCCTCCACAAGCAAACTGGTGGCAGTGTTGCAATAAACTCAAATGCTCCTCTTCCGAGACACATCGTCGTATGATCTGATCGGGACAGAATTTGAAAAGGTAGGGATCGTCTCAATGGTGATGTCGAGACACGGATATCAACCACTTCTTTTCTTGTGTTGTCATACCTGGGGGAAAAACTTTAGTAGTTAGATAATTGACAATATCAGCATACCATAGGAGTTTTACCTCTAGTGCGAATAATTGCTCATCAGGGAAGTTCTCATTTAAAGGCAATTCATTAGTATCGTTCTCATAGGGTAGTCTTGATAAGTGATCTGCGACCACATTCTCACTGCCCTTCTTGTCTTTAATTTCCAAATCGAATTCTTGCAATAGGAGCACCCATCTGATTAACCTAGGCTTTGCATCCTTTTTAGAAAATAGATATCTCAAAGCAACATGGTCAGTATAAACAATAACTTTTGAACCAATTAGATACAATCTAAACTTCTCTAAAGCAAAAATAACAGCTCCCAAAGCAAAATCACTAGCATCACACATTAACTCAAATGGAAGGCTCCAATCTGGTGCCATCATTATTGGAGCTGAGGTTAGAACATCTTTAAGTGTGTTGAAAGCTGTTATACAATTGTCAGTCCATTCGGATTTGGTATCTTTAGCTAACAATGCACACAGAGGTCTTGAGATTTTAGAGAAGCCCTTGATAAATCGTCTATAAAAATCGGCATGTCCGAGGAAGCTTCTAACACCCTTGACTATGAGAGGGGGAGGTAGCTTTGAAATAATGTCAATTTTGGCCTTATCTACTTCAATACCTCTGTTGGAGATGGAGTGACCCAACACAATGCCTTGTTGAACCATGAAGTGACATTTTTCCCAATTTAGCACCAAGTTACTTTCTTCACATCTCTTTAGGACGCTCTCTAAATGATTTAGGCATTCATCAAAACTGGACCCAAAGACACTGAAGTCGTCCATGAATACCTCAATGTATTTCTCCACCGTATCGGAAAATATGCTCATCATACATCTTTGAAAAGTGGCTGGTGCGTTGCATAACCCAAATGGCATTCTCCGATAAGTGAATGTACCGAAAGGACAAGTAAAGGTAGTCTTTTCTTGGTCTTTAGGGGCTATAGAAATCTGGTTGTATCCACTGTACCCATCCAAGAAACAATAGTAACTGTGGCCAGCTAGTCTTTCTAACATTTGATCAATAAATAGCAAAGGGAAGTGATCTTTTCAAGTGACATTGTTTAATTTTCGATAGTCAATACATACTCTCCAACTGGTTGTTTTTCTTGTGGGTATGAGATCTTCACTTTCATTTTTCATTACGGTGATCCCACTCTTTTTAGGAACAACTTGAACCGGGCTTACCCACTTACTGTCAGAAATAGGGTAGATGATGCCAACATCTAAGAGTTTCAATATCTCAGTCTTCACTACCTCTTTCATGTGTGGGTTAAGTCTTCTTTGAGAGTCTCGCGTGGGCCTTTCTTCATCCTCAAGGTATATATTATGCATGCATTTTGACGAACTTATTCCCTTGATGTCAGCAATGGTCCATCCAATAGCAGATTTGTGCTCCCTTAAAACTCTTAATAATTTGTCTTCTTCTCCCATACTCAAATTAGCAGCCACAATTACCGGTAATGTTTTCTTTTCTCCCAAATAGGTGTAAGTTAGATGTTCCGGCAGCTGCTTTAATTCAAAATTGGTGCTTGGACAATAGAAGGAAGAAGAGTGGTATTAGTGGGCATGAGAGTTTCAAATGGAAGAGCATACTTACTTGAAAGTTTTGGAGAAGCCTCAAAAAGGTACACAGTTTTCATGATGCGATTTAGTGATATCTTCCGATCTTTGCTCAATATCCACAGTTGTAAGGCTATGAGTAAAAGTAGTCTCCAAGGGATCAACGTGCTAGACCTACAAAACTTGCTCAACAAAATTATGTATCATACATACATTAAAGCAGTCCATATCATCTTGAGGTAATCTTAATGCATCAAATATTTTGAATTCTATTTTCTCCCCATTTACTTTCATACTTACTGTACCCTTTTTTACACAAATTTTTATATCAGCCGTTCTCATGAAGGGTCTACCTAAAATGATGGGCAAGGGTAATGGTATGGAGCATTCCTCCATATCTAACACAATAAAATCTGCAGGTAGAATGAACTCACCTACTTTTACTAGGACATCCTCAAGAATACCCCTAGGTTTTATTACACTTTTATCTGCCAATTGCAAGGTAATGGAAGTAGGTTGCAGCTCCCCCAATCCTAGGGTTTCAAATACCATATATGGTAACAAATTTACACCCACCCCCAAATCTA
Organism: Bretschneidera sinensis; assembly: GCA_023935145.1. Taxonomy (NCBI): domain Eukaryota; kingdom Viridiplantae; phylum Streptophyta; class Magnoliopsida; order Brassicales; family Akaniaceae; genus Bretschneidera; species Bretschneidera sinensis. The sequence goes on along the minus strand of CM043698.1, from coordinate 85,668,989 downwards.
GTAATGCTCGTTCAAATAACTGATCACCTATCCTATAGGGAATAGTAAAACTACCCGGATCTTTTACTTTTGGTAGGCGTTTTCTTAATAGCATAGCACTTACCTCTTCAGTTAAGGCTACAATCTCATGTTCTTGAAATTTTCTTTTATGAGTGCAACATTCCTTTAGAAATTTAGCATAAGCTGGGATCTGTTGAATTGCATCTAACAAAGGGATGTTTATTTCAACTTTTCGTAAGGTTTCAAAAATATCAAGTAATTTATTCTCGTTCTTTTGTTTTACTAACCTCTACGGGAAGGGTGGTGCATTCACCTTCTTTGTCTCCCTTACCTTTGATACTGTTGCGGATTCATCGATCCCTATTACTTTACCATTTCTGAGGGTCGTGACAGCTTTAAGTTGTTGATATCCCCCAAGGTATTGCGTTGGAATCTCTTTTTGCTTTCTATTGCTCATCTCCTCAGCTAATTGTCCCATTTGTACTTCTACCCTTTGGATGGCTTGTTCATGTTTTGCTGTGGTTTGTCTTAGTTCGGTCCAGAACTGTCTTTCTTCTGCCATGAACTGGTCTTGTGAAGTCATGATCTGTTGTTGCTGAGTTGCTAATTGTCTCACCAGGCTTTCAAGGTCATTCTTCTTTGGTTCAGGAGCAGGTTGGGCTGCTGTTTGGAAAGTTCTTTGCTGCCCTTGATTGTTTTGGTTGTTGCTCCATGAAAAGTTTAGGTGATTCCGCCATCGAGGGTTGTATATGTTGGCATAGGTGTTGTTCTTTGGCGGATAACTGTTCGGACCCACAAAATTAGCTTGCTCATTATCTGCAGATGAATATAGAGGACAAGTATTAGTATCATGATCAAACTGTGAGCAAATGGCACATACCTGTAGTGGTGCAGCTGATGGATTAGTCGAGGTATTCTGAGCGGCCATGGCTTTCACTAATAAGGTCAATTTTTCTTTCTATGGCCGCCATTTGAGGAGATGATCCTCCGTTCATGCTTACCTTATACACACCCTTACTTTTGGTTATGTGTCTACCTCGTGAGGAGAACTGTTGTGTGTGTTCGCTTAGGGTTTCGAATAGTTCTATCGCCTTTTTGCTGCTCCTTTCCATCAGCACTCCTCCACAACCTGAATCAATAATATTTTTGTTAGAATCACTTAAACCTTCGTAAAAGGCTTGTACCAGTTCGTCCTTGGGTTGATATGCAATGCATGACGGTTGTTCGAGGTTCTGCAGGATGAAGGACTACTTCATCGGCCTCTGTTCGGGTGGTTGTTGTTCAGCTATTTGTTCTGCCATCGGTATCTCTCCCTTGCTCCCTTCTCCCACTTCTTCCGAGTTATCCCTAAACCTTTATCGGATAGATCTCTCAAGCTCGAAATCAAAGGGAAGTATTGCTGGATTCTTGGACGGACGTCCGTCCATGAATTTGTTTCTGATATGTGAGTGCAGCAGTCAGACACTACTGCTCTGAGCACTCTCTGCCTCAATTGCGCTCGATCGCATAGGCGGGTGCATTTGATCGCAAGTGGTATAGAGGGGTACCTGAAACAGAGAAAAAGAAAATTAGGGTTATGAGATAATAATTTTAAAAACAGTAATATTTAAATGAAAAATTAATACTAAAAAGAAATTTAGCGCAATCCCCGACAACGACGCCAAAAACTTGTTGTGCCGATTATCTACCTAAATTAATATACAAATAATCGCACTCGTTTTACTTGCAAGTGCACAAGGTCTGTGGTAGCATAGTGTACAAGTGCGAGATTATTTCCAGAGGGATTGGTGAATTTCTTTCTAGGACTAATTTCTTCAAGTTTGAAAAGAGAAATAATAGTTGATTATGAGTAAATAACAATGATGAGAATATAGGACTACGATATCCACCCTAATTATACTTTCCCACTAAGTAAAGTTTCAATGCTCTAGCCTTATCATGAATATCTAATGGTTGCCAACCTAAGGGCTTGGTCCACACCTTAAGCTATTAATCTCCCTATGTAACGAGTTAGGCATGGTGTATACTCTAACTCTTTTCTCTCTTAAAGGATTCAGCATGGGTGTATACTGAGTTGTTCCTTAAGAGAGCATGAGGGCTGTGGAGATCGGCAACCACATAGGACCTAGGGCTTGGTCTGCTCCCGGTTTCCCATGTTGATTAACCTAGGAATCCGGTGTGGATATCCCTTGTTACTAATGTCGAACCCAGGACTCGGTCATCCAAATTGATCCGACTAACCTATCCATACCACATGCATATGTTGATCAGGCACACACATACGAGGAATTTAAATACAAACAGGTATTAATCAAGTTAAATATCCAGACAGGGCTATAACAAAGATAGTCAATGAATAGATATGTGGAAAAGCATAACTAGGGCTTCAATCGAGCCCTATAGTTGTTTAGTTACACATGCTAAGTAGAATAAACATGCTAAACTTTATGAAAATAAAAACTGAAAACTAAAACCGAAGAAACTCAGGAGACAAGTCGTCAATTCTTCCCTAAGCTCTCTACTTCAAGTCTAGAACCAAAGATGATCTATTATGTGTTTTTACAAGGTTATTTATAGGGTCCCGAAACCCTAATTCCTATTTCGAGTCGGAGGACTTCTTTTCAATTCTGGCTTCTACCGCCTCTGGAGTAATTGCGCTCAAGCATATGTGGGTTGCACTCAAACGCAAGTGTGCACTCGAGCCTTCTTCAAGTGTGTTCTTGTCCTTGTGCGCTCGATCTCAATGAGGTGCACTCGAGCACACCTTGCTGGATGGCAGGACTTCATTTTTGCTTCTAAAAGCTCCAATTTATTATCTTTTTGTCCAAGTCTTAAGAAAAACACATAAAAGACGAAAACGAAGTAAAATCCATATAATTAGCTAGGTAAAGAGTCTAACAAGCGTAAATTAAGGGGCTTAAATATGACTATTTAAGCACCTATCAAACCCCCAACTTATCTCCTTTAATATACTTGGGTTATGGTAGTAATATATTTTTTCTTATGTTTCCATCCTTCCTCCTCTTAAGTGCTTCTCAACAAGTGTGTACAACTAAGTTCTTTTAAAAGAAGGGTAAGGATAAAATTTTTAGGCTCATAAGGGTAAGCAAATGGGTTTTCGAAAGAAACAAGGCTCAAATTCTTTTTCAAGAAATAGGCTCAAACAGGTGACTAGCGATAGATATAGCAAGGATAAGTTTGAAAGGCTTAAACGGTCCAAAAAATGGCCTATATCATATCCTAAGTAATGTGCATTCTAGGAATTCGCCTAAAGTGATTATCAAATAAGTTCTAGAGCTTGTCGAGACCGCAAAAGTATTCACAAAGCAATCACACATAAAAATTCTCTAGATGCTTTAGACTAATCATACAATCTTACCATAACTAGAGTCTCAAACCAAATGAAGATTGATATTTAAATTATTCTCAAACCGAAGCAAGATTTAACTTCTTCTAAATGCTATATGCTATCTCAATTAGGTTCATATCATTGACATGTGAATTAACTCTAAGGCTAACACAAAGCATGCTAAAAACAAACAAAAAGGGAGAACGACACCAAGCAGTTCAATGGAAAAAGAAAAAAAAAAGTATGGAAACAAAGAGATGCGTTTCCTTCACCCCCAACTTAAAAATTGCATTGACCTCAATGTAAAAGAAAGAGTAAAGGAAACTCCCTTTGTAGCCAAAGGTGCACAGAAGCTGAAAATTATGCTCCACCATTTGAACTGCTTCATATATTTGTCCTTGAAAAAGAAATACTAAGTTAATACTGGAAAACAGAAGAAAAAAAAATACGAACAATAAACAAGAAAAAGAAATATGAAAACAATAAAGTAAAAGGATATACTGTGGGGTGCCTCCCATGAGCGCTAAATTTTACGTCTTCAGCCAGATACTTTTATGCCTTCCTAGACAAACGTGAACTAAATGCACCAGCAACTGTTTCAATGTCAAATTGGGTGCTTGTATGCTTTGAAGAGGCCTCAAGGATTTCATCAGTAATATCTCCAGATTTTGGCTCAATATATGCTTTTGTGAACCCATGGGTGTGGATTGACTCCAATGGATTAAGGTGATGGACCTTTTCCATGGGTGAGTCAATCATATATACTTGGTGGTTCTCACCCCCATCCTCTGATTTGTTCGATGTTGGGATGTGTAATGTCTTACCACTAAGTGTCACAATGGCATTCACCTCCTTTAAATTATTTTGCATCAAATGTTGTCCATGGTGTGTGGACTGAGCTTGGGAAGGGAAATTACCTCGCTCATTCACACTCAAGGAGCTCATCAACTTGGACACTTGGCTCTTTAAATCCTTATATTCTTCAACAACCTGCGTAATTAAAGATTCAAGCTTTTGATTTGTCTTATCTTGTGCCTCAATAAAAGTATGCAAAGTTTCTTCTAATGGACTCCTAGAAGGTGTAGGTGCATGATATTGTGCATGATATGATCTAGGGGGTTGTGTAGGCAGCTAGTTTTCAGATTTCTAGCTAAGATTGGGGTGATTTCGCCACTCTGGATTATAGATATCAGAGATGGGTGAAAAAGGCTTCTTGTACATACCTAAGGCATTACATTGTTCCTCATACATCCCTCTCATCTCTGCAAATGTGGGAAACTATTGGGCGAGATAATCTACCCCGCCACACACAAAACATGGTTCAAAAGTCCTTGCATGATTAGCTACGTGTCTTTGCTGTAAGCTCTTAGTCTTTAACACATCTAGTTCCCTAGTGAGCATCTCAACCTTAGCCTTTAGGTTATCCTCTTCCCTAATATGGTAAATTCCATCACCATTTGGGTTCCCTATAGGTCATGACCTATTTGTGCTTTTAGTAGTACTAGGTCCAGTCCAAGTGTGAGCTTTTTCAGCAAGCTCATTGAGGTACTCTATGGCCTCATCAGGATCTTTTTCTAAAAACTCATCATTACACATCATCTCTACAAATTGGTGCTCCCTATATGTAAGTGCCTCATAAAAATAGCTCACTAAGCGCCAAATGTCATACCTATGGTGAGGGCACATACTCAACAACTCCTTAAATCTCTCCCAAGACTGATACAAAGTCTTACTATCCTTTTGTGAAAAGGTGGAGATTTACCTTTTTAAAGCATTGGTCTTATGTTGAGGGAAGTATTTATTAAAGAAAATTCGAGTCATCTCAGTCCACGACCCAATAGATCATGGTGTCAGTGAGTATAGCCAACTCTTAGCTCTATCATTCAAAGCGAAATGAAAGAACTTAAGTCTCACAATGTCAGCAGTTGCATCTTGACTATGAAAGGTCGCAACTACTACCTCAAACTCTCTAATGTGCACATATGGGTTTTCACTTTCCAAGCCATGAAAAGTAGGGAGTAATTGTATCATCCCTGTTTTAAAATCTAAATGGTGAGTATTGGCTGGAAACATGATGCATGATGGTGTGGCTGTTCATGTAGGGTGGAGGTAATCCTAAAGGGTCCTAAGGGGTTGATCTTCATGTTCACTAATCTCTTCGGGACTAGATGGATTGTCAAATAAAGGATTTAGAAACGAATTTAATTCTGACTTTAACATAGGCCTACAAGCAAATCTACCTAAAGTGTCTCTATATCGGGGCATGCAAGATCACAAAATAATAATAAAAATATAAAAAAAGAATAAAATAAAATAAAAAATTAATGCAGCAAGCTAAAAGAAGGAACGAAGTTACCGCATTTACAAACTGCTGAAAAGAAAAACTATCTATAATTCTTCTACCGTCTTGTCTCAAGGTTGACAATCTTCCTTATACTTAAGCACGTCTCCCCAACAATGGCACCAAAATTTGATTACACCTAAAGTATAACGCGATAGTTGTAGCACGTCTTTGAGGTGTCGATTCCACAGGGAGACAAACTAACTATAAGAGAAAGTGCAAACCTTAAAACGAACGATAAAAGTTAAACGAGAAAATCTGAGTTTGAAGTAGTGTGAAATAATTGTGTAAATATAATAGAGAACAAAAAGGGTTCGGGAATCCTCCCTAGGTTTGTTGTCTTATTCTAATCTTGATTCAGTTGTTTTTATCTCGATTGCAAGTTTCATATTCCAAACAAGCAATCGACAAATATTCAATTAAAGCACATATATAAACCCTAATGTAATTGTTATGAAATACTCTTTGCTTTCAAGCACACATGACCTAACTTTATAGATTATCAAGAAATGACAATAAATCATAACGAAAATACCACAGTAGTGGACAAATCTATAAGAGAATTCTACCGGGCTCAATCACACCTCAACAACATCACATAAGAAGAGCATGACTAGACTTATATGAGGGAGAAAGATGCAATCACCGGATTAAGGGGAAATCTTCTAATTAGATTAAAAATTAAATCATAACAATGTTTAATGATAATAAATCCAAATTACAATGAATCAAGACTAGAAAATAAGAACAACTACACCTAGGGATTCATCCCTTCGCCTTGCTTGGAGATTAGTTGGCCATGGGGCTCGTGCTGGATGGAGTTTTCCCCGACCTCCGGCCTCGCAAAAAGATGTTCTTTTCTAAAACCCTAAGTGGTCTATTTATAATACCCAAGGTTCAAGGGTGTTTTAGGGTTTAGAACATCATCAAAAACCCTAATTAGGTCATAGCTCGGAGAAGAAATTTCATGTGCGCACTGCACCTCTCCTCAGTGGGCGCCTAGGCTTTGTCTGATGGTGGGAGAGAGAGCTTCTACGAGCTGCACCTCTCCTATTTAGGTGCTGATGAGAGTCATAAAATGCATCTTAATAGTACTTAATTGTTATCATTTTAGGGTTGATCTAAGTTTTAATTGCACTTTTAAACGTTAACAACTCTAAAGTATCATTCTTGGATCATTGATCTATTTCGGTGCATTTTCAGGTACTTTAAGCTCAAAAGAGGAGGAAAAGTTATCATTGCTTAAAGCACAAAGACTCGAGACATACTAGAGTGAAGGAATTCTTCCAGAAGGACAAGCTGCCCGCACTGCAAAGGAGTTTCACTAAATTGCCAGAATTGCCCGTACAGATCAATCATCTTTGCAAATTAAACTGTATTGATACAAGAAGAACCAGGAGATGAGCCATATATGCTTAGAAAGATCCGGAAGTCTATTTTCTGGAGAATTTTATGATTCATAAAAATGATTTTTTTAGAGAAAGTTATGACAGTTTAAGTAGATAAAGGTCAGGCTGTGCGAGCTGTGCGGGATTTCAGCGTGAAGGACATGTGAAGGCCTAAATCCCACATCCCACATCGGTTAGAAACACATTTATATGTCCCACATCCCACATCGGATTGGAAACACATTGCACTCATGGTATTTGCCTATATAAGACCCACTCCACTTCAGCTTTAAGGACAATCGGAGAATCTGAGATCATCAGAAAGTTAATCTAGAGGGCCTTTAGGAGCAATCCAGAGGGTCCTTAGGAGGAATCCGAAGTACTTTTGGAGGTCAAGCTGAGGAATCACTGAAGCTTTCGCTACCAAGGGGGAGATGATGGTTTAGAGGCCGGAGGCAACTCGAGGACGCATGAGCCCCATGGCCGGCTAGTCTCCAAGCAAGGCGAAGGGATGAATCCCTTGGTGTAGTTGTTCTTATTTTCCTTTATTTGATTCAGTTGTAGTTTGGTACTATTTTCATTAAACATTGTTATGTTTTATTCTTTAATTTAATGAATAGATTTCTTATTAGTCCGGTGATTGCATACTTCTTTTCCATATAAGTCTAGTCATGCTCTTCTTATGTGTATTTGTTTGGGTATGATTGAGTCCAGTAGATCTCTTTTATAGATTTGTCTATTGCTGTGGTATTATAATTTAGATATATCATCGTCTTTTGATAATTTATAAGTTAAGTCATGTGTGCTTGAAAGTAAAGAATAATTCATATCAATTACATTAGGGTTTATACATGCGCTTTAATTGAATATTTGTCGATTGCCTGTTTGGGATGTGAAACTTGCAATCAAGATAAAAACAGCTGAATCAAGTTAGGATTAGGGCAATAAACTTAGGGAGGATTTCCAGAACCTTGTTGTTTCTTTATTATATTATCCATCAATTATTTACACAATTTTCACACAATCAACAATTCAGATTTTGTCACTTTAACTTTTATCGTTTGTGTTGAGGTTTACACCTTTTTTTGTAATTAGTTTGTTTCCCTATGGAATTGACACCCCAAAGCTGTACTACAACTACCGTGTTATACTTTGGGCTTAACCAAATTTTGGTGCTGTTGCCGGGGAAATGCACATAAATACAAAGAATATTGTCAACTTTTGACATGATGGTAGAAGAGTTGTAAATAGTTTTTTTTTTCATCAGCTGTAAAGGTGGTAACTTCGTTCCTTCTTTTAGCTTGCTAAATTAAATTTTTTTATTTTCTTTTTTGTTTTTTTATATAGTATTTTTATTATTTTGTGATCTTGAATGCCCAGATATAGAGACACTTTGGGTAGATTTGCTTGTAGGCCTGTGCTAGAGTTAGGATTAAACTTTTTAAACCCTTTATTTGATAATTCATCTCCTTCCTAGTCTGATAGTGAAACCTCGCCTAGATTAACCCATAGGAGAAACCTAAGTGAGAATTTAGAGGATTTTGTTAATATAACCGATAATCTTAATGAGAATGTTACTCGGACACTTCAGGATTACCTCCACCCTACACGCACAGCCACACCATCATGCATCAAGTTTCCAGCCAATACTCGCCAATTAGATCTTAAACCAGGGATGATTCAGTTACTCCCTACATTTCATGGCTTAGATAATGAAAACCTATATGTGCACATTAGAGAGTTTGAGGAAGTAGTCGCGACATTTCATAGTCAAGATGAAACCGATGACATTGTGAGGCTTAAGTTCTTTCCTTTCGCTTTGAAGGATAGAGCTAAGAGTTGGCTATACTCACTAAGACCACGATCTATTGGGTCGTGGACTGAGATGACTCGGGCTTTCTTTAACAAATACTTTCCCCAACATAAGACCAACGCTTTGAAAAGGCAAATCTCCACCTTTGCACAAAAGGATAGTGAGACTTTATATCAGTCTTGGGAGAGATTAAAAGAGTTATTGAGTATGTGCCCTCACCATGGGTATGAGAATTGGCGCTTGGTGAGCTATTTTTATGAGGGACTTACATATAGAGAGCTCCAATTTGTAGAGATGATGTGTAATGGTGAATTTTTGGAGAAAGATCCTGATAAGGCCATAGAGTACCTCAATGACCTTGCTGAAAAAGCTCACACTTGGACTGGACCTAGTGCTACTGAAAGCACAAATAGGTCACGACCTATAGGGAACCCAAATGGTGGTGAAATTTACCATCTTAGGGAAGAGGATAACCTTAAGGCCAAGGTCGAGATGCTCACTAGGGAACTAGAGGTGTTAAAGACTAAGAGCTTAAAGCCAACACACGTAGCTAATCATGCAAAATCTTTTGAACCATGTTTTATATGTGGCGGGGTAGTTCATCTCGCCCAAGAGTGCCCCACATTTGCTGAGATGAGAGGGATGTATAAGGAACAATGTAATGCCTTAGGCATGTACAAGAAGCCTTTGGTACCCTTCTCTGATAACTATAATCCGGGATGGCGAAATCACCCCAATTTTAGTTGGAAGTCTGAAAACCAGCAACTTGTACAACCCCCTGCACCATATCTTGAACCATATCATGCACCTGTATCTTTTAGGAGTTCTTTAGAAGACACTTTACATGCTTTTATTGAAGTACAGGGTAAGACTAATCAAAGACTTGAATCTTTAATTACGCAGGCTGTTGAAGAAAATAAAGAGATAAAGAGTCAAGTGTCCAAGTTGATGAGCTACTTGAGTGTGACTGAGCGAGGTAAGTTCCCTTCTCAAGCTCAGTCCACACCCCATAGTCAACACCTAGTGCAACAAAATATAAAGGAGGTGAATGCCATTGAGACACTAAGTGGTAAGTTATTACACATCCCAACAACGAAAAAATCAGAGGATGTGGACGAAACCCACCAAGCATACATGATTGACTCATTCATGGAAAAAGTCCAGCACCTTAATCCATTAAAGTCCACCCTCACCCATGGCTTCACAAGAGCATATATCAAGCCAGAATTTACGGATGTTACTGATGCCATCCTTGAGGCCTCTTCTTAGCATACAAGCACCCAATTTGACAGTGAAGTAGTTGTTGGTGCATTCAGTTCATGTTTGTTTAGGAGGGAATAAGAGCGTCTGGATGAAGACGTAAAACTTAGCACTCATGGGAGGCACCCCACAGCATATCCTTTTACTTTTATTGTTTTCATATTTCTTTTTCTTGTTTATTGTTCGTATTTTTTTTCCAGTATTAACTTAGTATTTCTTTTTCAGGGACAAATATACAAAGCACTTCAAATGGTGGAGCACAATTTTCAGCTTCTGTGCACCTTTGGCTACAAAGGGAGTTTCCTTTACTATTTCTTTTATATTGAGGTCAATGCAATTTTTAAGTTGGGAGTGGAGGAAACGCATCTCTTTGTTTCCATATTCTTTATTTCCATACATTTATTTTCCATTGAACTGCTTGGAGTCGTTCTCCCTTTTTGTTTGCTTTTAGCATGCTTTGTGTTAAGCCTTAGAGTTTATTTGCATGTCAATGATATGAGTCTAAATTGAGATAACATATAGCATTTAGAAGAAGTTAAATCTTACTTCGGTTTGAAATTAATTTAAGCATCAATCTTCATTTGGTTAGAGACTCTAGTTTGTAGTAAGATAGTATGATTAGTCTTAAATATTTAGAAAAGTTTTATGTGTGATTATTTTGTGAATATTTTTGCGGTCTCAACAAGCTCTAGAACTTACTTGATAACCACTTGAGGAGAATTCTTAGAATGCACATTACTTAGGATATGATATAGGCCATTTTTGACCGTTTGAGCCTGTTAAACCTACCATTGCTATATTTACCACTAGTCACCTATTTGAGCCTTTTCTTGAAAAAGAAGTGAGCCTTGTTTCTTTCAATAGCCCATTTACTAACTTTTATGAGCCTAAAGAGAATATTTTATCCTTACCTTTCTCTTAAAAGAACTTAGCTATACACATTTGTTGAGAAGCACTTAAAAGGAGTAAGGATGGAAATATGAGAAAATATCACTACCATAACCCAAGTACATTAAAGGAGATTAGTTGGGGGTTATGTAAAAGAAAAGAAAAATGAAAAAAGAGGTGAATGGTCTTATGCCAAAATACAAAAGAAACGTGAATTACGGCAAAGAAAGAAGAAAAGAAAAGAAAAGTGGTGATTTTGAAAAAAAAATGAAAAATGTTCAAAAAAGTTGGGTGTTGAAGTAAGGTTATTTATTGCTTAAAAGTGATTGTGTTTAAAGCTAAGAGATTGAGTTCTTTTTCTCATGAATGCTTCCCATTTTTTCTTAACCTTTACCTTAGCCTAACGTTACAAACCTATTAAAGACCTATTGATCCAATGTAATGTGATTTTTCTACAATAGTGGAGAGTGGTTTGAAATGTAAGCATATGGAGCTTGTTTTTGTGATTGACGTCACGAAATTTATCATGTTTTAGAGGCCAAGACTTGTATTTATGAATGTTATGCATAAAATCATCCAGGTGTTCGGATTAATGGTTTGTGGTAAGATGGATGTTAAGAGTCAATAACGATTTTAAGATTGATGTTTGGATTACTTTTGGATTTGGGTGAAATTTAATGATTCTTTGTGCCGTGTGTTATGTGCAATTTTTGAGACAAAATGTGAATTACTCTTGGTTAACACTAATATTGCTTTTCATTTACTTTGATTCCCACCATAGAATTCATCTATTGTTTTCGCTTGAATTGCTAGGGACTAGCAATATGCTAGTTGGGGGTTGTGATAAGAGTCATAAAATGCATCTTAATATTACTTAATTGTTATCATTTTAGGGTTGATCTAAGTTTTAATTGCACTTTTATACGTTAACAACTCTAAAGTATCATTCTTGGATTATTGATCTATTTCAGTGCATTTTCAGGTACATTAAGCTCAAAAGAGGAGGAAAAGTTATCATTGCTTGAAGCACAAAGAATCGAGGCATACTGAAGTGAAGGAATGCTTCCGGAAGGACAAGATGAAGGGCTTACAAGAGCAATAGCTGCTGCTTGCACTGGAAAGGAGTTTCACTAAATTGCCAAAATTGCTCGTGCAAATCAATCATCTTTGGAAATTAAACTGTATTGATACAAGAAGAACCAGGAGATGAGCCATTTATGTTTAGAAAGATCTAGAAGTCTATTTTCTGGAGAATTTTACAGTTCATAAAAATGATTTTTCAAGATAAATTTATGGCAGTTTAAGTAGACAAAAGTCAGGCTGTATGGGCTGTGCGAGATTTCAGTGTGAAGGGCATGTGAAGGCTTAAATCCCACATCTCACATCGGTTAGAAACACATTTCTATATCCCACATCCCACATCAGATTGGAAACACATTGCACTTGTGGTATTTGCCTATATAAGACCCACTCCACTTCAGCTTTAAGGACAACCAGAGAATCTAAGATCATCAGAAAATGAATCCAGAGGGCCTTTAAGAGCAATCCAGAGGGCCCTTAGGAAGAATCCGAAGTACTTTTGGACGGCAAGCTGAGGAATCGCCGAAGCTTTCGCTACCAAGGGGGAGATAATCGTTGAGAGGCCGGAGGCAACTCGAGGATGCATGAGCCCCATGGTCGGCTAGTCTCCAAGCAAGGCGAAGGGATGAATCCCTAGGTGTAGTTGTTCTTATTTTCCTTTATTTGATTCAGTTGTAGTTTGGTATTATTTTCATTAAACATTGTTATGTTTTATTCTTTAATCTAATTAGTAGATTTCTTATTAGTCCTGTGATTGCATGCTTTTTTTCCATATAAGTCTAGTCATGCTCTTCTTATGTGTATTTGTTTGGGTGTGATTCAGTCCGGTAGATCTCTTTTATAGATTTGTCTATTACTGTGGTATTGTCATTTAGATATATTGTCATCTTTTAATAATTTATAAGTTAGGTCATGTGTGCTTGAAAGTAAAGAATAATTCGTATCAATTACATTAGGGTTTATACATGCGCTTTAATTGAATATTTGCCGATTGTCTGTTTGGGATGTGAAACTTGCAATTGAGATAAAAACAACTGAATCAAGTTAGGATTAGGGCAACGAACCTAGGGAGGATTTTCGGAACCTTGTTGTTTCTTTATTATATTATCCATCAATTATTTACACAAATTTCACACAATCAACAATTCAGATTTTGTCACTTTAACTTTTATCGTTTGTGTTGAGGTTTACACCTTCTTTTGTAATTAGTTTGTTTCCCTGTGGAATCGACATCCCAAAGCTGTACTACAACTACCGCGTTATACTTTGGGCATAATCAGGTGCCTAGGCGCTAGGCAAAAGTGGCTTGTGCATGTTTCTGGGCGCCTAGGCCCTCACTGGTCCAAGCCTAGGCGCTAGGCAAAAGTCTTTTTCCCCTTTTTGGGCTTTCTTCACTTCAATATTCATTGAGTCATTGTGCTTTCGAGCCACGATAACTTTTCCTTTTCTTTTGGACTCAAAGTACCTAAAAATGCACCGAAATAAGTCAATGATGCAAGAATATCACTTTAGAGTTATTAACGTATAAAAGAGCAATTAAGACTGAGATCAACCCTAAAATGGTAACAATTAAGCACTCTTGAGATGCATTTTATGGCTCTCATCAGTACTTTATACTAGTCGACTGGTAGAATGGGCAGTGTATTACCAGTCAACTAGATCCTTTATGAAACTTAAAATTTTGAGCTCAAACTTAGAATTTTAGCACAAATTTGTTTATCTATGCCATCTTGAGTGAGAGAGATACTAAATAAGAGTTAATACTCAATTCACTAGATGCCAAATATGCACATGATGAATGTGAATGCAATCAAACAGACATTTTATCATAGTTTTTTAAGCCCATCAATAGTCTAATCTTGTAAAAACTATCATCACTTAAGGATTTTGTAAGAATATCAGCTATTTGATCTTCTGAATGAATGAATTATAGTCTTATATCACCCTTTTGAGCATGGTCTCTTATGAAATAATGTCTAATTTCTATCTGTTTGTTTATAGAATGCTGAATAGGGTTTTTGTTTAAGTTGATTGCACTAGTGTTATCATAATAAATTGGAATATTTTTAAATTTTATGCCATAATCCTCTAGTCATTGTTTCATCCACAACACTTGTGCACAACAACTTCTGGCTGCTGCATATTCCACCTCGGCGATTGAAAGTGCAACCGAATTTTGTTTTTTGGAAAGCCAAGAGGTTAGCAATTGGCATGTACCACTAGTGCTTTTTCTATCTAGTCTATAACCTGCAAAATCAGCATCTGAATATCCTACAAGCTTAAAAGGTGATTTTCTAGAATACCATAATCCTAGGCTTTGAGTCCCTTATAGGTATCTAAGAATTCTTTTTATTGAAATTACAAGTGATTCCTTAGGATTAGATTGAAATTTAGCATACATGCATACACTGAACATTATATTGGGTCTACTTGCTGTTAAATAAAGTAAAACTCCTATCATGCTTCTATAAGTTTTAGTATCTACACACTTACCTTCTTCATCTAGGTCAAGTTTTGCAGAAGTGCTCAAAAGAGTACCAATTGACTTTGAGCTTTCCATCCCGAACCTCTTTTCCATGGTGTATTTTGATTGATTGATGAAGATGCCTCCTTTCAATTGTTTGATTTAAAGTCTAAGAAAGTAGGTAAGCTCTCTCATCATGCTCATTTCAAATTCACCTTGCATGCACTTAGTAAACTCTTGACACATAGATTCATTAGTAGTACCAAATATGATATCATCAATATATATTTGGATTAGTAGTGTGTCATTTTTGTGAGTTTTTGTGAAAAGGGTTGTGTCTATTTTTCCTTTTGTAAAATTATTTTCAAGCAAAAACTTACTTAGTCTTTCATACCATGCTCTTGGACCTTGTTGCAACCCATATAGAGCTTTAGAAAGCTTATATACATGATTTGGAAGACTAGGATTTTCAAATCCAAGAGGTTGCTCAACATACACCTCTTCTTCTATAAAGCCATTTAAAAAGGCACTTTTTACATCCATTTGAAATAACTTAAACTTATTAAAGCATGCAAAGGCTAATAACATTCTAAT
The DNA here is from genome assembly GCA_023935145.1 of Bretschneidera sinensis. Classification (NCBI taxonomy): domain Eukaryota; kingdom Viridiplantae; phylum Streptophyta; class Magnoliopsida; order Brassicales; family Akaniaceae; genus Bretschneidera; species Bretschneidera sinensis. The sequence continues at coordinate 85,653,812 of CM043698.1, read as the reverse complement.
AGCTTCTAATCTAGCTATAGGAGCATAGATCTCATCAAAGTCTATTCCTTTTTCTTGATTATATCCCTTAGCAACTAGTCTAGCCCTGTTCCTAGTTACTATTCCATTTTCATCCATCTTATTTCTAAATACCCATTTAGTTCCTATTGTAGTATGATTCTTTGGTCTATGAACTAGATTCCATACTTTGTTTCTTTCAAATTGATTTATTTCTTCTTGCATAGTATTTATCCAATCAACATCCTTCTTGGCTTCTACAAACATCTTCGGTTCTATTTGAGATAAATAAGCTACACAATTGCAAATATTTCTAATAGAGTAATGAGTTCTTACCCCTTGTGAAGGATCACCAATCACTTAATCGATTGGATGATAACATACCTCCAATCTTTGGGAAGACTATCATCTTGTTGACTTGTAAATGGTTGATCAAGATTGAAAGCTTCTAACTCTTAACTTGTTTAAGGTGGGCTCTCCTTTGGGTCAACAATGGGAGTAGGTGTTTCCGTTCTTGGAATAAAATCTGCATCATCATTAAAAGAAACTACTCTACTACTAATTGGGTTAGATTCATCAAAGGCTACGTGTACAGATTCTTCAACCACTAGAGTTCTCTTGTTGAAGACACTATAAGCTTTACTAGAGGTTGAATATCCTAATAAGATCCCCTCATTGGTCTTTGAGTCAAATTTACCCAAGTTAGTTTTATTGTTATTCAGGATGAAGCATTTACAACCCAAAGCACGAAAATAAGATATATTAGGCTTTCTACCTTTCCATAGTTCATATGGAGTTTTATTTAGTATAGGCCTAATTAATACTCTATTTAAAACATAGCATGAAGTATTTACAGCTTCCGCCCAAAAATATTTTAGCAAACTATTTTCACAAAGCATTGTTCTTGCAAATTCTTCTACAACTCTATTTTTCCTCTCAACAAGTCCATTTTGTCAAGGAGTTCTAGGTGCTGAAAAGTTGTGATCAATTCCATTTTCATCACAAACTTTTGAAAAGTTTTGGTTTTCAAATTCTTTTCCATGATCACTTCTAATGCTTGAAATAAAAACTCATTTTTCATTTTGAACCTATTTACAAAAGTTAACAAATCCTTTGTAAGCTTCATCTTTGTAAGCAATAAAAATAACAAAGGTATATCTTGAATAGTCATCAACAATAACAAGAGCATATTGATGGCCACCTAGACTAATGGTGCTTATTGGACCAAATAAGTCCATATGCAAACGTTTCAATGGTCTAGTGGTTAAGACTACATTTTTTGATTTAAAAGAAATTCTAGTTTGTTTTCCTATTTGATAAGCATCACACACCTTGTCTTTTCCGAATTTGATTTTTGGAAGCCCTATGAATAAATCTTTTCTTGAAATGACATTAAGTAAATCCATATTCTCATGGACAAGCCTTCTATGCCATAGCCATGAGTTTTCACTAAATGCAGGAAAACATTTTTCATTTTTCGAATGCAAAGTTTTTAAATCAACTATATAGACATTTTCATGTCTATGGCCAATAAACTTGATTTTGTTACTCTTGATGTCTATAACTAGACAATGAGAGGTTTCAAATATTACTTTATTGCCTTTGTCACATAATTGACTAACATTAAGCAAATTTAACTTAAGGCCTTGCACATATAATATATGATCAATGGTTGAGAAATCGTTACCAACTTTTTCATACCCGATGATCTTTATCTTTGTGTTATCTCCAATAGTGACATGTCCGCCATCCCTTAGAGTTAGCTCTTTGAACATGCTTTGATCACTGGTCATGTGCTTTGAGCATCCACTATCAAGGTACCAATAGTTACCTTTTTCCTTGGTGTGGAGACATATCTACATCACACAAGGATACATAATTGCACTCTTAGGTACCCAAAATCTCTTAGGTCCTTTGGGGTTAGTTCTAGAAAATTCAGTTCCTTTAGGGACCCATGCCTTCTTAACATTATAAGGTGCTCTATAATTATAGACATGACGATGAATAATCTTAGGATAATAGTTATTGAAATTTCTAGGATTTCCTAATTGTGCATGTTTATGGTTAAAGTTATGAACATGCATGTCATTTCTAGGGAATGTATGATGGTAGCTCCTTGGATGTGCACTTATGGTGTGAGTACACATATTATTTCTAGAATACACATAATGATTACTCCTAGGATGTGTATTTCTAGTATATGCATTCCTTGAATGATTATTCCTAGCATTTGCATTTTTTGAGTGAGCATACATATAAGCATAAGTATTTCTAGGATGCTTCATTCTAGTATATGCATTGGAATTTAAGTTCACATTCTTAGACCTACTAGCACATATTGAAGGATTACTTTTAATCTTGCTAGTGGACTTGGAAGTAGAGGCTTCATTCACACATGTTGCTTTCATGAATAAAGTCTCTTTTGATTTTTGCTTGCCTAATGCAGAATAACCCAATCCGGATTTTCCTCTACTTAATCTTTGACAAGGTAGCACTTCATCTAGCTTTCCAAGTGGATGGCAAAAACCTTAAGATTTTCCTTGTTAGTTCAAATTCCTCAATTTTCCTACCAAGAAGCTTTATGCCATTAACAATGGTAGTAGAACATGAATGCATTTGAAAAATGGTTTCATTTAGAGACATTTGGAAAGTTTCATATTCGGACACTAGCATAAATATTTTTTATTTTTTAACTTCGCTAATTCCTTTATATGTAACTTGCAATTTGTCCCAAATCTCCTTAGCCGAAACACAAGAAATTTTTTTATTATATTCAGAAATATCTAAATCACAATGTAAAATACTAGTTGCTCTACTATTGAGAGACATCATTCTACAATCCTCTTCATTAAACTCAGTTTTGAGTTTAGGCATTGTATGATTGATTTCTCCAATGATTATTTTCTTTGTAGGAATTCTAGGTCCCCCTTCAATGACCCTCCATACATTATTATCTTGTCATTCGACAAAGATTTTCATTCTATTTTTTCTAATAGTTATAGTTAGAGCCATTGAACAAGGGAGGCTTAAAATAAGAATGCCCTTCGGTATAGCTATTAGATGCCATCGGATCAACTCAATGATTTTAAGCCTGAAATTGAGTACAAAGCTCAGATACCAATTGTAAACCGAGGTTCAAACCAAAGAGGGGGATGAATTTGGTTTTAAAAAACTTTTTCTAATTAAGCTTGCAAGTTTTTAAACTGTGAAATACACAAAACACCTAAACAAATAATATGCTTGAAAGTGAAGAGTTTAAAGAAGAGAAAGTACAAACTCAGTTTATAATGGTTCGGTAATATTAGATTCCTTCCGACCCTACATCCACTCTCTTCAAAGAACTTCCTTGAAATAATCCACTATAACTTTTAGTCGTACAAATTCACGGGTGTTGTACAAACCTTACAACCAATCCCTTCTTCACGGAAGCTAATCTCTTCCTCACAGAAGTCACTCTCTTCCTCGCGGAAGTTACAATGAAGTGTTTAATCCTAAACACTCTAAGAGTTATTACAACTCTTTCCCTTTACAATAAATGAAGTTTGCTGTAAAGAAAGAAGTAGAGAGATAGCAATAAATGCTTTTACAAATGAACAATATCTCTCTTTTAAGAACTAGCCTGACGAATGACTCAACAATAAAATTTTCAAAGCTTTTGAAAATTAATGAGCAAACTTATGAATTGAATATGTTCTCTTCTTATTTTAAATGCTCATTTAAGTGGGTTTATATAGCCTTGAAGTAATATGGTCACTTGACACTGATTTTGTAGGTTTGGGGTATTAAATGCTCAAGTCTCGCGTCTCAAACAGTCATATTTTTGAATTACCAATCAATTGGGTCCTTGTACCAGTCGATTGGGTCAAGTGAAAAATCTCACTTTTTAGGTTGTGGGAGAGTACCAGTCGACTGGGTCCTAAGCACTAGTCAACTGGGAACTTTATGTCCCAGTTGCCAGTCGATTGGGTTTTTGACACCAGTTAACTAGGGACCTTCTGTCCCATACCCCAGTCGACTGGTTTATTGAGCCAGTATACTTGGTTGCCCTTCAACCCAGTTTTTCATGTTTCAAAACTGTGTTTGACTTGGAAACATTTGTATAAATAGTTTTGTCAAAATCTTTTGTAAAATGAGCCACAGGTCAAGCTAAGTATTTGAGCATGAGAGATTTACAGTTGTTTTCATTACCTTAATGCCTATTCTAGATCTTCTATCTTTTCTTGGTATCTGAATCTAGTTGAGTTCTTACATCTTGTTTTTATGCTGAATGCTTTTACCGCTTAAACACTTAGATAAAACTATTAGTGCAATTAGAGTGGTGTTTTGTAATTATTAAAATCAAATACAGGTTTGTTCTTCTATTGTTTTTCATTTTTCATCGTAGTTTACTATGCTTATCAAAAGTAAAGTGAAACTCACCTTTGTCAAGCCAAAATCCAACCTCGGGTTTACTTTATAGCCTTTGAGTTTTCATTTCAATCACACTAAACAAATATATATATTTAGTGTAACCACTCAAAAGTATAGAAGTATTTAACACCTAAAGCCTATCATAGAATTTATACAAGCCTATAAAATCTATGGGTTAAGTCATAAACCCTTTTTTATTTAAAACTTTTATAAAAATCATTCTAACATGTTTTAAAACAAAACAGATCTTTTTAAGATCTTAAATTTTAAAACTTTATCATGTAATCAAGCTCACAGTACCATTGGAGAAGTTTAGGATTGAAATACTCTAACAAAAGTTACTTATTTTCGAAGACAATGCTAAAAAACAAGTTCAGAGGCTCGAACAGTTGATAGTTCATATTGGGCAGTTAACTATAGGCTTCCTAAAAGCTTGCACAGTCGACTGTCCAAGGTACAGAGAGTTTCACAATCGACTGTCTGGTCACAAATTCAATAAATTTTAGATCAAAAACTCCATTTTTCTTCAAAATTACCCCTTGTCTCCCATGGGACTTCCAGCCCAAGCCAAATACAAGTTCATAAGGGTTTCAAATCAAAGATTTAAAACTACCCAAGAGAAGAATTGAACTCAAAATCATTAAATCGACATAGTTTGTACATAAACCCATTTTCCTTCAAGAACAAAACACTTTCTTAAAATTTATTCAAAAATCTTCAAAATTAACTTTCAATAATTCAAATCTTTAGTTAAATACAGATACTTAGGTCATGATAAGGTAACCAAGTCATACAGCAAATGTGGGACAAAATGATTGAGAGGGCAAAAACATAATTTTTTAAAAAAAAAAAATTACGGAATGAGAGCCTCTTGAGTCTCTTACTCTTGAGAGTGATTATATTATATATATTTGTTGGAAATAACCTCACAAGAATGCCCAAGTGATGATTCCCAAACACCCAAGTCTAGAATGACTTGTAATGAAATGAAACAGCAAACGAAAGCAAGAAAGAAAAGAACACAAGCAATTTGTTATCGAGGTTCGGCAATGTGCCTACATCCCCATGAGCTCCTCTAAGCTTTCTGCACTATCTTATCAATGGAGTTCTTTACAAAATATAGCAACCCTCTCCAAGAAACCCAAGTTCTTGAAGAACCAAGAAGAGAAGAAAGAAAGTGATAGAACCATTACAAAAGCACTCTACCCACAATCTATACTACTTCTCTCTTTACAACCAGCCTCTCTACAATGAGTCCCTCTTGTGTTTTGTGTCTTTGCACTCTCACACAATTCTCTCTTGTGTAATGATCATTTGTATGTCACAATGTGTCTCTTGTAATCTCTTAACTAATTGATGAGAATGAAGCTAGGTGACCCTTTATATAGTGCACCAACTTCTTGTTCAATCTTGAGGGTCAATCTCCACCCTTAGATCTTGATGACCAATTAACCATGGCCTTCCATCATTCCTTAGTGATCCTATGCATTTTGAGCATGTCTCACAAACTCAACTAAAAGCCGAAATATTTGTGCATCAGTGTGCCTAGCGTAGCGGCCTAAAACAGGGTGTGCTGCGACCTTGAATAGGGCTGAAGCACCTCCACTTGCATCCATTCTGGGCGTTTTGGCCTTGGGGAGGCAGCGCCACGGCTTACCCCTTCCTCTAGCACTCCTTCTTGTTGGGTGCCATGGCTTGGACAAGTTTGGGCCTTGCTAAACATGCTGATTTTTCTTCCTTCCTTTTTCCATTTAAATCTTAGACAAACTCCAACAATCTCTACCTTTGTCTAAGCATTTAAACCGAACCCATTGTGCAGAGAACTCAGTATCCAAACTCATCTTGAGTCATCATATCAATCGAATCCAATCCTAAGTAGTCCAAGGCAATGATTGAACTTACTTAGAGGTAGAACCTTGGTACCTAAATCTGTAGAACTTTCTTTCGTGGCCATCTTGTCAACATTAATGCATCCTTTCGTACCATTTTTTGGAATGTGATGATACTAAACATCCATATGATTTTTCCTCTCATGGAACACCGAATTCCTCCACAAGTGCCATGAACTTTGGATATCTGAAGACACCACCACCTGCTCTTTTAGGACCATCCACACGTCCAACAACCCTTTGCACAACATAGCCTCCTTTATGGCTTCCGAAGCCACTATGTATTCTGCCCCGGTTGTTAAAAGTGCTACCACCAGTTGCCACTGAGCCTTCCAATACCTTAGCAACCACTTCATCCCAAGCCAATGCTTCTTTCAGGGATTACTCACAAATCTACTAAGAACACCTATTGCCTGAGAAATGTCAGGTCTAGTGCTCACCATCATGGACATGACTGGTCCAACCACACTAGAGTAAGGGACCCTTACCATTTCCTTTTTCTCCTCATCCATTCCAGGACATTGATCGTTGGAGAACTTGAAATGACCAGCAAGGGGAACCTTCACTGGTTTGCTATATTCCATAGAGAACTTAGATATCATCTTCTCTATATAAGAAGTTTGAGGGATCTTCAATTTGTTTCTCTTCCTTTCCCAGATGATACACATCCTAAGGATCTTTTGTGCATGGCCAAGATCCTTCATCTCAAACTCCTCATTGAGTTGAGCCTTTAATTTTCTTATCCTTTCCATGCTGCTCCCAACCAGCAACATGTCATCAACATAGATCAGAATGACCACCACTTCCTCCACCTTGTGCCCCTTGTAATACAGGCATGAATCATAGTAGCTCCTCATGAAGCCCAGGCTAGTTACAAAGGAATCGAACCTCTTATTCCATTGCTGAGGTGATTGCTTCAGGCCATATAGAGATTTCTTCAATTTGCACACCAACTCTCCCTACCTCAGTTCCTCATTGCCTTCGGGTTGCCTCATATAGATGGTCTCATCAAGCCTTCCATGTAAGAACGCTGTCTTCACATCCATTTACTCGATTTTCTAATCAAATTAGACCACTATTGCCAATACTATCCGTATCGTCTTGTACTTCACAACCGATGAGAAGATTTCAGTGAAATCTATGCCTTCTTTTTGTGTGAACCCCTTCGCCACCAACCTAGCTTTATACCGGACTTCATCTCCTGGAGTATTCCCTTCTTTGATCTTATAGATCCATCTACAATCCACAACTCTCTCTTTTTCTGGTTTGGGCACCAATTCCCAAGAGTTGTTCTTCCTCAAAGAATCTATTTCTTCCTCCATAGCTAGCTGCCACTTTGACGAATCCTTACACTCCATGGAATCCATGTAAATTTCTGGTTCAACCATCCCTCTTTCTGTCCAAGGAGCTGCTACATTAGCATTTCCAAAACCATATCTCAAAGGTGGTCTAACAACCCTCCTTTCCCGGTCCCTTGTGAGCTGGTAGTCATTCTGACTTGCTGCTGATAGGAACACTTTGTGTTACGTTTTTAATGCCTTTCCTACCCTATTTGGCTTTGTAATTCTCTTAACTTTGTTATTTTGAGCTTAGTTTCTTTCCTTAGTATTTAGAAAGCTTGTGAACGTGGGAATGGTAAAATAAGGTGCTAAAATGAGTTTTCCTAGTTACTTTAGGAAATCTAAGTGGATTAAGAAAATAGTCTTATCATTCTAAAAAAAAAACTTTTCTAATTATAGAAACTTTCCTTATCTATTATTTTCTGATTTCTTTGTAGGGTTCCACCTCGGAATTATTTGGATGATGTGTCAAAACACAAGAGAATATTGGAGTCCATTAGTGACATGGGTAGGTCCAACCTAACATGGGCTTGCACAACAAAAGATCACATAATCTCTTGTCAACTAAGCAAGGTGCAAGGTCCAAGCCCAAAGTGGAGGAAGATTCGGATGCAACAGCCTACTGGATTTTGGCCCATCATAACAGGCCCAAACAATATCATTTTTTAGACTTTCTTAGGTCAAAATTGAAGTTCAAGACGTCTTCTTTCCAGCCCAACAAGTTTCAGCTCATTTGGAGATGTGTGGAAGAAGATATGACCGTTTGAATTCTACTAGTTGGGTCCTCCTGAAATTTCGGGATTGTATTCCTCTTTCTTACTTTTGGCCATTCCTTGATTCTTTGCATGTTTTAGGGATTGTTTCCTTGCATGTTTCATGGCTTGTTTTTAGCATTGTTTTCTTGCTTTTCCTAAGCTTAGAGGGTTGTTCTAAGCTCTATAAATAGGGTGTTTGTAAGCTGAAAGAGATCATCTTTTCTCTTGGAACCATCTCTACTCAAAATTCAAGAAGCAAAAGGCTGAAACACTCCACCATTCCATCTCCAATTGTGAGCACATTAGGACTTTTCCAAAATGTGTTCTCCTTCATCTATCATCATAGCCGTGAGGTTAATCACCATTAACATCTCAAGCTTCCTTGAGTGTGTTCAAGAAGTGTACCCCTTACGGCTATTCTTTTTAATTGTTTCAGCCTTGGATTCTTATGTTAGAGATTATTATTAATTCAATGAGTTTGTTAATTTTCAGATTTATTCTTTAATGTTTTTGAATTGTTCATGATATGTAGACATATTAATTCATTACATATGTTGAATTTTCAGTTCTGTTATATTGAAAACTTTGATATTGCAAATCATTGAAGCCATAATCGCACTTTCGATCACCTAATTGATCTGGAGTACGATTTAAAGTGGTAAAAGCTATGAACAATAGCCAATGTTCTGGAAATTGCATGTTCTTTATCCATGGACTTTTTCATAGGAATAAGGAACATGTTATTGAATCATAATTCCTTTTGATCTTAATGATTTGTTTAAGTAATTGTAAGGATGCGCTGAGTATTAACTTGATTGCTTAAACAAAATAACTAGCTGATGGACTTTTCCTAAGCTTAGTGATTATCTAAGAAGGAATTTATAAAGTGCATGATCTCTTTAGGCTTGCACTTTGATTCAATTATGATATGTGATTGAGGCACGAATTCGTTGTCTACATTGAAACAATTTGATTAGTCATTTAACAAACTTGATTTTCTGAATTGTGAGAGAAAATGATCAATTGTAAATAATTGTTCTTTAATTTCCTTAGTAAAGTTAGTAAAAGAAAAATCAGATCATGAAAACCCCCTAATCTTGTGTAATGTTAATAGATGTAGATTTATATTTGTTTATAAACTGCTAATTAAACCAATCAAATCATTTATTATTTTTATGACTCTTTAGTATAGAGTACCCGCAATCCCCGGCCAATAACGATACCCTACTAATCACTTTACTACAATCTTCTGCAGGGTTTGTTGATGACCGAAATAAACGGTCTATCAAATGGCGCCGTTGCCGGGGATTGCAAAATCTCTATATTTTAGTGTCATTTAACTTGTTAATATTCTTCTTAGCATATAATATAACTTGTGTTTTACTTGATTGCAATTTTAGCATGTGACTTCCTTAAAACCATTTGTAACATTTGTAAGGGAATCTATTATTATTTGTATTTCAAACTTTAACTTATATATTGATTCCTTTGCTTTTGTTATTTAGGTCGATGAATGTCAGCAGTTAGTAGAAAGACTCAAGAACTTAGAAAACGTTTGGCTTTACTAAAAGAAGTTGCACTTTCTACAAATCAACCCCCACCTTACCAAGAAGGGAGGCTAGAGTCGGAGGAGTCAGATAATTTTTCACATCACTTGTCAGACGAGGAAGAAGACATACCTGACTTAGAAGACGCAAGTAAGGAAGACGAAGTACCAATGGCTGAAACTATTAGGCAAATGTCTTCTTCAACTGATGGGGGAGCTGCACCAACTTGTATTACTTATCCAGAACCAGCAGTTGGCAAGATAGCTGAGTTCGAACTGAAGAGTGGGTTCTTGCACCATTTGCCCAAATTCCATGGGCTTACTAACGAAGATCCTCACAAACATCTCAAGGAGTTCCAGTTTGTGTGTTCAAGTATGTGCCCACAAAATGCGGATCTCAACGTTCTGAAGCTAAAGTCATTCCCTTTTTCACTTGAAGATAGGGCAAAGACTTGGTTGTTTGATCTACCCTCGGGTTACATCAACACATAGGAGAAGCTGATGACTGAGTTTCTGACTAAGTACTTCCCTGCCTCAAGGATTACTGTCTTGAGGAAGCAGATAACTGGAATTGAGCAAAGGAAGGAAGAGGCGTTCTATACCTACTATGAGAGATTCAAGAGCTTAATTGCATCATGTCCTTCACATGGGATGAAAGAAGGGAATCTTCTCACTTACTTTTATGAAGGACTTCTCCCCCTCGAACGTCAATTGTTAGATGCTGCTGCCGGAGGTTCTTTTGTCGATAAGACACCTGATGTTGCTAAGGAGTTACTCGCCCAACGTGCTCTTAATTATCAACAATACGAGGGAGTGTTAAACTCAACTCATGGGGTGAATGAGGTATCTTCTAACTCTGCTCTTGAGGAAAAAGTTAATAAAATGTCTACTCTTCTGTCTCAGGTACTGAACGTGAATGGAGCACAAGTACAACAAGTTGCTCAAATCTGTGGTGTGTGTTGTACTCAAGGGCATCCAACTGACCAATGTCCCCAACTGATCAACAATGGAGGATGGGAGTCTCTTAACGCTGTTGGGTTTCAAGATAATCAAGGTGGACAAAGGTACAACCCTTTCTCTAACACATATAACCCTGGGCTTAGAGATCACCCCAATTTTCGTTGGGCCAACAATGATAATGTTCAGAACCCTCAAGGTCAAGGGCAAGTGTTTCCACGCCCTCCAGGTTTGTTTATGAGGCCTCAGGTACCTCAAAACTTTGTCCCTAATCCTATTGTACCTACAAATTCTGTTGCTTCTAATTATGATGAAATTTTAAAGTCCCTTGCTCAAGGGCAACAGAATTTAACTACTGCTACTCAAGCTCTTGTTACAGGTCAACAGGCTCACACTAAGGATATTGCAGAGCTGAAGAAGCAATTGGGACAAGTGGTGGACTTCATGGGGAAGATAACGGAGAGTGGAAAATTGCTTAGCAACACTGTTCCCAACCCAATTATCGAGCAAGCTAAAGTTGTTACCACAAGGAGTGGCAAGACCCTTGTGGATGCTCTTAAAACTCAGAAGAAAGCCAAAGTGACCCACCATGAGGAAGAGGACATTGAGAGCACCAAGAAGGAAATACAGAAAGATCCCACCACCACAATGGCAGAAATGATTGGTCCTCCATCATCTGAGAATGCTTTAAAACCTCAAGGTAACGAACAAAACCCTAAACACTCTTTTGATTCTAATCCTTTTGCTCGTGTACCTTTTCCTAGTAGGTTTGCCAAAACCAAGAAGGATGAATCTGATCAGGCCATCTTGGAGATTTTTAAGAAGGTATAAGTCAACATGCCTTTGATTGAGTGCTTGAAGCAAGTGCCAAGATATGCCAAGTTTCTGAAGGAGCTTTGCACTACAAGGAGGCAGACTCGTGAGAAGGAGGTGGTGAAGTTGAATGAGACAGTCTCTGCTGTCATCCAAAGGAAATTGCCACCAAAGCTTAAGGATCCAGGGAGTTTTTCTGTTCCTTGTGTGATTGGTACCAACAAATTTGATAATGTCATGCTAGACTTAGGAGCTTCAATTAATGTGATGCCTTATAGTCTTTATGCTTCTTTAGAGCTAGGTGCACTTAAAAGTGATAATGTTGTTATCCAATTGGCTGATCGATCTAATAAGTATCCTAAAGGATACGTTGAAGATGTTCTTGTGCAAGTAAATCAACTCATTTTTCCTGCAGACTTCTATATCATTGATATGGAAGATTCTCCCCTAAATTCTACTCCGTTGCTTTTAGGGCGCCCATTCATGAGGACCGCAAGAACAAAGATCGATGTTTATGAGGGAACTCTAACCATGGAATTTGATAATGAAGTTATACGCTTCAACATCTTTGAAGCCATGAGGTATCCATTGACTGACATTAAACCCTGTTTTTCTATTGATGATATTAACTCACTTGCGCAGAGATTTTTGGAAGCAATGGAAGAGGATGAGTTGAAAGTAACACTCTCTCAAGGAGTTGGTTATACTGAGAATGGAGAATCCATTTCTAGGGCTGAGTTAGAGAAAGCTGAAGAGCTCATTGTGATCAAAACCGTAGCCTCCCTTGAGGCCCGACCCATATTACCAAGGTCTATTCCTCCTTTGTCCTTTCCTATTTCCACTAAAAAATTTTTACCTTCAGTGATACAGGCCCCTACACTTGAGCTTAAGGTTTTGCCAGATCACTTGAAGTATGTCTTTTTGGGGGACAATGAGACGCTGCCTGTTATTATATCCTCGAAGTTGGAGGAGGACCAAGAAAAGAAGCTTGTGGACGTTCTGAAGAAGTACAAGACCGCCATTGGTTGGACTTTGGCAGATATCAAGGGAATTAGCCCAACCATGTGCGTCCATAGGATCCTGTTGGAGGATGGTGCCAAACCCACCAGAGATGCCCAGAGACGCCTACATCCACCTATGATGAAGGTTGTGCAAAATAAGGTAATTAAGTTACTTGATTGTGGCGTTATTTACCCTATTTCAGATAGCAAGTGGGTGTCTCCTATTCAAGTTGTGCCAAAGAAGTCAGGAGTTACTGTGGTAAAGAATGAGGAGAATGAGCTTGTACCTCAAAGAGTGGTAACTGGTTATCGAGTTTGCATAGACTATAGGAAGCTCAATGCTTCAACAAGAAAGGACCATTTCCCTCTGCCCTTCATCGATCAGATGCTCGAGAGGTTAGCTGGTTATCCTTTTTTATTGTTTTTTGGATGGATATAGTGGGTACAACCAGATCTGTATAGCGCAAGAGGACCAAGAGAAGACCACCTTCACTTGCCCTTTTGGCACTTATGCCTACAGACGTATGCCATTCGGATTGTGCAATGCACCAGGTACGTTTCAACGTTATATGCTCTCCATTTTCTCTGAATACATCGAGAATATCATTGAGGTCTTTATGGATGATTTTAGTGTCTTTGGTAGAGATTTTGATGCATGCTTAGGAAATTTGGAACTTATTCTGAAACGTTGTGTTGAAACAAACTTGGTTCTAAATTGGGAAAAATGTCACTTCATGGTGACTCAAGGGATTGTTTTAGGACATATCATATCTGCTAGGGGGATTGAGGTTGATAAATCTAAGGTAGATCTTGTGCGTTACTTACCCTCTCCCACTTGTGTGAGAGAGGTTCGTTCATTTCTTGGTCATGCAGGATTTTACAGGAGGTTTATCAAGGATTTCTCCAATGTATCAAGGCCCTTGTGCTGTTTACTTCAGAAGGACACTCTCTTTGAGTTTGATGAGGAGTGCAAGAAAGCTTTTGAGAAGCTGAAGGAGTTATTGACTACTGCGCCCATCATGTCTCCACCTAATTGGTCCTTACCTTTTGAATTGATGTGTGACGCCTCAGATTACGCCGTTGGGGCTGTTTTGGGACAAAGAATGGACAAGAAGCCCTATGCCATCTACTATGCCTCTAGGACACTCAATGATGCTCAACTAAACTATTCCACAACTGAAAAAGAGCTCCTTGCTGTTGTTTTTGCCTTAGATAAATTTCGCTCTTATTTACTTCAAACTAAAGTTGTTGTTTATACTGATCATGCAGCTTTGAAGTATCTGATGACAAAGAAGGAGGCCAAACCGAGACTGATTAGATGGGTGCTTTTGCTTCAAGAATTTGATTTGGAGATCAAGGACAAGAAGAGGAGTGAAAACTTGGTAGCTGACCATTTGAGCAGACTTGTTCATGAGGAGGACGTCCTACCCCTACAAGAATCATTCCCAGATGAGCAGCTCTTTGGGATTGAGGTAAGTGAGCCTTGGTATGCTGATATTGTGAATTATTTAGTTACTAGGCAATTTCCTGACACTTTACCTCGTTCTAATAAAGAAAAACTTAAGCATATGGCTAGGCATTACATATGGGATGAACCTTATTTGTGGAAGCATTGTAGTGATCAAATCATTAGGAGGTGTGTCCCTGAATCTGAGCATAAATCGATACTTGCCTTTTGTCATTCTGAGTCTTGTGGTGGACACTTTGGTGCTCGTAGGACAGCTCGTAAGGTATTAGATTGTGGTTTTTTCTGGCCTTCTATTTTTAAGGATGCATACTTGTATTGCATGACTTGTGACAGGTGCCAGAGGACAGGTAATTTAGGCTCTAGGGATCAGATGCCCATGGCCCATATTATAACTGTTGAGATTTTCGATGTTTGGGGCATTGATTTCATGGGGTCGTTTCCTTCATCTAACGGGTTTCTTTACATTCTTTTGGCTGTTGATTATGTGTCTAAGTGGGTGGAGGCTAAAGCCACCAGAACTAATGACTCTAAAGTTGTTGTAGATTTCTTGAGATCTAACATATTTGCTAGGTTTGGAATGCCTCGTGTGATTATTAGTGATGGTGGATTACACTTCTGCAACCGTACAATTGAGGCCTTGCTCAAGAAGTACAAAGTGACTCATAAGGTGGCAACACCTTATCATCCTCAGACGAGTGGACAAGCAGAGGTCTCAAATCGTGAGATTATGGGGATTTTGGAGAAGACTGTGGGCCCTACACGCAAGGATTGGAGCAAAAGACTTGATGATGCACTTTGGGCTTATAGGACAGCTTACAAGACGCCAATTGGGATGTCTCCATTCAGACTTGTCTATGGTAAAGCGTGTCACTTACCAGTTGAGCTTGAGCATAGGGCATGGTGGGCTATTAAGTCTTTCAACATGGACATTGATGAGGCTGGTTTACATAGAAAACTCCAACTGAATGAACTTGAGGAAATCAGAAACGAGGCATATGATAGTGCATGGATCTACAAGGAGAAAACTAGAGCTTTTCATGATAAGATGATCCGTGGCAAGGCCTTTGTTGTGGGCCAAAAAGTTCTTCTCTTCCATTCTAGACTTAAACTTTTTCCTGGTAAGTTACGTTCTAGATGGGTGGGTCCATTCATTGTCACTAATATTTTTCCTCATGGTGCTATGCAGATAAAAAGTGACAAAACTGGAAATGAATTCAAGGTGAATGGTCATCGCTTGAAACCTTACTATGAGGCTTTTGAGGAGCATACTGTGGAGGATGTACCCCTCCTAGAGGTGACACTCACAAAGGACTAAAAACAAGGTACAAAGTCTAGGCTGAAAGACTGTAAACATTAAAGCGCTGCTTGGGAGGCAACCCAATTCAACCGAAGCTGTGGAGGAGTCATTAACACAGATTTGCATTTTCTTTCTCTCTTCCATTTACGTTGGTTGATCTTTATATGTTATTTGTTTTGTGTGATTTTCGTAAATACCTTACCCATGTTTATATTCTATATTACATGCTTATTCTGATATACATTGAGGACAATGTACCATTTAAGTGTGGGAGAGGGATTTACATCTTTTTGAGTCATATCATTGCTTTTTAGGTTTTAGGACCTCTTCCAACTCAATGATGAAACTGATTCTTAATGGTTTTTAAAGAGTTTGAGCATACTTTTAAAGATAAAACAAGAAATGGAGTTAATTTGCTTATATTATAGTCATACTTGGAAATTGAAATTTTGATGCACATTAGCCTTGATTTGAGTAATCTGTTGCCTTAGAGTGAAGCATGGAGACATATTGAATGATACTTGCATAATCCCACAATATTTGTGAGTTTTTTGAGCCTTATAATTGATTCATTATGCATATCAATTCAAATTCTCTTCTGAGTGCATCTTGTGAATATAATGTTTTCTAGAACTTGCTTTTAAACCACTTGAGACGATCGTACATGTTTAGATTTGGAGAAGACGGAGGCAAATTAGGATTTTACCACCATGACTAAATAGCCTTTAACCTGATCATGATTTGACCCCTAGATACCATTTTGAGCCTGAATTAGCTTATTTTCTTCGTTAACCCACATTCATTTACCCTTACGAACTTAAACACTTTACCTACCCTTTTTCCTTAGAACTAGGGAGCTTGGATCTTGTATAATTGATTTGTAATGTGGAGATGGTGGAAAAGCATAAGTGTGGGGGAATTTCATATGGTTCTAAGGTGGTTGTTTCGGAAAAAAAAAAAAAAAAAAAAAAAAAAAAGATAAAAGGAGTAATAGGAAAAAAAAAGAAATTTGTTGTGTTTCAAAAAAATACAAGTTCTGAAGAATTGGGAGAATTATGAGTCTTTAAAGCAAGTTGAAAGCCAAAGTGATTAAATCCACCCTATTGTGATGGAAACGTGGTACTTAATAATGATGATCTATTTATGACATTATTGAATGCTTTCTAGTTCTAAGGAAATTTTGTGACATCCGTTCTCTTCTTTCTTATGAAACCTTAACCCTTTAGCCCCATTACAACCCTTTCAAAGACCTCCTGATCCTTTGATGTTCTGTTTTTGATGTGGAGAGTGGGTGCACAAGCAAGCCTATGGTTTAAACTGTTTTTACAAGTGATTGAGTAATTAGTATAGCTAGTACCACATTTAAATGAGTGAAAACCAGAGTGATGCATTGTGAGAAGTAAAATTTGATACTATTTGTGCATTAACTCGAGGGTGGCATATTACACTTACTCTTGGCTGATTATTCACACACACACACTCAAAGTACGAATGTTATATAATCTTAATAACTCCGTAGCTTGTTTATTTGAGGTAAACTTGTGCTCTCCGTACTTTATTATGCCATATTACCTAAGGGATCTCTGAGACGTAAGTTGGAAGGATTAGAGTCATTTAATTTGTGTTATGTCATTGTGGTGTCATTTAGTTTATGTTGTTTCTCTTGAGATTCTACTAGGTTACATACTGTTGTTTTGCTAAGGGACTAGCCAAAGCTAAGTGTGGGGGAATTTGATAGGAACACTTTGTGTTACGTTTTTAATGCCTTTCCTACCCTATTTGGCTTTGTAATTCTCTTAACTTTGTTATTTTGAGCTTAGTTTCTTTTCTTAGTATTTAGAAAGCTTGTGAACGTGGGAATGGTAAAATAAGGTGCTAAAATGAGTTTTCCTAGATACTTTAGGAAATCTAAGTGGATTAAGAAAATAGTCTTATCATTCTAAAAAAAAACTTTTCTAATTATAGAAACTTTCCTTATCTATTATTTTCTGATTTCTTTGTAGGGTTCCACCTCGGAATTATTTGGATGATGTGTCAAAACACAAGAGAATATTGGAGTCCATTAGTGACATGGGTAGGTCCAACCTAACATGGGCTTGCACAACAAAAGATCACATAATCTCTTGTCAACTAAGCAAGGTGCAAGGTCCAAGCCCAAAGTGGAGGAAGATTCGGATGCAACAGCCTACTGGATTTTGGCCCATCATAACAGGCCCAAACAATATCATTTTGAGACTTTCTTAGGTCAAAATTGAAGTTCAAGACGTCTTCTTTCCAGCCCAACAAGTTTCAGCTCATTTGGAGATGTGTGGAAGAAGATATGACCGTTTGAATTCTACTAGTTGGGTCCTCCTGAAATTTCGGGATTGTATTCCTCTTTCTTACTTTTGGCCATTCCTTGATTCTTTGCATGTTTTAGGGATTGTTTCCTTGCATGTTTCATGGCTTGTTTTTAGCATTGTTTTCTTGCTTTTCCTAAGCTTAGAGGGTTGTTCTAAGCTCTATAAATAGGGTGTTTGTAAGCTGAAAGAGATCATCTTTTCTCTTGGAACCATCTCTACTCAAAATTCAAGAAGCAAAAGGCTGAAACACTCCACCATTCCATCTCCAATTGTGAGCACATTAGGACTTTTCCAAAATGTGTTCTCCTTCATCTATCATCATAGCCGTGAGGTTAATCACCATTAACATCTCAAGCTTCCTTGAGTGTGTTCAAGAAGTGTACCCCTTACGGCTATTCTTTTTAATTGTTTCAGCCTTGGATTCTTATGTTAGAGATTATTATTAATTCAATGAGTTTGTTAATTTTCAGATTTATTCTTTAATGTTTTTGAATTGTTCATGATATGTAGACATATTAATTCATTACATATGTTGAATTTTCAGTTCTGTTATATTGAAAACTTTGATATTGCAAATCATTGAAGCCATAATCGCACTTTCGATCACCTAATTGATCTGGAGTACGATTTAAAGTGGTAAAAGCTATGAACAATAGCCAATGTTCTGGAAATTGCATGTTCTTTATCCATGGACTTTTTCATAGGAATAAGGAACATGTTATTGAATCATAATTCCTTTTGATCTTAATGATTTGTTTAAGTAATTGTAAGGATGCGCTGAGTATTAACTTGATTGCTTAAACAAAATAACTAGCTGATGGACTTTTCCTAAGCTTAGTGATTATCTAAGAAGGAATTTATAAAGTGCATGATCTCTTTAGGCTTGCACTTTGATTCAATTATGATATGTGATTGAGGCACGAATTCGTTGTCTACATTGAAACAATTTGATTAGTCATTTAACAAACTTGATTTTCTGAATTGTGAGAGAAAATGATCAATTGTAAATAATTGTTCTTTAATTTCCTTAGTAAAGTTAGTAAAAGAAAAATCAGATCATGAAAACCCCCTAATCTTGTGTAATGTTAATAGATGTAGATTTATGTTTGTTTATAAACTGCTAATTAAACCAATCAAATCATTTATTATTTTTATGACTCTTTAGTATAGAGTACCCGCAATCCCCGGCCAATAACGATACCCTACTAATCACTTTACTACAATCTTCTGCAGGGTTTGTTGATGACCGAAATAAACGGTCTATCAGCTGCATCAACCCCTTCCAGTTCAGCCTCCTCTTGAGTTTCTTGAGCTTGGCCTTCATCAATGAGCTCTACATGGTCCGACCCTCTTTCCTTCCTTGCTCTACCTGAACCGAATTCTCCTTGATGTGATGCTCCACAAATTCTAGACTAGTTTGCTCACTAGCCCCTGCAAGGTTAGTTTTCTCCAAGTAAGGAAATAACAATTCATTAAAAATAGCACCCCTACTTATTATGAGTTTCATTCCTTTTGGTTCTAAGGACCACAACCTATACCCCTTAACCCGATCACCATACCCTAGAAACACACATTTTCTAGACCTTGGGTTAAGTTTATCATCCTTTTGATGTGCATATGCAGCACACCAAAAGTCCTAAGGTTGCTCAACTCAGGGGGTTTTCCACTCCACATCTCCATGGGAATCTTAAGATCTAAAGCCCTAGAGGGTGATCTATTAACCAAGTATTTAGCTGTAGACACAGCTTCTCCCCAAAAATATTTTGGTAAACCGGACCCAATTAACATGCATCTAACCTTTTCCATAAGGGTTCTATTCATCCTCTTAGCAACTCCATTTTGCTGAGGAGTTTTCACAACCGTTCTATGTCTTAGAATGTCATTTAATTCACAGAATTTATCAAAATCCTTATTACAAAATTCTAAGCCATTATCGGTTTGTAAAGCCTTAACTACCCTACCTGTTTGAGTCTCCAGCAACCTTTTCCACACAACAAATTTATTCAATGCATCTGATTTATTTTTAAGCAAATAAACCCAAACCTTTCTTGAATAATCATCAATTAAAGATAGAAAGTAAAAGTTACCTCCCTGTGTTAGTGTTCTTGCTAGTCCCCAAAGGTCCGAATGAATGTAGTCAAGAATGTCCTTAGACTTGTGCACTCTAGTGTTGAAGTTGACCCGGTGTTGCTTCCCAAGAACGCAACACTCACAGAAATCCAATTTCTCTACTTTGTCTCCTCCAAGTAGACCATCCTTGCTAAGAACTTGTAGGCCCTTTTCGCTCATATGTCCCAAGTGACTGTGCTAAAGGGCTGCCCTAGCTATCTCAGCCATCAGGCTTGCTGCTTGATCATTGATTTCTGTCTCTTCGATCATCTTATAGAGTCCATCCTTTATTGCTACTTTGATCACTACCAAAGATCCCTTGGCCACCTTGATCTTTCCTCCCTTTACTTTGCATGTGTAGCCAATGGAATCCAGCTGCCCTAACGAGATCAAATTCCTCTTCAAATCCGAAAGATATCTCACATTTCGTAGTAGTCTGGTGACTCCATCAAACATCCTCAACTGGATGTCTCCTATCCCCCTCACTTGGCAAGAATTGCCATTACCCAAGAAGACCCTTCCATCATTGATCTCCTTGAAATTCTTGAAACATTCGTTGTGAGGGCACATGTGATAAGTGCACCCAGAATCCAGAATCCACTTCTCACTGCCTTGCCTCTTGCTTACATTTAAGCACACAACAAGAACATCATCTTGCTGTTCTCCTTTGGCAACCGAAGCCTCTCCATTGTTGGTATGGCTTTTTCTCTCATCCCACATCTTCTTCTTGCAATCTTTCTTGAAATGACCCTCCTTGTTGCAATAGAAGCATCTCTTTCCTCCAAATCTTGATTTGGAATGAGATCTCCCATGGCTCTGCCCTCTACCTCTTGATTTCTCCCGGTAGTTGCCATGAATGCTACTGCCATTCCGAGTTGCTGGCCTTCCTCTTATGAACAGCCCTTCCCCACTTGATGCCTCCCTACTCTTAGGTTTGAAATCATGAGCCTTTATAGCATTGACCACAATTTCTTTGGTTAGTGTATCTCTTCCATATTCAATTGCATTAATTAAACTATCAAAGTAATCAGGAAGAGAATTTAATAACATAACAGCCAATCGTTCATTCAGGAATTTAATACTACAACTAGCCAAATCTTGAACTAGTTTATTAAAGACATCAAGATTGTCTTGCAACTCTTTATTAGGATCCATTTTAAAAGCAAAGATTCTTTTAAGAAGATAAATCTTGTTAGGGAGAGTTTTGGTAAGAAACAACTCATCTAGTTTCTTCCATATGACAGCTGGATCTTCCGAGTCTCCGCACTCCCTTGTGACACTATCCGACATGTGCAAGAAAATGGTGTTGTATGCCATCTTTTGCACCTCAATCTGCTGGTCCTTCATGATACGTGCTGGAAGAGCATCATCTTCTCCAATAGGTCCACCTTCTGTTACATAAGAACAACCTTGATCTTCCGCTTCCACAGGGAAAAATCTTCATTTCCATCAAACTTCTCAACAACGAAATTTGATCCCATCTTGTAGAGATGATCCCAGATTTGTGCAGCACCCACAAATGCTTTTCAACTTCTTCTAAACCTCAAGAACACGATCGAAGATTGATCTCAACACCGTTCTTGAATCAACCTTTAGAACACGATTTGATCTTGATCTTTACTCCGTTCTTGAATCACCCAAGAAGTTTGTTCTTTGATTCTTCGAGTCTTGCTCTGATACCCAACTGTGCAAGCTCTGATACAACTGTTGGAAATCACCTCACAAGAATGCCCAGGTGATGATTCTCAAACACCCAAGTCTAGAATGACTTGTAATGAAATGAAACAGCAAACGAAGCAAGAAAGAAAAGAACACAAGCAATTTGTTATCGAAGTTCGGCAATGTGCCTACGTCTCCGTGAGCTCCTCTAAGCTCTCTGCACTATCTTATCAATGGAGTTCTTTACAAAATATAGCAACCCTCTCCAAGAGACCCAAGTTCTTGAAGAACCAAGAAGAGAAGAAAGAAAATGATAGAACTATTACAAAAGCACTCTACCCACAATCTATACTACTTCTCTCTTTACAACCAGCCTCTCTACAATAAGTTCCTCTTGTGTTTTGTGCATTTGTACTCTCACACAATTCTCTTTTGTGTAATGATCACTTGTATGTCACAATGTGTCTCTTGTAATCTCTCAATTAATTGATGAGAATGAAGCTAGGTGACCCTTTATATAGTGCACCAACTTCTTGTTCAATCTTGAGGGTCAATCTCCACTCTTAGATCTTGATGACCAATTAACCATGGCCCTCCATCAATCCTTAGTAATCCTATGCATTTTGAGCATGTCTCACAAAATCAACTAAAGGCTGAAATATGTGTGCATCAGTGTGCCTAATGCCGCGGCCTGAAACAGGGTGTGTTGCGGTCTTGAATAGGGCTTAAGCACCTCCACTTGCATCCATTCTGGGCGCTGCGGTCTTGGGGAGGCAGCGCCGCGGCTTGCCCCTTCCTCCAGCACTCCTCCTTGCTGGGCGCCGCGGCCTGGACAAGGCTAGGCCACGGCGCACACTAGTGTGCACCCCTTGCTGAATATGCTGATTTTTCTTCCTTCCTTTTTCCGTTTAAATCTTAGACAAACTCCAACAATATTTTATTTTTTATCATATAAATACGCATAAAACACATGCAAAATCTAAATCTAAAAAGATAATTATTTGAAAAGAAATTAAAAGCTTTTAGATGATGTCAATCCCAATCCATTAACTCTATAAAGCTTAAAATAATAAAACTTAATAAATTAAAACTAAAAGTAAATTTTTAATATAAAAAAAAAACTAATCAATTTGATAGTTAAATTGTAAAGTAGCTTAAATCTATTGATACAACTATTTCAAAAGATACTTTTTGATGAGGCATATTATTTTGACATGTGTTCTATTTTTTTTAATCAACCAAAACTACGTAGTTTTGGTTTTATAAATATTTGGGATACAAAGCCCAAATTATAATCCTTATAAACGCCAAAAGAATACAGCCTAACATAAAGAACCTAATCAAGTTAATCGTGTTTTAAAAAAAAAATTGCATAAGAAACAAAATTATATATATATATATATATATATATATATATATATATCCAATTGAAACGATCTTTAATACCCAATTAACTACTTAAGAATGCATATTTACATATGTCAAATGAAATTAACAATGTGAATATAAAACTAAGATATAGAAATATCAATGCATATAAAGATTAAAAAAATTAAAAGAATATATGATAATCAAATAAAAAATCAAAATTTTCAACTATATGTATGCGTAAATGAATATTTACTTATGGTTGAAATAATATAAAAATAAATTATAATTTTTTTTAATATGAGATGTTTAAATTTTTTAACATGACATTAAAGATTAAAATCACAATAATATCTTCGTATAAAATTAACCAATTTAAATGATGACTCTCACATTTTTCTAATACGTTATTAGCTCTAGAACGTTTTTTAATTAATTTTTTTTAAATAACCATATGCATTGCGTGGGTATATGATTAATCTATAATATCTATAATAACTAAATTATATTTTCGAAATACCAAATTTATTTGATCATGCATATTTTACGAAAAACTATAACAAAAAAAATAAAATATTTTCAAAATTTAAAATTAAATTATTTATGTGTACTATTGAAATTATCGTTTTCATTTTAGGGATTAGGGTTTTAGACTTTTAGGGATTAATTGACTTTAATCTCATTTAATTCAGTTTTTTAGATTATTAATCAATCTCTAGATTGTACAATTAAATTATAACAATTTGTATTAAAATATGATATTAAAAAGTAGACAAAGTCAACTCTTAAAATAATAAAGTACCAAAAAATAAATCCCATTCGGGTCGGTTTGAATAGAAATGGGTATCCAAACCGAAATACATATCATCTAGGTAAGACTTGACCCGTTTACCTTAAACCATAACCCATTTGAAGCACTAAAAGTGTTTAAACCCAATTTCTATTAGCAGCTGCTGCTCTTTGTAACGACCCATCCTAAGTAGGCCCTACTTGGAAGGGTTACCTTTCAACACTGAGCACCTTGACTAAAGATGTAAACATACAAATTAAACCACAATCTTAACAATCATTTCAAATCTATCAACACATAACTTTGCAAACATGAAACTTTCCAGTACCGTAAACTAATTCTTAAGACTTTTACAAAAGACAAAAATACAAAGAACTTTCTCAATACATTCTAACTTTAATACTTTTCCAAAGAATAGACTAATCAAGAATTAGCCATCCAAACGACTCAAGAAACGAGGATGTTGTGGACAAAGTCTTTATTAAGGCTCCTTTCAACTTTGACCACAAACTTTAGAAGCTACCTGGAATGTTAGTAAAAATAAAAGGGGTGAGCTAAAAAGCTCAGTAAGAAACACTTTACAAATAGTAATCGTATTGGAGGAATTTATCATTTAATATATAACTATAATATATAATTTACTAAGTTTGATAAGCACAAGTAATATACTTCTTGAGTTTCCTCCAATTTCTTAATAAAATCTTTATCACAGTGCACATCACATGAAATCAATAATATAAAGGAAACTTCTATCTCAATACTTTTCTATCGTCATAATTAACATTCATGCCTTTCACCGGGCCCAACAAATCACATGCCCCTCATAAGCTAATTATAACTCACACCCCTCATGGGCCAATCACAACACACGCCCTTCATAGGCCAATCACAACACATACTCTTCATGGGCTATTCATCATGATGCATCCATGAAATTCAATACTATGCAATGCAATGCAGAGCACAATCATATCATTTCCCCTCACTGAGCTAATCTCTTCATCACGAGGACCTCTCCCCACGTACCGGTATGTCAAACCATCATATCATATCAAATCACAACAGATCTCCTTTAATCCCTTTCAGGGTGGGGTCCTGTATGTCTAATATCCTTCAGTACTCTTACACCCCTTGTGGGAAGGGATATACCAACCTCACTCATCATTCGCCCCTTAATAACATACAGTCAAAACAATTGTTATAATGCAAAATGCGTTCATAATGAAATAATATGCAAGTAAACAAACATCAACCATTCACATCACCAAATCATAACAACACAATCCATCACTTTCATTACAACCAAACACATCACAATTTCTAAAGTACGACTACATCAAATCATTTCTAAACTCATACTTTATAACTTTAATATTTATTCTTTATTCAGAATTAATCACATTTTCAAAATTTGATTCTATTATAATTTAATACGGTTATTAAAAGTAAGGTGTACTCACCTCTCGAACCGCTCCTAGCCTCAAGACCTCTTTACCTTTAATACTACTCTGCACTATACCTAACCAAAAGAAATTATCTAATTAAACAAACTAGAAGTACATACACAATCCAAAATCATTCACATCATTAATTAAAAATAAAGAGGCTATGTTCTTAAGTTGAAAAATATTACTTTTGTTTGAGTACAAAAGTAACACTTGTTCAAAGGGTTTTTAAAAATAAAAGAAAGTAGTTTTCTTAAAACCATAAAGGTCATATTTTTATCTCAAAAATCACATTAATTTGTTCTAAAAAGGTTTAGGGCTAAAAAGGGTATGAAAACCCATAGTTTTTTCTTCATGAAAACAGGGCTCCAAAGTCGATTGTCCAAGCTTTAGAAGCTTTAAATAGTCGACTGTGCAATTTGATAGTCGATTGTCCTTAAGTTTTGAAACTTTTGCCTATATGGCAATCGACTATGGGCTCGACACAGTCGATAGCCCACTGGTTCCAACATTTGAAATTTTCGAAAAAAAATAATTTCATTTTTCTCTTCAAAACCTCATTGAATCTTCATAAAACGCTTAAATCCTTTAAAATACAAGTTCTTAAGGGTTTAGAATCCAATCTTTACAATACCCATTGAAAGAAATGAACTCAAAACTCCAATTCAACAAACTTTGCATGAAAACCATTTTTTCTCAATTTTTCTCACAAATACTTCAAATTCTAACAAATACAAATCAAAATCTTAGTTTACTAAACAAACTTGAAGAAATGAAGATAAAAAAGAGTAGATTTTTACCTTAGGTTGCAAATATTTCTCCTAGGCTTCCTTTCTCTCTTTTCTTTCCTTCATTTTCTTCATTTTCTTTCCTATTTCCCTTTTCTCTCCTCTCTCCCTCTTTCTCTCTCTTTCTCTAGAAAATTCTAGCAATTGCTGGTCCTTTCCTCCTCTCTCATTCTACTTATAGGCACACTTTCTTTAAATTGCAAAGTCACCTTTTCCTTTTTCATTTCCTTTACAATCTACCCCATCACTCTTTAAAAACCCAAAAAGTCCCCAAAGACAAGTTTACTTTAATTACTTGTCTCCATATTTTAGACCCCAAAATGAACTTAAATTAAAAAAATTACCAGGCTCTACAATTCTCCCCACTAATAAAAAAATCCATCCCCGAAGTTTCGTTGACTAGGGTCTACAAAAATCAAGGTTGACACTTTCATAAATCTGTCTCACATTCTCAAGGACACTTTTCAAGTTCTACTTTTGTCAAGATTTAACATCACGAGATTAAGTTCCTATCTCATTTTCAGCTTGACCTTTCTCTATCTCATTGCCACTCAACTATTGATTGCTAGAGTAATATAACTTATTATTTTAGAAATGCCATCCAAATCTTGCTAGAATTCTTTTTATTCACTAAGTGATGCTCACCCTTCTATTAACTACTCAACCTTATATAACTCATTCTTTCTCCCCTATCTGATCCTTCTATTCATCTAGCCATTCCTTTAAATCACATACTCCTAACTAAAAGTATTAACTAAAAAATCATTCTCTTCTCACATCTTCCTTTTGTTCTTGAGCTTTAAAAACTAAATTCCTTATCATTTCACATTCTTTTCTCTCGACTTCATACTTCAAAGGTCTCGAACGGGTACAACTCGTGTGTCTTTCCAAGGATATCTCTTCACATGTCACTTACCAAATAAACTACCTCCTCTTATAAATCAATAACTTTTCCTCCAAGTAAAAATTATACTTAAGAGCTGTCGTTAGTGTTATCACAAATTCTAAACTCATTTCAACTTAGTCCTTGACTAACTTCTCAATCCATTTACTTCATAACTCTAGGTTTGCCTACAGAAAGAAATGCTCAAATACAAACTAACATCTAGCATTTAACAATCAAGAGTTCAACTTAGTAATTTTCTCTCCTTTCCTGATACTTCTCTTAGCTCTAATCCAGCTTTCTTACTTATATTTTCATTTAAAACTTTAACTTATCCACCGCTAACCAAAGAAAGTGTATAAATAAAATTCTATATAACGCACCATAACACCAACAGTTAAACACTTCACTCTTCATTACAACTATAAATTAACTAATCTTTCTTTACCAACCAAAGATACATCATAATTTCACATTGCAATACTACTTGAACAATTGTTTAACCAATCATTTCCACTCACAGCTAATAAGGCCCAATCTACAAGTCTCTTCTTTAGCTTTATCACTTAGTTGTCTATAATAATAACTTATTTAACCTTATTCTTTACCTCTGCTTGAACTTCTCAAAGCTATTAGCCATATAAATCTTTCCTTTGGTGCCGATCTTACCTTAAATTTTACTACTCCTTTCATTCTTCTAAAGTCATTCCATCTCTTTACATCTCTCCCTACATCACATCTTCTACTCAACCCCTTTGTCACGTATTTATATTTCAGGTTCAACTAGTATTTTTCTTTCTTAGAAAAACTCTCAACGATACACTTTAGATGACTTTCTACCCTAAGAGTACCTTTATCCTTTAACCTTATAACCATTAGTCCTTGCATTAATAATTTCTCACTTGCGCTTCTCAATTGAATAGTTTTTCCCAATTCATCTTTTTATACCTTTAATCTTTCTTCCTTTCTAACCATCCCAACTCCAACATTTCAATAGTTCCATAATTCTTAAAAAATTTCTTCGTAGAAGTTTCCAACCAAAAAAATAAAAAAATAAACACATCTCATTAGTTCTCATATCAATCAAATAAATTATCACTTCTTGTCTTGTCATTCCATTCGTTAATCTTATTTAGTTACTCTACCTTCCTTAATTCTTAACAATGAAAATTTAATGCATTGCACCAGGTAATTTCTTCACCCACCTCAAACTTATATACTTCTTCTTTACTCTCTTTCGCTAGTCTACTCTTTTTTAGTAGTCTACCGAATTATAATGTCTTCGATTTTTATTTCATTTCTACCTTTCCATTTAAACTCTTACATACTCGAACTATTCTCTTGATCTAACTACACTTCCAACTTCTTTCCTTTTCTTATCCCTTTGAGAAAATTAAAACTTATAGGAAACTATTTAACACCTCACCTCTACCCATTTTTCCTCATAAAATCTTAGGTCTAGCCACACGATGAGCGTCAAGTCCAATAATTTCCTTTAACTAACTATGATTAATAATCCTCCAATATATCACTTCATATTCACATCATAAAATCTACACCATCCTAAAAAATGCCTCTTACTCCAGTCATGATTGATATTTCCTTTCATACATTTAATAAAATCTATTCTTATCCCTTAATGCTTCTCGATAACTCCTCGGTTGAATTAAGATCTTCCTTTACTTGACATTAAAATTCAACACAATTTCACAATGCCTAGACATCTTTACTTTCTATTTTGTCTCCTTTACTAACCATCTTTTTCCAACACTATTCTTTTCTAGTGTACTTTGAACTTCGTCAATTTTTTTGAAGTTACAACCATCTTGGATTTCTTCTTATCTTTTACGTTTTCCTTGCCCAATTACCTATTGGCCTGGAATCTATACTAAATTCTCTTTTCCACCATAACCTTCTTAAAACTTTTGTACCTTACTAGACTCTTGGTCTCCTATCAAACAACTTCTTAACTTCTCCACTCAAAAAGTAACCTCCTTTGCTAACCATATCTACCATAGTTTTGCTAGTCATCTTTCTTCCTAATACCCTAACCATAACTAAAACAAGTTATCTGTAAACCTTTAGCTTTTCAAGCACTCTAATACCTTAACTCATCATCACACACCTCTCACTAAACCCAACTTCCATTTCTCAAACGTAAATCTCTAAGTAAGATAAACTCTTAGGCTCACTCACGATGTCAACTTAAACAATTATTCAATCATAACTCTAAGCTCAAGGCTTTTAGGTCTTCGAATAAATCTACCATCTTCTTATATCACACTTCACTTAGCATTAAGATTAAATCAAAATTACACTATAGTTATCTATTTTACCACTTTCACATAACAATTCTTACTTTCCTAAAATATTTCATTTACTAATTTTCTTAAAATCTCAAAACACCACCAAATCTTACTTATGATTTACCCAACACCATCAATCATCTACCTAACTATTCCTCTCATTTTTAGCCAACTCCTTACTACACCTTATTCCTTACACTAATCGCATATCTGGCTAAATACTCCTACACCTTTTTATATTCGTTAATCCATCTATACTTTTATCTACACTTTAATCACCCTACTCAAGTCTCACTTTCTAATAAAATATTTATCATCTCTATGCATAGACACAAATCTCCAAATTTTTGAGCCTCTCCACATTCTAATATGATTACAACCAAGGCTTTTTAAAATATTTCACTTTAATATCTACTCAACTACCCTTCCCATTCTCAACATCCAAATGAGCACAAATAAATCTATTACTTAGGATTTCTTCTATTTCAAGTCTACATTTTGCAACAACCATTTCTTAGACTAATACCATACCATAATTATACAATCAATAATCATCAGTACTTTAACATAACATCCAAAAGAAGGGTCAACAACGGAGAAGTTCTTATGTACTCAATACAATTTATTCAACTCATAAAAAAAATCAAACTTAACACTACCTTCCAATCCTTTTGACGAATAACTCTTTAATAATTTAAAAACAATCGTATAGATCAAAATAAAACTTTCTTGGAATTAAAACTCTTTAAAATATTTTTTTTCAACATCATTTCCAACAATCAAACAACAAAGTAACATTTTTTAATAAACACATGAAGATATAACAATCAAAGTATTTGCATCAAATCAAAGTATTCACATTCAACATTTTCATCAAGGAGACCATCAATAAATTTTATAAAGTCATAAGTCCTTCCAAACTGTTAGAAGTCCGCACAACTTCTAACACAAATCGATTCAGTTCTAGTCTCAAAACATTTTATCCCCACCTAAGCCATTACTGGTTTAAACTCCTAAACGACATCCTCTCTAACTCTACACAACCGACTTTCTACAACAACCCTATGTAACACACATCATGCAACTAAACCTATAGAATCTTAAACCTAAAGCTCTAATACCCAAAAAATATAACGATCTATCCCAAGTGGAACCTACTCGGAACAACTCCATTACCTTTCAACACATAGAACCTTGACTCAAGATGGAAACATACAAATGAAACAACAATCTTAACAATCATTTCAAATCTATCAACATATAACTTTGCAAACATGAAACTTTTTAGTACCGTAAAACAATTTTTAAGACTTTTATAAAAAGACACAAATACAAAGAAATTTCTCAATACAGTCTAACTTGAATGGTTTTACAAAGAATAGACTAATCAAGAATTAGACTTCCAAACCACCCAAGAAACGAGGATGTCGTGGACAAATGCTTTATTGAGGCTCCTTTCAACTCTGACCACAAACTTTCGAAGCTACTTGAAACGTTAATAAAAATAAAATGGGTGAGCTAAAAAGCTCAGTGAGAAACACTTTATGAATTGTAATCGTATTGGAGGAATTTACCTTTTAATATATAACTATAATATACAATTTACTAAGTTTGCTAAGTATAAGTAATATACTTTTTAAGTTTCCTCAAATTATCTCTTTCAATTTTTTAATAAAAAGAAACACCATTAACATAAAAATTAAATTATACCATTATGATAATTTCAAACATACAATCCTTATCACACTACACATAACATGAAATCAATAATATAAAGGGAACCTCTATCTCAATACTTTTCTATCATGACAATTAACATTCATACCCTTCACCGGGCCCAACGCATCACATGCCCCTCATAGGCTAATTATACGACACACTCTTCATGGGCCAATCACAACACACGCACCTCATGTGTAAAACCTAGTGCTTTAATTTTCCTTTTTTTATAATTTAAATCTCAGGATCTCACCTTGACGCACTATCGGAGTACTTGTCCAGTTTTGAGCTTAATTTATTTTATCTTGGGAATGGTAAAGACTAGGAAGCAAGTAATTAATATATGGTTTAGTAAATAAAAGGTGTCTCGGGGTAATTAATTAAAGAAAGGAAGAGAGGTGTAGTGAAAAATGAGAAAATAGAAATGAAGAAGGGTAAGTGAGTAATAAAGCTAGATTTGGAGTATAAAAGGGGAATGTTGAACTCAGATTTTTGTGGAAGGCTCTAGAGGAATCAATAAAGAGAAAAGAGAAAGGGAGAGAAAGGGGGGTTCCAAATATTTGATATGACGATTGGATGTACCGGTATGTGGGGAGATATCCCCATGATGATGATATTAGCCCAGTGAGGGGTAGTAATTTCTTTGTGCATTGCATTATAAAGCATGACATTTCAATTCATAGACACATACATTATGAGGATTGGCACATGAGGGACGTGCTTGGTAATTAGCCCATGAAGGGCATGTGATATGATTGGCCCATATGGGGTATGTGATGATGTGATCTATTTGAACGAAAGAATGGACATGATTATTGCTGTGAAATTCATAAACATTGAATGAAGATCCTTATATGGCTGTGTTGGCATTATGATGTGTGAATGTACTAAAAATAATACATAATCTGTAATTAAGAAAATTTGTGACTTATAGTTTAAATGGTCCTATAATGGTTTAAGAAATAAACACAGATACTTGGAGGAAAGTTAAAGAAAATATTTAGAGAATATATAATATAGGAAAATCTCACTTAGAAGTAAAAAGAAAGAAAATGCTATAATTATAAATAAAAAAGAGTAAATTCCTCCAATACGACTACTTTTCGTAAGGTACGTCTCACTGAGCTTTTTAGCTCATCTTTTCATTATTGCTAACTTTTCAGGAAATTGTTGGGGCCTTGACTATCAAAGTCTAAAGAAGTCCTAATTACGGCCTTTGACTACGACATCCTCAGCTTTGACAGTCCTTGTTAAGAGAAAATAAAAAAATTAGGACTGGATTAGTTGTTGTAAAAAGTAGGGGAAGTTTTTATTTTACTTGTGTCAAAAGTTTCTTGTATTGAAATTATAAATTTGTAATTGTATGAACTTATGATGTTTTGAGTAAATGTGTGTATTATTGGTAAATTATATGTAATTGCATGTAGGTCGAGGTGCTCAAGACTGTAATGATACCTCCTCGAGTAAGGCCCACTTAGGGATGAGTCGTTACATCATAGGCCATTCATCACGATGCATCCATGAAATGCAATGCTATGCAATAAAGAGCACAATCATATCATTTCCCCTCACTGGGCTAATCTCATCATCATAGAACATCTCCCCACGTACTGGTATTCCAAATTATCATATCATATCATATCATATCAAATCACAATAGATCTCCTTTCACCCCTTTTCAAGTGGGGTCCTGTACATCCAATACCCTTCAGTACCTTTACACCCCTTATGGGAATGAACCTACTGGCCTCACCCATCACTCGTCCCTCAATGACATACCGTCAAACAATTGTTATAATGCAAAATGCGTTCACAATGAAATGATATGCAAGCAAGTAATCATCAACCATTCACATCACCAAATCATAACAACACAATCTGCCACTTTCACTACAACCACACACATCACAATTTCTCAAGTATGACTAAATCAAACCATTTCTAAACTCACACCTTATACATCCATATATCAACATATATATAATTTTTCTGATATTAGCCTTATTATTTCCATACCAAAGTCTTATATTTTCACATTTCTTATAACTTTAATATTTATCCTTTATCCGAAATTAATCACATTTTTTCAAACTTTTTTCCTATTATAATTTAATACATTTACTAAAAGTAAGGTGTATTCACCTCTCAAACCGTTCATAGCCTTAAGACCTCTTTTCCTTTAGTAACTACTATCCACTATACCTAACGAAAAGAAATCATCTAATTAAACAAACCAAAAGTACACACACAACACAAACGTAACATTGTTCAAAGGGTTTTTAAAAATGAAAAGGAGTAGTTTTCTTAAAATTATAAAGTTCATTTTTAATCTCGAAATAACATTAAGTTGTTCTAGAAAGGTTTAGGATTAAAAAAGGTATGAAAAACCATAGTTTTTATTTTAATGAAAACAAGGCTCTATAGTTGACTGTTTAAATGCACAGTCAACTATCCAAGCTCCAAAAGGTTTAGAAAATTGATTGTGCAATTTGATAGTCAACTGTCCTTGCATTTTGAAGCATCTGCCTAGATGGCAGTCGACTGTGGGCTTCACACTATCGATTGCCCACTGGTTCCAAAACTTGAAATTTACAACAACAAAAAAAAACATTCATTTTTATCTTTAAGACCAAATTTAATCTTTATATAACTCTTAAATCCTTTAAAATATAAGTTCTTAAGGATTTACAATCCAATCATTACAATATCCATTGAAAGAAATGAACTCAAAACTCCAATTCAACAAACTTTGCATAAAACCCACTTTTTCTCAACTTTTCTCACAAACACTTCAAATTCCAATAAATCAAAATCAAATTCTTAGTTTACTAAACAAACTTAAAGAAATTAAGATAAACAAGAGTATATTCTTACCTTAGGTTGCAAAGAGTTTACTTAGCCTTCCTTCCATTTCTTATTTTTTTGTCCTTTTTCCCCCATTTCTCTCATCTCTCCCGATTTTTCCCTCTTTCTCAAGAAAATTTCAGCAATTGCTAGTCCTTTCCTTCTCACCCATTCTATAGGCACATTTTCTTTAAATTTCAAAGTCACTATTTCCTTTACAACCTACCTCATCACTCTTTACAACCCCAAAAACTCCCCCAAGGCATGTCTTATTTACTTCCAAGTCTTACTTTAATTACTTGTCTCCATATTTTACACACCAAAACAAACTTAAATTAAAAAAAAAAAATAGTAGTCTCTGCACTCCATTCCTACTTTACCACCATTAGTTTAAAATGTTTACCTCTATTTTATTTATAATTACGACTATATATGTGAGATAATAATTTTTACTTTACTACCATTAGTTTAACAAAATAATATTTTTGTCAACAAATCCAGGTTAATTTGGGTTTTTAAGTTGTGTTGTTTCAGGTTTTAGGTTAAGTTAGGTTTGAGTTTAGGTTCAAGTTCTCTTGGGTTTCAAGTCGTTCGGGTTCAGGCTCGGGTCATTTTGGGTTTCAGGTTGTTTTTGGCTCGGGATATTTTGGGTTTCGAGTCATTCGGGTTCGGGTCATTTCAGGTTTTAAGTTGTTTTGAGCATGGGTCATTTTCGGTTTTGGTTGTCTCAAGTTCAGATCGAGTCAGGTTCGGGTCAATTTATTTTAATATGTTTTCGGATTTCGACTGGGTCGGGTTTTCGGGTCAAGTTAGATTTTACCACCTCTAAAATTATGGGCTCACCTGACTAGAACTAGGAAACCGTATCAAATTATCAAAACCTACATGGATGGCAAGGAGTTGTATGATTTGGAGTTAAAAAGAGTGGTCCATTGCCAAATTGCAGGGTTTTTCCTTATAGAGTTTTTATAGAGTGTGAATGAGCTTTATAAATTTCAACCGAAAAAGTAGGGCTTAAGACAGAATTTCGATCTAGGATACTTTTGTAAACTATTTTTTAATTTAGGGTTGAAAAAAAATCAAACTTTTAGCCATTGATAGTTATTAATACATAGGCCAGGTTTGGATGACTATCTTAAAGTAGCTCTCTACTAAATCGACATTGGAATTAGTAATATGTGTGCAACCTTTAGTGGTTAAGTGGGTGATATGACAAAACTACCCAACCAACATTACTACCACTTTTTTCATTCCACTCAACACTAAAACTTTAGAGTTTGTGGAAAAATGGCATGCTCACTAAATGATAAATAATGGTTTGGTTTAAGACAACCCGGGTTTAATTCATAAACCAAACATGGCCGTAATTTATGTGATTTTTTAAAGAAGTGATTTGGCATCATTTCACTTATACAAATAGACAAACAATCTGCGATCACATATAACTTAAGTTTCTCCTCCCAATATCACTTATTTCTCTTCCTCTCAATCCTTTTGCAAATGGGATATTAGTCCTGATAAGATTATAAATTAAGGGTTAAAGTGGTATTATCTTAATCTTATGTTTGATTTTTAGGATTGGTGTATTGATATTAAAATAAGATTGCTGTATTGGTAAATAAGATAATAAGTTAAAAGACTATATTACCTTTCTACTATTCATCATCCCCAACCAATTATAATTGGTTCCAAAATATGACCCCGATGATTGTTGTTGAGAAGCAGAAAACTTAATTTCTTTTTTTTTTGTTTTTAGGAATTTACATACTTCATGCTCAAAATGATACTTTATTAGAATATGAAAAAAAAAGATTGTAAAGTAATTCAAGTGAATCACAAACATGCAGATTTTCTCCATTAAAATTTCCAAAAAAAGGAAGCAAACAATGAAGCCTTAGTCGTTCGCCAAGTAACCTCTTCATAGAAGGCAAATTCCATTTTCTCTCTTTCAAAACACATTGAATCAAAACCCCATAGTTGATCTCAATCATGAAGAGAGAGAAATAATAGATGATGGAGAGAGGGAAATTCGTATGTATGTCTGTTAGCCCTAATTTTCAGCTTTGGGTTTCATTTGAAGATTATTGAACTTTATAAGGTAGGCCTTTATATCACATGCTTGCTGATTTTTCATTCATTGTTAAGCTAAGTTATTTGCCTAGTGCGATGGACATGTTGCATATTCAATACTCATTTTGTGTCATAAAAATTTTTGTATACATTCTCTCGTGATATTTTCCAAAATTAAGATTGATTTTGGAAGTGAGAAAATTTTCCCGACGCATATAATATATGCCTATTGGCATCTACCATTTTTCCTATAATAATGTTTCTGTTCATTTGTTTGTCCTATTATTGTTGTTGATGTTGTTGTTATATAGATATGTTTATGATAGAGGTACCATGTTATATGACTTTGGTGTCCATCATGGGATAGTAAAAGGGTCTGACGATATAGGGTAGTAATTATATTTATCCTCTGCCTTTCCTTTCATATTTATTGTCATTCTTTGAAAATTTTATGCTAAATAGGACTTCACAATACATGGCTAGTGTTGTTGGCAATGATGAGCCTGAATAGATAAAGAGAGTGAAATCAGATGGAGGTGTTCCAATAATTGGACCAGATAATTGTCCAAATGGTTGGGCATCCCCCTTGGAGATAAGTTCATGGTTAGAGGTCCAGAGTACCTATCAACTAAGGTTAAAATCCCTTATGGTGAATATCTTCTAAAGCCTCTTGAGTTTGATTGGATTAAAGGTCTTGCAAAGCTTGTGGAGGTCCTTAAACATCCAAACAACCATGTTAAGAAGGTTATTGAGGATGAATTTCCAATAGGTGATAAGACTTTTGTTTGGGCTTTCAATCTTCAGGTCCCTCATAAGGATAATTATAGTATTTTAGCTTATTTTGTAGCTATAGAGCCTATTCGAGAAGGGAATTTGATGGATCGGTTTCTGAAAGGGGATAATGCATTTAGGAAGTCAAGGCTCAAATGGCTAACATTGTCAAAGGCCCTTGGATTGTGAGAAAAGCAGTTGGAAAGCATGCTATATGTGTAATTGGATTTGCTATCTAATATAAGTATATTATAGGAGAAAATTTCATTGAAGTCTATGTGGATATTGGTTCTTTCATGGTTGCAAGAGCAATAGTTCATCTGGCATTTGGTTATATCACAACACTGACAGATGATCTAGCTTTTCTTATTGAGATCCAAATTGAACAAGAGCTTCTTGAATGACTCTTAGGACTTGAGGTTCTCTGAGCTGAGTTGAAATTTGATTCTCTGAGCTTAAGTAAGCTTTCTGTTACAAACTAACCAAATGAATGTATGAAAAAGAAAATGAAAGGTAATGTTCTTTCTAAAACATCACTGGAGCAAAAAAAAAAAAAGGGTAAATGACAAAGACTAATGACTCAACGAGCTGGGGAGTCAGAGCTGCCTCGGAGATGATCCTGAATCTCAGCCAAAAATCCTTCTGAATACTCTTAGAGTAACTCGAAATCATCCTGGAGGGTGCTGATGTCGTGACACATAAGGTCGATGTCGGTCCGCACCATCTGGAAGCTCTGGTAGACTGAAGAGCTAAAGCTCTAGAATCTAGAATGCATGGATATATGTAGGCTCGCTATGGCCTGTAGTAGATCATCATGTCCAGCCTGACCAGTAATTGAGCTACTATGTCTAACAGGATATGGACTAGGTGCATGCTCGTCAATGTCTATGGCAGTGGGATGAGCTGTATCATCGGGCATGTCATCGTCCTCATCGCTGTCATTATCATCCACGATACGAATGTTCTTCCCAGCCTTAGAATGAACCATGCCATTCCATATCATGCACCCCATCTTCTTCAGTGAAGAGACATTGATGATGTCTTTAGGGCCGATATCTTGAGCTTCGGAGGCAGGCAAGGGAACTTTGAAGTGATGCAAGATCAGGGTGATGAACATGCCACAGGAAGGCACCCCGAGTCATGAGCCTTGCCATTAAACATATTGGCCAGAAATAAGGGGTAGATATTGAAATGGTGTGCAGTTTTGAGACATCAAATCAATACTATGCTAATTTTTGATATATAACCCCGACTCCCGAATCGAAGGTGGATGGTCCAACTCACAATGAGGTTGAATAATTTTGAGTCAAGGGGCATGTCACTACACGGATGAAATGTAGTGGGTCAAAAGACATTGTTAGGGTCTCCGCTAACTATCTAACATGCCTTCTTGTAATCATAATTGTCTAGCCATCCATGTAGACTCTATAAGATCCTAACTATTGGGATTCTCAACAAGTAGACCAATAGGTTAGTGTTGACCACAAACTCTACACCCATTACACTAGTCTTGAACCTAAGAGCTAGGGACTGAGTTTTACAATATTAGCATAAAATTGGTGAATTAGGTGGGGTAGTATTTACGGTGGGTATTTACAAGTAGGGTTAGGCCTATAGCCTCAAAAGTAGGTAGTATATCAAAATTAGCATAACGAATAGAATCGAAATCTAATAATCTACCTGTCATTATTTTCTTATGTCTAATAACAGTGTTATACATGTTCTTGATGGCTGGACTCCAGAAAAGCGAGTCATCGAGCCTAGTCCTCGCTTGGTTGCTCGAGGAACTAGCTATCCCCTTCCCTCTTATGTCTGGTACCGA
Source organism: Bretschneidera sinensis (assembly GCA_023935145.1). NCBI lineage: Eukaryota > Viridiplantae > Streptophyta > Magnoliopsida > Brassicales > Akaniaceae > Bretschneidera > Bretschneidera sinensis. The sequence continues at coordinate 85,615,423 of CM043698.1, read as the reverse complement.
GGACTTCCGTGACCTAGACCCTTTGGACACATGAGGTCCAGCAATGGTCATCTTAATGCATATTCTCTCAGACATGTTTGAAAATCACATTTGGTGGAATTTTGTGGTAAGAAGAGTGAGGATTCAATGGTTAAAGTTAAAGATTAGGTTATTTTGAGGGATGATTATGAGTTCTATGAAGTGATTTCAAGAGATTTTAGGCAAAAAGCAAGAATTTTTAGAGAGAGAAAGCTAGGGTTTAGAGAAAAATTGTGTGAAATAAATAAAAAAACATCTATTATATAGAGTCGTGATACCAGTCGACTGGGTTATGGTACTAGTCGACTGTGTTCTTCATATTTTGGGGATCTTTTTGATATACTAGTCAACTGGGTCAGGGTACCAATCGACTGGATTGACCTTACTAGTCGATTGGGTTCTTCAAATATTTCAAATTTTTGGGCTCCAAATGTGTCTTGTAATACTAATTAACTAGGTCCTTATACCAGTCGAATGGTAAAATGGATAGTGAGTTACTAGTCGACTAGATGGACCCAACTAGTCGACTGGATAAATGGACATAGAGATTCCAGTCGACTAGGTCATCCAACTAGTCGACTGGGTCTTTCAAAAAACATAAAATTTTGAGCTCCAAGTAGGAATTTTGCAAGAAATTATTTATCTATACCATTTTGTTAAACTCATTAATAGTCTTATCTTAAAAAAGCTATCTTCATTCAAGGACTTAGTAAAAATATCAGCAATTTGATCCTTCGAAGAAATGAATTCTAATCTATGTGTTTGCTTCTCGAATGTTGAATTTGGTTTTTTGTCAAGTTGATAGCACTAATGTTATCACAACGAATTAGTATATTTTTAAAATTCACACCATAGTCTTCTAGTTGTTGTTTCATCCACAAGACTTGTGCACAACAACTTCCGGCGGCTACATATTCTGCTTCAGCAGTGATAGTGTAATTGAATTATGTTTCTTAGAAAACCAAGAGGTTAACATTATACCTAAAATTGGCATGTTTCACTAGTTATTTTTCTATCTAGCCTACAACCTGCAAAATCAGCATCCAAGTACCCAATAAGCTCAAAAGTTGATTTTCTAGAATACCATAAACCTAGATTTTGAGTGCCTTGCAATATCTTAGGATTCTTTTTACGAAAATTATATGTGATTCCTTAGGATTAGCTTGAAATCTAGCACACATACATACACTGAACATTATATCGGGTATACTTGCAGTTAGATACAATAAAGCTCCTATCATGCTTCTATAAGTTTTAGTATCTACACACTTACCTCCCTCATCTAGGTCAAGTTTGGTAGCAGTGCTTATAGGAGTGCCAATTGATTTTGGTCTTTCCATCCCAAATCTCTTCAATAGGTCCTTGGTGTACTTTGATTGATTGATGAAGATACCTTCTTTCAATTGTTCAATTTGGAGTCCAAGGAAGTAGATAAGCTCTCCCATCATTCTCATTTCAAATTCACTTTGCATACACTTAACAAAATCTTGACACACAGATTCATTAGAAGCACCAAATATAATATCATCAACATATATTTGGACTAATAGTGTGTTATTTTTATGAGTTTTTGTTAAGAATGTTGTATCTATTTTTCCTCTAGTAAAACCATTTTCAAGTAAAAACTTAGTCTTTCATACCATGCTCTTGGAGATTGCTTCATCTCATAGAGAGCTTTAGAAAGCTTATAGACATGGTTTGGAAAACTAGGATTTTCAAAACCAAAAGGCTACTCAACATACACCTCTTCTTCTATAAAACCATTTAAAAAGGAATTTTTCACATCCATTTGAAATAGCTTAAACTTATTAATGCATGCAAAGGCTAATAACATATGAATGGCTTCTAATCTAGCTATAGGAGCATAAGTCTCATCAAAGTCTATTCCTTCTTCTTGATTGTAACCTTTAAAACCTAGTCTAGCCTTATTTCTAGTTACTATTCCATTTTCATCCATTTTATTTCTATATACCCATTTAGTACCTATGATTGTATGATTCTTTGGTCTAGGAACTAGAGTCCATACCTTATTCCTTTTAAACTGATTTAATTCTTCTTGCATACCATTTATCCAATCAACATCTTTTTCAGCTTCTACAAAAGTCTTAGGTCCTACTTGAGACAAATAAGCTACGCAATTGCAAATATTTTTTATAGAGGATCGAGTTCTTACCCCTTGTGAAGGATCACCAATTACTTGATCGATTGGATGATAATTCACATACCTCCAATCTTTGGGAAGACCATCCTCTTGCTGACTTGTAGATGGTTGATCAAGATTGCGAGCATCTACCTCTTGATTTGTTTGAGGTTGGCTCTCTTTCGGGTCAACAATGGGAGTAGATGTATCCATTCTTGGAATAAAATATGCATCATCATTAAGAGATACTATTCTACTACTAATTGGGTTAGACTTATGAAAGGCAACATGTACGGATTCTTCAACCACGAGAGTTCTTTTGTTAAAGACTCTATAAGCTTTACTAGAGATTGAATATCCTAAGAATATCCCTTCATCAGTCTTTAAGTCCAATTTATCTAAATTAGTTTTATTATTATTTAAGATGAAACATTTACAACCAAAAGCACAAAAATAAGAGATATTAGGCTTTCTACTTTTCCATAGTTCATATGGATTACTTCAAGGAGGTTCCTTAAAGAGAGTGGACGTACAGTCGGAGAGATTCTGATATTACCGAACCACTATAAATGGAGTTTGCATATTCTCTATCTTTACTCCTTTAAATTCAAACATATTATTTGTTGTGTGCCTTGCTTGATTAAACTATTAAAAACCTGTGTGTTAATTAGCAAAAATATTTAAAACCCAATTCACCCCTCTTTTGGGTTTGTACCTTGGTTCACAATTGGTATCAGAGCTTCGTATTCAATTTTAGGCTTAAAATCCTTGAGTTGATCTGATGGTGTCTAATAGCTATACCAAAGGTCATTCCTATACTAGACCTCCTTTGTTCGATGGCTTAAACTATTACTATTGGAAAAATAGAATGAAAATCTTTGTCGAAGGGCAAGATTATAATTTATGGAGAGTCATTGAGGAATGACCTAGAATTCTTACAAAGGAAATAACTAAAGGAGAAATCAGTCATACAATGCCTAAACTCATAACTGAGTTTAATGAAGAGGATTGTAGAATGATGTCTCTAAATAGTAGAGCCACTAGTATATTACATTGTGCTATATATATTTCTGAGTACAACAAAATTTTCTGCATGTATTTCAGCTAAGGAGATTTGGGACAAACTACAAGTTACATATGAGGGCACTAGCGAAGTTAAAAAATCAAAAATCTATATGCTAGTGTCCGAGTATGAATCTTTCAAAATGTCTCCTAAAGAAACAATTTCTCAAATGCACTCACATTTTACCACTATTGTTAACGGTTTAAAGTTTCTTGTTAGGAATATTGAGGAGTTTGAACTAACAAGGATGATATTAAAATCTTTGCCATCTACTTGGAAAGGAAAGAAGACCGCCATAACGGAGGCCAAAGATCTCGACAAACTTGATGTCAAAACGTTTCTCAGATCGCTATTAACATACGAGATGGAAGAAATGAATATCGTTGTCAATGATGATGAGAATAAGAAGAAATTAATTACTCTCAAAGCCTCTACAAGCAACAAAGAGGAAGGAAAGGAAGGAAAGAATGAGAGTAGTGAAGAAGATGGTGAGATGGCCTTAATCACCAAAAGGTTTCATAAGTTCTTAAAAAAGAGCAAGAAACCTTACACAAATGATTCCACTCCAAAAATGGAACCTATCGTGTGTTTCGGTTGCAAGAAGCCCGGTCACATCAAGGCTGATTGTCCAACAAAAAACAAACCATAAAAAAGCTTAAAAAAAAGAAAGCTATGATTGCAACCACATGGAGTGATGGTGAAGAAGAAGAATCTTCGAACAATGATGTTGGATATGAGGAGATTGCCAATCTTTGCTTGATGGCAATAGATGATGAAAATGAGGTATCAAATTCTTTCCCTTCTAATAATAATAATATTGTTAGTAGTAGTGAAGAATTAGTTGAGGTAATCAATGAAATGTATGAAGAATTGAAGAAATTTGATTCTAGAAATATTGCTCTCAAGAAGGAAGTCTCATCTTTTCCTAAAGAAATGGAAGGTCTAAAAGAAGAAAAAGAAAAAGAAAAACTATCTTCCATGCTTTATAACTCATCACGGACATTTATATTTCCCTAATCAAGTATTCTATATGGCACGAACATTTATATTTCTCTAAAAGAATATAAACTAACATTTGGGAGTCACACTTAATAGTCTCCACCTTGATGTTATGATCTTTCATTATATGTAGACCAGTAAGGAGAGCCTTGGTTTCAGCTATAGAATTAGTACAATCATCAAAGACCACTGTATAAGCTAAAGTCATCTTAGGACCAGCCCAGAAAAATCCCATTACCAACGCTGCCCATCCCGAAAACTGAGCCATCCGAATTTAACTTGATCTTACCATTCTTTAAAGGCTTCCACTGTATCCAAAGACCTCTACTAATAATAGGAGGCTTTATGTTAATCCTCAAAGTATGAAGACACAACATGTCATGATAAGACAACCTTTTTAGGACTGAAAATAGAGTTAACTTCCACAAGGCCCAAAACTAATACGGTTGATAATCACCACCAAACACATTGCTTTGCCATATTGTCTTGCTTCATTTCTAGCTTTCCGTATACACCAATAGCCTAATAAGATAGTAGCAAATTTAGTAATGCCGAAAGGGGTTTTAGTTTTCGACTTACTAAGCCATTGATCAATCAAACAATCCATTGAAGTCGCTTATTTAACACCAAATTTGATTCCAAAATAGCACCCACAGCCTTTGCTATATCACTTTGAGCAAAAAGATGAGTAATCGAATCTATGTGACCTTGTCTACAATAGTTGCATTTAGAAGCCAACTAAACACCAACTCCTTTTACTTTCTCATAAACCACAATGGAACCAAAAATGGCTTCCACATAAAAACACTCAACTTGATTGGAATACATTTAAACCAGAATTTCTTTGCCCATTGAAAATTTGGATTTCTCATCCAAGTAAACTCCCAATATTCCTTTGTACAGAACTCACCCAAAGCACTATGATCCCATATCAAAACATCCAGACTATCCTTCAAGTAAATCCTCTTGACGGTTGCAAAAATTAAAGGGGGTTGTTATTCTAAGACTTGCAATTTTGAATTCTCTTGAAGCATCTCTTTTATAGAACACAAAGGAAAAAGGAGGGGGTTCAAGGGCTGAACTTCACGATGCTACCTTGCTTTCCAAAAATCAATCTCTCTATGCCCCACTAACCAAGTCGAATTCTCCTTTTAGAAGTTGATATGATGGACAATATTTTTCAAATTTTGGAATTATACCAAGGTATACGAATTTCCCCATTTGGCATGCCATATTTAGTCTTCATAAATATGCTCCAAAGGTTCCTTCCTTGCAAAAGAATTCAAGCTAGCTTAGCTTGAAAGATTTTATGAATCTCAAGAAAATGCATAACATTGGGGCCACCTTCATCAATAGGCTTACAAATACAGTCCCACGTAATCCATTTTTTTCTTAACTTGATCCGATGAGTTCCAAAATAAGTTGGCAATCATTTGCTCAAGAGATTGAATCAGCCCTTTGGGAATGGCAATGATGGCAAGAGTGTGAATTGGTATCGAACAAAAAACACTCTTTATGAGAGTCATTTTTCCCCTAAGAGAAAGAAGCTTGACTTTCCAAGATGCTACTATTTCATGATTTTTATCTTGAAGAGATATGAAATGTATCTTAACACATCTACCATAAAAGAGTGGAACTCCCGAATTGTTGATTGGTAAAAGAACTCGTTTAAAAGAGGTCCACGAAGCATCATTGAAACCCTCGTATGAAACCACTTGTTGCTTGCTATGAAGAAAGATTTCTCCCAACTAATGCATTGCCCTGAGACATTCTCATAGATCTTCAAAAGATTTGTGCAAGCATCAACAAAACTTTTTTTACCATTAAAAAACAACAACATATGATCAGTGCAAAGTGAGTAATACCCACAGTTGGCCCCGGCACCGAGTATCTTCCAATCAAACCCTTATCCATCCAATCTTTAAAATTACAAGAAAAGACTTCCTCTGCTACAACAAAAAGTAAGGGAGATTATGGATCTCCTTGATGTAAACCACGAGAAGATTGGAAGAACCCTTGTTGGCTACCATTTTTTGAGATGGTGTACCACACATTGGACAAACAACGATAGATGTAATCACACCATGTATCCGAAAAGCCAAAACTTTTTAATACCCGAAGATGGAAACTCTAATCCACCTTATCATAGGCCTTAGACATGTCAATCTTGAAGATAAAATTAGAACCCGTAACTTTTTTATCCTAATCATGAACCAATTCATGAGCAAGGCATATATTCTCATTAATACTTCTAGATTCCACAAATCCCGATTATTCTTCTGAAATGAATGAATGAAGAAAGGGAGCAAGTCTTAAAGTGAGAATACGAGATGTAATCTTATACATAAAAGTGCATAAGCTAATGGGTCTCATGTCCGAGAGAGATTTTAGGTTGTCTACCTTTGGAGTTAAGATTAAGTTTGTAGCCATAAAAGATCTTGCCCATGCTCCACCCTTAAAAAGCCTTGGACAAACAACACATCATGATGAATAATATCTCAACAAATTCTAAAGAAATGCCCATTGAAACTCTTTGATGACAATATTGCAGTAATGGACAAACCTAAAGGCTAGATCTACCGGACTCAATCATACCCAAATAATCTTGACATAAAGAAAGCATGACTAAATCTATATCAAGGAAAAAGATACAATCACCGGATTAGATGAAATCTTTATAATTAGAATAAAAGTAAATCATAACAATATTTGAACGTTAAAGCTCCATTACAACTGAATCAAATAAGGGAAATAGAAACAACTACACCTAGGGATTCATCCCTTCTCCTTGCTTGGAGATTAGTTAGCCATGGGGCTCATGGTTGCACAATGGAAGGAAAGTTGCTGCTCTCTTGAGTTCTCCAGCTTTTTGAATATCCAATTACAAACCCTAAGTGGTATATTTATAGTGTACAAGGTCTAGGGGTGTTTTAGGGTTTGAATAAGTCATTAAAGACCTAATTAGGGTCTAACTCGGAGTGCACAAGGCGCGCGCTGATTCAGAAAGTCTGACCTCTGTCCGCTAAAATCGCCATAACTTCCTCTAGAGAAATGATTTTAACGAACCGTAAAATCTTCCAGAAATTAGACTTCCATATCTTTCTAACCATATGTGGCACACTTCCTGGTTCTTTCTACATCGATACAGTTTAATTTGTGAAGATGGTTGATTTGTATGCCAACTCCAGCAACTTAGTGAAAACTCCTTCCTTAGTTTCTCTTCATCTTGGCTCTTCCGCGATCATTCTTTTGCTTGAGTGTTCAATGGAACTTCGTGTTTCAAAATGATGATAGCTTTTTCAAATCCTTTAACTCAAGATACCTGAAAAATGCACCGAAATAAATTAATGCTCCAAAAATACCACTTTAGAGTTGTTAATGAATAAAAAATGCAATTAAGACCTAAATCAACCCTAAAGTGCTAAAAAATAAGTACGAATATAATGCATTTAATGGCTATTATCACAACCCCCAACTAGCTTATTGCTAGTCCCTAGCAATTCAAGCGAAAACAAGAGATGAATTCTATGGTAGGAGTTAAAAACAATGTAAAGCAATGCTAGCGTTGAACCAAGAGTAATTCACTTTTTGTCTCAAAAATTGTACATAACATACAGCACATAGAATCATTAAATTTCACCTAAGTCCAAAAGTAATCCAAACATCAATCTTAAAATCGTTATTGACTCTTAACATCCATCTTACCACAATTCATTAGTCCGAACACCCGGATGATTTTATGCACAACGTTCATGAATACAAGTCTTGGCCTCTAAAAACATAACAAATTGTGTGACATAAATCACATAAACAAGCTCCATAGGCTTATCTTTCAAATCATTCTCCACTATTGTAGAAAAAATCACACTTCATTAGATCAATAGGTCTTTAATAGGCTTGTAATGTTAGGCCAAGGTAAAGGTTAAGGAAAAACGGGAAGGATTTGCAAGTAAAAGAACTTAATCTCTTAGCTTTAAACACAACCACTTTCAAGCACTAGATAACTTTACTTCAATGCTCAACTCTTTCAACAATTTTTTATAAAAGCATATCTCTTGACAAGTCACCACTTTTTCTTTTCTTTTTCTTCTTTCTTTGCCATACTTCTCTTTTTTTTTTTCTGTTTTTGGCAAATACTCATTCATCTCTTTTTTTTTTCTTTTTTTTTCTTTTCTTTTCCACAACCCCCAACTTATCTTCAAATATACTTGGGTTATGATTTTTCATATTTCCATCCTTACTCCTCTTAAGTGCTTCTCAACAATGTGTACAACTAAGTTCTTTTAAAAGAAGGGTAAGGATAAAATATTTTTAGGATCATAAGGGTAAGTAAATGAGTTTTTGAAAGAAACAAGGCTCAAATTCTTTTTCAAGAAAAAGGGCTCAAAAAGGTGACTAGTGATATATATTGCAAGGGTAAGTTTGAAAGGCTCAAACGATTCAAAAATGGCCTATATCATATCCTAAGTAGTGTGCATTCTAGGAATTCGCCTCAAATGATTATCAAATAAGTTCTAGAGCTTGTTGAGATCGCAAAAGTATTCACAAACAATCGCACATAGAACTTTTCTAGATGTTTTAGACTAATCATTCAATCTTACCACAAACTAGAGTCTCAAACCAAATCAAGATTGATACTTAAATTATTCTCAAACCGAAACAGAATTTAACTTCTTCTACATGTTATCTGTTATCTCAATTAAGTTCATATCATTGATATGTGAATTAACTCTAGGGCAAACACAAAGCATGCTAAAAATAAACAAAAAGGAAAATGACACCAAACAGTTCAATGGAAAAAAATGTATGGAAATAAAGAATATGGAAACAAAAAGATGTGTTTCCTCCACCCCCAACTTAAAAATTGCATTGACCTCAATGTAAAAGAAAGAGTAAAAGAAACTCCCTTTGTAGCCAAAGGTGCACAGAAGCTGAAAATTGTGCTCCACCATTTGAACTGCTTCGTATATTTTCCTTGAAAAAGAAATACTAAGTTAATACTAGAAAACAGCAAAATAATAATAATAAAAAAGAAATATGAAAAACAGTAAAAATAAAAGGATATGTTGTGGGTTGCCTCCTATGAGCGCTAAATTTTACGTCTTCGGCCAGACATTGCACCACTCTCACTGCTGGCCTCATTGTGGTGCTGAAAATGAGGCTCCAATTTAATGGCCTTAATGCTAATCTTTTGGCAATGAATACTTAAAGTCCACCGCATATGGCTCAAGTGTTCTTGGTGTTTCCCACTCACTATCAGTAATAGGGTATTTGGTTCTCGCATCCATGTGACTTCTCTCAAGTGACTCCTCAAAGCATGGTTGCCATGATTTCTTAATAAATTCCTGTGACTTATCAAAAATATCAACAACATTAATGGCATTGGAATAATTTAAAGAATCATCGAACTTAAAATTGTTAGGAGGGAATTCCATAGAATTATCTTTAGTGTGCTCATCCTCCAAATTGAGCTTATCAACCATGTAAGTATCGACACACTCATTCTCTTCATGTGGCTGTTTTGAGACTCGGAAAACATTAACCTCTAAAGTTCTATTTCCAAATGATAATGTCATTAAGCCATTCCTACAATTAATGAGGGCATTGGCAGTGGCAAGGAATGGTCTTCCAAGTATCAAAGGAATTTTGGACTCCGTGTTTACAGTAGAAACAGTATCTAAAACCAAAAAATCAATAGGATAGTAGAAATTATCAATTTGCAACAAAACATCTTCTACAATACCTCTTGGTTTTCTTACCGATCTATCCGCTAATTGAAGTACCACGGAGGTTGGTTTGATCTCACCTAGACCGAGTTGCAAGTACATGGAGTATGGCATGAGGTTCACACTAGCACCCAAATCTAGCAATGCTTGGCCACAAGATTTGTTTCCAATTTGACAAGCCACTGTTGGACAACCCGGATCTTTATATTTGGGCAGTGTCTTGCTGTCAATTATTGCACTTGCTTGCTCCATTAGGAATGCCGTCTTCTTCACATGATGCCTCTTCTTGAGTGTGCATAGATCCTTGATAACTTTAGCATAGTTGGGAATCTGTTTTATAACATGAAGAAGAGGGAGGTTAATTTTAACATGCTGAAGTTGTTCAAGAATCTCACCTTTTGACGCTGAATTTATCTCCTTAGGTTTAAGGAGTGCTGGAGGGAAAGGCACCGGTGGGCGATAAACATCACGGGCCTCTTGTTCCTTGGGGGTTTCATCCTTGTTACTCAAGTTTGATGGTAGAGTGGGACCATCAATTTTCTTACCGCTACGGGTGATTAGGGCATTAACCTCTTTAACATTTTGATTTCCAGGATTGGAGGTTTGTGCCATATGTTGTCCCCTTGGATTTTGTTGTGTTTGCGAAGGAAACTGTCCTTGCTCTTGAATCGCCAAGAAACTAGTCAACTTAGTGAGTTGGCTCTTTATCTCCTTTTGTTCCACTTTGATCCCTTGTTGCTCCTCTAACAACTGTTGATTTATTTTGCCTTGATCTTCCACATTCTTGGCATGTACCTGCATAAATGACTTAAACATATCTTCCAAAGGTAAAGATTGTTGAGGTGCATTATATAAAGTTGCTTCCGGTTGCCATTGGGTACTTGAGTGGGCAGGAGGTTGTGTATCGGGTTTCCAATTAAAATTTGGGTGATTTTTCCAACCGGGGTTATAGGTGTTAGAGTAGGGTGAGTGTGGTTTCCCAAAGGGTATACCTACAGCATTACACTCTTCCTTCATCTCAAAATAAATTGGACAATCCTTAGGTAAATGATCCACCCCATTACACATGAAACAAGGCTCATAGGACTCTACCCTACCAACCGGTTCAGAAGCCCTAGCATTTCTAGTTTTTAAGGCTTCAATTTCCTTAGTTAGGGCCTCTAAACAGGCTTTAAGGTTATCCTCTTCCTTAGGTTGATAAATCCCAGCGGGTTGATTTCTCCTAGTGCTTTCCATGGCATTTGGTCCTGTCTAAGTGTAGGATTTTTCTGGTAGGTCATCTAGGAAATCTATGGCTTGGTCGGGATCTTTTTGAAGAAAATCTCCATTGCACATCATTTCTATGAACTGCCTTTCCCTACTTAGGAGTCCATCATAGAAATAGCTAACTACCCGCCAACTCTCATACCCATGGTGTGGACAAGAATTCAATAGGTCCTTGAAACGTTCCCAAACTTGATATAAGGTTTCGCTCTCTTTTTGTGCAAAGTTTGAGATTTGTCTCTTGAGGTTATTGGTCTTATGGGTTGAGAAGTGTTTTTGGAAGAAAACTCGTGTCGTCTCATCCCAACTACCTATGGACCTAGGCCTTAATGAGTATAGCCAAACCTTGGCTTTTTCTTTAAGTGAAAAATGAAAAAACCTAAGTTTAACGGTGTCTATCATATCAGCCCTACTGTGAAAAGTTGCTATTACTTCCTCAAATTCCCTAATGTGGACATAGGGGTTTTCATTCTCAAACCCATGGAAGGTTGGTAGCAATTGGATTATGCCCGGCCTTAAATCAGGTTGTTGAACATTAGGAGGGAACATGATACAAGATGGGGTGGCTGTTCGGCTAGGGTGCAAGTAGTCTTTAAGTGTCCTAGCAACAATTTCATTGTGATTTTCGGCCATGTTAGGGGAAATAAATAAAACAGAAAGAAAATAAATTAATTAATTAATTAAAAAAATCAAAACAAATAGCAAAGAACAAAAAAATAAAAAAAAAAATCAGAAAATCAAGACTTCAAGAAAGGAACGATATTACCGTTTTGTCTCAAAGTTGACAATCTTCCTTGTTTGTAAGCGCGTCTCCCCGGCAACGGCGCCAAAATTTGATTACGCCCAAAACAGTAACGCGGTGTTGTAGTATGGCTTTGGGGTGTTGATTCCACAGGGAGACAAATTAACTATAAGGGAAGGTGTAAACTTTAATATGAGACGATATGATCAAATTAAATATAGAATCTGAAATTTGATAGTGAGACAATTGTGTAAAGTAGATTGTGAAATATAATAGAAGAGCAACAAGGATCCGGGAATCCTCCCTAGGTTTGTTGCCCTAATCCTAACTTGATTCAGTTGTTTTTTATCTCGATTGCAAGTTTCACATCCCAAACAGGCAATCGGCATATATTCAATTAAAGCATATGTATAAACCCTAATTTGATTGTTATGAAATACTTTTTATTTTCAATTCATGCACATATGATCTATCCTTTAAGTTTATCAAGAAACGACAATATATCTTTGATGACAATATTGCAGTAATGGACAAACCTAAAGGCTAGATCTACCGGACTCAATCATACCCAAATAATCTTGACATAAAGAAAGCATGACTAAATCTATATCAAGGAAAAAGATACAATCACCGGATTAGATGAAATCTTTATAATTAGAATAAAAGTAAATCATAACAATATTTGAACGTTAAAGCTCCATTACAACTGAATCAAATAAGGGAAATAGAAACAACTACACCTAGGGATTCATCCCTTCTCCTTGCTTGGAGATTAGTTAGCCATGGGGCTCATGGTTGCACAATGGAAGGAAAGTTGCTGCTCTCTTGAGTTCTCTAGCTTTTTGAATATCCAATTACAAACTCTAAGTGGTATATTTATAGTATAAAAGGTCTAGGGGTGTTTTAGGGTTTGAATAATTCATTAAAGACCTAATTAGGGTCTAACTCGGAGTGCACAAGGCTGTGCGCGCGCTGATTCAGAAAGTCTGACCTCTGTCCGCTAAAATCGCCATAACTTCCTCTAGAGAAATGATTTTAACGAACCGTAAAATCCTCCAGAAATTAGACTTCCATATCTTTCTAACCATATATGGCACACTTCCTGGTTCTTTCTACATCGATACAGTTTAATTTGTGAAGATGGTTGATTTGTATGCCAACTCCAGCAACTTAGTGAAAACTCCTTCCTTAGTTTCTCTTCATCTTGGCTCTTCCGCGATCATTCTTTTGCTCGAGTGTTCAATGGAACTTCGTGTTTCAAAATGATGATAGCTTTTTCATATCCTTTAACTCAAGATACCTGAAAAATGCACCGAAATAAATTAATGCTCCAAAAATACCACTTTAGAGTTGTTAATGAATAAAAAATGCAATTAAGACCTAAATCAACCCTAAAGTGCTAACAAATAAGTACGAATATAATGCATTTAATGGCTATTATCAGAAACCATCTACTCTCGTCGCACTATCTAGATTGAGATCAACCATTGATTTCGTAATTTCTTCCTCTTGTGGCATACTACACAAAACATAATTTTTCTCATCTAAAATGACTTTAGGAAGACAAGCAAAAAGATCATAATATGTAGGTTGAGGAGGAGCTGCTAAAAATAGATTTTGAAAGAATGCACAAGCTGTTTCACCTAACGTCTTCTCATCCATAATCCAATCGCTAACTATATTTTGAATTTTGAGCTTTGAATGAATCTGTTTTTCCTTGATTGAAGCATGGAAAAATTTTGAGTTCCTATCCCCTTCATTTAGCCATTTTTCATGAGCTTTATTACGAAGCATGGATTCCTCTCTATTCAACCACAACTCCCATTCAGACCTTACAGCACATAAAATATTCACCCCCATCATCTGATACTTGTTGCTATAAATCACATTCAGCCCTTAACACATCATCTCGAGCTCTATTAATGTTGCCTTGAACATTACTAAAGGTAGACCAATTCCAACCCCTTAGCCGTGAATGAACTTGTTTAAGCTTTTGGTGCAATATCACCATAGGAGCCTGATTACGCCCAAAGTATAACACGGTTATTGTAGCATAGCTTTGGGGTGTCGATTCCATAAGGAAACAAGTTAATTACAAAGGAAAGGTGTGAACCTTAAAACAAACGGCAAAAGTTAAACGATAAAATACGAGTTTTGATAATGATATATTGCGAGAGAAATTGCGTAAATATAATGAAATACAAATGAGAAATAACAAGGTTCCGGGAATCCTCCTTAAGTTCGTTGCCTTGTTCTACTCTTGATTCAATTGTTTTTATCTCGATTGCAAGTTTCACATCCCAAACAAGCAATTGTAATATATTCAATCAAGCACATTTATAATCTAACGTAATTGCTATAAATCACTCATTGATTTCAATTTAAGCACATACGACCGATCTTAAAGATTATCAAGAAATGACAATATATCTCAATGATAATATCGTAGTAATGGACAATAAATAAGATAAATCTACCGGAATCAATCACATCCAAACAAGATCACATAAGAAGAGCATGACTAGACTTATATGGGGGAGGAGCATGTAATCACCGTGTTAAGAAAATCTAAAAGAAGAAGAATAAAATGTGCAGCTATCACATGAACTCAAATCCTTCTTACTTAATCAAAGAATGAATCACAAAAAATATTGAACAATAAATCCGTACAACTGAATCAAGAACAGAAAAAAAAGAACAACAAATCCCTAAGGATTCATCCCTTTCCCTTATTTGATGATTAGTTGGCCATGAAGCTCAAGGTGGAAGAATAATATGGATGTTCTCCACTTGATTTCATGGCCATGGAGCTCAAGGAGGAAGAACAATATAGATGCTCTCCCCTTGAGTTCCAGCCCTCAAAAGACTTAGAAATATTCTAGATTTGGATCCCTTGGATCCCCTTTTTAAGATGCTCTCCCCTTTGAAGATGCTGGCTGCACACTCCTTAAAGATGTATTTATAGAGCACAAGTAGTTAGTGGCATTTTGGTCCAAAAAATGTCATTGTGCAGCCCTAATTTGGTCTTGGAATGAGTGGGCGCTGGAAAGTGAGGGGTGCAGTGCTGGAAAGTGAGGGTGCAGTGCTGGAAAGTGAGGGGCGCGGCGCTAGGTGGATGCTGATCTGGAGGCCTGACCTGTGTCTACTAAAACAGCCATAACTTTCTCTAGAAAAATATTTTTTACGAGCAGTAAAATTCTCGAGAAAATAGACTTCCAGATCTTTCTAATCATATATGGCTCATCTCCTGGTTCTTCCTTTATCAATACAGTTTAATCTACAAAGATGATTGATCTGCGTGGGCAATTCTGGCAATTTAGTGAAACTCCTTTCTTGGTTTCTCTTCATCTTGCCTCTTCTGCGACCATTATCTCACTCGAGTATTCATTGAAGCTTCGTGTTTAAAATGATGATAGCTTTTCTATCTCTTTTTTAAGCTCAAAGTACCTGAAAATGCACTGAAATAAGTCAACAATTCAAGAATAACACTTTAGAGTTATTAAGGTATAAAAGTGTAATTCCAACCTTGATCAACCCTAAAATGCTATCAATTAAGTATTGTTTAGATGCATTTTATGACTCTCATCACAACCCCCAACTAGCTTATTGCTAGTCCCTAGCAATTCAAGCGAAAGACATGAAATGAATTCTTTATTTAGAAATCAAAGCAAAAGACAGCAATGCTGGTGTTAACCAAGAGTGATTCAAAAATCTTTGTCTCAAGAATCATGCATAACATACAACATATAGAATCATTAAATATCACTCAAGTCCAAGAATAATCCAAATGTCAACCTTAAAATCGTTATCGACTCTTAACATCCATCTTACCACAATACATTTGTCCGAACACCCGGATGATTTTATGCACAATATAGCATGAATACAAGTCTTGTCCTCTAAAAACATAATAAATTGCGTGACATCAATCACAAATCAAGCTCCATAAGCTCACTTTTCAAATCACTCTCCACTATGTAGAAAAACCACACTACATCGGATCAATAGGTCTTTAATAAGCTTGTAACGTTAGGCTAGGGTAAAGGTCAAGAAAGAACGGGAAAGTTTAAACAAATAAAAGAACTAAGTCTCTTAATTTAAACACATCCACTTTAAGCACAAGATAACCTTACTTCAACACCCAACTCTTTCAACCATTTTTCGAGCATTTTTAGCAATAAATCACCATATTTTTTTCTTCTTCCTTTGCCATAATTCATCTTTTTTTTATTTTTTTATTTTGGCATAAGACCATTCACCTCCTCTTTCATTCTTTTCTTTTCTTTTCCACAACCCCCAACTTATCTCTTTTAATGTACTTGGGTTATGGTAGTAATATTTTTTCATTTTTCCACCCTTACTCTTCTTAAGTGCTTCTCAACAAATGTGTATAACTAAGTTATTTTAAAAGAAAGGTAAGGATAAAATATTTTTAAGCTCATAAAGGTGAGTGAATGGGCTATCGAAAGAAACAATGCTCAAATTCTTTTTCAAGAAAAAAGGCTCAAACAGGTGACTAGCGATAAATATAACAAGAGTAAGTTTAAAAAGACTCAAATGGTCCAAAAATGGCCTACATCATATCCTAAGTAATGTGCATTCTATGATTTTCGCCTCAAGTGATTATCAAATAAGTTCTAGACCGCAAAAGTATTCACAAATGAATCGCACATAAAACTTATCCAAATGCTTTGACTAATCATGCAATCTTACCACAAACCAGGGTCTCAAACCAAAAAAAGATTGACACTTAATTTATTCTCAAAGCGAATCAAGATTTAACTTCTTCTAACTACTATATGCTATCTCAATTAGGCTCATATCATCGACATATGAATTAACTCCAAGGCTAACACAAAGCATGCTAAAAACAAACAAAAAGGTAAAATGACACCAACCAGTTCAATGAAAAACATGAAAAACAGGAATATATTTCATTCACCCCCAACTTAAAATAGACATTGTCCTCAATGTGAAAGCATAAGATAAGGAAACTCCCTTTGTAGCCAAAAGTGCACAGAAGCTGAAAATTGTGCACCACCATTTGAACTGCTTCGCATGTTTGTCCCTGAAAAAGAAATACGAAAGTAAAACTGGAAAACAACAAAATACTAAAAATAAAGAAGAAAAATAATTATGAAAAACAATAAAAGTAAAAGAATATGCTATGGGGTGCCTCCCATAAGCGCTAAGTTTTACGTCTTTAGCCAGACACTCTTATTCCCTCTTAGACAAACATGAGTTGAATGCACCAGCAACTGCTTTACTGTTAAATTTGGTGCTTGTGTGCTTCGGAGAGGCCTTAAGTACGTCATCAGTAACATATGTAGATTTTGGCTCGATATATGCTCTTATGAAGCCATAGGTGAGGGTGAACTCCAATGGATTAAGGTGATGGACCTTTTCCATGAATGAGTCAATCATGTATACTTGGTGGTTCTCGTCCACATCCTCTGATTTGTTCGGTGTTGGGATGTGTAACGACTTACCACTAAGTGTCTCAATGGCATTCACCTCCTTTTTATTCTGTTGCGCTAGGTGCTGAACATAGGATGTGGACTGAGCTTGGGAAGGGAACTTACCTTTCTCAGTCACACTCAAGTAGCTCGTCAGCTTGGACACTTGGCTCTTTATCTCTTTATGTTCTTCAACAACCTGCATAATTAAAGATTCAAGTCTTTGATTAGTCTTACCCTGTGCCTCAATAAAAGCATGCAAAGTGTCTTCTAAAGGACTCCTAGAAGATACAGGTGCATGATATGGTTCATGATATGGTGCAGGGAGCTGCTGGTTTTCAGACTTCCAGCTGAAATTGGGGTGATTTCGCCATCCCGGATTATAGGTATTAGAGAAGGGTATAGAAGGCTTCGTGTACATGCCTAAGGCATTACATTGTTCCTTATACATCCCTCTTATCTCAACAAATGTGGGGCACTCTTGGGCGATATGGTCTACCCCGCCACACACAAAACATGGTTCAAAAGATTTTGCATGATTGACCACGTGTGTTGGCTTTAAGCTCTTAGTCTTTAATAACTCTAGTTCTCTAGTGAGCATCTCGACCTTGGCCTTAAGGTTATCCTCTTCCCTAAGATGGTGAATTCCACCACCATTTGGGTTCTCTATAGGTCATGACCTATTTGTGCTCTCAATAGCACTAGGTCCAGTCCAAGTGTGAGCTTTTTCAACAAGCTCATTGAGGTACTCTATGGCCTCATCAGGATCTTTCTCCAAGAACCCACCATTACACATCATCTCTACAAATTGGCGTTCTCTATAGGTAAGACCCTCATAGAAATAGCTTACTAAATACCAATTCTCATATCCATGGTGAGGACACATACTCAACAACTCCTTAAATCTCTCCCAAGACTGATACAAAGTCTCGCTGTCCTTTTGTGCAAAGGTGGAGATTTGTCTTTTTAAAGCATTGGTCTTATGTTGGGGAAAGTATTTATTAAAGAAAATTAGAGTCATCTCAGTCCACGACCCAATAGATCGTGGTCTTAATGAGTATTGCGAACTCTTAGCTCTATCCTTTAAAGCGAAAGAAAAGAACTTAAGCCTCACAATGTCATTGGTTTCATCTTAACTATGAAAAGTCGCGACTACTTCCTCGAACTCTTTAATGTGCACATATGGGTTTTCATTATCCAAGCCATAAAAAGTAGGGAGTAATTGTATCATCCCTGTTTTAAAATCTAGTTGGCGAGTATTGGTTGGAAACATGATACATGATGGTGTGGCTGTGCGTGTAGGGTGGAGGTAATCCTAAAGTGTCCTAGCAACATTCTCATTAGGATTATCGGCCATGTTAACAAAATCCTCTAAATTTTCGTGTGAGGGTGCACTATACGGACGTGGAAAGAGAGGGTAACTCTAACTCGGGTCCTCTAATGAATCTACCTCGAGAATCTCTCGGTCTAAGCATTCACCAATTAATTTAGAGGGGAAATAAAATAAATAAAACAGAATGATAAAAGAAAATTAGAAAATCAAAACAAAGGTAAAGGGCAATATTATCGTATTTACAAACTGTTGAAAAGAAAAATATTTACAATTCTTCTAGTGTCACACTCAAAGTTGACAAGCTTCCTTGTACTTAAGTGCATTTCCCCGGCAACGGCACCAAAATTTGATTACGCCCAAAGTATAACACGGTTATTACAGCATGGCTTTGGGGTGTCGATTCCACAGGGAAACAAGTTAATTACAAAGTAAAAGTGTGAACCTTAAAACGAACGGTAAAAGTTAAACGATAAAATATGAGTTTTGATAATGATGTATTACGAGAGAAATTGCGTAAATATAATGAAATACAAATGAGAAATAACAAGGTTCCGGGAATCCTCATTAGGTCCGTTGCCTTGTTCTACTCTTGATTCAATTGTTTTTATCTCGATTGTAAGTTTCACATCCCAAACAAGCAATCGAAATATATTCAATCAAGCACATTTATAATCTAACGTAATTGCTATAAATCACTCATTGATTTCGATTTAAGCACATACGACCGATCTTAAAGATTATCAAGAAACGACAATATATCTCAATGATAATATCGCAGTAATGGACAATAAATAAGAAAAATCTACCAGAATCAATCACATCCAAACAACATCACATAAGAAGAGCATGACTAGACTTATATGGGGGAGGAGCATATAATCACCGGGTTAAGAAAATCTAAAAGAAGAAGAATAAAAAGTGTAACTATCACATGAACTCAAATCCTTCTTACTTAATCAAAGAATGAATCACAACAAATATTGAACAATAAATCCGTACAACCGAATCAAGAACAGGAAAAAAAGAACAACAAATCCCTAAGGATTCATCCCTTTCCCTTATTTGATGATTAGTTTGCCATGAAGCTCAAGGTGGAAGAACAATATGGATGTTCTCCCCTTGATTTCATGGCCATGGAGCTCAAGGAGGAAGAACAATATGGATGCTCTCCCCTTGAGTTCCAGCCCTCAAAAGACTTGGAAATATTCTGGATTTGGATCCCCTTTTTAAGATGCTCTCCCCTTTGAAGATGCTGGCTGCACACTCCTTAAAGATGTATTTATAGAGCACAAGTAGTTAGGGGCATTTTGGTCCATAAAATGTCATTGTGCAGCCCTAATTTGGTCTTGGAACTAGTGGGCACTGGAAAGTGAGGGGTGCGGCGCTAAGTGGATGCTGATCTGGAGGCCTGACCTGTGTCTACTAAAACTGCCATAACTTTCTCTAGAAAAATCATTTTTACAAACCGTAAAATTCTTCAGAAAATAGACTTCCGGATCTTTCTAAGCATATATGGCTCATATCACGGTTATTCCTGTATCAATACAGTTTAATCTGCAAAGATGATTGATCTGCACGGGCAATTCTGGCAATTTAGTGAAACTCCTTTCTTGGTTTCTCTTCATCTTGGCTCTTCCGCGACCATCATCTCACTCGAGTATTCATTGAAGCTTCGTGTTTAAAATGATGATAGCTTTTCTATCTCTTTTTTAAGCTCAAAGTACCTGAAAATGCACTGAAATAAGTCAACAATTCAAGAATAACACCTTAGAGTTATTAAGGTATAAAAGTGTAATTCCAACCTTGATCAACCCTAAAATGCTAACAATTAAGTATTGTTTAGATTCATTTTATGACTCTCATCAAAGGCCCATAGCAATCTTCTTTGTACCAAGACTCCACTGATTGTAAAAATGAATCATGTGTTGCCCAAGCTTTGAAGAATCTAAACGGATGAGCAATATTACTTTGCTAAATGGAAGAAAAAATGAGGGTTGCATGATCGGAGTAAAGCCTCACATAATGAACTACTTTAGAAGTAGGCATCTTGGACATAAACTCACTATTGATCAAAATGTGATCAAGACGACACCATCATCGAGATGAATTATGATTGTCATTTGACCATGTAACCTGTTTCCTTCATAACCAACATCAAATAAGCTATTTGCTTCAATGAAACTTTTAAATTCACGAGAGGATTGCATATCTATTGGAGCTATGCCACACTTTTCATCCAGTGTAACCACCACATTAAAATCTCCACCAACTAACTATGGACCTAAAATGGACAGACCAAAATTACTTAAATCATCCCAAAGAGCAAGTCTATCTTGGTTGACAATACTTCTCGTGGAAAGCTATTTGGAATTCTATTACCCCTAAGAAAGTTCGTTTCTTTTGTGGGAAACATCTTTGAAGAATATTCTTACTATTGATAATCTAAAATGCTTGTTAATAAATGTTACATTTGTAAAGATTGTGCCGAATTCGTGATTCATCTTTTGTAGGAGTGTCCGTTGGCTAGAAGTTTATGGGAAATTGCTTAGTAGCATTTTGGGTGTTTCTTGGGTGGTTGTATGTTTTATGAAAGATGAAGTGTAGGCTTGGAGTGGTATTCATGCTTATAAGGAGTTAAAGAAGGTGTACTTTTTTATTTCCCTCTATTTTTTTGCTAGCTTTGAATTAGAGGAATTCAATGGTTTTTGATAGTGAAGAGAGGTCTATAGATTTGTTGAGAGATGGATTATGTTTCAACCTCTTATTTTTTGGTTTAAGAGTAATTATTTTGTTAATTATGAAGATCTCATAGATTTTGTAGATTTTGTATACGAGTTGCACCCCTTTGGTGCTTTATTTATACAAATTTTAAATATAAAAGGAAAGTCTTGTAATGGGTGGAGGCGAATTGGGCTTGATGTAGATTTGAGGCTGAGAGAAGAAGAAAATTTCAGTTAGGGTTGCTTTCAGTTTTTTAATTAAATTTTATTTGAGTTTGTTTTATTTATTTTTATGTTTTGTTTTTTATTTAAATTATTTTTTGTTAATTCCTTTAGTCCAATTGGACTGAAACGTAGGATTGCAACATTTTTTTGGAGGTTCTTGGTTCAATGTGTCACAATTGAAAACTCATGATTTATGCGCAAGATGCATTTAAGCCGCCTTCTTTCTCCTTATATGGAGTTTTGAACTCTACCTTCATTCTAACTTCCAAATAACTGCTATAAGAGGGGAGACAAGTGGCTTTTTCAACAATGAAGTTTGGGAACCTTGGCATACACAAAGGAAGAAAAGCAAGAAGAGTCATGTAATAGGAATTTAAATTTCATCAAGATTGATTAGCATATTATTTGCATCACCTCAATATCTAACTCCTTCTTCTAGAAAATCCATTAATGAACATTATTAGGATTCCCATGAGAATAATTAGGGAACTTAATCCTTCTAGCGAAATATTGAATAGCAACCCCATCATGCTTAGGTTCTAATAAAACCACTAAAGTAATTTTATTTTCCTTAACCAACTTACATAACATTCCAACTTTATTTGAGCTCCCAATGCCTCTGATATTCTACACAATTGATCTCAAAATCCAATAGCTTTAGAGAAGGATTATTGTGTTTAGCTTGTGTTCTAGGTTTATTATTATTGGGCTTGGAGATGGGCTTTGTAATGGGAATTGGATTAGGCTCTTATGGAGTTTCTGGCAAGTATTCTTGAGATTCAATATTAGGCTTTAGAGGTTGTGATATATGCAATTGAGGTTCACTAGAGGATGTATGTTGTAGGGGCTATAAGGGCTATAGAGGTTGTAGTGGTTATAAGTAAGGGTGGCAATTCGGGTTGATGGGTCGTTTTCATGTCGTGTCGAAATTGGATATAACACTAAATTGGTCGACACGAATATGACACGATTATTAATCGTATCAAGAAAACCTAACACTAATACGACCTGTTTATTAAACGGGTAACATGACACGATACGTTTAACCTGTTTAATAAACGAGTCGTGTTAGACCCAACACGACTAATTTGTCAAACATGACAACCCGAAACAACATGACTAACATGTTAGACACGACAACCTGACACGATTAACCAAACACAACCTGTTTATTACATAAGCAAATATAAGTTATATTACATAACCATCCATCTAATCATTCATAATCCAAATTCCAACATATTCATGATCCAAACACACATAAAAAAGCCTAATTAATAATATAAACATTATCTTATCAACTATCATCCATATGGGGAGAGGGGAGAGGGGACAAACTGAGAGAGTCTGTAGACTTTGTGATGCGCTGCTATCGAGGACAATCAAATTTAGCTAGTATGTTTAAATAGATGATGGCATGATTCATTAGTAATCTTATATATAAAGTAATTTTATTTTCCTTAACCAACTTACGTAACATTCCAACTTTATTTGAGCTCCCAATACCTCTGATATTCTACACAATTGATCTCAAAATCCAATAGCTTGAGAGAAGGATTATTGTGTTTAGCTCGGGTTCTAGGTTTATTATTATTGGGCTTGGAGATGGGTTATGTAATGGTAATTGGATTAGGCTCTTATGGAGTTTCTGGCAAGTATTCTTGAGATTCAATATTAGGCTTTAAAGGTTGTGATATATGCAATTGAGGTTCACTAGAGGATGTATGGGTTATAGGGGCTATAGAGGCTGTAGTGGTTGTAAGTAAGGGTGGCAATTCGGGTTGATGAGTCATTTTCATGTCGTGTTGAAATTGAGTATAACACTAAATTGGTCAACACGAACATTACACGATTATTAATCGTATCAAGAAAACCCAACACTAATACGACTTGTTTAATAAACTTGTAACACGACATGATACGCTTAACCCGTTTAATAAATGAGTCGTCTTAGACCCGACACGACTAATTTGTCAAACATGACAACCCGAAACAACATGACTAAAATGTTAGACACGACAACCTGACACGATTAACCAAACACAACCTGTTTATTACATAAGCAAATATAAGTTATATTACATAACCATCCATCTAATCATTCATAATCCCAATTCCAACATATTCATGATCCAAACACATAAAAAAGTCTAATTAATAATATAAACATTATCTTATCAACTATCATCCATATGGGGAGAGGGGAGAGGGGACAGACTGAGAGAGTCTGTAGACTTTGTGATGCGCCGCTATCGAGGACAATCAAATTTAGCTAGTATGTTTAAATAGATGATGGCATGATTAATTAGTAATCTTATATATAAAGTAATTTTATTTTCCTTAACCAACTTACGTAACATTCCAACTTTATTTGGGCTCCCAATACCTCTGATATTCTACACAATTGATCTCAAAATCCAATAGCTTGAGAGAAGGATTATTGTGTTTAGCTCGGGTTCTAGGTTTATTATTATTGGGCTTGGAGATGGGCTTTGTAATAGGAATTGGATTAGGCTCTTATTGAGTTTCTGTCAAGTATTCTTGAGATTCAATATTAGGCTTTAGAGGTTGTGATATATGCAATTGAGGTTCACTAGAGGATGTATGTTGTAGGGGCTATAAGGGCTATAGAGGTTGTAGTGGTTATAAGTAAGGGTGGCAATTCGGGTTGATGGGTCGTTTTCATGTCGTGTCGAAATTGGATATAACACTAAATTGGTCGACACGAATATGACACGATTATTAATCGTATCAAGAAAACCTAACACTAATACGACCTGTTTATTAAACGGGTAACATGACACGATACGTTTAACCTGTTTAATAAACGAGTCGTGTTAGACCCAACACGACTAATTTGTCAAACATGACAACCCGAAACAACATGACTAACATGTTAGACACGACAACCTGACACGATTAACCAAACACAACCTGTTTATTACATAAGCAAATATAAGTTATATTACATAACCATCCATCTAATCATTCATAATCCAAATTCCAACATATTCATGATCCAAACACACATAAAAAAGCCTAATTAATAATATAAACATTATCTTATCAACTATCATCCATATGGGGAGAGGGGAGAGGGGACAAACTGAGAGAGTCTGTAGACTTTGTGATGCGCTGCTATCGAGGACAATCAAATTTAGCTAGTATGTTTAAATAGATGATGGCATGATTCATTAGTAATCTTATATATAAAGTAATTTTATTTTCCTTAACCAACTTACGTAACATTCCAACTTTATTTGAGCTCCCAATACCTCTGATATTCTACACAATTGATCTCAAAATCCAATAGCTTGAGAGAAGGATTATTGTGTTTAGCTCGGGTTCTAGGTTTATTATTATTGGGCTTGGAGATGGGTTATGTAATGGTAATTGGATTAGGCTCTTATGGAGTTTCTGGCAAGTATTCTTGAGATTCAATATTAGGCTTTAAAGGTTGTGATATATGCAATTGAGGTTCACTAGAGGATGTATGGGTTATAGGGGCTATAGAGGCTGTAGTGGTTGTAAGTAAGGGTGGCAATTCGGGTTGATGAGTCATTTTCATGTCGTGTTGAAATTGAGTATAACACTAAATTGGTCAACACGAACATTACACGATTATTAATCGTATCAAGAAAACCCAACACTAATACGACTTGTTTAATAAACTTGTAACACGACATGATACGCTTAACCCGTTTAATAAATGAGTCGTCTTAGACCCGACACGACTAATTTGTCAAACATGACAACCCGAAACAACATGACTAAAATGTTAGACACGACAACCTGACACGATTAACCAAACACAACCTGTTTATTACATAAGCAAATATAAGTTATATTACATAACCATCCATCTAATCATTCATAATCCCAATTCCAACATATTCATGATCCAAACACATAAAAAAGTCTAATTAATAATATAAACATTATCTTATCAACTATCATCCATATGGGGAGAGGGGAGAGGGGACAGACTGAGAGAGTCTGTAGACTTTGTGATGCGCCGCTATCGAGGACAATCAAATTTAGCTAGTATGTTTAAATAGATGATGGCATGATTAATTAGTAATCTTATATATAAAGTAATTTTATTTTCCTTAACCAACTTACGTAACATTCCAACTTTATTTGGGCTCCCAATACCTCTGATATTCTACACAATTGATCTCAAAATCCAATAGCTTGAGAGAAGGATTATTGTGTTTAGCTCGGGTTCTAGGTTTATTATTATTGGGCTTGGAGATGGGCTTTGTAATAGGAATTGGATTAGGCTCTTATTGAGTTTCTGTCAAGTATTCTTGAGATTCAATATTAGGCTTTAGAGGTTGTGATATATACAATTGAGGTTCACTAGAGGATGTATGGGTTGTAGGGGTTATAGGGGCTATAGAGGTTGTAGTGGTTGTAAGTAAGGGTGGCAATTCGGGTTGATGGGTCGTTTTCATGTCGTCTCGAAATTGGGTATAACACTAAATTGGTTGACATGAACATGACACGATTATTAATCGTATCAAGAAAACCCAACACTAATACGACCTGTTTATTAAACGGGTAACACGACACGACATGCTTAACCCGTTTAATAAACGAGTCGTGTTAGACCCGACACGACTAATTTGTCAAACATGACAACCCGAAACAACATGACTAACATGTTAGACACGAAAACCCGACACGATTAACCAAACACAACCTGTTTATTACACATTAAAAAGTCTAATTAATATTATGTGGTTTGACAACCTCTTTGCCTACGTCTACTAACAAATCCACAACTTTAGGACAAAAAATGTTGCTAAACTCTCACTACTTCACAACCCAAAAGCCTCGTACACCCAAAGCTCTCAATCTAGCTCTAGTTGTAAATACTTTCTCTGCTTGACAACGTAAAACCTCAATGCACCCAAAGCTCTCATCATAGCTCTAGTAGTAAACCCCTCTGATTTGCAATGTATATTGAAATTATGAGTGTGCCTCAAATCTTCTCTAAGACTCCTTTTATATAGAGAATATTTTTCTAAAATTACAAGGAAAATAACAACTTAGGAAACTACTACTACTACTACTAGAACAAGCAACAATCCAAAATGGAAACTATTACTACTCCTACAAGAAAAGGCAACTAAAAATAGGAAACTACTTTTCCCAAACCAATTAAATGAAATATATTAAAAAAAGAAGTGCACCAAGAGGGTGCAACCCATTTACAAAAACTATGTAAGAGATAATCCACAAGATCTACAATATCCATCTCATGTGCAAAATAATTTCCCTTTACCAAAAATTAAAAGCATTGAACCACATTTCCTTAATTACATCAATAGGTTTCTCAATGCCATCTAAAGATCTACAATTCCTCACGTTCCAAATAATCCCAAAGAAAGAAAGGGCGACCAAAAAGAGACTTTCTTGAGTCTCTTAGAAGCCCTAAACCCACACCAAGCCCAAAAGTCATCTCTCACGGAGACGAAAAATGCTCAACAAGAGACTAAAATGGAGTTAATTGATGACATGGTGATTAAAAGCTATTGGGGTATTAGGTCTTCTGGGTGGAAAGCTTTATTGACAATCGATGCTTCAGGTAGCGTCGTGGTTATGTGGAATAAGGTGTTGGATTTGATTGACTTTCATGTGGGGCTCTTTTCGATATCTTGTGTGTTCTTTTCGATATCTTGTGTGTTTCTTCGGATAACGGGTGGGTCATGACAGGAGTTTAAGGCTTGGTAGCTAATAGTAAATGAGTCTTTTTTGGGGGGAGCTTGTGAAGGTTATAAGTCGGTGGGATCTTCCTTGGGTTGTGGTAGGGGATTTCAATATTGTCCTTTATCCTCATGAGGGCGAGGAGTTTGTATGATGATAGTTCTATGAGAGAGTTTTTGGCTTTTGTTAGGGGTTTATTTGATTGATTTGCCTTTGTCTGGAGGGTTTTTCACTTTGTCGAGCTTCAGGGAAATCCCCTCGTTCTTTGGGATTGATTGCTTTCTTGTGACTGGGTGTTGGGAAGCTCTCTTTCCTAGTTTGATTCAAAAGCTTTTGCCTCAACCCACTTCGAATCATCATCTTATTGTGCCTGAACTGGGGAGTTTGCATTGGGGTCCGACTCTTTTTCATTTTGAGAATATGTGGCTTAAGGTGGATGATTTTTAGGATCTTGTTAAAGGTTGGTGGGCAAGTAGCTTTTGCGAGGGGCTTTGCTAGTTTCGTGGTGGCCTCAAAATTGAAGTCTCTAAATTTGGAGTTGAAAAAATGGAATAAGGAGTCGCCTAGGAATGTTAACTCCATTATTAATGCGTTGATAGGTGGTGAGCAGTCTTGACGAGAAAGAGGTTCTTTCGGGTCTATCGAGGGAGGAAGATGAGCGACGAGTGTGGGTTAAAAAGGAATTGTCTAAGCTCATCACTATGGAAGAAATTTCATAGAGGCAAAAATCTAGAGAAATTTGGCTCAAGGAAGGTGATAGGAACACCAAATTCTTTCATTGGATGGCGAACGACTATAAGAGGCACAATTTTATTGGCTCTATTAAGGTTGATGGGTCTGCTTTTGAGGAGGGGCAAGTATGAAGGAGGCTATTTGTACTTTTTGTAAGTCTCTATATAAGGAGACTTGTGCTAGCAGACCGCTTTTGGATGGATTGAATTTCTATAATATTGATAATAGGGGGCAAATTGGATCGAGTGTGGTGGCTAAGAGGTTGGAAAATATTCAAAGGAGATTCCTTTGGGCAACTCAAGGGATGAGTTCAAATTTCACTTGGTGAGGTGAGGTGTGATTAAACAACCATTGGAAAAAAAAAGAGGCTTGGCTTAAAATCCCTTACGTTGTTCAATAAAGCTCTCCTTGGGAAGTGGCTATGGAGATTCTTGTGGAGAGGAATCACTTTTGGAGGAAGGTAATGGAAGCTAAGTTTGAATCGGAACCTTGTGGGTGAATGTCTAAAAAAGGAAGAGGGGCTCATGGTGTGAAAAATGGATTCAAAATGGATCAGAGGATTTGTGTCTTGCCTTTCTATATCGATAGGTGATGGTAGGACTTGATTGTGGCTTTATTTCTGGTTTGGGATTAGGCCTCTTAAAGACCGATTTCTAGAGATTTTTGCATTAGTGAGGGATAAAGAAACTCTTATCTCTTCGTGTATCAATGAGTTTAATGGTTCTATTTCGTGGGATGTACCTTTTATTCGAAATGTCCATGATTGGGAGATCGAGAGGGTGCATACTTTTTTGGAAATCTTGTATAGTTATAGAATGAATTTATCTAATGAGGATGAGATTAAATGGAAGGATAATCCGAGTACAATGTTTGAGGTGAAATCTTTCTATAAGTTTCTTTGGGTCGAGACCCCTTTGGATGGTTCTCTCAACTTCCCATGGAAAGCTATTTAGTGTTCCAGGCCCCCAAATAAAGTGAGTTTCTTTGCTTGGGAAGCTACTTGGGGAAAAATTCTCACATTAGACAATTTACAAAAAAGAGGAAAGGTTTTGATGAATCATTGTTTCATTTGCAAAGCTTGCGCCGAGTCCGTGTTTCATCTTTTATTAGAGTGTTCTTTGGCAAGAGTTTTGTGGGAGATGGCTTATAAAATGTTGGAGATACTACGTCCCCTTTCCAATCTCTAAGGAAATGCTTCACCAAGGCCCTTTTATTCAAATCATTCAAGCCCCTCACATTCCAACTAATGATTTTCATCTTCATTGATTGACTAAACCTCACCTCTTCTCTCCTGCCCCTAAGTCCCTAATAGCCCTACCTTTCTCATAATTGACATCAAACTCCAATCTTTTTAATTCTCTGTTGACCTCACCTTTTTTTATTTTTTTTTGTTCACAAAGAGCTTCCTATTTTTGGATTTACCTTCTTCCAATCTAATCCTCTCTATTCTTACACTCCAACAATGGAAACCACCACCATCTTGAGCAACTTCTTAACCCAATTCAAGACCCACTACGAGGCAAGCAAATTTACCTCTTCAACATCATCCTCCTCATTAACTAACCATTGATCTTGCTGATCAACACTTACCACAAGACCCAATCTATCATCAACGATCCCATCACCTTCATTTCCTACTAAACCATCAGACAAAACTTCTCTCAAACCCAGAGCCTCAAAGTTACCTAGAGAAGCCACAATCTCCCTCTCATCCTCTCCTCTAATCACAAACCCCAAATCAAGAGAAACAAGAACATTTGGATCAGAAATCAAGTCATCACCAGCCTCATCAACACTCAAAAAGTCCATAATACTAGCTAGAAGAAAACTCTCCACAGCTTCCTTCTTAGAACCCGCTGACCCAAAAGTAGCGGACAAAGGAAACCCACCCAATTCATGAACTAAAAGATCTAGAAAATTTTTGCTAGAATTCGAGACAGAATTAAGACTATTATTGACTAAAACCAAGCAGAATAGGTCGCCAAGGCTGAGCGACACCAACCTAGGTGAAACCAGCTCAATTTGAAGCCCCTGGCCTGACAAAATATTCGAAAAGGCTCAGATAACGAAGAAAATATGGTCATCGGCATAAAATCCAACTGAACCACCCCGGCACTCGCCGACAGCACATCGCCTGATCAAGTTTCACAGGCTGGTACCTGGTGTTTGGCCAAAACAAGTTTCAACCTAACTCCAAGAGGACCCGAATCTGTCAAAACCAAAAGGAAAGGAGAAATGGGGAGTTTTGGGCTTTTTTTCCTTTCGAAAACGGCTTTCTCAGCAAGCCCGTCTCAAGCTCATTCTTTCTGATCACCTTCAAGAAACCCACAGGCTTTTTGGAGGCCTTCATACCCTTATTGAGACCAACTTCTTGGCTTAAATTGGACAAGCTTAGAGCAGGCCAGCTGGATTCCACTACACCCTTCTGCCTTATCTCCAGCATCAGAAAGAGGGCGTGTGCAACCAGACGCCTCTTTTTCCCTCACAGCCACCACTTGCCATGACTGCCCTGCATTACTAAAGTTGTTGAACTAAGGATCCATTTGAAAATACCCACCTAGAGAGAAGCCACAGTGAGGACAATTACCTTTGAGAGATAAACCTAGAGTCTCACCACCAAATCTGAAGAAATCTAACAATTAAAATTTTTCTCTAGGTTAATAGAAGGCTGTAAAATATCTTTCTCTGGCAAGATGGAAGTTGCTAAGTCTTTAAAGGCCTTGTAGATTTTCCACCACCCCCCAACTAAACACTTTTTGGAAAAATCACAACCCGAGACCCATTTTGAGAAATCTAGTGAAAGAGAGGAACCTTTCATGTTTATTTCTATGCAACCCCAGTACTAAAGATTTGCCTTCTCTTCTAATGCTTCGAGACCATGGATTGCCAACCTTTACGAACAAAAAATCATACCACGCATCTAGAAACCATTTAACATCATGTTTTTCCAAGAAAATTGAGATTCTTTTACTGAGGCCATTTTCAGTGATCTTCAACTGAGTATCCCATCTTCCTTCAATAACAAAGTCATAAGATTTCTGCTCCATCCATAGGAAACGTTTGTAATAGGACAACTGATTTAGATTGAAACGATTTTCCAAGGACTGTAAAGGAATCATGATTATCAAATCCAAAAAAACACTAAAAACTGAATTGATTGCTATTAGCAGCCATGACTAAAAAATGACACATAAGCAACCCTTCCTTGTGAGGATTTGAACCAAAATCCCAATAGTATATACATGTCTTTTATATATATATATATATATGAAGACCACTATTATACGTACAAGTATTTTGCACAAGTTTTTCACACAAGAGTCCACTAATAACTTACTAGTTATATCATTTCCCATTTCATACTCCAACCAAACAAGAAGACAATAACCAGCACACGAGAAAGATGCAACATTACTGGCATTGTTCTTGATGAGAAGCTCCACTAGCAGACAACAAACTTAAAAATATTCAAGTCACTGATAACTCAAAGTCCATTAAAAATTACTTCTTATAATAATAACTAGCATAACACTCACCAACTGCTATATAAAACATCACATCTTTTTTATTTTTTTGAAAAGCAAAATACACTTATTTCACACCTGAAGTCCTAAAACCTCCGACAACTCATATCTTAGCCTGCTAAGGCTTCCGAAATAATATATTAGAAGGAAAAAATCTCATCCAACACAGATTTCAGATACAACTCATCCTAAACTAATACAGATGCCAGACCATTATTCAGAAGAACTTCTAAAAAAACTTTTCACGTTTCATGTATTTTCTCCAATAAACAAAAACAGTCACCAATAGTCAAGAAAGTCAACCAAGGACACAAAACAACTTCGAGAAGGCCATCTGAAACATTTTTTTTATAAAGGAATTGAGATGATGAAACTGCAACATAATTGATTCAGTAAATTCAAAATCATTCAGAAGGTATCATATAAACAAGATTATATATGTAGTAATACTTAAACAGATCTCAAAAATTATGTAGTAGTACTTAAACAGATCTCAAAAATCACTGGCACAGTAACCATGCTTCAACAATAACCCAACTCCAGATTGAATGAAGTTAAAACACAAAAAATTGAAAATTCTTCAAGCTTGTTCGATAATCACATAGCTCCATTATAATTATACATTTAGAATTGTGAACAAATTCATTTCTTTTTAATCCTTTCGTTGAACCATAGAACAGTGTAGTCACTGCTCAAATAATCTGAACCAAGATCATTAAAGGAATAAAAAACATATCCATCCAATACAATAAATGAAGCATGAGTGAGTAAATATGACCTGTGACCTCAAAACCACACACAGACACCATTCTAATGTGTCTGAAAAACTGCAGCTGGAAATTTGAATGAGCAAAGCAGTGAGTGGCCTGGCAAAACTGGAACAGGTTGATTACCAGAATATCCTAACAGTTTCAAGTGTAACTTTCTAGCTTTGCAGAGCAAAATCATCCAGTATCATCAATAGGATGCCTCCTGAGTCAAGTCAAGATCATGACCAGAAGTTAGACAAGTTCTACACCTTCAACTGGACTTGCACTCATCTGCAAGGTTCGGCCGTTTCCAAGAAACCGAACAGAAGGCAAGGGAAGATCAGTAACAGATTCAATCTCAAGAAAATTGAAATCATATGCACCAGACCGCTTCAAACTGAACACAAACACCAGCACAATCCATCCCAACATAGTAGCCGCCCAGAAATTATTCATCCCATGAATCAGACCCAATGCTATAGAATAACCAACAATGATTCCTGATAAATGCCCAAGAAAACTCGCTGGTGGAACAATAATTGAAGTAAAAATGAGTGACTCAAAAGGTGCAAAACTGATAGGAAGTGAAAGAAACCCAAAAGGATCCAACTTCGACGACGGTTGCTTCACAGATAGAATCGCCATCCATCATCCAAATACAACGCAAGAGTACCCAACAGCTGTCACTCTCTGAAAATAGTCGAGCTTAAATTTATGTATCAATAAATGGTACATCCCCAAAACGAACACTCCTGATAATACAACCAAGACAAGAGTGTACTGAAGATAATATGCCACACCAAGATCACTGTCCCCCAATTGCTCGACAACGCCAAGACTCCAAAGTGCACTCATATTGAACACAAGATGCAAGACACTTACTTGCGAAAAAGCAGAAGTAATTATCCTCCAATGGTGCCCTTCAATAGCAGTTTCATAACTTAGACCCACATGAGAATACCCAATATTTTTCCTCTGTATAAAAAACCATATTGCACTACATATTCCTATAATACAACTCGTAGCCGATTTTTCAAAGATCTCATAAAACAATGGCCTCCCCATCTATAACAACCTCTTCAACTCTCCTCTTTAAAATGAATGCTTCAATCTAAGTTGCAAGAACCTTAAACAAAAATTTCACAAATACCATGAATCCATCAACACTACTACTTTGTAATACCACATTTAATACACATCGCTTCTTCAAAGATCAAAATGGAAGGATAAAAAATCCCTACAGATTCCTTAAATACATGAGCAAAACCAGAAACCCAGATTCAAAAACCCCTAGATAAAGTGGGATTCTCTAGAATCAATCAAAAATATTCTCTAATCTCGTGATAAGGGAAGCAAATTAATGAAGCGCAAACGAAACTTCAAGCATGAGAAAATGAGAAAGTGAAAGAGATTAGGGTTTTTAGATCAATAAATCAGATTAATTTAGGTTTTTAGAGAGAAACGATGAAAGCTTACTTTCTCAACTGTGGTTCCAAATCGACTCGACTTCTTCGTTGCCTTAACAGATTTTCTAGGTTTTTCTTTAATGGCACACGAAAAAAAAAAAAAAAAACTAGTGAGTCCCAGAGAGTATTATCCATTTACTAAACTACCCTTGTTGTCGTCCTTTAGCAGAATATATATTTTCGGTTTGGGCCACAAACAAGTTTTTGCCGGCTCAAATTTAAATTACTTTGTCGGAAAATTTAAGCATAAACTAATAATGTTACATGGAATCAGCTCATAGTTAGATAGGTGTTCAACTCAAAAACTGTCAATGAGTTATATGAGATGTTAAAGTTCTTCCATCTGCCTTTACTTACGATTTAACCATCCGTTTCAATTATAACCCAATAATTGGATGCAATTTTTTTTGCCCAAACCTATCCAATGCGAGTTAGAGGGTCATCCACCTCCACGTGTTATCACCTGATCTTTTTTTAAAAACAAAATTTTAAATGTTTTTTTTATCAATAAATAAAACTTGTATTAATTAAAAATGTACAAAAAATCACTGAGCATGCTCAAGGGATTTACAATGAGAGCATTTATAGCAAACAAAAATAAGCTTACAAAAGAAGCCTAATCTCTGGGCAAAATGCATACACAATTTTATAAATTACAGTCTGGATCTTCTTGGCTAGGCTGATAGGTTTAACTGAGGTTTGCTCAAATAATTTAGCATTTCTAGCCATCCATATACTGTACACTGTGCAAGCTAGGGCTATCCTTTTTGCTATGGCTGGGGGGTAAGATCCTCTTACGTCCTTTCGGGTCCACTTGATTGTACTATCAATTGTTGTCATTTGTCTTCTGCGACCTAGCCAAACTATGATGGTATCCCAGGTTTCCTTACTAATCCGGTATGAGAGCTCTTTCTTCTTTTCTTTTAATCAGTAAATAAAACTTGTATTAATAAAAAAATGTACAAAAAAATCACTGGGCATACCCAGGGGCTTTACAATGAGAGCATATACAGAAAACAAAAATAAGCTTACAAAATAAGCCTAATCTCTGGGCAAAATGCATACACAATTCTATAAATTACAATTTGGATCTTCTTGGCTAGGCTGATAGGTTGAACTGAGGTTTGCTCAAATAATTTAGCATTTCTAGCCATCCATATACTGTACACTTTGCAAGCTAGGGCTATCCTTTTTTCTATGGCTGGGGGGCCAGATCCTCTTACTTATTTTCGGGTCCACTTGATTGCACTTTCAATTGTTGTCATTTGTCTTCTGCAACCTAGCCAAACTTTAATGGTATCCCAGGTTTCCTTACTAATTCGGCATGAGAAGAAGAGGTGCTCCCTAGACTTATCATGCTCTTTACATAGAGGGCGGAATTTATCTTCTCCATCCAGTTGTAGTCTATCCTTTGTGAGAAGCCTGTTCTTGATGGCCAACCAAAGAATAAATGAGTGCTTAGGGGGGCAGTGACCATTCCACACCAAGGAAGCCCAGCTGACAACATTTCCTTTCAGCCTGATTGAGTTGTAGACTTTCTTTATGCACAGATCATTCTGGTCCTTCCATTCCATTAATTTTTCCCTAGCCTGCTGAGTAGAAGCTGACTGGCCAGTTAAGTCATTTTTGATTTCTAGAATTTTCTTCCAGAGGGGGGAGTCATCCTTTATTGCCATGATATCCCAAATAGTTTTGTTCATCAAATAATAGTGCTGAACCCACTGAATCCATAGAGTCTTTCTTCATGTGGATGTTCCATAGGACCCTGGTTAGGAGTGCCTTGTTCCATGCTTTTAAGTCTACAAGGCCTAAACCTCCTTCAGCTTTTGGTTTGCATAAATCAGCCCAGGCAACTAGAGCCTTCCTCATACCATTGCTCCTACTATTCCATAGAAATGATCTGCACATCCTAATTATTTTCTCCAGGATGTTGCCAGGGATAGGGAAGATGGCAAGCCAAAAACATTCCACCCCTTGAAGCACTGATTTGATCAGTTCTATTCTGCCAGCATAGGACAAAGAAGAACCAGCCCAGACATTTATGTAACTAGATATTTTTTAAATGAGGGGAGAGTAGTGAGCAGCATTTAATCTTGCTGAAGCCAGAGGAACACCCAAGTATTTGAAAGAGAGGCTACCATCCTTTATTCCAGTAATCCTTATGATTTCCATTAACTCAGCAGCCTAGACTCCAGCATGGAATATATTTGATTTGGACAGGCTTGCTTGCAGCCTAAAGCACTCACTGAATTGGTTGACACATTTCATTAGCTGCCTAACAGACCAAGCATCCCCTCTAGCAAAGAGAATGAGGTCATCAGCAAAAGCCAAGTGGGTGATCTTGAGTTTGTCACACTTAGGATGATATCTGAACCCATCCTCTTCATTTAATCTCCCAAGAAGTCTGGACAAGTACTCCACAATCATGACAAACAAATATGGGGAGAGGGGGTCTCCTTGTCTGAGGTCGTTTTTACCAACAAAGAAACCATGCAAACTCCCATTAATGGATAGAGAGAAGGCTGTTGAAGTTACACATTCCATGATCCATTTTCTGAATTTTTCATGAAACCCAAGACCAGCAATTAAACTATTTAGACACTCCCACTTAACAATGTCATAAGCTTTTCTAATGTCTATCTTGATCATACACCTTGGTGAGATCCTTTTTCTGCAGTATTTCTTGAGCAACTCCTGGACCAGGTAGATGTTTTCAACCATGCTTCTAGATTTGATGAAAGTAGCCTGGGCTGGATTGACAATGCAGTTCAGGAAGGGGCCTAATCTGGAGGCAAGGATCTTAGAGATGATCTTATATATCACATTACAATAGGTTATAGGTCTGAAATTCTCCACTTTAGAAGCTTGTTTGCATTTAGGGATCAAAGCAAGGGAGGTATGGTTTAACTGTTTAAGTAACCTCTCATTCTGGAAAAATTCTTGCATAGCCTCAATGATATCTTGGTTGATTACATCCCATACTTTCTTGAAAAATCTGGAAGAATAGCCATTTGGACCAGGGGACTTATCCTCCTCAATATTCCAAACTTCCTTAATCTCTCCCACTGTGACTTCCTTAATCAGCAGACCAACTTGGCTCTCTTAGATTAAAGGACCTTCTCTAATGACTTCCAGGTCAAGGGCTTGCAACTGGAAGAAGATCCTAGAAGGTCCTTATAGAACTTTAGGAATTCCTGTACCACTTCAGCTTCAGAGGCAGTCTGCGACCCATTTTAGGAGACAACTGCAGCTATATGGTTTTTACTAGTCTTCCTTCTTAACAAGGCATGGAAAAATTTTGAACCCCTATCACTGTTAAGAAGGTATCTGCATTTGGCTTGCTGTGATAGGAAGCTCCTCTCAGCTTCAGCTTCTGAGCAGCCACCATAGTTTGAAGCTCTAAATCAGAAGGATTATCATGGAGCTCTCTTTGGAGACTAATCAGCTTTTGTGAAGCCTCTAGAGCTCTCTCTGAAATATGGCTGAAGTGTTTCTCATTAAGTAGTTTAAAGTGGGGTTTGAGAGCTTTCAAGTTTCTACACAGTTTAAACATTTTAATGCCTCCCAAGGTTCTGCCCCAGTGTGATCTTACAGTATCAAGAAACTTATCATGATCTGTCCACATATTAAAGAACTTAAAGGATCTTCTGCCCCCACTAACTTCTTCCAGCAAGTTTACAAGGCATGGAGAGTGATAAGAAAGGCATCCATCAGGAAAGAATGTAGCCTGGGCTCTAAGCCCCTTATGGTACCATACATTATTCACCATTACTCTGTTCAGTTTACTCCAGATTTTGTTATTTGACCAAGTAAACAAGCACCCAGTAGCACTGACATCTGTTAAACCAGTTTCTCTACAACAAAATGAAGGGTCCCTTAACTCATAGTCTATAACAGGCAGCCCATTTGTTTTTCATCAGCAGCAAAAACATTGTTGAAATCCCCCAGAACAAGCCAAGGGGCTGGGTTGTCAAAGCTAAAGTTACAAAGATTATCCCACAAGGGTCTTCTAGCAACAATGGAATTAAAACCATATACAAAGCTTACGACAAATTTACAAGAGGAAATTAAACATAAAACATTACAATGAATAACTTGGGGGTAGGCTTCAATTATAGAGATACTGACCTTAGAAGGGTCCCATAGCACTAAAATTCTGCCAGCAGGATGAGCTGAAAAATTATTAATTTGACTCCAAAGGTTGAACTTGTTGCCCATGATTCTTAGCAGCTTATCCTTATCAAGCTTAGGCTCCAAAATTCCCATCATATCAATCCTATTGCTTTTCATGAGGTGCAACACCCCATTGTGCTTTAGGGGTTTGTGGAAACCCCTGATGTTCCAGCAAGCTACAATCATTGAGGGTTCTGGGAGGCTCTTCCTCCCTTCCCAACTGTATGAGGATCTTTAAAGCCTATTTTTCTTTTCTTCTTCTTTGCTGTAGGAATGCTGTTCCCCTGCACACTTGTCTCCTTGGGCATCACACAAGTGTCAGGGGGCTCAGTAGGATGGATGGACTTTTTAGCAGGTTCCAAAAGGACTGGGGCTGATACATGCCTTTGGTCTCCATCCACCTTTGTTTCTTTACTGCTGGAACCCTCCTCTTCTGGTAGAGTCACTGCTTGGTCAGCACCTCTAGATTCTTGAGTTGTCTTTCCTATAGCTGGAGGACCTGGACAAGGGCCAACCGCCACTGTCTCAGCATCTAGAGAGTTCCCCCCTTGTCAGCAGTGGGTGGAGCTTTAGTCCCTTCTTGCCTTGCTATTTATGTCCCCTTACCATTCTGTTTTCTCCCTTTATCTGACTTCACATTTAGGTTACAAGAGTGGAGGTCATGCCAAGAACCTTACACTTAGAGCAGTACCTAGGAAGGTTTTTATAAGATACCTATTGCTTAAAGGTGTTCCCATTAGGGAAACTAACTGGCACAAAAAATTTGGTTTTCTTTGCTACATCACTCTCCACAAGCAACCTAGCATAAAAACTTCTTTCTTTATTATTGGTAAACTGGTCAGCATAGAGAGGCTTTCCAAGTTGGGAGCCAATCTTACTTAGGTAGTTTGCAGTCCATGACTCAAGGGGCAGTCCCTTCAGCTGAATCCAAATAGGGATAGTGCTTATTTCTTCATTACCAAATTGAAATAATTTAGGCATTGATTTCAAGAGTAAAGGTCTACCATATACTTGATAGGGTCCTTCTTGCAAAACTTTCATACTAGACTCAGCATTATCAAATATGAATACAATCCAACCACTATCATGGAATTGAGTTAGAACTTTTACCTTCCAGGAGTCTGTGAGCATCTTTAGGGAAGCCCTCCCTGGGAACCTTCCAGCAAAATACTCTATCAAGCAGAAGGGGTAGTCTCCAAACACTTCCTCAATGTCTTCTTCTGTAACACATATTGTATCTCCCTCACATTCAATGGTAGAGAGTTGTAAGCCCTTACTTTGCTTCCTATTGTTAGCAAATAAGCTTACCCAAGGAGCTTTATTGCTTTCCTCCAGGGGAGTATTGCCACTGTTAACATGGCCTTTAGCACTTGTTTTTTCTCGAGCACCAGAGGATGCATCCAGCCTTTGGATAGGCTCATTGGTACTGGAACCAATAGGGAGACCCCCATCCTTCAAGGGAGAGTGTGGCCTGGTCCCATTTCTTACCTCTTCCTTTCCTTGACCTACTGCAATAGGTCCTCCGTGAACAGTAGCATGGCAACTGGAACTACTGTCCTCACTGGAAGAATAGGACCCTACCTGAACTAAATCCTCATCACTCTCTTCAGAGGAGCTTAGGTTCTCATCCTTTGAAGCCTGAGTATCTTTCTGCGTTGCCTTCATTGCCTTAGTTCGATTTTGGTTACTGTTCACCATTGATACTCTGTGTGAACTTCCTTTGTTACCCGAGGCATTGCCTTCCAACTCAAGTCTCGCAAACTTCGATTCCTCCTCTCCCAAGGAGCAGGAAAAGCTTTCTGACTCTTTGCTTGATCCTCTAGACTCAATCTTGCTGGAGTCTACTGGAACTTCCTGACGCAAATCCGGTACTGTAGCAGCTTTGGATTTAAAACGGTTTTGTACAAATTCTAAGTCTTTCTTCTCTTGGACTGTTTGGGGATGCTTCCTACTGGACTTCTTCTTTCCCATGCTAGGGAGAGCAGTGATATTGACGCAAAGAACGGGGGGGGGGGGGGGAGGAGAGAAGAGCGGGATCCATGGACAAGTTACTGTAGCAGTTGAGAGCTTCTCTCTCTTACTTGCCGATGAGAGCTCTTTCTTTCTAAATGTTGTTTTATTCATATATAAACCTGTACAACTTTATTTGTGCATATTATCAATAAAAAAAATAATTGCATTGTTTTTTAACAACACAAACTTACACCCAACCTCATTTATTTAATCATAGATTGAAACTTTATTTAGAGTCCTAAACTCAATCTACGGTGGCTTTGATACCACATGTAGGATTTCAAATTAATATCCTTAATCCCAAGAATCCCATTGCAAAAACAAAGGGCATCAACGATGGCCTATCATTGAGAGATATATGTCCCTCGATGATAGAGGAAAAGATTATCACCGACGAAATATTTCCTCAGTGATAATTGTTTTCTCTTGTTGTTAATTTTTTAATTCCTAAGAAAATATTTTTTCGTTTTTAAAGAAAATATATTATCACTGAGGGACACGTAGCCTTCAATGAAAGAATATATTAAAATAAGAGTTTTATATAATTTATGTATTTTTTTAGAAAAAATAATTATTATAGAGA
Organism: Bretschneidera sinensis; assembly: GCA_023935145.1. Taxonomy (NCBI): domain Eukaryota; kingdom Viridiplantae; phylum Streptophyta; class Magnoliopsida; order Brassicales; family Akaniaceae; genus Bretschneidera; species Bretschneidera sinensis. Next base: position 85,574,786 of record CM043698.1, on the reverse strand, counting down.
GATTTAATTCCCTCAGTGATAATTTGCTAAATTATCACTGAGGGAATTATTTCCCTCAGTGATAATAAATACATTAAAAAGACGTTTTAAGTATAGAAAAATGATTATTACCGAGAGATTTCTGAAGGTCCAGGTAAATGATGGCTATTGTCGTGAGACTGTTTATCTCAATGACATGAGTCTTGCAATACTAGATAACCTTACTACTCTCTGTACGATAGAATGTAGAGAATAAAAAGTAATTTGAACCAATGAGGAGAGTCCTATTTATAGTGTACCAAGGGTACATTAGTGACTCTTCAACAAGGACATAACTCTCATAAGGGTTGTGTTATTTGTCAAGGATTGTGACTCTTGCTTGAGAAAGTTTCAGCCATGACTCATGATTTGGTGTGGCACATCCATGCTATTATGGTGTGTCCACCATAGAATGTGCAAATAGCTATTGCTTGGACACACCAGAATATCTTTCAATTCCGAACCTGTGGACAACGGGTCAATAGAGTCATTTTTCTAATGTCGAGACTCACTAGAAAAAAAATAACATCTACCTCACTCTTAAATAACGCAGCCACCAGATTACCTTTATTACGCAGGCATACGATTTCTACAAATCCAATCGCACCCTATCAATTTCTATGATTCCCTTGTCCAAGCGTCACAATGTGTCAAAACAATTTCGCTAAATTTTCAGACATCACCTAGTTCCCGGATACGTTGTAATTAACTAGCTCGTACCCTTGTATCCTTAGCAATTTCAATTATGCTTATGCTCTTTCTGTGGCATTCCAAGACCTACACCAGCCCCTGGTTTAAATAACCAAGTTCTTATATTCTGTCATACTAAGTCGACTTTTGTTCTCACCGTGGGCCATAAGTGAATGGTCAAACTTTCTATACCTCATTCATCTGAGCTTTTGAGTGTATAGACTATGATCTAACCTCGTTATCTCCCTAGTAGCCTCTCACTTTTCAAGCCCATCTGAAAGTTAAAGTCGCATCGAATCCAAATTTTTAGGATCTAATCCTTATCTCGATCGATATACTCATCGTGGACTCTATTGCCCCATTACTATCCAACATAATTATCCATTTTGATATCATTATCATGGTATCTATCTCAATCCCATAGTAACCACATAATCTCTGAACCTATCTAGAGGCAATCCTTTCATCATAGGATCTGCTACCATATTCTCAGAATGAGATATAGTCAACCTTAATCTCACATTTCTCTACTATATCTTTTATATAGTGATAATTCGAGTCAATTTGCTTTCCTTTGAAGCTATTTAATTTGCTTCACTCTTTATCAATTAGATGGTACACACAACACATTGATTGTTTTACCTTGTAAACAAATCTTGAGACTTTCCATAAATCTCTTCAACCATACTGCTTAGCAGTATTGCATGGATTAAACTCAGCTTCCATATTATGCTTCACAACACACCCTTGTTTCTTGCTTCCCCAAGAAGTTTTTGTTCCACCAAATAGGAAAATATATCCATTAGTTGACTTTCTATCATCCTAATCTCCAGCGAAGTTGGTGTCAGAGTATCTAAAAATCTCTATATCACTTAAACCAAAACATAATTTCAGTTTGATGTTGCCTTTTAGGTGTTTTAGAATTCTTTTAACAACTTGCTAATGTGCTTGTCCTGGATTGGCTTTAAATCGACTTTCCAATCCCACAACATGACAAATATCTAGGATGCTACTCGTCATGGCATATATGAAACCCTCTACTGCATGAGCATATGGGACTAAACTCATTTATTGTTTTTTATGTCTCATCTTTAGCAGACGTGGCTTTGCTTAAACAAGTACCTTTTAGTACAAGTATACTTATTTCTTTACAATCACTCATATTGAATGTTGGGATTTGTCCAAGGATTAAACAATTGAAAGATTCAGCATCAAGTCAGCCCAGTGCGCTGCGACCTAGCCTTGTGCGCCGCGGCCTCTAGCATCTCCAAAAGCCCCCCTCCAGGCCACGCAGATGCTCAGCCTTGGGCACCGTGGCCCCCAGCAGTTTGAGGTGGTGTGCCCTATTTTGAGCCGTGACCTGCCCTGTTCTGGGCCGCGGCTCCAGGCACACCTGATGCCAATTTTTAACACTCTTCTCCTAGTGCGTGAGGCTTGATTAAAACACACAGGATCACTTAGACTTGTTGGGGGGCTATGATTAATTAGTTATCAAGATCTAAGGGTTGAGATTGACTTTAAGATTGGTTCAAGAAGTTAGTGCACTATATAAAGGGTCGTTTAGCTTCAATCAAAATAGATAAGATCATCATCATACAAGAGAATTCAAGTGCAAGTGTGAGAGTGAAAAGACACAAAACACATAAGAGGCACTATAATAGATCTCAAGAGTGGCTGGGATTGAGAGAGAGCATACAAGAAGAGGGGTTCAAGGGCTTTGTAATTGAAATTTTCTTGGGGAAAATTTTAGGGAAACACTTAGTTCTTTTCTTTTTCTTTTCTCTTATTTCATGTATCAAGAACAAGAGAATTCTTGATGAGGTGTTGCTGTAATTGTAAGAACTCGTTGATTTAGTGTAGAGAGCTCGAAGTAGCTCACGGGGATATAGGCATTTGCCGAACCTCAATAACAATTGCTTGTGTTCTTTCTTTAATTGGTTTGTTTCTGTTCATTACAAGTCATTCTAGACTTGGATGTTTGGAAGATCACCACCTAGGCATCTTGAGGTGATTTCCAACAGTGGTATCAGAGCTTTAGACAGTGGTATCAAAGCTTTGGTGAGCGGGTATCGGAGTTGGAACAGAAGGTATCGGAGCAAGACTCCAAGAATCAAAGGTCAACTTCTTGGGTGATTCAAGAACGGTGCTGGGATGAAGATCTAGTCAGGTTCTTGAGGGTGATTCAAGAATGGTGCTGGGATCAAGATTTGATCGAGTTCTTGAGATTTAGAAGTTGGAAAGCAATTGTGGGTGTTGCATAAATCTTGGGATTTTCTCCGCAAGATGGGTTCAAATTTCATTGTTGAGAAGTTTGATGGAAAGGGAGACTTTGCCCTTTGGAAGCAAAAAATCAAAGCAGTTATTATGCAACAAAAGGTGGACTTGGCTATTGGAGAGGATGACGATTTTCCAGCAAGTATCACGGAGGTCCAACGGATTGAGATAAAGAAGATGGCGTATAGTACCATCTTTCTGCACATGTCGGATAGTGTGACAAGAGAATGTGGAGATTCAGAAGATCCAGCTGTCATATGGAAGAAACTAGATAAGTTATTTCTTACCAAAACTCTCCCTAATAAGATTTATCTTCTTAAACGAATATTTTCTTTTAAAATGGATCCTAATAAAGATTTGCAAGATAATCTTCATGTGTTTAATAAACTAGTTCAAGATTTGGCTAGACGTAGTATAACATTCCCGGATGAACAATTGGTTGTTATGTTATTGAATTCTCTTCCTGATTATTTTGAAAGTTTGATTAATGTTATTGAATATGGAAGAGATACACTAACCAAGGAAATTATGATCAATGCTATAAGGGCTCATGATTTTAAAGCCAAGATGAGGGAAGCATAAAGTGGAGAAGGGTTATTCGTTAGAGGAAGGCCAGCAACTCGGAATGGCAATAGCATCCATGGCAACTACCAGGAGAAATCAAAGGATAGAAGGCAGAGCCATAGGAGAGCACACTCCAAACCAAGATTTGGAGGAAAGAGATGCTACTACTACAAAAAAGAGGGTCATTTCAAGAAAGATTGCAAAAAGAAGTTATGGGATGAGAGAGGAAGAAGTCATACCCACAATAAAGAGGCTTTGGTTGCCAAAGGAGAACAGCAAAACGATGCTCTTGTTGTGTGCTCAAATGTGAGCAGGAGGTAAGGCAGTGAGAAATGGATCCTGGATTCCAGGCGCACTTATCACATATGCCCTCATAGAGATTGGTTCAAGAATTTTAAGGAAACCAATGATGGAAAGGTTTTCTTGGGGAATGATACTTCTTGCCAAGTGAGGGGGATAAGAGACATCTAATTGAGGATGTTTGATGGAGTCACAAGGCTGCTGCGGAATGTGAGGTGTCTTCCAGATTTGAGAAGAAATTTGATCTCATTAGGGTAGCTAGATTCCATGGGGTATACATACAAAGCAGAGGGAGGAAAGATCAAGATAACCAAGGAATCTTTGATAGTGATCAAAGGAGCAATAAAGGATGGTCTCTATGAGATGATCGGAGAGACAGAAATCAAGGATCAAGCAGCAAGCTTGATGGTTGAGATGGATAAGGCAGTACGTTGGCACAATCGCTTGGGATATATGAGCGAAAAGGGGCTACAAGTTCTCAGTAAGAATGGTCTACTTAATGGTGAAAAAATAGAGAAACTTGATTTCTGCGAGAGTTGCGTTCTTGGGAAGCAACATTAGGTCAGCTTCATCACCGAAGTGCACAAGTCCAAACTACATTCATGTGGATCTTTGGGGATTAGCAAGAACACCAACACAAGAAGGTAATGTTTACTTTCTGTTTTTAATTGATGATAGTTTAAGAAAGGTTTGGGTTTATTTGCTGCAAAATAAATCAGATGCTTTAAATAAATTTGTGGTGTGGAAAAAGTTGCTTGAGACTCAAGCGGGTAAGGTAGTTAAGGTGTTAAGAACCGATAATGGCTTAGAATTTTTTAATAAGGATTTTGATAAATTCTGTGAGTTAAATGGGATTCTAAGACATAGAACGGTTGTGAAAACCCCTCAACAAAATGGAGTTGCTGAGAGGATGAATAGGACCCTTATGGAAAAGGTTAGGTGCATGTTAATTAGGTCTGGTTTACCAAAATATTTTTGGGGGGAAGCTGTGGCTACTGCTGCATATTTGGTTAATAGATCACCCTCTAGGGCTTTAGACCTTAAGACTCTCGAGGAGATGTGGAGTGGGAAACCCCCTGAGTTAAGCAACCTTAGGACTTTTGGATGTGCTATGTTTGCACATCAAAAGGATGATAAACTTAGCCCAAGGTCTAGAAAATGTGTGTTTCTAGAATATGGTGATGGGATTAAGGCGTATAGGTTGTGGTCCTTAGAGCCAAAAGGAACAAAACTCATAATAAGTAGGGATATCATTTTTAATGAATTGTTATTTCCCTATTTGGAGAAAACTAACCCTGCAGGGGATAGTGGGCAAAACAGCCCAGTATTTGTGGAGCATAGCATCAAGGAAAATTCTGTTCAGGTAGAGCAAGGAAGACAAGAGAGTTCGGACCAGGTAGAGCCCATTGATGAAGGTTAAGCTCATGACACTCATTAGGAGGTTGAACTAGAAGGGGATGATGCAGCAAATCATAATGATTATCAGCTCACAAGGGACCGAGAAAGGAGGGTGGTCAGACCACCTTTGAGATATGGTTTTGCGGATGCTAATGTACCAACTCCTTGTTCAGAAAGACGGATTAAACCAGAAACTTACATGGATGCCATGGAAAGTAAGGATTCGTCAAAGTGGCAGCTAGCTGTTGGAAATCACACTAACAAGATGCCCAGGTGGTGATCTTCCAAACACCCAAGTCTAGAATAACTTGTAGAAATAATTTCAGCAATTGAACACAAGAACAGAAAATCAAAGAAAGAAAGAAGACAAGCAATTTTTTATCGAGGTTCAGTAATGTGTCTATGACCCTGTGAGTTCCTCCGAACTCTCTGCACTATCTCAAATGGTTCTTACAAGTTACAACAATCCTCTTCAAGAAACCAAGTTCTTGAAGTCACCAAGAAGATAAAGGAGAAGATTACAATGCTCTCTCTCTATGCTACTCTCTCTTCTTTATAACCAGCCTCACTATAAAGAGTCCCTCTTGTGTTTATGTCTCTCACACAATTCTCTCTTGTATTTACAATTGATCTCACAATGTCACAACTTTCTCTTGTTCTATATGTTTCTTGTAGTGTGTGAAAATGAGGCTTGAGAACCCCTTTTATAGTCTTTCACTTCTTGGAAATTCTTGTGAATCAATCTCCACCCTTTAATTATGATCTCCTTTTAATCTTAGCCCTTCAACATCCTCCAAGTGGTGCTGTGCATTTTGGTATTGTGCACACACACTTTGGAGAGTCCTAAGTCATTCTGCTCATGTGCGCCTTGGTGTGCCTGGCGCCTTGGTGCTCAACAGGGCACGCCTTAGTGCTAGGGCAGAGTGAGCTTACGAAGTCTCTTGGCAGTGCGGTGCTGGGTGCTGGGCGCCTAGGCACTTGTGTGCACCTGGTGTGCAACACGTTGAAGGGCGTGACGCTGGCTTCTAGGCGCCTAGGTGCTGGTGCTGTGCGTTGGAAATCACCTTGACAAGATGCCCAGGTGGTGATCTTCTAAACACCCAAGTCTAGAATGACTTGTAGAAATAATTTCAGCAATCGAACACAAGAACAGAAAATCAAAGAAAGAAAGAAGACAAGCAATTTGTTATCGAGGTTCGCAATGTGCCTACATCCCCGTGAGTTCCTCCGAACTCTCTGCACTATCTCAAATGGTTCTTACAAGTTACAGCAATCCCCTTCAATAAACCAAGTTATTGAAGACACCAAGAAGAGACGGGAGAAGATTACAATGCTCTCTCTCTATGCTACTCTCTCTTCTTTACAACCAGCCTCACTACAAAGAGTCCCTCTTGTGTTTATGTCTCTCACACAATTCTCTCTTGTATTTACAATTGATCTCATAATGTCACAACTTTCTCTTATTCTATATGTTTTTTTGTAGTGTGTGAAAATGAGGCTTGAGAACCCCTTTTATAGCCTTTCACTTCTTGGACATTCTTGTGAATCAATCTCCACCCTTTGATTATGATCTCCTTTTAATCTTAGCCCTTCAACATCCTCCAAGTCATGCTGTGTGTTTTGGAATTGTGCACACACACTTTGGAGAGTCCTAAGTCATTTTTTCCATGTGTGTGTTGGTGTTCCTGGCGCCTTGGTGCTCAACAGGGCACGCCTTGGCGCTGGGGCAGAGTGAGCTTGTGATGTCTATGGGCGGTGCGACGCTGGGTGCTGGGCTCCTAGGCGTTGGTGCGCACCTGGTGTGCAACATGCTGGAGGGTATGGCACTAGCTTCTGGGCACCTAGGTTCTAGTGCTCACCTGGTGTGCAACACACTGGAGGGCGCGGCGCTGTCTTCTGTGCGCCTAGGTGCTGGTACTGTGCGCACACCTTTCTGCCTGTGTGCAGAAGTGCACACACTAGTGCGCATGGCCTTCCCTTGCTCCAAAATGATGCACACACATATGTGCAGCCTTCTAACACGCTGAAATTTGATATTCCACCTTTGGTTTGGACTTTAAACATTTTTAAACCATAGTTGGACCTGTTTGAACCTTAGACAAAAAACAATAATCTCTACCTTTGTCTAAGTGTTCAAAAAACCTGAACCATTGTGCAGAAAGCTTCAGGATCCAAACTCATCTTGAGTCACCAATTAACCAAATCTAATATTAAGTAATTCAAGGTAATGATTGAACTTACTTAGAGGTAGAACTTTAGTACCCAAGTCCGCAGGATTTTCTTCCATGGTAACCTTGTCCACATGGATGCATCCTTTCGTAACATTTTCCCGAATGAAATGATACCGAACATCCATATGCTTTGTCCTCTCATGGAACACTAGATTTTTACACAAGTGCAAGGCACTTTAACTATTCAAAAATACCACAACTTGCTCATCCAGTACCTTCTCTAAGTAGGAGGTTTGAGATATCTTCAATTTGTTTCTCTCCCTTTCCCGGATGATACACATCCCAAGGATCTTTAGTGCATGGCCAAGATCCTTCATCTCAAACTCCTCACTGAGTTGAGCCTTCAATTTATTTATCCTCTCCATGCTGCTCCTAACCAACAACATGTCATCAACATAAATGAAGATGATCACCATTTCCTCAACCTTCTGCCCCTTATAGTACAAGCACGAATCATATTAGCTCCTCATGAAACCTAAGCTGATTACAAAGGAATCAAACCTCTTATTCCATTGCCTAGGTGATTGCTTCAGGCCATAGAGAGATTTCTTTAATTTGCACACTAACTCTCCCTGCCTTCTTTCATCATAGCCTTTGGGTTACCTCATGAATATTGTCTCATCAAGATCTCCATGTAAGAACGTTGTCTTCACATGTATTTGCTCAATTTCCCAATCAAATTGGACCACCAATGCTAACACTATCTGGATCATCTTGTATTTCACAACCGATGAGAAGATTTCGGTGAAATCTATGCCTTCCTTTTATGTGAACCCCTTTGCCACCAGCCTAGCTTTATACCGAACTTCATCCCCTGGAGTATTCCCTTCTTTGATCTTATAGAGCCATCTACAATCCACAACTCTCTGTTTTTCAGGTTTGGGCACTAACTCCCAAGAGTTGTTCTTCATCAAAGACTTCATTTATTCCTCCATAGCCAGCTGCCACTTTGACGAATCCTTACACTCCATGGCATCCGTGTAAGTTTTTGGTTCAACCTCTCCTTCTCTCCAAGGAGCTGCTGCATCTGCAGCATTTGCAAACCCATATCTCAAAGGTGGTCTAATCACTCTCTTTCCCCGGTCTCTTGTGAGCTGGTAGTCGTTTACTGCATCAACCTCTTCTTGAGTTTTTTGAGCTTGGCCTTCATCCAAGGACTCTACCTGGTCCGAACCCTCTTGCCTCCTCTGCTCTAGCTGAACCGAGTTTTCCTTGATGCAATGCTCCACAACTTCTGGTTTGGTTTGCTCACTAGCCCCTGCAGGGCTAGTTTTCTCCAAGTAGGGAAATAATAATTCATTAGAAATAACATCTCTACTTATAATCAGTTTCATGCCCTTCTTTTCTAAGGACCACAACCTATATCCCTTAACCCCATCACCATATCCTAGAAATGCACATTTTCTAGATCTAGGGTTAAGTTTATCCTCCTTTTGATGTGCATATGCTGCACCCAAAGGTCCTTAGGTTTCTTAATTCAGGGGGTTTTCCACTCCATGTTGTGAGTTTTAAATTACTCGCAAGCGCACGAGTCGTTTGCAGTATAGTGTTGTGCAAGTGCGAGGTCGAATCCACAGGGAATTGCGTTGTGAAAATATAATTTTTAATCTAAACTAACTTTATCTTAACTTAGTTCCGAATTGTGAATGATATTGCAAAAGAAATATAAACTAAACTAAGTTGATTTAAACACTAATAATTAAAACACTAAGGTTTCCGAATCCACCCTACCAAAGTTAAGCATATATGTTCTAAAAATATAGCCTATCAAAACATTCCATGAATCCAACTATAAGACAAAAAACAAAGAATATCCCAATTAAACCAAAAGCGTCCAATGTATCCGCTCTTAACAAATCACAAAGGAAATCCAATTTAATCGAAAAGCATTCAATGTATCCATCAGATGAAACACAAGGAATATCCAACAGACAATTTAAACTCAATCAATTATAAGATTAACTCAAATAATTGACAGAACATTTATACTAAAAATTGTCAGATTTGTACAAGCAAATCTGAACTACTACGCCAAACAACGACGGGGCTTCATCTTCAACCTTAGCTGAAGAGTCTAGCCACTCATAACTATAAAACTATAATAAAAAGTACTAAACATTTAAACTAAAACAACTGAATATAAAGAAATAAATAAAAAACTTTACATGGGAGAAATTCCACTCGCTGACGGGCGGCGCTTCCCCTCGTGGTAGCAATGCCTTCGGGATCCACCAGAATGCTAGCGGACGTCCACCGGTAAACACCAAAGTGGCACAGGAATTGTACACTGAATGATGAAGCCAGATGGTGTTTATATAGGGGAAGACCCGGAGCAATATGGGTTGCAGATTCGATGTGGGATACTGCCCGTGTGCGCTCGATCGCAGTGTGGTGCGATCGATCGCATGTCTTGTGCGCACGATCTCATGTACGCTCGATCGCATGTCTGCTATGATCGATCGCAGATGCACTGAACTTCAAATATTTCGATGTGGGATGTTGACCATGCGCTCGTTCATAGGCAGGTGCGCTCAAGCGCAGGTGTGCTCGATGGCATATCTCTTGCGATCGATCGCAATGTCTCCAGAAGCTTCACATCTCCTGAAATGCTTTATTTTCTCCACAAACCTGTAAAAATACACAAAACACAAGAAAGACGTAAAATAAAGTGAAATACTACTAACTAAGAGCATAACAAATATAAGTTAAGGGTCTAAAATATGCAATATTTAAGACTCATCAAATACCCCCAAACTTATATTTTGCTAGTCCCTTAGCAAAACAAAATAAAAGACTCAATGAAAAACAAAGAACATAAAGATAAAGTCATCACTCATGGTATCCAAAAATTTAAGGAGCACACATCACCATGATATTCATTTATAGGCAAGCTTAAAAAAGTAAACCCATCTTCGCAATGAATAGAAATGTTAAAATCTAATTACTTACAAAAGACAGGATAAGGCATCACAAGCTTGAATCAGTGTAAGGTGAATTAGCATATAAAAATGAAGCTTCCAAGTAACTCTAATGTGTAAGGTCTCCATGTCTCAAAATTCACCGAATTTCCCATCAAAAATGAACGAAAAGGCATAGTTTTTATTTTATTCTTTATTCTTTTTATTTTTTTAACAATAATAAGGCACGACTATGTTTAGTTCCCTTAAGCTTTCTAATTGACCCATGTAGCGAGTGTTGAGTCAATGACTCCCAAACCAGATGGTTTTAGGGCATTAGGTGTACAGACACCCCTAAGGACTTACTAACTTGAGTAAAAAAGGCTACGAAAATAAACCGGCCTTAATACTACCAAGCAAAATTCCACCTTTTGACGTGAACACTCACTGCTTACTGAGGCAAGAGGTCCAGTTACTCAGCGAAAAATTTTAGTAATTAATTTTTTTTTCTTTATGCCAAAGTGTTCATCCAACAAGTAATCCAGTTTCAGTTAAGATAAGGAAAAATACACATTAAAATCACGTGTCATACCTCACATAATTTGTGCTAATGTGCTCGTGTTAGATTAGATCAAACATGTGAATTCTCAAAATGCTTAAAGTAAGTAACTAAATTTTAAAAATTTATCACCAGATCATGTGTTCAAAATGTTAAGCTCACCAATGACATCACATCACAGAAAATGTTTAGATCAACTAAAATTTCACGATAACATGAGCATGCATTTATTATCTCTATGATGAAAAGACAACAAATTAGGACAAAGTGTGTGATGTGTCTCCCATACCCCCAAACTTAAATTACACATTGACCCCAATGTGTGACTAATATGGAAAGAGCTGACCTGAGATATGGAGAATTATCTGGACTGGTATGGCTCATAGCATACCCCCAAGCTTGAACTAAAGTACGCTTTGTCCCTGAAAAATAAAAACTAGAAAACAAAAAATACTGGAAACAAACATTAATCATAAAAATGCGAAATAATAAATAAAAAAAAGAAAAGATAAGCTGTGGGGTGCCTCCCATGAGCGCTAACTTTAACGTCTTCAGCCAGACCCAACATTAGTAAACATGCCCAACTAAACACTCCACCATCTGATCAATAAATGGGAATGGAAAATGATCAGGCCTAGTGGCAGCATTCAATTTACGGTAGTCTAGACAATTTCTCCATCTTGACTGCACTCGAGTTGGAACCAACTCATCGTCTTTATTTACTACCGTCAATTCAGCACGTTTGGGCACGACTTTAATCAGGTTCACCCCCTTGCTATCAGAGATGGGATAAATGATCCCTGCCTCTAACAGCTTAATATCTTTTGCCCTCACAACCTCTTGCATAGCAGGGTTAAGCCTTTTTTGTGGCTCCCTCGATGGCTTGGCATTCTCCTCCAACTGTATCGTGTGTATTACCAACGAGGGGTTGATTCCCTTGACATCCTCAATAGTCCAGCCTATAGCTTCCTTATGCTCTCTTAAGACGTCCAATAATTTTTCCTCTGGAGCATCACCCAAATCTAAAGCTATAATTATAGGCAAAGAATCTGCTGGACCTAGGAACTTATACTTAAGATTGTCTGGTAAAAGCTTAAGTTCCTTCTTGGGGGGTTCAGGTGTTGTGGTTTCCTCCATCTCACTGATCTTTTGAGGAGCAGACTCCAAAGTAGCATTTGCTTGCTCAAACAACTTATTTAAATCCAAATCGTCTTCAAATTGAGCAAAGCATGCCTCCAAAATGTCCTCAGACTTCCCTTCTTTCTTGGGCGCTTGTAGTCTCTCAGGGTAAGGCACTTTAGGAAAAAACGACCTAGAGAGATCATTAATAATAGGTGTGGCTGTAGATGGCTCAGCATCTCTCTTCTCATTGTTGCCACTTTCTTGCCCTTGGTGCATAGCAGGGTTATCTTCCACTTGATTGTGTACTTGTCTCCCAGACCTCAATGGGACAATTGATTGCACTTGTTCCTGCCAATGCATAGGAGTTAATAAATTTCCCACTGCAAACTGTTCCTTTGGGTTAGGATCAGTTTGACTGGGGAACGTTCCTTCCTCTCCTTCACCCACATAACTTGCGATTTGATCAATTTGACTCTCTAGTGTGGCAATCGCTTGGGTGTTTTCTATTGTTGCAGTCATCACTTCACTCATAGATTGGCTAGTCGTTTTCATGAAATCATTGAGAGCGTCCTCCAATGACTGTGAAACCGACGCTGGCGCTTGAATGGGAGCTTGGTAAGCGGGTGATGGTGCTGGATAAGCTGAGTGACCATAACTTGGAATTGGTGGAGGAAATTCGGGAGGGTATTGATTGTGAGCATGATAAGGGTCTCCTCCCTGATTCCTCAGTTGGTTCTACGTCCATGAAACATTAGAGTGGTCCCACCACCCTGGATTGTATGTTTCAGAGTAAGATCCATTTGATTGCCAGCAACACTCATTGAAAGCGTTCATTTGTTCCATGGGATACTCGGCACAAGCCGGCATTGATGGACAATTCTATGCTAGATGCATGGGACTAGCACAGATGGAACAGCTATCAACATTGAATGTGCTGGCAGCATTGAGAGACAGGCCGGTCATTTTAATGAAATCCTTGAGGGCGTCCTCTAAAGACTGTGAAACCGGCGCTGGATTCATCCACATTTTTTTTAAAATTAAATTAAATTAATTTTTTTTTTAAATTGAATTAACTAGTAGAAAAATAAAATCAATTCCGACAAATTTTTTTTCACAAACCAAACAATTCCCCGGCAACGGCCCCAAAACTTGTTGTGAGTTTTAAATTACTCGCAAGTGCACGAGTCGTTTGCAGTATAGCGTTGTGCAAGTGCGAGGTCGAATCCACAGGGAATTGCGTTGTGAAAATATAATTTTTAATCTAAACTAACTTTATCTTAACCTAGTTCCGAATTGTGAATGATATTGCAAAAGAAATATAAAGTAAACTAAGTTGATTTAAAAACTAATAATTAAAACACTAAGGTTTCCGAATCCACCCTACCAAAGTTAAGCATATATGTTCTAAAAATATAGCCTATCAAAACATTCCATGAATCCAACTATAAGACAAAAAACAAAGAATATCCCAATTAAACCAAAAGCGTCCAATGTATCCGCTCTTAACAAATCACAAAGGAAATCCAATTTAATCGAAAAGCATTCAATGTATCCATCAGATGAAACACAAGGAATATCCAACAGACAATTTAAACTCAATCAATTATAAGATTAACTCAAATAATTGACAGAACATTTATACTAAAAATTGTCAGATTTGTACAAGCAAATCTGAACTACTACGCCAAACAACAGCGGGGCTTCATCTTCAACCTTAGCTGAAGAGTCTAGCCACTCATAACTATAAAACTATAATAAAAAGTTCTAAACATTTAAACTAAAACAACTGAATATAAAGAAATAAATAAAAAACTTTACATGGGAGAAATTCCACTCGCTGACGGGCGGCGCTTCCCCTCGTGGTAGCAATGCCTTCGGGATCCACCAGAATGCTAGCGGACGTCCACCGGTAAACACCAAAGTTGCACAGGAATTGTACATTGAATGATGAAGCCAGATGGTGTTTATATAGGGGAAGACCCGGAGCATTATGGGTTACAGATTCGATGTGGGATACTGCCCGTGTGCGCTCGATCGCAGTGTGGTGCGATAGATTGCAGGTACGATCGATCGCATGTCTTGTGCGCACGATCTCATATGCACTCGATCGCATGTCTACTACGATCAATCGCAGATGCACTGAACTTCAAATATTTTGATGTGGGATGTTGACCATGCGCTCGTTCATAGGCACCTACGCTCGAGCGCAGGTGCACTCGATCACATATCTCGTGCGATCGATCGCAATGTCTCCAGAAGCTTCACATCTCCTGAAATGCTTTATTTTCTCCACAAACCTGTAAAAATACACAAAACACAAGAAAGATGTAAAATAAAGTGAAATACTACTAACTAAGAGCATAACAAATATAAGTTAAGGGTCTAAAATATGCAATATTTAAGACTCATCACTCCACATCTCCATGGGAGTCTTGAGCTCTAAAGTTCTAGAGGGTGATCTATTTATCAAGTATGCAACTGTAGCCACAGCTTCTCCCTAAAAAAAATTTGGTAACCCGGATCTTATTAACATGCACCTAACTTTTTCCATAAGGGTTTTATTCATTCTTTCAGCAACTTCATTTTGCTGGGGTGTTTTTATAACCGTCCTATGCCTTAGAATGCCATTTAATTCACAAAATTTATCAAAATCATTATTGCAAAATTCTAAGCTATTATCGGTTCGTAAAGCCTTAACTACCCTACCCGTTTGAGTTTCCAGCAACTTTTTCCACACAACAAATTTATTCCTAAGAAAATAAGCCCACACTCTTCTTGAATAATCATAAATTGAAGACAGAAAGTAAAAGTTACCTCCCTGTGTTGGTGTTCTTACTGGTCCCCAAAGGTCTGAATGAATGTAATCAAGAATCTCTTTGGACTTGTGCACTCCGATGTTGAAGCTGACCCGGTGTTGCTTCCCAAGAATGTAACTCTCACAGAAATCTAGTTTTTCTACTTTGTCACCACCAAGTAGACCTTCCTTGCTAAGCACTTGCAGGCCCTTTTCGCTCATGTGACCTAAGCTAGTGTGCCAAAGGGCTGCCGTGTCCATCTCAGCCATCAAGCTTATTGGTTGATCATTGATTTCTGTCTCTCCAATCATCTCATAGAGTCCATCGTTTCTTTCTACCTTGATCACTACCAAAGATCCCTTGGCCACCTTGATCTTTCCTCCCTCTACTTTGCATGTATTCCCCATGGAATCCAGCTGCCCCAATGAGATCAAGTTCCTCTTCAAATCTGGAAGATATCTTACATTTCACAGCAGCCTTGTGACTCCATCAAACATTTTCAATTGAATGTCACCAATCCCTCTCACTTGGCAAGAATTGTCATTCCCCAAGAAGACCCTTCCATCATTGATCTCCTTGAAATTCTTGAACCATTCTTTGTGAGGGCACATATGATAAGTGCACCTGGAATCAAGAATCCACTTTCCGCTGCCTTGCTGCTCACATTTGAGCACACAACAAGCACATCATCTTGCTGTTCTCCTTTAGAAATTGAAGCCTCTCCATTGTTGGTATGGCTTCTCCTCTCATCCCATATCCTCTTCTTGCAATATTTCAGGAAATAGCCCTCCTTGTTGCAGTAAAAGCATCTCCTTCCTCCTCCAAGTCTTGTCTTGGAATGAGATCTCCTATGGTTCTGCCCTCTACCTCTTGATTTCTCCCGGTAGTTTCCATGGTTGCTACTGCCATTCCGAGTTGCTGGCCTTCCTCTTACGAACAGCCCATCACCACTTGATGTCTCCTTCATCTTGGCCTTGAAATCATGTGCCCTTATGGCATTGATCACAATTTTCTTTGTCAAAGTATCCCTTCCATACTCAATGGCATTAATCAAGTTATCAAAGCAATCAGGAAGAGAATTTAACAAAATAACAGCCAATTGTTCATCCGAAAAAATTATGCTACAGCTATTCAAATCTTGAACTAGCTTATTAAAGACATCAAGATTATCTTGCAACTCTTTACTAGGGTGCATTTTAAAAGCACTCCCTTGTGACACTATCTGACATGTGCAAGAAAATGGTGTTATAAGCCATCTTCTTCATCTCGGTCCACTAGTCCTCCGTGACACTTGCTGAAAAAACATCATCTTCTCTAATAGCCAAGTCCACTTTCTGTTGCATTAGAACAGCCTTGATCTTCTGCTTCTAAAGGGCAAAGTCTCCCTTTCCATCAAACTTCTCTATATAGAAATTTGAAACCATCTTTTGCGGACAAGATCCCAGATTTATACACTACCCACAAATGTTTTCTTCAACCTCAAGAACACAGATTGAAGATGGATCTTAACACTGTTCTTGAATCAACCTTCAAGAACACGATCAGACTTGATCTTTACACCGTTCTTGAATCACCCAAGAAGTTAGTCTTTGATTCTTGGAGTCTTGGCTCCATCACCTTCTTGTTCTTGCTCCGATACCCAGCTGTGCAGCTCTGATACCACTGTTGAAAATCACCTTGACAAGATGCCCAAGTGGTGATCGTCTAAACACCTAAGTCTAGAATGACTTGTAGAAATAATTTCAGCAATTGAACACAAGAACAGAAAATCAAAGAAAGAAAGAAGACAAGCAATTTGTTATCGAGGTTCGACAATGTGCCTACGTCCCCGTGAGTTCCTCCGAACTCTCTGCACTATCTCAAATGGTTCTTACAAGTTACAGAAATCCCTTTCAAGAAACGAAGTTCTTGATGTCACCAAGAAGAGAAGGGAGAAGATTACAATGCTCTCTCTCTATACTACTCTCTCTTCTTTACAACCAGCCTCACTACAAAGAGTCCCACTTGTGTTTATGTCTCTCACACAATTCTCTCTTGTATTTACAATTGATCTCACAATGTCATAGCTTTCTCTTGTTCTATATGTTTCTTGTAGTGTGTGAAAATGAGGCTTAAGAACCCCTTTTATAGCCTTTCACTTCTTGGACATTCTTGTGAATCAATTTTCACCCTTTAATTATGATCTCCTTTTAATCTTAGCCCTTCAACATCCTTCAAGTGGTGCTGTGCATTTTGGTATTGTACACACACAATTTGGAGAGTCCTAAGTCATTCTGCCCATGTGTGCCTTGGTGTGCCTGACGCCTTGGTGCTCAACAGGGCACGCCTTGGTGCTGGGGCAAAGTGAGCTTGTGAAGTCTCTAGGCAGTGCGGCGCTGGGTGCTGGGCGCCTAGGCACTGGTGCGCACCTAGTGTGCAACACACTAGAGGGCGTGGCACTAGCTTAAAGGCACCTAGGTGCTGGTGCGCACCTGGTGTGCAACACACTGGAGGGTGCGGCGCTGGCTTTTGGGGCCTAGGTGTTGGTGCTGTGCGCATACCTTTCTACCTGTGTGCAAAAGTGCACACACTAGTGCGCATGGCCTTCTCTTGCTCCAAAATGATGCACACATATGTGTGCAGCCTTGTAACATGCTGAACTTTGATACTTCACCTTTAGTTTGAACTTTAACCATTTTAAAACCATGGTTGGACCTGTTTGAACCTTAGACAAATAACAACACTAGCTATGGAGGAAGAAATGGATTCTTTGAGGAAAAACAACTCTTGGGAATTGGTGCCCAAACCAGAAAAATAGGGAGTTGTGGATTGTAAATGGATTTACAAGATCATAGAAGGGAACACTCCAGAGGATGAAGTCCGGTATAAGGCTAGGCTAGTGGCGAAGGGGTTCACACAAAGAGAAGGCATAGATTTCATCGAAATATTCTCACTGGTTGTGAAATACAAGACGATAAGGATAGTGTTAGCAATGGTGGTCCAATTTAATTGGGAAATAGAGTAAATGAATATGAAAACAACGTTCTTACATGGAGAGCTTGATGAGACCATCTACATGAAGCAACCCGAAGGCTATGAGGAAGGAAGGCAGGAAGATTTGGTGTGCCAATTGAAGAAATCTCTCTATGGCCTGAAGCAATCACCTTGACAATGGAATAAGAGGTTCGATTCCTTTGTAACTAGCTTGGGTTTCATGAGGAGCTACTATGATTCGTGCTTGTACTACAAGGGGCAAAAGGTGGAGGAAATGATTATTATCCTCATCTATGTCGATGATATGCTGTTGGTTGGGAACAACAGGTAAAGGATAGAAAAGTTGAAGTCTCAACTCAATTCGAAGTTTGAGATGAAGGATCTTAGCCATGCACAGAAGATCCTTGGGATGAATATAATTCGGGAAAGAGAGAGAAACAGGTTGAAGGTCTCTCAGTCTTCCTACATAGAAAAGATGATATCTAAGTTTTCTATGGAAGATAATAAACCAGTGAAGATTCCCCTTACTGGTCATTTCAAGTTCTCCAGCGATCAATGTCCTAAAATAGATGAGGAGAAGAAGGAAATGGAAAAGGTCCCTTACTCTAGTACGATTGGATCTGTTATGTTCACCATGGTAAGCATTAGACCCAACATTGCTCATGCAATAAGTATTCTCGGCAGGTTTATGAGTTATCCTGGAAATGAGCATTGGCTCTGGATGAAGTGGTTGCTGAGGTACTTGAAGGGAAGCCGAGATGTGGGGTTGGTTTATGAGAAGATGGGTAAGTCCATCTGTCTAGAGGGTTATGCTGATTCAAACTATGGAGCAGACCGAGAGGAAAGAAGATCGATTACCTCCTACTTCTTTAACTTAAACGAATGTTGTATAAGTTGGAAGGCTCAGTTGTAGCCGGTGGTAGCACTCTCAACAACCGAGGCTGAGTACACAGCAGAAACAATAGCCATTAAGGAAGCTATGTAGTGCAAGTTGGAAGAGTTGAAGGTCCTAAAAGAGCAGGTGGTGGTGTATTCGGATAGCCAAAGTGCGTTGCACTTGTGTAAGAATCTAGTTTTCCATGAGAGGACTAAGCATATGGATGTTCGGTACCATTTCGTTCGGAAAAATGTTACGGAAGGATGCATTCATGGGGACAAGATGGCCACGGAAGAAAATCCTACAGATTTAAGTACTAAAGTTCTACCTCTAAGCAAGTTCAATCATTGCCTTGGACTTCTTAGGATTGGAGTCGGTTGATATGGTGACTCATATTGAGTTTGGATCCTGAGTTCTCTGCACAATGAGTTCGGGTTTAATCGCTTAGACAAAGGTAGAGATTGTTGGGATTTGTCCAAGGATTAAACAATTGAAAGATTCAGCATCAGGTCAGCCCAGTACGTCGCAGCCTCTAGCGTCTCCAGAAGCCCCCCTTTCAGGCCGCGCCGCAGCTCTGCCTTGGGCACCGTGGCCCCTTGCAGCTGGAGGCGGTGTGCCCTGTTTTGAGCCACGGCCTGCCCTGTTCTGGGTTGCGGCTCCAGGCACACATGATGCCAATTTTCAGCACTCTTCTCCTAGTGCATGAGGCTTGATTAAAATGCACAGGATCACTTAGACTTGTTGGAGGGCTATGATTGATTGGTCCTTAAGATCTAAGGGTTGAGATTGACTTCAAGATTGCTTCAAGAAGTTAGTGCACTATATAAAAGGGTCATCTAACTTCAGTCAAAATAGATAAGGTCATCATTATACAAGAGAATTCAAGTGCAAGTGTGAGAGTGCAAAGACACAAAACACAAGAGAGGCACTATAATAGATCTCATTCAAGAGTGGCTAGGATTGAGAGAGAGTATACAAGAAGAGGGGTTCAAGGGCTTTGTAATTGGAATTTTCTTGGGGAAAATTTTAGGGAAACACTTAGTTCTTATCTCTTTCTTTTCTCTTCTTTCATGTATCAAGAACAAGAGGATTCTTGAGGAGGTGTTGCTGTAATTGTAAGAACTCATTGATTTAGTGTAGAGAGCTCAGAGTAGCTCACGGGGACGTAGGCATTTACTGAACCTCGATAACAGTTGCTTGTGTTCTTTCTTTGATTGGTTTGTTTCTATTCATTACAAGTCATTCTAGACTTGGGTGTTTGGAAAATCACCACCTGGGCATCTTAAGGTGATTTCCAACATTGAGTTGATCTAAAACCCTCTAGATACCTTTCTTGATCTGAGTATAACAATTTTTATTTTTGATCCATAGTATTTCGTACTCCTAGAACATAAGAAGCTTTTCCTATGTCCTTCATTTTAAACTTGGATCACAAGAATGATTTAGTCTTATTGTAGACACCCACAAAATTTTTGGAGGGACTACGAGTAGGTTCCTATAACGAATCTTTGATCCTAGTGTGCTCGGACTTGGTAAATTTGGAGGTTTTAATTTAATTGAGGAGTATGACCAATTGGAAGTCCTTTTTGTTCAGTTCATTAAATCTACTTTGGGTTTAAATCAATTGGGCCTTATTTGATTCAACCAAATTCAAGACCAAAGTCTTCATTTAAATTTTTGTCCAATACAAAACCCACTAAAACCCATTGATCTTTATTAACCCCAAACACTTTTGGCCTAAATTTCAAGCCTAAGAAGACTTCAAATTTTTAAGGTTGAATTTTTTATTTCACTTTCCACTTGGCATTTTTTTATTGGTTCACTTTTCTCGAGATAAACTCTATTTTTACAAGCAAAAAAGTTGTCTCTCACCTCTCCTATGTGGCCGTCCATGAAGAGGAGATTTCCCTCCACCTTTTGGATTTTTGAACTTATCTTTCCCTTCTAGATTCCCCTATCTTCCTATGTACCCTATGCCACCTTTTCTACACAAGAAACAACACATTTTTCACCTAAAAAACAACATCTATTTAAAAAACAACAAATTTTTCTCCCCCTTTGGACAGCTATGTGTACAAAAAAGAATGAGTTTATTTTCTTTTCTTTTTGCTTAGTTAATTAGAAATTAACTTTTTAATCTGCTACCCTTTCCTACATGCCAAATACCATATTTTTCTACCTAAAAAATCACATTTTATACCCAAAAAACAATACCTAAATTAACTAAAAAATAACAATATTTTTTATATATTAATATGAAATTTGGAAGCCTTATTTCCCCCTTCTTTTGCTTTATTAATTGCAAACTTTTTCCTTAAGCTCTTCCAATTTATTATATGTCAAAACCTAAAGAAAATTTGAATCGTTTTCCCCACAATGACTGGCCACACTAAAAAGAGTTTATCCTCACTTTTTTTTGCTTTTTGACAACACTTCAATTTGTATTTTCTGGTTCATCTTTTTGAAACAATTCTTCTTCTTCACCTATTCACCTCAAAGAAACCCCTCCCTCTTCTCCATGGCAATCCATCTAAAAGGATTTTCCCTCTTACTTTTCACTTGGTTTACCATATCTCACATTCTTTAGCCCCACCTTTCCACCCCAAAAGTGAAACATCTTTTCACCTCCAAAATTGAAACCTCTCCCCGCCCTCCCTACGTGGCCAACCATGCACCTCATTTTCACCCTTTGTTTTGCATTTTTTAATCCCTTGGCCAGCCCTTAATCCTCCTATAAATACATCCCCTTGTTAATAAAAAGACCAACAAAAAAACAAAGGCAAAGTGTTACAAGAGTAGAGAGAAAAAAATAGAGAAGTTTAGAGAGAGTAAAAAGAGAGAAGTTTAGAAAAATCAAAAAGAGAAACAAAGTAATCAAAAGAGAGCACACAAACAAAAACTTAAAGAGAGAAACATAAGAGGGAAACAAAGAAGAACAAGAGTGTATTTTCCTTCCATTTTTGGCCACCCATTGGTTTTGGTCTTCTATTCCTTCATCAAAGTTAACCTTCCTACTTCATCAAGTCCACTAAAGTGTGTGGATCTCCGAGGATTATCCCTACATGTAAAAATTTTCCTTAGCCAAAGAAGGTTGGTTAAATTTTTCCTTCTTGAAAAATAAATTTTCAGTATTGTTTATGTGTTCAAACCACCTTGAAAATAGAATAGATAAATTTAGCTCATTTAATAAAATTCATCTTAAAGCATACACATGTTTCTTAGTATTTATTTTCTCCTCACTAGTTATACGGTTTTCTTTATTTAGTTACTGGCCATAATGTAGTCTCCCTTAATAAATGCAATATTGAGTTAATGGTAGTTTTAATGTTCTTTCCTTTATTTTAACACCCTAAAGATTTTTATGTCTTCTAAGTTAGATGTTTTTTTTTTAACTTGTCATTAACTACATGTACACTTTAATTATTTAGGAATAATTTTGGACCCTCTTAGTCCTTGTTAATTTTGGGACCCCTTTGGCCCATTAAAAATGTTACTAGTTATTTTTTAATCTTCTCTTTAAAGTATCTTAGTTTAATTCATTTAGTTTAATCTTTAAGTTTAATTTGCCCAAGCTCATTAACTTTGTTTCAATCTAAATTCGCACATACTCGCATATTTTTGCGCGCACATCGCATGCACTTGTACACTTTTACGGCACATCCCACGTAGCCACATACTGATGCGCGCACATTGCACACACGTATACACTGTTGCCCGCCACATACATTTTCATGCTGTCCCACACACTCACATACTATTTCATGCACTTACACACGTACACACTTTTGTGTGCACCCCGCACGCATGTGCATGCACCCGCACACACTTAGAATTAATCTGCACGCATGTTGCATATATTTAATTTAATCTTCAAATTTAATTCATGTAGTTTAAAATAACTTAGTCTAGTTTAACTTACATAATCAAATTAGTTAGACAAGCTTCAAAATTTGTTTCCCTTTCAAGTCTTTGAATAGCCCTTTATATGAAGTACATGGATTGGTTAGATTTAACATTATATTTACAGTTGAGGTGTTTTACAGATTTATAATGTAATGTAACAATGTTTCATGCACTATTGATTTTTCAAACTGCATAGGATGAGCAAAATCACAATTCCTCAAATTGAAATTGATGGACTACATCAAATCCCAATAGCTCCGAAGTAAGAATAACAACACAAAAATTTCTACAAAAGGAAAAATTCCCAACAATTACGACAACATTCAAATTAGCTCATTAAATCATGCAACTATGTACTAACTTATGGGGTACATAATAAATTTTCTACCAACAATTAAATCAACATTAAAATTAGTTCTAGAAATCATACAACTATGTACTAACTTATGAGTTACATCATAAATTTTCTACTAGCAATTACAACAACATTCAAATTAGCTCCTGAAATCATACAACTATGTGCTAACTTATGAGATACATCATAAATTTTATACCTTCAAAGTCAAACACCTAAGCCAAATCAGATTTTGCGCCCTCAAAAGGGGTGTCTTTTTTGGCTACTAAGAAGAATTAATAAATTATATAAAATCTTAAAACTCTATTTGGAACCCAATGAAAATATGATTCACTTCATTTTCAAATAAATTGAGAAAAGAATTCATTTAGAAATGAATTTTTATATTTGACTTTCTTATATTAAATTGTAGAATTCATTGAATTATCTTCTTTAAAATGTTTCACATAAATGATGAATTGAATTTAAAGGAGAGAGGGAGAGAGAGTATTTTGGTCAAAATAAATTTTTTTTCTCTTATTTGTTGAATTTATTTGTAAATTCTATCCATTTTGATAGAATTTGCAACATACTTACTCAATTCGATTGTGAAGTTTTTTGGCTTCCCAACCATGATAATGTATAGAATTGTAAATGAATTCTATAAACTCTATATGGAATTTATTTGTTCCAAACATACTAAAAATATAATAATTATGGAATCAAGTTAGAACGCTATACCATCATCAAATTAAACTCTCTCATAACACTTATTTTGACAAAAATAAGCTTCTTAAACAAACTACAAATGATTATCACAAATAAATTCTTCTCGACTTTAAGTAACCAAACAAGGAATTGCATATTTTGGGTTCGCTTAAAGAAAAAAAATACTTTTTAATACCCCAAGCCCCGAAAATCAAAATCTGATCGCTAGAATCTCAATTAACATAGTCCAAGTAAAACTCACTGTTTAGTTTCTATTCTTCGATATAATTATTGGATTTTGAGTTGATATACAAATCTTAGGATCCAAAGCAACAAGACTTAGTCTAGTTTAACTTACGTAATCAAATCAATTAGTTTAAATAGACACACTTTAATTTACTTCTTGTTTTTAATCTATACTTCATAAAGAGTTTTAATTTTTTTCTTTGTTTCACATTTAAAGTAGTTCCCTTTTTCTACATACTCAATTTTACCGCACTATTTTAGAATTGATATTCGGTGTCATTTTATTTTAATATAAATTAAAAAACACATGTTTGGCTTTATTAGCAGTGTATGATAATAATACTTGAATTCAAAATTTCAATTAATTTCCTTGAAACACAAAGGGCTAGACTTCAGTCTAGGTAAGAGAGGGAGCTTTAAGTCCTCACTCTTTTGCACCCAAATCTCTCGTGCCTTGAAAGTTTTCACATAGATTAGGGACAAGGGATTTGACCTCCTTAAAGGTCAAATGATGACTATTTACCTATCATCATTGTTTTGTGCTTGGATGACAAACAACCTTTTGTCTAATACATTAAAAGCACACCTATCACGAGATCCTCCTTGATACTTATAAAAGGTTTGAATTACACTTGGTAGGTTTCACTCATTTTCATGTACATAGTCATCGTAATCTGCACCCTCACCATATCCACCTTCTTTAAGGAGAGTGACATTGGGTAATAAGCTAGGTGCATGGTTCTTAGGCGAAAACAATTGGTACCTACAATATGCTACTCTGCTAGGGAGATTTAATCTTAAAGTGATTCTTGGAAATTTTTTTGAAACTTTAATTTTAAGTTATTTCACACTTCACTATGCATATTAACACTTACCTTTTGCTCTTGGCAGAGTAAACTGGGAGTCTCATTTCCTCTTGGTTTCTGGTATGAACCCCATTTGCTTATTGTTAGCCCTTAGTGTGGGACAAGTTCCTCTTGGTTCTTGTCCATGTAACGAAGCTTTTCCGACGCATTTGTACTCTTATGGTCAACCTTTTAGGCCACAAGAGGAGCATGATAGCATCCTTCTAGCTATAAGGTACTTGAGCCCACCGGAGTTAAAAGGAGAGCCTATCCTTTTTAAGACCATGGGGTAATTGAGCCCACCAGAGTTATAAGGAGAGTTTATCCTTTTTAAGAAAACCCTAGAACCTTCCCATGCATGATAGCATACTTCATTATGCAAATTAACACTTACCTTTTCCTGCACGTGTTTTCCCTCAGCTAACATGTTAAAAAAAAAAAAGAAGATAAAATCAATTTGTTCAATAACATGTTTGGTAATTTAGTGTTTCATTTGATTAAATCACAATCAAATAAATTAACCTCATTGTTGGGCATAGATTGGCCCCAAATAGTAGATTTTCTTTTAGTTAAGTCTTGTTAATTTGACCTCATTGAGGAGCCCGTAAAGGAAACTAATGGTGATTGGGCCTTAACCCAAGAAATCTAAAATGAATGTGATGGAAAGCCAAAGGATCAGCTGGAAAGATCCATATCAGGGGCACTCTTCATCATTCATTTGGGCTTCTTGGATTTAGCCCTAATCACCATTAGGTTCCAAATCTATTAGGAGACTCAGTGACGTCAAATCCATAATACTTAACTATGAGAAAGCCACTAAGAGATTGAAAAGGGCCTAGACCAAGGAAATTTGATTAGAATTTAACATGAGGAAATTTCCTTTGATTAAATTACGACCAAATGAAGAGAGCCTAACATTGAGCCCAAATTATTTTGACATCATTGAGAAGCCCATTAGAAGAAATAATGGTGATTAGGCCCTAACCGAAGAGATCTAAAATAAAAGTGACTGGAGGCCCAAGGGTCGAGTGGAACGATCCATGTAAGGGGCAATCCTTATCTTTCATTTGGGCTTATTGGGTGTAGCCTAAATCACCATTAGAGTCCAAACCTTTTGGTAAGCTTGTTGATGTCAAATCGACCAGACTTAACCATAAGAAAACCAAGAAACTTTACTGTAATTTAATCAGAGGGAATTTTCCTTTATGCTTATGTTTCTACCTAATTCAACTAATTGAGAACTTATTTGCAAGTGGACTTTAGTTCATTCAGTAGGCCTTTTGATGCAAAACTGAAACCCATTAACAAAATTAAAGTAATACTACAGATAAATGAGAATGAAAAAATAGGATTCATAGCATAAATAACTCAAATGTGTCTTTTTTTTCTTCTTTTTTTTTGTAAAAAATGAGTCATAGATCTAAAGGCCAAAAGCCATCTCTTCTCCATTATGGTATAGACCCTCCAGTGAAAAACTGAGAAAAAGGCCTCCTCAGAATCTAACTCATCTTATAGTAAAAGAGCACACTAGTATTTTAGTTTTTAAAAGTAATTTGAGCTCAATTAGAGCGATGGAAGAGGAAGCAATAATTGACACTAATGAGATCCTCAAAAACATCAGCAGAATGTTGGCCAAGTTGGCTAAGAGATTGGATAGTTTGGAGGAAAAAGGTAACATGAAAGAAGTTTCAAGGGTCTGAAGGTGATAAAGAATAATTTTTCGAAAACAAAGAGGAATATCTTTTGGCCAAGGAAAAAAAAAAGTTAGGTATGAGATGAAGACCATTAGTGAGAAGTTTTAAAAAATGCAATGCAATTTGAGGAAATCCCAAGGTTTAGATGGGTATTTGATTAACATCGATGGGTTGTGTGCTCATCCCAAGGTAACTTTACCACCCAAGTTTAAAATGTCTGATATGGACCACTTCGATTGGTCCGAAGACCTCAAGACACATTTGAGATGGCTTTCTGAAGCTCTCGGGTTTGAATACCGAATAGTTAGCTGTGCTCTTCCCATATTCCCTTACTAGCACTGCACTAAAATGATAATATTATCAAGAATCCTCTAAATTGAGAGAATAGGAAGATATATCCCACATATTCATAACCCAGTATGCATACAATACCCAACTGGACATCATATCAAGGATCTAGAAACAACCAAGCAGAAACCTAATGAGATCTTCTTAGAATTCATCTCTAGTTGGCGAAGTAAGGTAGCTAAGATGGCCTCTAGACCTATGGAGAAAGACCAGGTCAGAATCATGATAAGGAATTTATAGCTGGTGTACATTAAAAGATTGTTTGCCATGCATATCTCCAATTTCGAGCAATTGATTAACTCAGACAGTTAATTGGAGGATGCCATATTCAAAGGAAAGTTTGAGAAAAATGCTGAAAGATTTGTGAAGAATAATGTCGCCAGTAGAAGTGGCACTAAGAACAGTTAAATGAGTTTCGCTTAAATACACAACGTGTAATCAAGTGTATGGGCAGATAGCTCCTCAAATACCTCCATTTAATATAGAAGTCAGCCTGAAAAGAAGTATAGATGCCTTGAAGATTTCACACCTCTTGGGATAATTTTGTCTCAAGCCCTTACAAAGCTTACCAAAAGAGATAAACTTCGCCCATTGTTAGCGAAACATTTGCCTAACACAGTTCTACCACATCATGATCTCTCCAAATACTACCACACCCACTAGTCAGTCGATCATGATACTGATGGGTATCAAAGATTGAAAATGAAATCCAAGACCTCATTAAAAATGGTTTAGAGCCACCCCAAGTAGCCAAAAATCCCTTGCCCAATTATCATAATGTAGCCCCACCAAACTTCCAAAATATGATTAAGGAATCATCCACTGCCTTTGACCCCTCCACTCTAATCACCATAATAACCAAACATTACCCTAAACACAAACCCATCCTTACCTTGGAGTACCTCAAGAATTTCAAATACAGTGGGGTCTCAATCAATGGGATTTAGAACAGTGATAATGAAGATGAACAAAAGGCAATGGCAGAAATAGTGGCGAAAAAAGTACTGACAGATCCAACAAGGGCAAACAGTATGGCGAAAGCAACAATCAGGATTAGGATTAGGCTAATTAATGAGGGTAGTGGTGACAAAGTGGTAGCAATAGTGAAGAAGGGTGGTAAAATTGTGTGAGATAGTATTAGTGAAGACGAAGAAGAGCTGAGTCACCTAACTCAAGTTGGCTGACATTTTAAGCTACCTCACCTCGAAGCTAACAATCTAAGAAGAGGAGTAAGAGATAAAGAGAGAGTAACAACTGAAAAAAAGAAAGGGAAAGAAAAAGAAGAGGAAGAAGACTCGGTGTTAAAACAACTAAAGAAGACGCACGCCAATATATCCTTATGGGGTTACTCATATCCTCGAAGAAACACCAGTAGGTTGTGCTGGATCATTTAAGTGAAGTGGATGTTCCCACAAGCACTTCCACTGATGATTTTTTAGCACTACTTAATGTATCAAAAAAGGAGAACCATATATAACTTTTAGTGACAAGGATATCCCACTATGTAGGAGAACTCATAGTAGTGAGTTGTATTTGAAAATGAAATGTTAGGAAAATAAAATATATATATAGTGTTTGTAGATAATGGGTCGGCTCTAAACGTTTTACCCTTATAGACAACCCAAATCTTAGGGCTCGAGCTAGACGATTTTTAGTCAAGTAGTTAAATGGTCTGAGCCTATGATAATATAAAGTGCACGATAGTCGGGATAGTTAGCTTGAGGTGCAGGTTAGGTATGGACAACATAGTGATTGACTTTCATCTTATAGACATCGTTGACTTATTCAATATGCTACTAGGCATGCCTTGGCTCCATAGCTTAGGGGCAATACTTTCTACCTTCAATTAGATGGTAAAATATAGATTTGGGAACCAACTTATAACTTTATATGGGGATAAAGTCGGTACTGCCCCCATGTTCGGCATTCAAGCAAAAGAATAAGAACTGCATGGCTTTACCTTTGAGGAAGTCGCAATGATTGACACGGTAGAAGCTGACCCTTGTGTTAACCCTACTATTTTTCATATAATGAAAGAGATTAGCTACTTCCTAAAGGCAAGTCTAGGTAAGTATGGGGAAGGAGTGAAGGAATTCCCAGACTTCAAACGACAGTTTGGGAGGTAAGACTTAGGTTCTGAACCCAATAATAGTAGCAAGAAGACAAGAAGAAAATTTTGCTTTACTTTAAATGGGTACTTTGTGAAGGAAATGGAGGACTTCCCTCACTATGGATTTCCTGAACCATGGATGAATAAGCGAACTCAAAAAAGACAACTAAGATTCAATATTTTCTTCGATCTCGAGTTTTTGGAGAAGAAAGCAGTGACAGAGAAGAAGGAAGCACCACCAAAAAGTGATTGGATCTAGGAACTAGATGGTAAAGCTATAGGTGTTCTGATGATGAGAGAAGGTCAAGCAAGTAGGTTCGATCCAAGTGTGCTGATCAGGCCAGTGGAGAAGTGCACAACAACAGTTAAGAACCTAGACAAACGTCTTTTTTCTTCTTCTTTTTTTTGTAACATAGTTCAGGGTGAGCAGTTGAATGATGTCCTTCAACCTTCTGAGTCCAATGATGTACTTGCCAAAAAACTGAATGAAATGATGAATGATTTTGAGTACTTTGAGTCTTCTTTATGTGATGGGAAAACTCTAAGTGAAATTAACCAAGAGTCCCTTTTATCAAAGAAGATTGTTAAGCTTGTTAAAAAGGAAAAAGAAAGCATAGCCCAACTAAAATGAAAGAAAATAAAGCATGACCCAACCAAAAATGGAAGAAACTCGAGTCATTAATCTATGCACTGATAAAAATCCACATTGCCTCAACATTATCTGAAAAAGAAAGTGAAAATTTAATGAAACTTTTTGCTTGATTACAAAGATGTATTTTCTTGGTCATATGAGGATATGCTTGGTATCGATCCAAAGATTATACAATATAAGTGTTCTTTGAACCTAGATGCCAAGCCAAACAAGCAGAATTTGAGAAGAATGAGAGTTGATCAAGTGGTTAAGATCAAATAAGAGATCTTTAATCAGTTGTAAGCTGGTTTATTGATGGTTTCCAAGTATTCGTAGTGGGTAACAAATGTGGTAGCAGTACCGAAGAAAGATGGTAAAGTCAGGGTATGTGTGGATTACAAGGACCTGAATTAGGTCAGCCCTAAAGATGACTTTCTTTTACCTCACATTGATACCCTTGTAGATAATACTACTAGCAATGCCATTCTATCACTTATGGATGGCTAATTTGGGTATAATCAGATTCTCATGGCTCTAAAAAACAAATAAAAGACTACCTTCACTACTCAATTAGGCACCTTTTGCTATAAAGTCATGCCATTTGGACTAAAAAACGTTGGGGCAACTCATCAGAGGATAGGCACCACTCTGTTGCATGATATGATTTACAAGGAAGTGGAAGTGTATGTGGATGATATAATTGTCAAGCCTAAAAGCAAAAAAGGACATTAGGATGCCCTCCAGAAGTTCTTTGACAGAATTCTAAAGTATAAGCTACATTTAAATCCTAAAAAATGAGCTTTTGGAGTCAGTGCTAGTAATCTTCTAGGTTTTATGGTCAGTCAAAAAGGTATTGAGATAGACCTGAAAAAGGTGACAGTAATTTTGGAAATGTCAGCATTGAAAACAGAGAAAGAGGATAAAGGATTTTTTGGAAAACTTCAGATTATTAGCAGATTTATTACCAAGCTTACCCATACTTGTGACCCATCTTCAAGCTGCTCAGAAAAGACCAACTAATGGTATGGAATGAACAGTGTCAAAAAGCCTATGAAGATTAAAGACTATCTCAAGAACTCCCCAGTGTTAATCCCATCTAAAAATTGTGCTCCACTTTTACTGTACTTGTCTATCACTAGCACCTCTATGGGAGCCATGTTAGCTCAAAAATATGAAGACATAAAAGAAAAGGCTATCTACTATATCAGTAAAAAACTTGTGGCTTATGAGTTGAACTATTATTGGGTAGAAAAGACTTGTCTTGCTCTCGTTTGGGTCGCCAAGAAACTCCAGCATTATTTTTGGTCCTTCTCTATAAAAGTGATCTCTTGCTTGAACCCTCTAAAACATCTGTTTGAAGCCCCAACATTGAGTGGGAAGATGATAAAGTGGATGGTCATTCTCTCCAAATTTGATCTTCAGTACATGATCTAAAAGTTTGTTAAAGTGGGGATAATTTAAGATTTCTTGGCAAATTTTCCAAGAGAAAAAGAAGAGGTTGAAGAGTTCAACTTTTTGGATGAAGGAATTCTGGAAGTCAAAAACTATGAGTGGAAGGTGCACTTCGATGGGGCAGCTAATCAGAAAGGTTTCGGGATTGGATCAGTGTTAATTTCTCTAGAAAGAATTGTCACTATCCTGTTAGTTTGCCTGACTTTTGAGTCTACCAATAATGTAACTAAGTATAAAGCTTACATTGCTGGTCTAGAGGCACTCGCTGAGATTGAGGCAAAATAAGTCACAATCCTTCGTAGTCATTTTTCAATCGTGAGGAGAATGGGAAACCAAAGACGAGAAAATGAAGCGTTATCAGAACCACCTTGAGAATATGGTCTAATGCTTTGACAAGATGTCATTCGCTTACCTACCTCGGGCCCAGAATTAGTTCGTTGATGCATTAGCTACTCTAGCTTCAATGTTGGAGATGCTTAAAGGGTTGAGGCAATTTTGTTAGTGATTGAGCAAAATGATGAATTGAACTATTGCTTAGCTATCAAGATCTAAGGTCGGTTATCTGATTGTTTACCCTGGTATACTGACATTCAGAATTTCCTACTAAAGGGAGAATTCCTAGCTAATAGTGAAAAAAAGAATAAACAGGCGATACAATGATTGACCTCCCAGTTTGTCATTTTTCATTGGAGACTATATAAGAGATAATTCGATGCGATCCAACTACTCTTTGTGGATGGAAACCCTACTGAGAAAATCATGACAAAAGTACATGAAAGTATTGAAGGTCTGTACATGAATTGGTGAATGTTGGCAAGAAAGATCCTCCGTTTGAGTTATTACTAGATTAAAATGGAAATTGATTAATATAATTATCTAAAGAAGTTTCATAAGTGTCAGTTACATGGAAATTTGCAACATTTACTGCCTCGAGAACTCTTTAGCATTACTACACTTTGGCCTTTTGCTATTTGGGGAATAGATATGATTGGAAAAATATCTCCTAAGGCTTCCAATGGTAACGAGTACATCCTGATGCAGTTGACTATTTCACCAAGTGGGTAGAAGCCACCTCATTTTACACCTTGAAGGCTAAGCAATTGGCAAAGTTCATTAGCCATAACATCATCTATCATTATGGTGTACCTTTTAAGTTGATCTTAGACAATGGAATGTATTTCTAAGGCAAGGTCAGGGATTTAATCGATAAATACAAAATTGAGCGCCACAAGTCCTCTCTTTATTGACTTAGACTAATGGGGCGGTAGAAGCAACTATCAAGAATGTCAAGAGCATACTGGCCAAAATAGTGGAGACTTGTCATGGCTAGCATGAGAAGCTGCCTTTTGCACTATGGGGATATTGGTCTTGGAGAAGGTCTTCTAAGAGCACCACCCCTTACTCCTTGGTTTATGGTATGGAAGTGGTTCTCCCAATAAAGGTGAAAATTCTTTCACTAAGGACATTCATGGAAAGCTAGTTGGAAGTGAAAGATTGGATTCAGGGAAAATATAACAAGCTAGCTTTGATTGACGAGAAGCGGTTGAAAGCTCTCCATCGTAGCAAGAGGTATCAGAAAGGGGTTATACGGGCTTTCAATAAAAAAAAAAGTAAAGAACCAAGGGATCAAGGAAGGAAATTATGTGGTAAAAAAACTCAGGCTACCAATCCATGATCCAGGGGAGCTATGTGACTCATGGATATCAACGATAATAAATTTACTAAATCCATCAATTTTGATGGTCTCAAGAAGTATTACTTGTGATCCCCTTCTTGTTTCCCTCATTGTTTTACCCACTCCATCTACAATTTTCCAAAAAAAAAAAAACTTATTAAGTTGAAAACTCGATAGAGCGGCTTAGGAAAAAGTTAGAGCATTCCGCTAAACCAAAACCCTACAAGGGAAATTTAAGCAAAAGAAAATGTAAACCTATCTATCTTGAACTACGTGAAGGCTTGATCCCGTTATAGGTAAATAGGCAACCACTTTAGTGCAACTATACCTTTTCCGGAAACCCCTTCCCCTTTTTCATTTTTGTGTTTCTATAAAAATATATCTTTTGTACGAATATCAAAAAGATAATTAAAGGAAATTCACGCTTTAAATAAGATATGTTGAGCCAATGAAAGAATTGAAATCTGGATCAATTTAATGCATTGATGACTTAAGTTTCTGGACATGCTATTTCTCTTTCATTCTCCAAGGATTTTTCTATCATTTAGTGAAAATGCAAATACATGACATTATTTCAAAATCACATTGGACTTTGCGTAGCATCTCCCTTTCTTTTATTTTCCTTTCCTTTTTCTGGGAATCTTTCACTTGACCCTAGATCCAGGTCGGACAATTATCAGAAATAAAAAAGCAAGTTGCCAAAATAGTCGGGCTGTCTGAGTCTTGGTGCGCTTGGGCTAAGTATTCTGAATCGTCAATGTCAGCCGATTGCTTACTCAAGATGGCCTCCATGACTATATTTGTAAAAAAAAGGATTATGTAAAGCTTTGTCTCTTGATCTACTAGAGGATGTGAACCAAATAGGAAGAAAGATGACTACTTTATAGGACTTTGAAAAAACTCAATTTTTGAATATAAAAGCTTATTAGATAACTTTTTTTAAGCCTTAATTGTAATGTCATTTCCCAATTAAATTTTAAATAGATACCTTCAAATGTTGCCTTTAGTGCACGTTGTTTTAAAGTAAGAAAGAATCTTGAATGTCACGGCTTAGCTCATGCCCAAATTTTGAAATTTAACACATTCAATTCAAGAAGACTTTGTAGAATCAATAGGTATGGTAAAAGTCATCCCAACAGGCAAAATCACAAACCAAAGTCCACGTCAGCAGGTAAAACCAAAGTTCTCATCTGTAGGAAAACCAAAGTCCTCATCAGCAGGCAAAGTAAAGTCCTCATCAGTAGGCAAATTACCAAAAGTCCTTCCAGCAGGCAAAATCTCAAATGAAAGTCCTCATCAGCAAGCAAAACCAAAGTCCTCGTCAATAAGCAAACCTAAAGTCCTCATCAACAAGCAAACCTAAAGTCCTCGTCAACAAGCAAACCCAAAGTCCTTGTTAGCAAGAAAACCCAAAGTCCTCGTCAGCAAGCAGACCTAATGTCCTTGTCAGCAGGAAAACCTAAATTTTTTGTTAGCAAGCAAACCCAAAGTACTCTTCAGCAGGCAAACCCGAAGTCTTCATCAGCAGGCACCAGTGAATCAGAAATATAGCACAAGTGAACGGATGCCAATTCCATCACTGCAAGTATGCATAATTCTCATGGGTTTTTCCATAGCATAAAATTTTCCAAAAACATGTTTATTTTTATTTGTGCATCACATATTTGTCGTTCCAAATTTTTGAAACAAAACAATGATCTCTCACTGCCTTTTATTGAAACTCTCGAATGAGCCCTAATCAACAAGGGCCAAATAGTAATCACCTATTTTCTTTCCAAAATTTTTGAATGGACAATGCGTGGGTTCCTTTGATGAATTTTTTATCCTAGTGCACTTGGACTTGGTAAACGTGGAGGTTTAAATTTAATTGAGGAGTAGGACCAATTCCAAGCTTCTTTTGTTCAATCTATTAAATCCACTATAGGTTTAAATCAATTGGGTCTTATTTGATTCAACAAAAATCAATACCAAAGTCTTCATTTAAATTTTGGTCCAATTCAAAACCCACTAAAGTCGATTGATCTTTGCTAAGCCCAAACAACTTTGCCTCAAATTTCAAGCCCAAGAAGACTTATAAGTTTTAAGGGAGAACTTCCACTTTCATCATCCACTTGGCACCTTTTGATTGGTTCAAGATAAACTCTCTTTTTACAAGAAAAAAAGTTGTTTCCTTTTCTCCCTTTGCAGTCAGCCATGAAGGGGAGATTTCCCTTTACCTTTTTGAACTTATATTTCTCTCCTAGGTTCCCCTACCATCCTATGTACCAAATGCCACCTTTTCTTTTTCACCTAAAAAATAGCAATTGTCCATTTAAAAAACAACAAATTTTTTCTCTCTTTAGACAACTATGTGTACCAAAAAGAAGGAGTTTATCTTCTTCTCTTTTTACTTGGTTAATCGAAAATTACATTTTTAATCTTAAACTTTTTCCTACATGTCAAATACCATTTTTTTATACCTAAACGAATCACATTTTATACTCGAAAGCAACACAAATTTTTTTTTTTTTTTTATATAAATGTCTAATTTGGAAGCTTATTTCCCCTTTCTTTTTCTTTATCAATTGCACGTTTTTTTCTTAAGGTCTTCAATTTTATTATATGTCAAAACCCAAAGAAAATTTGAATCTTTCTCCTCACTTTTTTTTTTTTTTTTTGCTTTATTGAAAACACGCCAAATTGTACTTTCTTATCCACATTTTTGAAACGAATCTTCTTCTTCACCTTTTCACCTTAAAGAAACCCTTCCTCTTCTCTATGGCAGCCATCTAAAAGGATTTTCCCTCTCACTTTCACTTGATTTACCACATCTCACCTTCTATAGCCCCACCTTTCCACCCCAAAAGTGAAACATCTTTTCACCTCAAAAGTTAAAACCCCTTTTCCCCTCCCTATGTGGCCAGTCATGCATCTCCACTTCACCCATTTGTTTTTCTTTTTTTTAATCCCTTGGCCAACCCTTATTACTTCTATAAATACCCCCATTGTTAACAAAAATACCAACAAAAAAAACTAGGGCAAAGTGTTGCAATAGTTGAGAGAAAAAAAAAGAGAGAGAAGTTTAGAGAGAGTAAAAAGGGAGAAGTTTAGAGAGAGTAAAAAAGAGAGAAGTTTAGAAAAATCAAAGATAGAAACAAAGTAATCAAAAGAGAGCACACAAATAAAAAATCAAAAGAAAAATACAAGATGGAAACAAAGAATAATGAGAATGTGTTCTTCCTTCCATTTTTGGCCACCCTTTGGTTTTGGTCGTTTAATCCTTCATCAAGGTAACCTTCGTACTTCATCAATTCCACTAATGTGTGTGGATCTCCGAGGATTATCCCAACACGTGAAAATTTTCCTTAGCCAAAGAAGGTTAGTTAAATTTGTCATTCTTGAAAAAATCATCTTAAGGCATCCACATGTTTCTTAGCATTGATTTTCTCCTCACTAGTTATATGGTTTTCTTTAGTTAGTTACTAGTCATAATATAGTCTCCCTTTAATAAATGCAATATTGAGTAAATGGTAGTTTTAAAGTTCTTTCTTTTAGTTTAGTACCTTAAGATTTTTTATGTCTTCTAAGTTAGATTTTTTATTTGAAGTTATTAACTACATGCACACTTTAATTCTTTAGGAATAATTTTGGACCCTCTTAATCCTTGTTAATTTTGGGCCCCATTTGGCCCATTAAAAATGTTACTAGCTATTTTTTAATCTTCTCTTTAAAGTATCTTAGTTTAATTCATTTAGTTTAATCTTTAAGTTTAGTTTGCCTAAGTCTAATTAACTTAGTTTCAATCTAAATCCACATACACTCACACACTTTTGCGCGCACATCGCATGCACTTACACACTTTTTTCCACACATCCTACACACCCACATACTATTGCGCACACGTTGCACTCACATATACACTACTGCACAATGTATATTGTGCCGCACACTCACATACTATTGCACGCATTTGCACACACGTGCACACTTTTGCGTGCACCCACATGGACGTGCACGCACCCGCTCACACTCTGAATTAATCTGCATGCATGTCGCATGTATTTAATTTAATCTTCAAATTTAATTCATCTATTTTAAAATAACTTAGTCTAGTTTAACTTACCTAATCAACTCAGTTAGTTTAAATGCATGCACTATAATATACTTCTTGTTTCTAATTCATACTTCGTAAATAGTTTTAACTTTTATCTTTGTTTCATATTTAAAGTAATTCCCTTTCTCTACATACTTATTTTTTTACCACACTATTTTAAAATTGATATTCAGCGTTGTTTTGTTTGAACATGAATTGCAAAATACTTGTTTGACTTTATTAGCAGCATATGATAATAATGCTTGAATTAAAATTTCAATTAATTTCCTTGAAATACAAAGGGTCGGACTTCGGTCTAGGTAAGAGGAGCTTTAAATCCTCATTATTTTGCACCAAAATCTCCTAAGTCTCGAAATTTCTCACGTAGATTAATGAAAAGGGACTTGACCCTCTTCAAGGTCAAATCGCGGTTGCGTACCCGTCATATTTGCTTTGTGCTTGGATGACAAACGGTCTAATATATTAAAAGCGCACCCATCACGAGATCCTCCTTAGTAATTATAAAAGGTTTTTATTAGACTTGGTAAGTTTCACTTGTTTCCATATACCTACTCATCGTAATCTACACGCTCACCATATTCACTTTCTTTAAGGGGAGTGACCTTGGGTAATAAGCTAAATGCATGGGTCTTAGGTAGAAAAAGGTGGTGCTTACACTTATCCATCATGTCTTAGAAATTACCAGCTAATAATATCATCTATATATAATGACAATATTGTTAACTTATCTTTATACCTCTAAGTGTAAACATAGTGATCTAACAACTCATTTCATATCCTAATTCCATTATTGCTTAGTGAAACTTTAGGTACTATTGCCTAGAAGATTGTGTGAGTCCATAAAGCAACCTTCTCAATTTACAGACTTTGTCTTCTTGTCCTTTTACGATAAAACCCTTTGGTTACATCATGTAAATGTCCTTTTACAGGTCTCCATTTAAGAATGTTGTCTTAACATCCAACTGATTCAACTAAAGGCCTAATTTTACCATAATAGCCTTTTTTTTCTTTTTTATGGAGACACATTGTTTATATTTATTAACAAAGTCTTTTTTCTTGTTTTATTTGTAAACTTTTGTAACCAACTTGCTATTCTAGAGTACAAAACTCCTTAAGCTTCTTCTTAAGTACCTGCTTTCATTTAATGTCTCTTATCCATTGAGAAGCTCAATTAACCCCAAACTCCATTTTATTTAATGTAGTCCATTTCTATAATCATAGTACTATGTCACTAGTCCAAATTAATATGCATTTATTGACATAGTCATCAAAATCTTTTCTTTGAGGGTTATTTTCTTATTTATGTTCTCCATAAATATAATGATTCTCTAACCATTAAGTGTTCTCTAGAATGTTTTCTTCTGCTAATTCGAACATCTCTAGCTCTCTTCATATCCTTTAGAAATACACTAAATCTTCAAATTTGTTCTTATTTTTGAGATATTACTCCTGTTTTCTAATCATCTTTGCACTTATTTAGTGCTTTTGCTCGAATTATTCTCTACAAGAACCTTGCTTTCTTTTGGCATCTTTGATTCTTCCTTATCATCTAATAACTTAATCATCTTGATTGGTTGTCTTCTAGAGAACATCATCTCTGCTTTCTATCAATTCTTTCATTTTGGAAGAACCTCCACTCGGTTTTAAAATTTCAGTATTCTACAAATTTTTCTCCCACGATTTGTAGCTCTAAGTAGTCTCTAAGAGTTTCCTTTTTTGGATTGTGAAAAATGCTTTAAATATCTATACTCTTAACTTATATGAGTCTGGTTTCTTATTATTCCAACGTACATAAGGAGTTATTTGTTTATATCTACATGCCCTAAATTTGATTTATGCTTAATCATATATATGCATATACCTTATTTGATTATATGTGAAAATATTCTTCTTCTTTGAGTTTTGATCCTTAGATTATCATGAAAATTTTAAGTATATTTAAGAATATCCTCTAAAAGATCTTTTGCTCTAATTGAGGCAACATATTCATCACAGTCATTTTAAATATTTTATTTTTGTTAATATTTTAATAATAAATAACTTAAAATACAAAAATATTCATTTATGCTCAAACTAGGAATACTTTCAAGTCTCGCAATCAAGTTAACTAATTGTGTTCTATACCTATTTAGAACTTTTTCTGCATAATTACTGATTGGTATATAACTTTCAACTAACCTGACTTTATAACCCTTAGCATCTAGAATATATTTAGAAAAATATATTTTTACTTATGTCGGGAGCATACTATAATATATCACGGAGTTTATAAATTGGTTACACAGGTGCCTCGTCATGCCTTAGCAAACTATTATAACGTCTGAAAATGGTTAGTGCAACATCTTTTTTACCTCGTCTTTATTTCCCACAACCTATATATCTTATCGTAGTTGAAAAACTGTTTCTTGTGAATCTTTTTTCTAGAAAGAATCTTGACTTCAATGATCTCCGGTCTTGGTTTGAACTATCTCCTGATCTTCTACTACTTTCTTGAAGCCTCTTATAAGAATAGGTTGAAATTGCCCATTTGAACATTTCATTTTAATTTTTTGCTCTTCATCAAGGGTTAATGTGATGATAAAGTTAATAAAATCAGCTGTCTGAACCCATTCATTAACAAAGTCATCACATTATCCCATGAACTTGATAAACCATTATTTTTTTTTTTATGAAACTTGAACCTTGTCGGATAAGGGATGTCGAAATGCAAGTTTCAAACTTAATGTCACATATATTTGGAAGAACAATTATTCTTTTATAATTCGTGCAAAATAATTTTAGATATTTGCACAAGCCATAAGTATTATCTTTAATCATTTTGTTTCTTTCTTATAAGGTAGTTGTTGCCTAATTTCTAAGTGTGTGA
Organism: Bretschneidera sinensis; assembly: GCA_023935145.1. Taxonomy (NCBI): domain Eukaryota; kingdom Viridiplantae; phylum Streptophyta; class Magnoliopsida; order Brassicales; family Akaniaceae; genus Bretschneidera; species Bretschneidera sinensis. Next base: position 85,535,183 of record CM043698.1, on the reverse strand, counting down.
AAATTAAATGCAATACATTTAGATAGATTCTCAGTGTCCATATATTGTATGTATTACCAGAAAAACTCTTTAATGTGAAAAGTGATTGTTTTTTTTACCGAATTCATTTAAGTCTATTTGTTTAATAGAAGACACAACCCTACTAATCTTAATATCCCTTGAATTACATTTGAATCTCTAATC